>CAWUFW010002996.1:0-1200000 GCA_963921515.1 Calotriton arnoldi | reverse complement strand
GAATAAATGCAGTCTTTCACAACCCTTAAAGTTAACACCAATAGAGGAATAACATTCATGTTTGTGATTAAGTTTGTAATTTAGTTATACAATTCGTGTGATGCATCTTTTCTTCATTTTGATTATGGTCTCTTAGTGCTTTTGACTGTATACTGGTGACGAATGGCGCTCTCTGTCTATATAGGCACATGCCTGCATGTAGCCTTTAATGTGGCTTGAGAACATATGCTTTTAATCATTATAAGGCATTGCTTAAAGGTCCTGATGAATGTGTTTGACTTGGATTGCTGTAATAGACGCTGAAACTAGTCGACTACATATGTAGGTGTGCCACTTAGTGACAAATAAAGTCTGCAAGGCCACAAATCAGATTTTAGGCATACCATCCAATATGAATACAATTTAAACTGGGTCCCGCCCCGCAGTGATGGACATTTTATGGATTACACTTGACTCGGTCTTCACATATTTAACACATTGTAATGGTTTTGGACAAATAGAGGTACCCACAAACCACTAACGTAACACAGCGGCAACAAGGTCAACACACATGATTGTCCTCAATAAGAGTATAGGAGCTAGATAAAATTTGATTACATGGTACTTGTAAAGCTACTTGCGAGACTCTGGAGTTGGACTCATAAGATCATGACATAGATGGAGATTGGTGGTGCAAGTGATTGGCACTTTTAAAATATTCCCATACAAGGAGATTTGAGGGGACCATTACAATTGTGCTGGTATATTCGTTAGTCTTTTTTTTGTAGTTTCCTGATTAACATAAGTGAGCCTAAATTGCAGTCATAGGGAATAAACATTGAGCATTTTTGGTTAAAGAGCTTCTTGGGAGATACTGCCTTTGAAAATATCCCTGTGTGATATCTATCAGGAGTGAGATTTTCTCATATGCGACATTCTAACTTCTGATTTTGTGGTTTATACATCCAGGAACCATGCCTGGCTTCCAAGAGCGTTTGACACTTTGCCTTTTAAGCAGCAATCTGTGAAAAACCAAGGCAATCTAAAGAAACAGACAACAAATCATAGGATTGCTTCGGAGAATAATGACTAAAATAATAACAAAAAAGCACTTCAAACTGCACCCACTTAATTTATGTTCAACATTCCTAACACATTAGTAAGCCATGTCAAAGCCAGTAGGCCTGGCTTGCATTATGCGCCTCTGAATAAATATTATTTAAAAGCCCAGTGTAATGAAAAAACACAAATAGATGCTTTCTGCATGCTAAGTAGCTAAAAGATTAATATATATATGGATGGCTGTGAAATTCTGAGATGTAATTAAAGCACTTAAAAGGAGGTGGGATGGTACCCAAGCAGATGCATAAAAGTAGGAAGAATTAACTCTCTGGACGAAACTAGAGCCCACATTTTAAAGAACTGTAAACAACAGAAAACAGTTGATCTGTCAAGTCAGATCTAAAACTGTAATGTTTCTCCCCCATGTGCACATCTCTTAATGTTTCACTCAGTAAGGCACTTAAGTGAGTGAATAATACATTTAATGACCCATATTCAAGTCTATCGTCTAGAGGTCAAGGAATTATTACATGTTTCTAGTTCTTAGTGGGATGTGGTGAAGTTGGGAGGGCTTGGTTCCTCCTTGTCATACAAAAACATGTAACTATACACCTTCTATATACCATTATATGAAACTAAAACCCTTCACACATTGTGCTGCAAATGATGTTTGTTTTGACAAGTCTATTGTTAGCTAGTGACTGAGAAGTGAAAATATGCAACAAGCAAACATGAGCCAACCAAGCTCTCCCAACACAACTTACCTTTACAAAAAAAAAGTACCCAAACTAGTTCTAAACAATTAACAAACTCTATATTTACGTAACAGACCCAAGTCCAACAAACAGCGGACACAATCAATTCACCAGATCCGCCGGAACGGGAACAAAGACGTCTCAACAATGGTAGTCGGCGATATACTACTGCAAGTAACTGGGCTGTTAAAACTAGACAGGTAATCAGCAATAATATGTAAGACCAACAATGCAAGACGGTGTAATATTAGATCTGAGAGCGAACAATCAATTTTACAGATTCCCATGATTAACGGGAGATGATTGAACTGAATAAATGGCCTGCGTTTCTTGGCTAGAAAGAGATGAGACGCCTTCAAGTTGGAGCTGACGAACATCAGTCATGACTCACACTATTCCGTATTGTATGTCAGACCAAGAAAACCCATTAGTCCAGAATTGTTTCATATCTTATTTCTCTCTCTCTCCAGGACATCAGCAGCAGTGCATCATTTGATGCAACTGCTGCCACTTCTATTGCAAGATATCTCATATCAGGTGATTGCTCTTTAATCATGAGGCAGGAAAAGTATAGTAAAGTGATCAAAAGATCTGCGGCCTTGCCTGGCGATGGAGGAGTTTAGGCTCCAGAAGGACGTATAGCATGACATCCCCCTACGTACAACCTGCTCTTGTAAATGAATTCTACCCCAGGGCTCACACCCCATGATCGGTGCTAGATTCTGGCTCAAGCCAGAATCGAGCAAGATGCCTGAATCTGGTTGAGCTCGAGATGAGCCTTGCTGCGTCTCTCCCTCTAACACAGAGGTCTTAACTTTTTTTGCTCTGAGCCCACCCCCAGGGCAAAATGTTATGAATTCAGACTCTCAAACACTTTATCGCAGGATCGCAGGAGGAGCAGGGCTGACACAAGTGGCAGTGCTTATGAGATAATTTCAGCTGTACTTTTTCTGCAACTCATGATCCACGTTAAATGTGAGACTTAAAAAAGAGTGAATGCATCAAACAGAAACTGACCCCAAAAAAAAAAACGCTCCCCATAATTGGGGTTTTGGTGAGCCACTCACACTCCTGAGTCCCAACGGAACGGCACCTGGTGCACTACAGATGGCAGGCTGTCTTCCTGGGCCTCCTTCACCATTTCCCTACCATGTCTGGTCATCACTCCAATCTTGAAACAGGCTCTCTGTCCCGTACCATCTCCTGCATGTTGCCCCATCTGTGCAGCAAGCGTGCCCTCAGCCCTCATGCTAGCAAAGAAAATGAGCCACCATGCATCTTTTGTAAAGAACGACGGTCATTACTGTGATGTAGTGGACCCCTCCTCCCCTGAGCTCCAGTGCCAAGGCACCTACTTCACTAAAGGCAGCTACTATCTTGCAAAGTGGGCTTCCTTTGTTAAAAACACGGGCCCCACATCTTGCCCCACCCACTCCCCACCAGCTTTCTGAGTCCAAGCCACGGCATCTCCTATGCTCTAATTATAGACCCCACTCTCACACCTTCCACCCCCAGGCCATTGCTCTGAGGCCTACAGCAACATGGCGCAGCAAGGGAGGGTGCACTGGCCCTAATGCAAGCACAAAAGAATATTAACACAGCCATAATTGGGGTTTAGTTGGCTCGTCACAGCACTGTACCCCAGTGCCACTGCACTTTCAGTCCCAATGATACCTACAGCCCTGTCTACTCTGCCCACTCCACTGGGTCATCACTTTTAGGCTTGGAGCCCAAAGCAGTCTGCCTTGTCCCTTTGTGTAAAAAATAAAGGGGGGGGGTATAAGCTTTACATCTTGCTCAGTGTAGCTTAGGACCCATTTCCTACACAGCAAGGGTGGCTTGGGCCCTAATGCTAGCAAGGGAAATGTGCCCCAATTCCCCATTTTAGACGTAAATCATCCAGAAATTGGTAGCAGGGGCTGCCACACTTGGCCCGGTGCCACTGCACCTGCTGCACTATAGGGAATGATAGTCCTTAACAAAATTTAAAAAGCATGCCCCTATATCTCACCCCTTCCACAGGGTCTTTCTCTGAGGAAGTGTCTCTGGCCATTATCAATTAAAACAAATTAACCACCCCACAATGCCTCCTCCTCTGGAATATCTCTGTAATGGTATGTATGGCTCCTACTCCTTTCCTCTTTCTCCTGGTCATTACTTTGAGGCTCAGGGATCCAACTGTCAGGGCTCTGCATGTGAATGCACCCCTGCTGGCCTCCTCGTCACCCCCTCGACTCACCTGAAAAGGCATCTGCATGTAAACAGAGGTCGAAGAGGGTGGGATCTATGGGGATGACATGCCTTTGCTTTTTTAATTTGACAAAAACAGTTCCCATACTTTTTGTTTAAAAGCAATCATACTGGACAGTTGACACAGACCTTGAGGTACCTTTGGCTGAAGGTGGTGTCGTGTCTCTTATGCTGTGAAGCCAAGAGAGGGACAGAGAGCTAAAGAAACAGACCTTCTCACCAGAGTGCCTGCTACCTGAAAGAAATGTAAATGTGTGCAATCGGTTAATCGCCAAATGCAAAGGCTGCTTGGGAGCCTGTATAGACTTTAATTGATGGAGCCACTTGAAGTTTAATGGTGGCAAGGATTTATACTTGACAGGTAATGTCACAGAGAACACAGACCTGGGCATAAATAAATCAAGACAAATTAGGTAAAAGTAGATGAAGTTTGCATATGGTTTACCCCTGGATTCATTTGAAGAGTGGGCAAGGTACATTTACAAAGAGTGGCTGTGTGCACCGTGTAAAGGTACCTGCATGCAAGTCCATCTAGCGACACTCCTTCAAAGGTGGCTGACTAATGAGCCCAATCCTTTAATGTAGTTTATGATGGCAACAGAACAGACACCAAAAGCCACATTCTACGTTATCAGTTCTGAGTATAGGACTAATTTGTATGAAAAGGGCAATACACAAAAGTGATAGGCGGAATGTGTGAATTAATTTTAGCCACTGGTAATTTCTCTCGTTAACTTTCCAGTCCATTCTTTTTTGCTCAATGTGCCACTCCAGAAAGGGACACACCTTACACAAAACAGCCTGGTCCCTGTCCCGAAAGGAAAAATCCAGTACGAGCTACCAGGCTACAAAAAATACCAGTGGTTATGAAAAACAGAATGTTGCTGAGTGGTAGGATCCCTTAATGCTCCCCCAAAAAGAGCTTCTCACAAGCTGGCTTGGGTTGAAGAAGCCAAGGGGGTGAAGAGATGGAACAAATGGAGAAGAGAACATAAAGTGAAGTAAACGCAGAGATTGGAGACCAAGAAAGAAGGAGGACAAGTAAAGGAAATAACAAAAAAACAAAAAAAGAGTAGGGTGGTAAAAGAGAGAAATTTTGAAGTCCAAAAAATGAAACCACCCAAAAAAAAACTATTTTAGAACTATTTGACGTGATACAGACAACTAACTTGTAAGTTATAATATATCTTGTAATCAATAACATTCATGAAGTATCCTCACAATGCCCACCACTTACTACAACTCACAAACACTGTGACAGACTCCTGGAAACCTGGGCTTGCACATGTGCTCACATGCTGCTTCCTGCTGCTCTCAGAGAGTACCCCATTGTACTGGCAAGGTCTGTGCCATCCATCATAGACTTTTCAGTGATGCCGATTCGAGCCTTTGTTCCTAGAAAAGGTCTCTGCTCAGGGGCATGAACACCCCCGAACTCCCACTGAGGCTTTATTTTCCCCCCAGCTATGATCTCTGAAGGGCGACAGGAGACCCTCTAAAGCCTCCTCCAAGGCAAGCAACCTTTCACCTTTTGCAATATGTGGCGTCTGCCACCCACTATCATATTTTCCTTGCTACTGTACATGAACTGCGGCGTGGTTATCCCAAATACTCCTACGAAGAACTCCCCAAAAGTGCCACGGCCTCCTATCTGTTGCTAGGGGCTCCTTGAAATCCCCAATAATTAATATTAACAGAAGGTATCATGATCATATTTGTATTTTTTTTACAATCAGAATTTTATATAATATACCCCCCCCCCCCCAATAACGAACACTAAATTTGGCATGTGAAATCTTGTTTTAAGGTACATTTACACAGTGGCTTCAACCACAGGCAGGGTGCAGAAAGACATCACTGTGTTTAGCTTCACTTAATGCAAACCTTTGCCCCAATGGACCTCAGCGGGGCCATAGTTACACTTTAAATTACTGCACACAATAATATTGAAATATCTCCCACACTGCGGCGAAACATATCTGGCAGACATGTTCAACATCCTGACCCGTTGTAGGTCATGCGCTGTAATCCAGTGGCGGATTAATAGTCAGCGTTGCCATTGGCAACGGATACAAAAATCTGCCCAGCTATTGTGCGTCTAGGATTGTGTTGCACTGGGCGAAATAAAAATCCTTGCCGCAAGCGCAGATTCTCAGAAACTGAAATGGTTGAATTAAAAAAGAAAAAAGGACTCCTGAGACAAAACAGCAAGGAAGACAGCAGCCAACTGACCCAGCAACACCCAGATCAAGAGGTGCTAACTAGGAACTAAATAACGAGAGCAATACTCGTGATGGAAAGCAGCCTCATTAAAAACTGGTGCAGCACAACAAGAAATGCTTCGCGAAAAAGGCCACTCGCGACAGTCCTACCTACCTGCTTGTGAAAAATGACAACATTTTTCGGTTAAAAGTGGCTTTTGTGGAAACCTTGATAAGCAATGTGAACAAACTCCCCGTTGCAAAGCACCTGCACACAATTAACACAGAGTACTCAATCTCAGATATAAACCAAAGACCACAGGAGAAATTATGATATTAGGACCAATTTCTTTCACAAAAGAAAATCCTATATTTAGCTGATTCTTTCTGCATTAAACTATACAAGTAAAGAGATACATTTATATAAGAATGATGAGAAAAGACCCCTTTTATGTTGGGCCCAGGGGAAATTGAATCAAAACAACCAGCAACTATCAGAGACTTTTTGAAGAAAATATCCCTTTGGAATTTCGGCAACAAAACTCTTTTGGAATACTCTGACCAGGGGTGGGACCAGGTGTTACCATCGTGCGAGAAAACCAAGTGGTAATAAAAACTGTGCAAATAACTGTGATAAGGCACACTGTGTGCTCAATATCGCCACTTTGTATTTTATTAATAAAGTCTCAACTAACATCGTGTTGATGTATTTGTTTTAAACTGTACTCCGATTTAAACGCAAATGCTCCTAATATTGCACCATGCAGCAAATGACGTGGTTGTAAAACACACCTCAAACAGCAAATACGTTGGTGCAGAGAATGTACTTGCCTACAGAGCTAAATTGATGGATTCCTTTGCTTTGCTCAACGATTTACACCACTTTAACCTAAGAGTCCAAGCACTTTACTCACAATTGTTAAAAGGCAAGTAAAAGGACTGGTCCAAAAAATGTGAAGACTATATTGATAAAAAGAAATATATCATTTAATTTGCAAGATACACCTGATTGAAACAGCATATTAAACAAACAAAAAATAAGCAACAGAGCTGGCAGAGCTGGCAGAGCAGGAGAAAGTGAAAGCTAACTTCCGGTGCTCTTGAGCTATGAATGCCCGCCTCCCGCTCCGGATCTCCCACACCCACATTAACCGCACAAAATCAGAATGAGCATTATTTAAAATAAAAATAAAAAGTGTTAAATCTTACAACACATTTGCTGGTTCCATCGCCAGATAAATGAGGCATTATCAACGATTCACATAAAAAGTAAGTTTATAAAAATGTCTGAACTTTTTGCAAATGGAGAAGTTGGAGCAACATTAAGAACTTACAGTGAATGACCTAGAGTAGTGTGCTGGGTTCGAAAAATTGGTAATTGAAAAGATCGAGGAGTTTAATGCTAAATTGTAAACTTTGGAGAACATGAAAAGGAGGGTAACGGATGAGGATTCTGCCAAAGGTCTGTGAGGACATACAGGTGACAACAGAGGAGATTCTGGGGATTCTGTGATTCAGACGCGGACAGGGAGTCCCATTCATAGAAGAGTCTACAGAAGTCCGATGACACATGCAAACTACGCTGGTCTGGGTGGTGGCAATATTGGGGTCCCTTTGAGAAATAGAGTGCTTTGGAATTAGTTAATGAAACGCGAGCTTAAGTATGGCCCCTCAGATTTGTGTTATTCCACGAGTTGTGTTATTCCCAGAGCTTATGCCCAAGACACTTGTATGCAAAAGAGACCTTCTGGAAATCAATGAGCAGTTGAACTAGCTGCATGAGTCTGTATTAGTGGGCTTCCTTCCAAATGTCAGGGCTCTGCTTGGTATTAAAAAAAGACTTTTACACAGGTGGCATCTTTCTGTTTAGGGTCTGTCACAAACTGGAGATGCTATTCCGCTTGCCCAATGATCAGTGATGAGGCAATTCAGTGGAGTGGTGCGTCACATTGTGCTGGGGGTTTGGCCTCAGGAATGTCTCCCCCCGGGGACAGGTGACGTGATGTGGAAGCAGGCTCCTCAGTAAGATATGCTAAAGTGTTTTTGTAATGGTGGTTTTTAGGTCTCGCCTAGGCAGCGCGCATGCGCTGCCCTAGGAGATGACCTTTTGGAATTGGTCTGCCCTTTTCAAGCACTCGTGCTTGTGCTGGCATCCACCTTGCGGGAGCGAGCAGCGGCGCGCAGGGGCCATCTGTTTGCAATTAGCGTGGCCGCGCGCTTGTTCCTTCTGCTCCTTCTCTCTTGTATGTAACTGCTCCATCTCGCGCCTCTTTTCACTCTTGCTTTGACGCCTTTGAGCCTCTTTTTACTCTTGCCTCTCATCTACTCCTTTTCTACGTTTTTCTATCCCCTCTGAGCCTCTTTTCACTTTTTTCACTCTTGCCTTTCGTTTGCTTTTCGCCCTTCTGCATCTCTGCTTTCACCCGTTTTTGTGCAGGTTTCTGTGCCTTCTTAGCTATCTGCGCCTCTTTCCTCCATTCAGGCCTTCTGTCGTGCTCCCCACATCTCCCTGCACATTTCCCCGCCTCCTTCCTTCTTATGCTCAGAGTTGTGCTCAGTATTTTGAACTCTATTTGCGTGTCGCTCGTATTTTTTCCTCAGTAGCCCAATTTTGGGTAGACCATTTTCTCTCAGACATTCCATCGTACTTTTAAACCGCCCTGAACTGCAACTGCCTCCCATTCCCTTTCAATTTGTCCAAAGTCACAACAAAAAAAGCTGATACTTTTCATTAGGATTAAATGCGACCTAGCTTAAAATACTGTAAAAGTTTAGCAAACGAGAGACACGCTGCCTTTTTATGCGCCACAAAGCGCGTGCGAATAGAAAAACAGCGCCTCTTTCTCTCGTTTGCTAAACTGCTACAGTATTTTATTCTACATCGTGTTTGTGGTTTATTAAAAACTATGTACTTAATTATTCAAACTTTGACATTTATCGCTGCATTTATGCGAATTAAAAGGCTGTGTCTTTTCCAATTGTTTTTAGGGGCATCTGAAAAGTTGTGTCTTTTCCTTCAAATTTATGTTTTGAAATTGAAAATGCTGCGTTTATAGGTATACTGTTCAAATAATGTGCTTGTCTATGTATCCAACGTTTGCAATTAAAAAACGTAGATAAGAACTAAAACACACGCTGCCTTTTAGATGCCCTAAACGCACATTTCCCACCAAAACACGACTATTTACTCTATAGAAACTAAAATATCCGTAAAACACACCAGACGTGGTTTTGTAGCTACATCAAACTTATTTACAGCTGGTAAACTAGGGTCATATCTAGACGGGAAGCTTCCCATCCTGTAATTTCGGACAATTCACTGAAGGGATACATTCCCAAACAAGAGTCATATGCAGCTCACGAGAGCGATAGCAATCTTTATAGCTATGCGTGTGGTTTCACAACACAACCAGAAACTATTTAGCCCTTATCCAGACCCTCCCCTCCCCTCCCATCCCCCTTGTCGCACCCTTCTCACTTCCAATACAATAAGATCTCACTCAGCCTTTCCGAACAGCTTGCATGCTGGCAGCGTCTCTCTTCCCCGATCAGAAACAATTTACGCAAACAATGTGCCTACACACTCGCTTTCCAACCTCAAAAAAGCCTTTATATTAGAAACAAATAGGATGCACAGTTCCATGTAGATATATCAAACCATCTCAACAGAATGCAACATTATCAATATAAATCCATAGAAATAAAGTCAAAACCACGCGTCTTTAAAATGCCACCCAAGCATACTACAAATAAAAAAACAACAGGGTGTTGTTTGATTGCGCATAAAAGCACATAGCAAAGACAAACTTACAACAATAAACAGATATAGATACTGTTTCCTTAAGATCACTTCACACAAGTGCAGCATCCGGTCTATGCTGCTGACCTAGTTAACATTTTATTTTCTCCCCTTGTCCTTACTTTAAAACACACCCACACACCTCGCACCATAATATCTTTGCTGGCATCAGCTGTTATAATATTGGTAACTGTATAGCTCATACCGAATACAACTTTTACATAATTACCACGGTTACAGCTGGGATATTTCAAAGGATAAAATCACATTACAGTCCTAGAGTCACCCTAACATGTGGTGATTTGGGGGAATTTACACTGATTAAGGCCCATTTACTGTCCAGACTTCAGGGGACTGTTACAAGATCTCCTCCCAGGGAAAAGGCAGCCAGTGTGTAACACTATTTTGGTAAGGCTTCAGTTTGATTACTTTGTTTTGTAAAGCATATGCTTTAGCCTCCCTCAAAAGACCCACCCGCTCCTTCCATTGACCCTCGATTGACTAGTGACCCACCGTCCTCTAGACATGTCCTGAGTGAGTGTACCACCCCTCCTTTCCCTCATGGTTACGTATCCGCCCCTCATCACCAGTAACTCTCTGTTGCATGAGCCATTGGATATTCAAAGATCACACAGGAAAAGAGATATGCATGTTGTATAGACTGGTTTCTGGTGCCCCTTGGCATCTGTCCTCACACAAGCCTTCCAAGTGTTGGTTATCATAATGCCACCCAGGAAGAAGCGCGCGGCAGAGGCAAGCATATATTCCTGAATCAGACTGCATGACCCAGTGTGTAGTAATTATATAAGTATTCAATCCGTGGCAGCAGAGCTCCCAGGATAATGTGCTGCATCGCTAAACACTTATAAGGTCCCAAAGGCGAGACCTATTGGCTATGCCAATGCTTGTTTCATCTGTTGCTTTCCTTCATAATTGGTCGTATCGGGGACCTCCAAGATTGAAATGTCTGATTGTTTATCTTTGAGTAAAATTCCAATAACCTATTAAGGGGGTTAACTTTGTGGTGAGTCTTGCTGTAAACCCGGAGGGCTGCTTGATATGTTAACACTTTAATGTGTTATTCCCAAATAAAATAGGTTCTTAAAATGTCTACTGTGCTGTTTAAATAAATTTGCCAGCATTCAAAGTATTGATTACTTTTACATACAACAGTGTAATACCCACAATGTTATTTAACATGACAAAAGTTACCCCAGTGGTTTTATAGAGATATTATGACCTGTTATCTCAAGCATGATTCAAATTCAGAGCAACATGTATGTACCTGTAAAATCCACATACTTTATTTCAAAACAGGTAGAGTGCACAAATTATTGGAAAATAAATAAGATTTGATCATCTTTTCCCAGAAGCAGACAATGCATTTTGTCATTTATTTATCTAAGAACACGTGTTTATCACTTGCTACCCTACATAAAGAATATTTTCTAGCTTGCGTGGACATTTGTATCGTTTTCCAGATGTAAATCTAATAAGTTACTAAATGAGTAGCTAAAGACCGGAAGTAGGCTAGATCCAGGTACTTTATATCACCGCCAGAACTGTCACTACACTGTTGATAATGGAGGGCTCTTCCCTTTTTTAGGTCACTTAAAAAGTGAAGATCGTGAATTAAAAACATGTATTGACAATTCTGGAGGCAATATAACTTACTTGGCTCTATCACACTTTTAGTCTTTATCTAGTCGCGCAAATGAGGTTGCACGATAGACTTCCAAGCTCCTCACACTACTTGTTTGATTCAAATTAAATGAACAGTAACTGATCGTCTTCTCCAAGGCCATGACTGATCGTCTTCTCCAAGACCAGGAGGATCAACAATGTATGTGATATCAGGTATAGGGTTAAAAAGGACAAAAATTGATCAGGACAGTAATCATCGAAAAAAGATACTTAAACCAGAAAATAGCACCTTGCAAGAGCATGGGAAATACACTGTCAAATAGCAAAATACTGCCCTGCCATCTTCATTCTGAGTAGACTGTATACCAATTACAGCAGAAAATATGTACAACAGATTAGGACTTCGTCTTTCTTTATTTTCAGCATTGGTTGTAAGTTAGATTTGACCAGTTGTTTCTATAAACTTTGCAACTGAAGGATCTGGCAAAGAGCAGCAACTGATTGGAATGATTTCAAAATGCATAACCTGCTGGTGCCTCAGGCAGAGCAGTAATTGAAAAGGATATTTCTCTTTACCTGTAAATTGCACTCTGAGCTCTCACACACACGGCCTACTTCAAAACTTTCATAACCAGTAGTTACATAACTGTTTGAGTCAGTCTATTGGCTGTCTTACCAATATTTTTGAAGAAACAAAATGTCACCAAAAACAAGTCGCGGCCGACATAGCTCATGAGGGGAGGGGGGGGGGTGTGAGGGGGAGGGGGGGTGAAGGGTGTGGGGGGGGAGGGGGGGTTGCGCAGGGAGGGGGGGTTGAATAATAATTTTAAAAAGTACCTTTCCCGGGTCCCGCGTTTTCCAAGCTCCGGCTCCTGCTTTCCTGACTTTGCAGGAACAGGAAGCAGGCAGCCTCCCTCCCCTCCCCTAAGCCAATCACAACGCTGCAATGGCAGCGTTGTGTTTGGCTGGGACGCCGACCACAAAGGCGTCTATGGGGAGGCCATTTTGTCCATGTAGGCTGCATGCAGCCTAAATGGAGAAAATGGAGAGTGCGCATGACTGGTTTGGTCGACCCCAGAGGGCCGACTAAACAGTCAGGGCCCGCAACATTGGGCTAGCCACTCCTCTGCTGCCGTTGCAGAACCGCCCACCGGCCCGCCCCCAACCAAACCCTTCTTCTGCTTGCTCGCAGTGCGAGAAGCAGAAACATAAAATGGTATTTATAATACCATTTTATGTTTCTGCTTCTCGCACTGCGAGAAAGCAGTGGGGCAACGCTCCTACGCCCCACAAGGAGGAGCGCCCCTGCCAAAAAAACATGCTTGTTTTGGGCAGTTACATCTATGCTATACTAGAACAGTCAGAGACATGACTTGTTGTCAACTGTTTAATATTACAATAAGCGTGATAAATTGAACAGCTCATGCATTAAAAATTACATCTAATGAAGTAGAAATAGCACCGTGTCAGTGGGACACACAGCATATTTTGTAGGGTCCAACCATGGAGAATTTGGAGCTGCAAGAATAGCAACGTGTGACTCCAGATTTGAGGGCTGCAATTAAGCTATGTTAAATTTATAGGAGCGCTTTGCAAGAGGACAAAAATTGGCCTTGAAGAATTGGGAACACTACCTTGTTCCAGGGCATAACCAGTTAAATTTGATGCACTACATCAAGAAAAGAATATGATATTTTACTAAAAGGACTGTTAAGGTAAATTCAAAAATCAGCAACTATAATGAACCGAGACCACAAGTCCTGAATACTTTTCATTCAAGATTCTCACACACAGACACTAGTGCTAAGCTATTTTTTACCATACCCTGGTGAAAATACTTTAATGCATGCCATTTATTCTAGGACCATGCCCTGCATCTTAGACATCTCTCAGAATGGCTTTCGCCCTGGCCACAGCACAGAGTCAGCCCTCCTAGTAGTGACTGAACATCTGAGGGCCGCATTGGATGAGGGACGTACGTCGGCACTGATTTTATTAGACCTCAGTGCCGCGTTTGATACGGTCTCTCACCAGATTCTGCTGCAACGGCTGGAGGAAGCGGGGATCTCGGGCTTAGCCCTTGACTGGTTCGCCTCCTTCCTCTCTGAGAGGTCTTTTCAGGTGTCGGCTCCCCCATTTTCCTCTCGGAGCCATAATATTCACCAAGGGGTGCCACAGGGCTCAGCACTGAGCCCTACGCTGTTCAATCTGTATGTTCAACCTTTGGCAGCGGTGGCTAGGAGCTGAGGCTTGACACTGGTATCGTACGCCGACGATACTCAGTTGGTAGTGGCACTTTCTGGCAACTCAGCGCAGGATGCCTGTATGTTTCGGAGCAATCTTATGGCCATCTCTGAGTGGATGTCTGCCAACTGTCTGCAGCTTAATGCAAGCAAGACTGAAATCCTGTTGGTTGGGTGGGACGGTGAGCTGTGGAGTGAACATTGGTGGCCCACCACCCTGGGCTGTGTCCCCACCCCCAAACAGATAGTAAAGAATCTAGGTGTCTGGGTGGACTCCGCTCTCAGTTTTCAGGCCCAAACCAAGAAAGTGGCGGGGACCTGCATGGGCATTCTGCGTAGGCTCAAACCATTGCTAGGTTATTTTGACCCGTCCACTCGGCAAGTTATCATTCAGGTTGCCATTCTGTCGAGATTGGATTACGCCAATTCGCTTTATTTGGGTTCTAACAAGTCAGAGATCCTAAGATTACAGAGAGTCCAGAATGCGGCGGCCAGAACCCTCCTTGGCCTTCCAAGGACTTGTTCCACCTCTGCTGCCATTCGCCGACTACATTGGTTGCCGGTGGCCAGACGTGTGGAATTCAAATCTCTGTGCATTGCTTTTAAGATCTTGAAATCCTCCCCCCCGGCCATTTTGGCCACCCTGCTCTCGCCTTACATCCCCCCCGCCAACTTCGCTCGATGGGCCAAAATCTGGCGGTGGTTCCGAGGGTGAGGAGAGCACGGGCTGGGGGACGTGCTTTCTGCACACTGGCGGCCAAACTTTGGAACTCTCTCCCACTGTCCATACGTAGCCTAAACAATTATCTGGCATTCCGTAAGGCCACCAAGACTTATCTTTTCCCTCCACTGTAGGTTTCTTGCCTCTTGGTGGTCCTCTCCCCCTGACTGTTTTAGCGCCGGGACGCCCCTTTGCTGGAGCAGCTGTGCGCTCTATAAGCTATATAACATAACATAACACATAACATTAATATTAGAGTCGTGCTTAAAAAAACAAATGAAGACAGCAGCGTTTAATTCAGGTTATAAATCTAAGATTTTGTAAATTAACTTAGAACACCTTTAATGGTTCAAGGGGCGATCACATGACTGTTTTCAAAACAAAAAAGGACACTATAGGACCAGAACTGGTCAAGGGGCTAATGAAGGTAGGAAAAATTATTCAGCCAATAGACAGGTGCTCTGCAAACCGCCACACAAATCTGAAATAAAGTCTGCTCTTTTTAAGTCTAAAACAAATAAGATTTGTGCTAAAATCGGGGACAACCTGTAAAAATATCACTTCAGTACCTCTGTCCTCCGGGTCCACGTTGCATGCCTGCTTTGTGCCTCTAAAACCCGCCTGTTCTTGACAACCTTCACACAACTGACCAACTCACAAGACCTACATATGCTGCATGAAACAGTGTCAAAAGCTCCATGTGAACTGTGCCCAGCAGTGACCATCAAAGTTGAGACTGTGACCTTTGAGCCAGACACTGTCGAAATGCTGAATGGATTCTTCCACCTGCCCTCCAATGAATGAAGGCACGCCATAATAAACCATATGCTGAAGAAGCTGATAGGTGCATTAGCCAAACTCTTCTTCACTTAAAGGAATTTGGCAGACAAATCACTCACCAAATAGAAATCACCAAACAACGAAATGACAGTCAAGTCAGGGTTTAAACCCTTCTGGGGCACCAAATTCACCTTGATGGCCCTTAAAACAGGAACAGCTTCTAATTCTGCCCAACCCTTTGGCAAAAAAACAACAAGGCATATCATGAACATCCATCAAATTAGCTGGAGAAATGGGTATGGATCTGAGACCAGGCAATGCATGGGATTGATTCCTTCTTATCAGTCTGACACCAACAGGTAAGACATGACACAACCATTATGTCGGCCCAACAGGAGTCCTGCAGGGTTCCACAAGAATGGTGTGATTTTTTTCAACATTTATGTGTGTCCTTGGCATAGCTGTGTTTCTAGATTTAATATAGAAAGTATACAGCTACATGTACTGCTGGTAAAAGTAAAAGATTGTCGTAAAATTATAGACTGCTATAGACACATGAATTATTGGAATATGAGAAGTTGTCTAAGCCGGAATGGGTCTAAAACTGAGGTCCTGGTAAATGATAGCTCCAACATGAATATACTCCCTTTCCCAAGGCTACCGGCGCTGGGTGCAATAAAACACCCCGACTAGCACAGAAACTGAAAAAGTACTGAAAAAATGAGTATGGTCTGGCACGGACCTTTCCTTCTTGAAGTCAACCCAGCTGTCAAACACTACGGTTGATCTGATGATACGAAAAATGGTACTCCGCTTCAACAAAATGAACTTGCCAGGGTTCTGATACCATCCCGAATGGGCAACTGTCTTCACTGGGTCCACAAAGAAAAAAACACACTGTATAAACTGAGAAAATCAGACAACATCACACTGGCTCTAAAGGCATTCCCCGGTGGACAAAAATATAAATAAAAAAATCAGAAAAACGTTCCAGGCATCAACCCTGAATATGTGCACGATCTTACATCCCAAAACATTCCCAGGCGCAACCTTCAACTTGCAATTCTAAACTAACCCTAATCAGTCTCAAGTGCAGGAAGCCTGAAGATAGAACTTTAATGGCTTAAAGCCTCCCGATTTAGGAACACTCTGAATCGACAGCTGAGAACCTTACTCTAACTAGCAAATTCATGACATCCCTAAAAACAACCCTAGTATCGACATTTCTAGCGCAACCATTTTCAATAAGACATGATGCACTGCCAGCTACTCATTGGACCAAACAACACAATATCACCCACTGTCTAACAATGCTCAAGAACAGAGGATCTTGGATATGGTCCAAACACCCAGCCGTCAATCCGAGTATGAAGTGGTTGCTTGCCTGTTCCAGCAACTTACAAAGCACGATATAGCATTCGATGATTACTTTGTTCGGCTTGTCAGATGAAACGAGTCATACAGCTACTTCGAACATTAAAACGAGCTGTGTCAGTATAATTGGCAAGACAAGAACACCTCTGGGATTAGAAGAGGTGGATCTATTCACTAAGGGATATATGAAATAGGAAAGAAAAGACATGTACTTTGGCACATCTCTCCGCAAAGCACAAAGGCAATTTACACACTGTGAGGCCTAAATAATAGCTGGAAATTAAAATAGCATGGTGGAGAAAAAGAAACTGAAGGCTTGTACTCTGAGGAAATGCCAGAAATGGTTGATTTAGTAACAGAAACAACAGTACAGGCACATGGGTATTTGGGTCAATACCTAATCATTTATTCCACATTGTTGTGCTATATTAAAAAATAATCATTCCAAGATGAAAAAGAAGGCCATATGTTGAAATTTATACTCAAAATCCCAGGAGGTTAACTGAAACGCTCTATGATGTAGGTCTGGAGATTCCCTGAATACCCCAAGGCTACGCTCTCGAATAAGAGCTCTTTGACAAGAGGAATCCTATCAGAGTAAGTGTTACATAGAAGACCAAGAACAACATCTACCAGAGGGACATGTGGATATTTGCCAAATTCCGTGATGGAGGTAGAATGGTAAAGGAAAGGCATTAAGAACACTTTACTGAGCAGTTATTGTTTAAAGCATTACTCATCATTTGTAAGTGGAAATCTTAATTGTTCCTTTGTAGTGCAGTGAAATGGTTATTTGTGAAAGAGGAATTGTGTAATGGTACTCTAAGTCATGTGCTATAAATGTCCCCTCTTCACACAGGAGCATGGCACATCACCAACGGTACATCGGAAACAAGAAATTCTCACTTCAAATTAGTACAGATGTCAAAACGAGCAGCTTTTATCCTGCTTCCCGCCAAGAAAATTTAAAAATACAACCAATAATAAATGTGCTTCAAGTCATCTTGTGTCTGTGGCTAAATTTTCAAATGCTTTGGGGTTCTTTGTTGATCTTGCATTTGTTCTAGGTGTAAAAATCTGGTTGAGTATTACTTGATCAGCATCAAACATCTGCACTGTTTTTAGGAGCAATCTGAAGAAACACAAGAGCGAAAGATAGCTCAAGGTAGAAATGTGAGCAGTCTAGTATTTGATCCTAAATACGTGTGAAATAGATGTACTCAATTAGAGTGTGAAAATATACAAAGACATACGTCTTCGGGTCCGTCCGGTTAAGTGCCGCTTTGGTTTACCATCAAACCTACTAGAGTAAGATTTTATGACTATAGTTTTAAAGGCCACCATATAAAATGTACAGGTCCTACAGTGCTTGTGCCATCCAAACCCAACGTAAGTATTTGACTTTTTTTACCATTTCCACTGGTGTTTGTATGCATATGTTACTCTTTCTTTCTCTTTTTCATGAGCTGTAGAAAGTCTCAAGCTAAAAACACTAAGGAAAGCGAAGTGGAGGTTTATCATCTATAAAATGAACATCACAGACCAGGTACCAATGTGCCCATGAGATCGACGACTTCGATGGTGGACAACCTTTATGGTTGGTTTCCCATCAACTAACCTTTCCAAAGTGACCTTCAAAACTTACTACAAATCACAATCAAGGCAACCACAAAGAAGTCTAAGCAGAAGAATCAAAATCAGAAAAAAAGCACATTTAATATTCAAGAACACAAAATGCTAAATAAACAATGTCAACTTTAGAGAGGAGCTAGACCCGATGAGCAAACATAGGGAGCACTGGTACAATAACTGAAACTAATGTATTGCTTGGCGGCGAGTTAGGGAGTAAGACCGAGTAGCAGAGATGTACAGAGTCTTGGACATGGCAGAAGACAAAAAACATGAAAGTGAGGCTTAACGGGCATCTGTACATATCTGTAAACAAATCAAAAGTAACTAAAGGTAACTGCACTTTGCTTCGGTGGAACCTACAAATCGAACATTTATCAAGGAAAAAGCATTGGGAAAACATTCTAGAGAAGAACACACCATGTGTGTTCACAAGATCGTCCAATATGTGGGTCGGAGCTTGCCAAGCTACAGGGAAGCTTCTGTCCTTCAGAAGCTCCCTTTCCAGAACTACGCATAGACATGCAATGTGGCAGAGCACAGAGTGGAGTGATAAGGCCCCTGGATGACTGATTCTAGATTACAGTAGTACAATTAGAGTAAGCACAGCTTGGTATAATCATTTTAACACACACTGGCAAAGCCAAAAGGTCTGACATTGGCTGCTATCCTTTTGGCATTGGTAATGCTTGTTTTGTCGTGGTTTTTACAAAACTTTATTTTTGAATAGCTGCCAGGGCCTTGCCTAGATAAACAATAATAAACATTGGCTAAACGAAAAAACAGGCTTGCGGCCTTCAAAACATACTTTGCCATACCAGACTCTGGTAGTGAAGGGGACTACTTTGTGTGGATGTGCTCTTTGTGAAAGACCAGAATGCAGTCACACATAGTGAAGTTAGCCAATGGCTGGCGTGGGCTGACCAAGTGCTCCATGCTGTAGTGAGCAGAAGAAAAATGTGAAGGACACTGCAACTGACCAATGAATGAAGAGAGCTGGCAGAAAAACCCTATAGGAAAGTGCACTATATAATATAATTGAATAAAAATCAAAAGGTCTTGGCTGATACCAGATAAAAAAAAATCTCCTATGTGAATCTAACCTGTCAAGCTGCACAACTTCATTTGTTAGTGTGAACATACGCATTTGTTTACACATACGGGGCCAATAGTTAAAAGGGATGACAAAGACTGGAACTTGGAAAGCAGCCGCACACAATTAGTAGTTTGTTAAAACAGTTTATGTAGTAGCTACCTGCCTGTGCATTTGGCCCATTTACAGACGGAGGGCCCCGCCTCAGAGAAAGTTTCCTGGAATCACTTTAATCTCCGAAGTTACGTTGATTAAACTTTATACTGTTATGCAATGCACTTGGATACCTGACATTCATAAATGCAGAGGTTCATACTGTATAAGCTTAACAGGAACACCTTAAAAACATTGCTGATCTGATAGGTGCAATGATCCCTCCCTCTCCCAATTTAGCAATCCTAATCATTTCACCCCTCTCTCCCTCAAACACCCATCTCCACCCTGCTCTCTTGCCAAGAAAATCAAGGCATAACATGTTTAATATGCACATAGTCTTTGTTTAGTATGTCATTGTCTCGAAAGATAACTACTGCTTATACCCCTACATGTCACCGCAAAATCTCATCAACTTTTCTTTGGTTGTTTGAGGCTAGGAACAGAGTTCCTATAAGAAATGCCATTAGCTGAATTAATACAGCCACAACCAAGTGCTAATACTGTAGTTGCAAACTGTTTAAATTGGTTGACAAACGCATAGTTCTACTGTAGTTTTAGGAATGTATCCTGATAGCCGTGCATGCCCCAATTTTGCTTCTCTCTATGAACCAAAAATAGGCCAGAATATGAAAACATTCAGTTACACATACTTCTCCAAGGACTCTAAGGGGAAGCTTAGAGAGTAAGGGTGCCCCTAGAGAAGCTACAACACTCGTGCTGATTAACACTTTAAGGTGCACGATCACATATGTACCAAGTGGTATTACTTCTTTACAATACAGCTTCAGTCTTCCTTCAGTGGCATCATTTAGTGAATAGTGCTACTAAAGTTCTCAAAACCCAGCTTGACTCTAGCTAATGGACATCCTTGGTGGTGGTGCAGGACTTGAAGAGAGCTGTGTTTGCTTTTCTTTCCACTGGAAGGCCCCTTTAAAGACTAACATCCTTCAGAGAGGGTTGTCCCTGCCGTGCAAACATGTCCCCCATAATGCTGGAAAGGAAACCTTCTACAGAAGTAGATTCTGGAACCTGAATGAACTCAGAGTCTGATTGGCATCTGCACAGCAGGCCCGGGTACATAGTCCATTGGCACTTTACCATTCACGACATGCTGAAACATCGCGATTCACACTTTCAATGAATGCAACATACAGTCGTATGTGAAGGTTTCTGACAGTGAAATCTCAAGCATGTTAATAAATGCTGACGGAACTTTTGTACATGTGAACTAAAACGCAAACTAATATTAGTCGTTCTGCACCTCAATTCACACATGTATAAACTGATATGGAGCTAATGCAATTTGAAACTAAATCATTACGATACGTTAAAGTGTTTTTTTCTGGCTTAGGCTAACTAAGTCTCAGGCCTCGGCACAATGGATGCCGTGTCATAATGCTCATTCCGGGCTTATATTTCTCGCATGTGGACTGTTTATGTTAGAATAAAACTACATGGCTAATTTGCACTGGCCTAGTTCCACCTTTTGAGCAACCTGTATTGCCAGCATCTGTACTTGTTTGTCTTTACGTGCATCTTATTATAAGGTTCATCTATATGAGTTTCTAATGCTTGCTCTTGTGCTTCTTGATCGGAACAAATTGTTGCTCTTCTGGGCCATTCTCACTTTGGATCATGTGAAGAGATTTAAATAACTGGGCCAATAATAAATTACCCCCTCAACTCCTCCACCCCAACCCAGTCCAAAGGGGTTATGATTCTGGCTGTAGTAACTAGTCCTTTTAAACGCCTGTTGTGATATCATGCCTGACTTGATGGGTGCACATCCGAAGAAAAAAGATTTGATAGTAACTGGTAGAATGTCAATATTGCCCACCATCTTAACGCTGGTCTATATCCGTTATCAAGGCCTATAAATGAGGGTCATGTGCACAAATAAGAGAATATCTGCAGTTGGATGGACTATGAAGATGCTATGTCAGTAGAAAGAATGAATTACTTCAGATCCCAGAATTATCAATAAGAATTTTGACTGAGGCAACAGAAATATTCCATGGTTAGCTTTATTTTCCCTGGTATCTTACCTATGTTTTTAGACGTGTCCAGACTAAGCGTAAAATGAAATTGTGCCTCTACTTTCGTCTCATCGAGGGCAACCAACTTCCCAAACCCCCGCTGAGTGCCAATATGTTACACATTACAGAGGTTGGCACACCCCCCAATTGAAAAATTTGGGATGCAACACGTCAGTGCGAATGCTGTGCCTTGTAGCATACTATAGTTTGCCCAAAAATTAGTCTCCTCCGCAAAATTAAGACCAGTTAGGAACCCATATCAAATGTGGAGTATCAGCGATCAAGAGTAAGCGGGCCAACAACATTTTACAGGATAGTCAGCGATCAAACCATCACTCTGCTGTGCACCCTACCTACTCTTTCCCACCGTAACCCACTCACTGTTGTCCACGTCAGCAATCCAAACCCGCTGTTATCTCCAATATAATGTCTTCTACCTGCACCTTAATGAACTTGCTCAAAAGCTGCTGAGGCAGACAGAAGGAAAAAAGCCTGGCTGTGAAATAGGCAAGCTGGATGTCTACTTTTCACTTCCTCCTGGCATCCATCTTCGTTTCATTCATCTTGTCTCACCTACAAAATTGGAGTGAAATCCATCCCCCAGCTCACTTAAGCCTGACAGCAAATAATTTAGAAAGAGAAGCGTTTCAAATGATGTCAAATCTAGGAGCGAATGAAACTGCAAAGTTTCTTTCACCAGTTCTTAGGAGAACCTTGCACCTAGCGAAGTTTTCCATTTTCCACTTACATATAAACATTGAGACATATATTCTTATTTTACATTCACAAAAGGGTTTTGCTCGATATATACTTAGTAAAAAAGCTAGTATTGCCAATATAAAATAAAACTTTGCATAAGGTAGGCGTGCAAAGAATGTTCTGCACAAATTTTCCAGGTTGGAGTGTTCCACTGAAGTGAAAGTTATGTCGCTAAGCACAAAAAAATATTTTGTAAAACACTAAAAAAACTTTGCTGATGGTAAACCACAAAACTTTACAACGTTCCCAAAGGATTAAAATTGGGAACTTATAAAAACCCTCACCATGGCAAAAGTAAATGCGTACACAACTCTAATAAACGCAGAAATACTTTAAAACAAGACGCTTCAAGATACCTCGTAAAAAAGCTCTATATACCAGTACATTTTCTTTTATTTTCTCGTCCTGTCGATTATTGACCCCAAAAAATTGTACTGATTATAAAGAATAGGGAGTATCATTATTTTTTATAAACGCGTGCAGTGACTTGAAACAATCTGTAGTGTGTCAGTACTTTCCAGCATGTTCCAACCCCTCGCGTTGCCATTCCTACAGAGAAGCGGGCCCGCAACACATGCTTGTATGCCCAGCTGGAAGACAGGAATGTGCTGCTCTCGATTATCTACCATGCAACATCTGTGGCAACAAGCGAAAAATCTTCATCCGGAGAAATCGGCTCCCCTTCAAAGTGCTGACACTTCCATAAATGTCTGAAGTGCGCGACCTCTCGCCTGTCCCGCGCAGGGCTCGCGCTAGAGTTCAAGCCGCAGGCGGGAGGGAGAGTCATGCCGGAAGTGCGCCCTGATGGGCCCGGTCACTCCCTCTGCGCTACAGCTGCAGTGTAAGATGGACTCGCCCTTCGGATGCCCTGCAAGAGGAGATAGCCAGAACAATTTGCTTCAAAACTCATATTTGAAAAATGGAGCACACCTCTAAATTAAATTATTTGTGCAGGCACTGGTTACGTTTTGTTGTCCAAGTTTTCAAAACCTGAGCTGGTTCTTTAACATTACACTCCTCATTCTGCATTGCCACCCGCCGAAAAGCGCTTCAACGCCTCATATGGGGTAGCATGCGCTATATAAATGCAAACCCTTCCCTCTTCTATCCCTCCACTATCCGTTTTCAATCCGAATAACAAACTCACATGTCCACCGCTCAAATTAATTTCATTTCTCTCTAAACTAATTCACCACTAATCCTTTTTGGGTTCCGGAGTAGTGTGCTACTCGCTGAAAAAATGCTTTGATGCCTCGTCAGGGGTAGTAAGCGCTATATAAATGTAATTACAATTACAATGTGTGCAAAATGACCTACCCCACCACAAGAAAAAAAACACTTTTCAAATCCCCTTTAAGCATCATTACCAAACCGTTTCTGGCAAGCAAAAAAAAAAGGCACTGTTACATACTGTCCTTTTCTTAAAAAAAGAACGTATTGTAAACTATTCTAAGCAAAGTATTGTTTCGTCCAATGTCATTCAACCCAAGACAAACCTAAACAACAATGATGGCGCAGGTGGGAGAAAACAACATGGAGGGCGCAGGTGGGAGAAAACAACATGGAGGGCGCAGGTGGGGGGAAAACAACAAGGAGGGTGTAGGTAGCGGGAAGCAACACGGTGGTCGAGGGAATGGAAGCCATACGGCGGGTGGGTGGTTGAACCAACGGCCAAGAAAACCACGTGGAGCAGGTAGGAGTAAAGCGCACACAGGCTAGAAAACAACTCCGGGGGAGAAGTACACAAGGCAAGCGCAACATGGAGCACTGGGGGAGAAGCACACGGGTGACAGACAGCAATTTGGAGTGTGGCCGGGTGCATGAGGGAGACAGAAAACACATGTACTCTCATGACGTGCCTTAACCCAAAAGAGCAAAATTAGTGATTGAAGAGCAAGCAGTGGAAGGACACAAGTAATGCTGCCCATGCTCCTATGGAGGAACAAACAAGAGGAAGGGAAGTCTACACAAGCTAACAGCAAACACGAGGGACAGCAACACCAACCAATGGTAAGCAATGGGCGGGCTCTAGGTCCAATGTAAGCAGACAAGAGGTCTTTTCGCAAACGGACAGCTTGGTCCGTTTGGTGGACGAGTCCTAAAATGGCTGCAATGAAATCAGAATCAAAATTAACAGCTGGTCTACGTAGTGCAGTTGCTGCTGCTATGCCCGTTTCTAAAAGCTCCCGATGTTGACAGATGACATAACTGAGGCATGGGGGATTAAGTCATACACTCCAGATACCACAATTTCAGTCGATTGGAAAAGATCAGAAACGATCTCTCCTGGTGTAGTAGTGTCAACTCGAGTCCAGAGACCCTGGATGAGCTCTTCCCATTTTACGATTACTACAAATGTACCTCTTCAGATAGGCTGGGGACACTGTCAGTCACAGGGAGGAGGCGGAAGATAGAAAGGTTCAGGAACCATAAAATGGAGTGGGCACCCACTGGGCTGGATTAGAAAGAGATAGAGGGGTAAATTAAAAAAAATAATAGCGAAAGGACAAATCAGGATAAGATACTGGACTCTAATTAAGGCTCCATCGCTTGTCAAACAAGCATTTGCAATGCAATAGGTCTCGCATTTACGTGAGTTTCGCAAATGCAACACCTATTGCATTACAAATGCTAGTTTGTAAAAACGCCCATGCAGCGCTTTAACTTTAACGTTGGCCGCTTCCCTTTCTTTAGACGAGCCGTCTCTAAAGAAAGGGGTGTGACCGCCATTAAAGTGAAAGCGCGGTATGGGGCGCTTTTACAAAAAAAGCATTTGTTTGACAAGTTGACAAACAAATGCTTTTTTTTGTAAAAGCGCCCCATACCCCACTTTTATTTTAATGGCGGCCATGCCCTTTCCTTACACTAGGCTCGTTTAAGGAAAGGGGCGCGGCCGACACTAAAGTGTAAGTGCGGCATGGGGCAATTTAAAAAATATGAATACATAAATAGTTTTTTTTAAAAACATGCAGCCGCGTTTGGCGCGGCATGTAAAGCAAAGGCACGGTCACCACTATCACCGTGGCATGGAATGCTATGTAAAAAAAAAAAAAAAAAAAAATGTTGCAAGCGAGCGCGTCATGCCTGCAACAACAGACATGCGAAACTCATTAAACGAAATAGTGCCCGGAGGCTGTAATTAAAGCCTACCGAGCAACAACACATGTAACAAGCATTGGCATAGCCAATAGGTCTCGCCTTTGGGACCTTATGTGCTTAGCCAGAACTTTTGGCTATGTTGTAGAGCATTGTGGCTGCTGTGCATTATGTTGAAAAGTTATAATAAAAAGTGTTAAGCATTTTTGTTACCTTTATACAAATGAAGACAACAGTATATACAACTGAAAAACCTGATTAAAAAAAGATTTTAACATAAAAAATGTCATCTACTTTTTTTGTACTTGCACTGCTGGCAACTTCTTTCTGCCTGTTCTCATGCTTGGTGTTATAATTTTTTTTGTTAAGGGGAACGGGACATAAATAACGGGGGAGTGGAGGTTGGAAAACAGTAATTTAATTAGAACACGAGCAGCGGACGGACACTAGGGGAGAATCAACAGATGCCAGATTCCAAGGGTAGACTGACGTGATGCTTAGGTGTTGCGCTGATGCAAATTGGTGGTGGTGAATGATGTTTGGTGCTCAGGTGGTGACACTATATGGTGTGGATTGGAGGTACGTTGTGGATTGTGGAGTTGTGGAGTTGAAATAGGTTGTTTGGTGTGTAATTATGCGGTGTGTATTGGAAATGTGTGGAGTTGAATTGTGTGGCCTGGAACTGTGGTTTTGAGTGAAATTATGCTTAGTAAAATTGTGTCATGGTGTGGAGTGCATTTATGTTGATTGGTGGTATGTGGTATAGAGTGCATTTATGTGGAGTGTATTTATGTTGCATTGAGTACAGTGCACTTATGTGGTGTGTAATTATGTGGCACTGAGTGGTATTATGTGGAGTGTATTTATGTTGCATTAAGTAGAGAGTAATTATGTGGCATGTAATTATGTGGCACTGAGTGGTATTATATGGAGTGTATTTATGTTGCATTGAGTAGAGTGTTATGTGGCGTGTAATTATGTGGCACTGAGTGGTAATATGTGGAGTGTATTTATGTTGCATTGAGTAGAGTATAATTATGTGGCTTGTAATTATATGGTACTGAGTGGTATGTGGAGTGTATTTATGTTGCATTGAGTAGAGTGTAATTATGTGGCTTGTAATTATATGGTACTGAGTGGTATGTGGGGTGTATTTGTTGCATTGAGTAGAGTGTAATTATGTGGCGTGTAACTGTCACACTGAGTGGTATTATGTGGAGAGCATTTATGTTGCATTGAGTACAGTGTAATTATGTGGCGTGTAATTATGTGGCACAGTGTTATAATGTGGTGTGTATTTATGTTGCATTGAATAGAGTGTAATTATGTGACGTGTAATTATGTGGTACTGAGTGGTATTATGTGGAGTGTATTTATGTTGCATTGAGTAGAGTGTAATTATGTGGTGTGTAACTATGTGGCACTGAGTGGTATTATGTGGAGTGTATTTATGTTGCATTGAATAGAGTGTAATTGTGACGTGTGATTATGTGGTACTGAGTGGTATTATGTGGAGTGTATTTATGTTGCATTGAGTAGAGTGTAATTATGTGGCACTGGGTGGTATTATGGGGAGTGTATGTTGTATTCAGTAGAGTAATTATGTGGCATGCAATTATGTGGCACTGAGTGGTATTATTTAGAGTGTATGTTGCATTGAGTGCAGTGTAATTATGTAGCATATAATTATGTGGCACTGACTGGTATTGTGTGGAGTGTTTGTTGCATTCAGTAGAGTGTAATTATGTGGCGTGTAATTATGTGGCACTGAGTGGTATTATTTGGAGTGTATGTTGCATTGAGTGCAACGTAATTATGTAGCATATAAGTATGTGGCACTGTGTGGTATTATGTGGAGTGTATTTATGTTGCATTGAGTAGGGTGTAAGTTTGAGGCGTGTAATTATATGGCACTGAGTGGTATTATGTGTAGTGTATTTATGTTGCATTGAGTAGAGTGTAATTATGTGGCGTGTAATTATGTGGCACTGAGTGGTATTATTTGGAGTGTATGTTGCATTGAGTGCAGTGTAATTATGTAGCAAATAATTATGTGGCACTGAGTGGTATTGTGTGGAGTGTATGTTGCATTCAGTAAAGTGTAATTATGTTGTGTGTAATTGTGTCACTGAGTGGTAAGTATGTTGCATTGAGTGCAGTGTAATTATGTATCATATAATTATGTGGCACTGTGTGGTATTATGTGGAGTGTATTTATGTTGCATTGAGTAAAGTGTAAGTATGTGGCGTGCAATTATATGGCACTGAGTGGTATTATGTGGCGTGTAATTATGTGGCACTGAGTGGTATTATGGGGAGTGTATGTTGTATTCAGTAGAGTAATTATGTGGCGTGTAATTATGTGGCACTGAGTGGTATTATTTGGAGTGTATGTTGCATTAAGTGCAGTGTAATTATGTAGCATATAATTATGTGGCACTGAGTGGTATTGTGTGGAGTGTATGTTGCATTCAGTAGAGTAATTATGTGGCACTGAGTGGTATTATTTGGAGTGTATGTTGCATTGAGTGCAGTGTAATTATGTAGCATATAATTATGTGGCACTGAGTGGTATTGTGTGGAGTGTATGTTGCATTCTGTAGAGTGTAATTATGTGGTGTGTAATTATGTGGCACTGAGTGGTATTTGGAGTGTATGTTGCATTGAGTGCAGTGTAATTATGTAGCATATAATTATGTGGCACTGAGTGGCATTGTGTGGAGTGTATGTTGCATTGAGTAGGATGTAATTATGTGGTGTGTAATTATGTGGCACTGAGTGGTATTTGGAGTGTATGTTGCATTGAGTGCAGTGTAATTATGTAGCATATAATTATGTGGCACTGTGTGGTATTATGTGGAGTGTATTTATGTTGCATTGAGTAGAGTGTAAGTATGTGACGTGTAATTATATGGCACTGAGTGGTATTATGGGGAGTGCATGTTGTATTCAGTAGAGTGTAATTGTGGGGCGTGTAATTATGTGGCACTGAGTGGTATTATTTGGAGTGTATGTTGCATTGAGTGCAGTGTAATTATGTAGCATATAATTATGTGACACTGAGTGGTATTGTGTGGAGTGTATGTTGCATTCAGTAGAGTGTAATTATGTGGTGTGTAATTATGTGGCACAAAGTGCTATTATTTGGAGTGTATGTTGCATTGAGTGAAGTGTAATTATGTAGTATATAATTATGTGGCACTGAGTGTTATTGTGTGGAGTGTGTTTTATTCAGTAGAGTGTAATTATGTGGCGTGTAATTATGTGGCACTAAGTGCTATTATTTGGAGTGTATGTTGCATTGAGTGCAGTGTAATTATGTAGCATATAATTATGTGGTAATTATCGTGATACCCGAAAGCACACTCCATCTATGCATGCACCCAGGATCTGGGGACAACACCCTTAATTCTGCTCGAGTTTAGCATAGTGCAGAACACAAGTCACCTTAAAAAATAACACTACATCACAACGCAGTAACAATAGACTTCTGTTCCCTGAACCCAGACACCCCTCCGATCACTCATGGACTTTCCTTTACCTTTGCCCGTGTATAGTGCTCCGCTGCCTTTAGGGTAGGTTTGCGCTCTACAGATACCACATATGTACATAAATATTGTACCAAAGCCATGAGGGAGGTTCAGTTCTAGGTATGTCATACACACGTGCACTGAGTGCATTTCACTTGCGCGAGCATTGTGCACAGCCTCCCCTCAGGTGGATGCGTTGACCACGTCTCTGTGTTGTTGGGTTTATTTCATTTACTGAACTGACTGCCTGTTCTTACAGAATACTAACTCTGGTGTGTGACTCCTTCTGCGGCACAGAGTTACTGAATCGAATCATTTGACTCGATTTACAGTGAATTCAAACCAAATGCGTCTAATTAATAAACGTGTTGTTAGACCTGTCAGCCCTAGGGTGGTCTTTCCCTATTTTTTTTCCTTTTTCGCCTCCTTTTTGCCACCATATTTTTACTGGACCTAGGTCTCTGGGCACCTTGCCACTGCTAGCCAGTGCTGAGGTGCAGGTGCTCTCTCTCACTCAAGATGGCTGCCACAGGCCCCTGCTACTGCAGAGGGGCCTGACACGCATACACACTAGTAGCCAGGGTCAGGCTGGGGTATAGGGATACAGTATCCATTCCATCCCCGCCTCTGGGCCACATAGCCAGGCATGTAGAAGGTTCCAGAACCTTCCGGGCTGTGGGAGGAGTTATGTTTTGCCGCCTTTGGGAGAGTCACCTGACCTAGGAGTATAAAAGGCTTGGAGGGAAAACTTTCTAGTCAGTTGATGAGGCACCACTGAACCTGGGAGAACCTCCGCCGGAGTATAGGCTTTAGGGCCTAGGGGGAGACCTACACTACTGCTGCTGACAGGGCTGAGGTCCTGCTGTAGTAAGATAGCTGAGGAACGCCCACCACCCACTGACCTTGCCCAGTGTGAGGGGACCCAGGGAACCACCTTCAGCGTGCCGGGAGGAACATCAAGCACTCCCAGAACCACCAACTCATTCCCCCCCTCATAAGAAGAAACTCCTGACAGGAAACTTTGACAAGGAACTTATAACAAGGAACTCCTGACAGGAAACTTTGACAAGGAACTTATAACAAGGAACTTCTGACAAGAAACTTACAACTAGAAGCGCCTAAGAAGCAACCAAGCTGAAGCAGTCGCAAGACCCCTTAACTTGAGGAGGCCTGTCCGTCCAGCAAGGCCTAAAGCCTAAAACTGCCCAACTGGGGATCACCAGGTAAAGCGCCGTACCCTGAAGCGCTAAACCTTCACCCCCCTATTCACCTTTGCCTGTTGCTGGGCTGCCCCCAAGTACTTTGCCAGTTAGCCCTGCCCACAGGCTGCTGGTGCACCATGTGTGCTGTTGTCCCTCAGGTCACTGACCTTATGATGAAGATCACCGCCGCGGCCGCCGCCGCCTGAGAGGAGAAACCGTGTGGTGAAGTGCGCCGTCGCGCCCTCATCAAAGGAAGCGCTGAGGTGGAGGAAGCCCCTCAGGTGTGTGAGGTGAGGAGCGCCGTCCGCGCCCTCACCGAAGCCTCCAGGGGCCCGGGGACCTCATCGCGGCCAAAGAATTGTGCCTGCCGCCGCCGCGGCCAAAGAATTGCCCCCGCCGCCGTAGCGGCCCAAGAATTGTTCCTGCCGCCGTCGCGGCCAAAGAATTGCCCCCGCCGCCGAAGCGGCCGAAGAATCGTCGCCACCGCCGAAGCGGCCCAAGAAATTGCCACCGCCGCCGAAGCGGCCCAAGAAATCGCTAACGCGATCTTCAGCGAGGCCTCCCGGCCCCGCAGACGCCGTTGCCGAGCAACCAGGGGTCGCTCGGCGTGACCCGGGAAGGCCGCGCACCGATTGGGCGCCGGCTCCCGGTCCCGCCCAGCGCCGAAGGAAGCCCGGGAAGAGCCCCGGCAGTGCAGAAGGAGACGGGGAGCCGGCCGGAGAGGACTGCCGGCTCCCGCTCCCTCCCCCAGCAGCCCTGAGCCCACCTGCACTTACCCTGAGCACGGGGGCCGGAGGAGGGTGATCCCGGCCCCGCAACGAGCCGCATTCATAATCCCTGATCCCGGGGGCCTGAGTAAGGCATACCGGCCCCCGCAACGACCCGCAACACCGGCCAGAAGGCCGAGACACCCCCGACCGGGCCCCGCCCAACAGAACACGGGCCGGCCCGGATGAACGCCAGTCGCCCTGAAGCGCGACCAACGACCACACCACAGGTGAGCCCTGGAGGCCCCTAGGGCCCATAAGACGCCACTGGGGGCCGGGGGCCACTATTAACCCTTACTATTATAGTCCTACGAGGCGAGGCCCCAGAGAGCAGTGGGCCTGGCCTGAATTAACCCCTAAGGAACCTAGAAGCCCCAGAATACAGGACATGTTGAGGGATTCCCCACATAGTTCATTCATGTATTGATGATGCCCACAGTATGTAATGATTTATGCCAATGCCTATTATAATTACTGCCTAGGCCATGGTTTTAGCTGTTAAGTCTTTACCACAAGGGGAAAGTGTTTAATGGAGTTGAGCTGAAGTGTACACCGCCAAGAGTTGAAGTATTTTATGTTACAGGTGTACTGGAGTTGCGACGCCCACTGTATTGAATGTGGGTGCGCCTAGATTAATGCAGGCCTATTTAAATGTAACGTGAAAAGCCTTCTTTTAAATAATTGAATATGCTAAAGTAAACTGTATGTTTAGGCCTATGTTTTATTAACGTACCTTAAGATCATTATTAAGTGCTACATGTAGGAGATAATTCCTGCGGCCTCTTAGTGGCCTACAATGTTGAAGAGCTATGCAGCTTTATTTAAAATGTGCACCAGTTGAGTAATATAATGAATTTGAATGTAGATCTGAATTAACCTGCCTTATCTGATGCCAACTTAATTTATTTATAAAAGATCTTGATTTTAAATACAAAAGCCTGGTGTGGTGTCATGTTATTGCGTTCGCATTTGTGAGTCAAAGTGAGAGTGCGCTGCACAACTGCCTTACACATTGCCTTCGCGTGCCTTTCCCGCTTCACGCCATGCTACCGTGTCGGACTCGGTAACCCCGGTTCCAACATTTGGGGTTCAGCGGTTGGATAAGGACTGGTGTTTGTGCAGCACCCTACAGTGACTCAGTGTGCGCCGCAATTAGACACCTATTGTAATGCAAGTGCTAGGAATTCTTTTATGATTGCCAATTGTGTACATTCCTGCGTTAGACCTGTTACCTACAGTTTAGAACCCCTTCCTTAAATTGTCTGATGACGGCTGAAATGCCAGAAACCGGTCCTAGGATGCTTGTTTCCGGTCCAGGGAAGACATGGCTTGGCAGTTCGGGCTGGACTGTTCCCATGAGGCACAGGGTCAGACTGATTTGCATATGGCCATGTCTGAACTGGGGTGGTGGAGTGAGCTAAAGAATGATGATGGATTAAACCCAGATCAGTTGACTGGGGGTGAGTGTTTGATTGGCTCAAGCGTTCCGTCCATCATCCCCTTTTGTATCGCTTTGGTCGCCCTAAGTTGGCGGGGGTATGCCCAGACGTGGGTCCCTTGCTCACTTTGCCACTGGATTCAAGCAAGCCTGGCTGATGACGGCTGAAATGCCAGAAACCGGTCCTAGGATGCTTGTTTCCGGTCCAGGGAAGACATGGCTTGGCAGTTCGGGCTGGACTGTTCCCATGAGGCACAGGGTCAGACTGATTTGCATATGGCCATGTCTGAACTGGGGTGGTGGAGTGAGCTAAAGAATGATGATGGATTAAACCCAGATCAGTTGACTGGGGGTGAGTGTTTGATTGGCTCAAGCGTTCCGTCCATCATCCCCTTTTGTATCGCTAGAGAGGGGGGTGGCCGTCAAGCGAGGTGCCAGGAAAGGGGTGCTTCAGAAAGCTTTGAGGGCATGGGTAATGGCCCACCCGGAGGGAAGAGGGGACGAGGAGCAGGGGGAGACAGACAACCCAGAAGGACTGGACCTTCTGCATATTGATGTTAGCGAGAATATGTTGCCAGGAAGACGTTCCAGGGCAGGCAGTAGTGCATCAGGGGGAAGTTTGTCAGCAGAGGAATTTGAGGATAGGAGGGAGGAGAGGCAACTAACATTAGAACTTGCTAAGATGGAAAGAGAAGGAGAACAGGCAAGGCTAGCCATGGAGGAAAGGAAGCTTGCACATGAGCTTAGCCTGAAGGAGCTGGAGCTCCGAGCCTTGCAGATGGAGATGCAGGGCAGAGTGAATGGTGGCAGCGTACCTGCTGGGGTTCCACAGGAGCCCAAATTCTATTTACCCAGAGAGGTGATAGCCAGTTTTAGTGTAGGTGATGACATCAACAAGTGGTTGGCGGCGTATGAGGTAGCTTTGGTGGCCCATAGAGTTCCTGAGAGCTACTGGGGAGGAGGTCTTTATAGGTACATACCTCCACTAGTAAGGGACACACTCTTAACTTTAGATAAGGGGGAGCAGACTAACTACCCTATCATGAAGGAGGCCCTACTCAAGAAGTTTGGCCTCACCCCAGAGAAGTACCGCCAAAAGTTCCGCAACAGCCACAAGCTTCACACACAAAACTGGGTGGATTTTTTGACTATGCCCGGAAGGCATTGGAGGGTTGGGTGCGTGGCAGCAACGTTGATAATTACAATGGGCTGTACGACCTGTTCTTGAGAGAGCACCTCCTAGAGAAATGTTTTCCGGAGCTGCGCCAGTACTTGGTGGACCGCAAGCTGACCAATCCTAGGGAGCTTGCGGAGGAGGCAGACACGTGGGTCAGCACTCGGGTGTCCCACAAGGGAGCCGGGGCGGACCCCCGAAAGGTGGACAGGGGCTCCCCCAGAAGAAAGAGGGGGAGATAAAAAGAGGGAGTTCTTTAAAGGTCCCCAAAATAAACCGCCTGGGAGAGGGTAGGTTCCCCATCCCAATCTGGATTCCAGAAACCCACTTATCCGGACAGGAGTCAGCAGCCCAGAACTGTCCGGTGCTACGAGTGCGGGGAGGTTGGACATTATAAGGGGGATCCCAAGTGTCGCAAGAGAACCCCAGCCCCCACAGGAGGTAAGAGCCCTGGGGTGGCCAGTGTAGCGCTTGGGGAGGAGTTGTCCCTAGGTAGGGGAGGTGAGTGGACAGGCTTGACCTTAGTTTCCCTGGGGGATAGAGAGATCATCCCACGGGTTCAGGTACCCGCGAACACTGCCAAGTATCGGCAGAGGGTCCTGGTGAACGGGGAGGAGGTGGAGGCTCTGAGGGACACAGGTGCCAGCATGAAGATGGTGAGGCGTCAGCTGGTGTCCCCAGAGCAGGTGATTCCTGAGGAATTCCACCCGGTTGTTATGGCTGATAATAGCCTGGGTCATTACCCCGTGGCCCAAGTTCCCTTTGAGTGGGGAGGAGTATCAGGTCTGTTGAAGGTTGCGGTGAGCCCTGCCATGCCAGTTGACTGTCTGTTGGGCAACGACTTGGAACATACTGCCTGGAGGGAGGTAGAGTTCAATGCCCATGCTGAGATGTTGGGATTACCAGGATGGACTTGCGTTGTCACGCGGTCCATGGCTGCCCGACAAGGAACTCAGCTCGGGTTGGAGCCTGAAATAATGGCCCAGCCCACTGCTGGACGAGGAGATGTCCAGGAGGAGACACCCGGTGAGATGGATGGGGAGCCCGCGGAGGTGACCCCGGAGTCCGCTGAGGTGGTTGGTTTTCCCGTGGGGGACCTGCCGACCCCTGCAGAGTGGCAGGTGGAAGGAGGGCCAACCCGGGAGGAATTTTGCCGGGCGCAGAAAGAGTGCCCTACGCTTGAAGGCATGCGGCAACAGGCCGAAGCCCAAGCAGCTGGAACAGAGACTGGTAACTACCATGTCTACTGGGAGGATGGTCTCCTCTACAGTGAGCCTAAGGCTCCGGTGCATGGGTCCGCCCGAGCCGTGGTGGTCCCCCAATGCTACCGAGCCTTTCTGCTAGAGTTGGCACACGAAATACCACTAGCAGGACACCTGGGCCAAGACAAGACGTTTGCGCATCTGGTCCCACATTTTTATTGGCCCAGGATGCGCGTCACTTCTGACACTTTTTGCAAGACTTGCACCACTTGCCAAGCGAGCGGCAAGACGGGGACGAAAGTGAAGGTCCCTCTAGAACCTCTCCCAGTTGTCGATACCCCTTTTGAGCGGGTAGGGATTGACATTGTCGGGCCATTGGACCCGCCGACTCCTGCAGGACATAGGTTCATTTTGGTGCTGGTAGACCACGCCACCCGGTACCCAGAGGCAATCCCTCTGAGGACCATCACTGCACCGGTGGTGGCGCGGGCCCTGATGGGGATTTTTACCCGAGTGGGATTCCCCAAGGTCGTGGTGTCAGATAGGGGCACGAATTTCATGTCGGCCTACATGCAGGCCATGTGGAAGGAGTGTGGAGTGACCTACCGGTTCTCCACTCCTTACCACCCCCAGACGAACGGACTCGTGGAGCGCTTTAACAAAACCTTGAAGGGGATGATCAGGAGCCTACCCGAGGACTTGAGAAGAAAGTGGGACGTCCTCTTACCCTGTCTGCTCTTCTCCTACCGAGAGGTGCCGCAGAAGGGGGTCGGTTTCAGCCCCTTTGAGCTGCTCTATGGCCACCCCGTTCGGGGGCCCCTCAGTCTTGTCAAGGAGGGGTGGGAGAAGTCTTCCTCGAAGCTTCCCCGTGATGTGGTCAGCTATATGCTGGCATTCTGCAGTCAAGTGGCCAAGCTGTGGAAAGAGGCCTCGGACAATCTAGAGGCAAGTCAAGCCGTCATGAAGAAATGGTATGACCGGAACACGCGGACGGTAGAGTTAGACGCTGGACAGAAGGTGTGGGTCATGGAGCCAGGAGAGCTTAGCGCCCTCCAGGACCGGTGGACTGGGCCGTTTGAGATCTTGGAAAGAAGAGGCCAGACCACATATGTAGTTGATGTGAAGACCCCACGTCAACCCCACCGGGTGTTCCACGTCAACCGCCTGAAGCCCCACCAGGAGCGTTCAGAACTCACTCTCCTAATGATAACAGATGGAAGTGAGGAGGAGGAGAGTGATCCTCTTCCAGACCTTCTGGCGGCCCATGAGAAGGATGGTTCGGTAGAGGGAGTGGTCCTCGCCCCATCCTTGACCCCAGAGCAACAGAGGGACTGCCGCCAGGTCTTGGGGCAGTACGCCTCGTTGTTCTCCCTCACGCCTGGAATCACCACATGTGTACCCATGATGTGGACACAGGGGACAGTCCGCCAGTAAAAACCAAGTCTTACCGGCTGTCCGATAAAGTCAAGGCTAGTATCCAGGGTGAGGTTACCAAGATGCTAGAACTGGGAGTGATTGAGCCTTCCAGTAGCCCTTGGGCTAGTCCGGTGGTGTTGGTGCCGAAAGCGGCCCCACCGGGCACCACACCAGAACTTCGGTTCTGTGTGGATTACCGTGGACTCAACTCAGTCACTAAGACCGACGCTCACCCGATCCCTCGGGCGGATGAGCTCATTGACCGGCTGGGAGCAGCCCGGTATTTGAGTACCATTGATTTGACGTCAGGCTATTGGCAGATAGCCATGGCGGAAGGAGCAAAGGAGAAGACTGCGTTCTCCACCCCCGATGGCCACTTTCAATTTCGAGTGATGCCCTTCGGGTTGAAAAATGCTCCAGCCACTTTCCAGCGGTTGGTGAACCAGGTGCTGTCTGGCCTAGAGGCCTTCTCTGCTGCCTACCTGGATGACATAGCTGTCTTCAGTAGCAGCTGGGAGGACCATCTGGAGCATCTCCAGGAGGTGCTACAGGCTTTGCAACGGGCTGGTCTAACCATCAAGGCCAGCAAGTGCCAGATTGGACAGGGATCTGTCGTGTACCTGGGACATCTGGTGGGCGGAGGTAAGGTGCAACCCCTCCAAGCCAAGATTGAGACCATCTTGGCCTGGGAGCCCCCCAAGACCCAAACAGAGGTCCGAGCTTTTCTCGGCCTCACGGGATACTACCGCCGGTTCGTCAAGGGATATGGAACCATCGTGGGCCCATTGACGGAATTGACTTCAAAGAAGCAGCCACGCAGAGTCATCTGGACGGCTGCCTGCCAGGAAGCCTTTGAGACCCTCAAACGTGCAATGTGCACCGCACCGGTGCTCAGGACTCCAGACTTTGGACGGGAATTTATTGTCCAGACAGACGCTTCTGAGCATGGCATAGGAGCTGTGCTCTCGCAGCTGAATCACGATGGCCAATCAATCAATCAATCAATCATGTCACTTATAAAGCGCACTACATACCCGCGAGGGTCTCAAGGCGCTGGGGGAAGAGGGGGTGGTGCTGCTACTGATCGAAGAGCCAGGTCTTGAGGAGTCTTCTGAAGGCCAGTAGGTCTTGGGTCTGTCGGAGGTTGGTGGGGAGGGTGTTCCAGGTCTTGGCGGCGAGGTGGGAGAAGGATCTGCCGCCGGCGGTCATTTTCCGGATGCGGGGGACTGTGGCGAGGGCGAGGCTGGTCGAGCGGAGCTGGCGGGTGGGGGTGTAGAAGCTGAGTCGTCTGTTGAGGTAGGCTGGTCCGGAGTTGTGGAGTGCTTTGTGTGCGTGGGTGAGGAGCTTGAAGGTTATCCTCTTGTTGACAGGGAGCCAGTGCAGGTCTCTCAGGTGGGGTGTGACCAGCCAGTGGCCTTCATTTCCCGAAGACTACTCCCCCGGGAACAGCGGTGGAGTACCATCGAACGAGAAGCCTTTGCTGTGGTTTGGGCTGTCAAGAAGTTGAGGCCATACCTTTTTGGTTGTCACTTCCTGATCCAGACCGACCACAGACCCCTTCGCTGGCTCATGCAGATGAGAGGCGAAAACCCCAAATTGTTGAGGTGGTCCATTTCCCTCCAGGGGATGGACTTTCGGGTGGAACATCGACCCGGTGTAGACCACGCCAACGCTGACGGTTTCTCCCGGTTTTTCCGCCTTAGCGAAGAGAACTCCCTAGAGGTTGGGAAGCTCTCCCTCTTTCGGCTGGGGGGACGCGTGTTAGACCTGTCAGCCCTAGGGTGGTCTTTCCCTATTTTTTTCCTTTTCGCCTCCTTTTTGTCACCATATTTTTACTGGACCTAGGTCTCTGGGCACCTTGCCACTGCTAGCCAGTGCTGAGGTGCAGGTGCTCTCTCTCACTCAAGATGGCTGCCACAGGCCCCTGCTACTGCAGAGGGGCCTGACACGCATATACACTAGTGGTCAGGCTGGGGTATAGGGATACAGTATCCATTCCATCCCCGCCTCTGGGCCACATAGCCAGGCATGTAGAAGGTTCCAGAACCTTCCGGTCTGTGGGAGGAGTTATGTTTTGCCGCCTTTGGGAGAGTCACCTGACCTAGGAGTATAAAAGGCTTGGAGGGAAAACTTTCTAGTCAGTTGATGAGGCACCACTGAACCTGGGAGAACCTCCGCCGGAGTATAGGCTTTAGGGCCTAGGGGGGAGACCTACACTACTGCTGCTGACAGGGCTGAGGTCCTGCTGTAGTAAGATAGCTGAGGAATGCCCACCACCCACTGACCTTGCCCAGTGTGAGGGGACCCAGGGAACCACCTTCAGCGTGCCGGGAGGAACATCAAGCACTCCCAGAACCACCAACTCATTCCCCCCCCTCATAAGAAGAAACTCCTGACAGGAAACTTTGACAAGGAACTTATAACAAGTAACTCCTGACAGGAAACTTTGACAAGGAACTTATAACAAGGAACTTCTGACAAGAAACTTACAACTAGAAGCGCCTAAGAAGCAACCAAGCTGAAGCAGTCGCAAGACCCCTTAACTTGAGGAGGCCTGTCCGTCCAGCAAGGCCTAAAGCCTAAAACTGCCCAACTGGGGATCACCAGGTAAAGCGCCGTACCCTGAAGCGCTAAACCTTCACCCCCCCTATTCACCTTTGCCTGTTGCTGGGCTGCCCCCAAGTACTTTGCCAGTCAGCCCTGCCCACAGGCTGCTGGTGCACCATGTGTGCTGTTGTCCCTCAGGTCACTGACCTTATGATGAAGATCACCGTCGCGCCCTCATCAAAGGAAGCGCTGAGGTGGAGGAAGCCCCTCAGGTGTGTGAGGTGAGGAGCGCCGTCCGCGCCCTCACCGAAGCCTCCAGGGGCCCGGGGCCCTCATCGCGGCCAAAGAATTGTGCCTGCCGCCGTCGCGGCCAAAGAATTGCCCCCGCCGCCGTAGCAACCCAAGAATTGTTCCTGCCGCCGTCGCGGCCAAAGAATTGCCCCCGCCGCCGAAGCGGCCGAAGAATCGTCGCCACCGCCGAAGCGGCCCAAGAAATTGCCACCGCCGCCGAAGCGGCCCAAGAAATCGCTAACGCGATCTTCAGCGAGGCCTCCCGGCCCCGCAGACGCCGTTGCCGAGCAACCAGGGGTCGCTCGGCGTGACCCGGGAAGGCCGCGCACCGATTGGCGCCGGCTCCCGGTCCCGCCCAGCGCCGAAGGAAGCCCGGGAAGAGCCCCGGCAGTGCAGAAGGAGACGGGGAGCCGGCCGGAGAGGACTGCCGGCTCCCGCTCCCTTCCCCCAGCAGCCCTGAGCCCACCTGCACTTACCCTGAGCACGGGGGCCGGAGGAGGGTGATCCCGGCCCCCGCAACGAGCCGCATTCATAATCCCTGATCCCGGGGGCCGGAGTAAGGCATACCGGCCCCCGCAACGACCCGCAACACCGGCCAGAAGGCCGAGACACCCCCGACCGGGCCCCGCCCAACAGAACACGGGCCGGCCCGGATGAACGCCAGTCGCCCTGAAGCGCGACCAACGACAACACCACAGGTGAGCCCTGGAGGCCCCTAGGGCCCATAAGACGCCACTGGGGGCCGGGGGCCACTATTAACCCTTACTATTATAGTCCTACGAGGCGAGGCCCCAGAGAGCAGTGGGCCTGGCCTGAATTAACCCCTAAGGAACCTAGAAGCCCCAGAATACAGGACATGTTGAGGGATTCCCCACATAGTTCATTCATGTATTGATGATGCCCACAGTATGTAATGATTTATGCCAATGCCTATTATAATTACTGCCTAGGCCATGGTTTTAGCTGTTAAGTCTTTACCACAAGGGGAAAGTGTTTAATGGAGTTCAGCTGAAGTGTACACCGCCAAGAGTTGAAGTATTTTATGTTACAGGTGTACTGGAGTTGCGACGCCCACTGTATTGAATGTGGGTGCGCCTAGATTAATGCAGGCCTATTTAAATGTAACGTGAAAAGCCTTCTTTTAAATAATTGAATATGCTAAAGTAAACTGTATGTTTAGGCCTATGTTTTATTAACGTACCTTAAGATCATTATTAAGTGCTACATGTAGGAGATAATTCCTGCGGCCTCTTAGTGGCCTACAATGTTGAAGAGCTATGCAGCTTTATTTAAAATGTGCACCAGTTGAGTAATATAATGAATTTGAATGTAGATCTGAATTAACCTGCCTTATCTGATGCCAACTTAATTTATTTATAAAAGATCTTGATTTTAAATACAAAAGCCTGGTGTGGTGTCATGTTATTGCGTTCGCATTTGTGAGTCAAAGTGAGAGTGTGCTGCACAACTGCCTTACACATTGCCTTCGCGTGCCTTTCCCGCTTCACGCCATGCTACCGTGTCGGACTCGGTAACCCCGGTTCCAACACGTGTGAACGAGAGAGAGAGAGAGAGAGAGAGGGGCTTAGTTCGAATAAAGGACAAGAGATGGGAAGAGATAATAGAACATTATAAGGAACACAGAATAGCAGGTTTAAGGAACAGTGTGGAAGAAAGGGTGAAACCGGGGTAAGAAAGGTCACCCCCTGAGCATCAGTTTCAGGAGCAAACTCAGAACTTTTAGAAGCTGCAGCGTCCCGCGAGTGGTGCGCACGCGCTCGTGTGAAATCTGACACAAAATGGATGGCACACTGCGCGCCGCTGCTCGTAACCGCAAGTCGTAGGCCATTTCACACGCACGAGCGTGTGAAAAGTCCAGAGCGATTCCAAGAGGTCGTTTCCCTAGCTCTAGGCTCGACCTAAAAAGGGGTGTCCTCATGGGAGGTTACAAATGAAGACAAGGCGGAACTAAGGAGGGACTAACAAACCTATTTACAAATCAGAAGCCAGCATTTACTAAGGACAATGACACAAGCCAATGACAAATATGGGCGGAGAGTGGGCGGGGCTTCAAGTGCATACTCCAATACAGCATGCCTCGCAGAGCAGCGCATGCGCTGCCCAGGCTCGAACTAAAAAATGATAAAGAACGTCCACCAGTTTTTTAAGGGACAACTAGGGCATGCAAAAATGTACTGCAAGTTTTTAGGCCAAAACTATTGATGTTGATACTGTAATTGTATTTATATAGAGCTTACTACCCTTGGTGAGGCGTCGAAGCTCTTTTCTCAGAGTAGCATGCTAGTGTGGAACCCATAAAAGATTAGTGGTGGGTTAGTACAGGGAAATAGGAATTAATTTGAGCGGTTGACATGCGAGTCTGTTAGTTGGATTGAAAAGGATAGTGGAGGGATAGAAGAGGGAAAGGTCTAGAAAGTGTTTATTGGGAGAGCATGGTAGTAAGACCCTGCCATTTATTTATGTGTTGGCTTTTAAAACAGATAAATAAAAGGCATTGTCATTTACAATGCCAATAGCTTAAACTCTCGCAAATGCGAGACCTATTGCATTGCAAATGCTTGTCATGAGTTTGTTTTCTGTCCACTCACAGCAGTTTGCCGCATATAGATGAATGTATAGGTGTCCTTACTGGAAGCGCTCAAGTTTAGGGCGGCCCTGTCCTCTGTTTTGTGCAAGGTGCTGCGGGGTATAAAAGTGGGCCAATGAAGGTGTAACTGTGACCCGAGCACACTTGTCAGCTATGAATACATTGTATCAAACACAGGCAGGAAAGCACCTAGAAAGACATTCTAGCGCTTGAAGGCCACTATAGACTCATTAAATCAAATATACGAAATAGTAAGTGTTACAATGCTTGGCATCACAGACAACAGGAGGGAGGGTGGGCGGAGAAGGCACGGACAACGGGAGGGCGGGGGGATTTTGAAGGCACGGACAACTTGGGAGGTGGCCGGAGAGACGGCACGGACATCGGGAGGGCGGACGGAGAAGGCATGGGCAATGGGAGGGGGGAGGTGGGCGGAGAGACGGCACGCACGGACAACGGGTGGGGGAAGAAGGCACCAAAGCACGTTGTGCCTGCAGTAAGAGAAACTGCATAACGAAAGTAGTGCTCACGGTCTAAATAACACAGACCGTGTAGCATCTGGAGTAAAAGGTCCAGTCCTGACTGGGGGTGACAAATGGAGAGAAGGCGGTACCAAGGAGGGACTAACAAGCCTGTTTACAAATCAGAAGGCAGCATTTACGAAGGACAATGACGCAAGCAAATGAAAAATATGGGCGGAGAGTGGACAGAGCTTCCCCTCAATACCCTAATACAGCATGCCTCGACCTAAAAAATGGATAGTTCGGAACAATTCACTTTATCTACTTGTTTCTGGATATATAAATGGAAATGTAAGTGTCTGTTGTGTAAAGCGTTTGTTGTGTTATGTGATGTTAAAAAATAACTTCTCTCCAAGTACATGATCCCACCCAGTCAAAACCTGGTTTTTGTGTCCTGTGCACTGCTCAAACACAATCCTGCTCTGTGTACAACACATTGCTTGGAATGGTTAGATTGGAAGATGTTTTCTGTATAATGTGCAGATGCTCACTGGCGGTAGGTTCCCAGTATGTAAAATTATTAAAATAAAGAAAAAATGGACTGACAGGAAGCAGGTGGGGAATGGTGGCTGGTCAATGGGACATGAGTCTGGGTAGCGGGCAAAGGATGTACGAGGCAGTGAGGCAAATCTGTGGAGAGAAGTCTACAAGAGGCTGCATCTGCCTCTTTTCTCCATCACCATCCAAAACGTATCTGGCATGGTGTGGCAAGCCATGACAAATCTGCTCTGGGAAGGGGGAGGATTCAAGGAACTGTGCAAACTAAAGGGGTTAGAGGCCTGGGACCTCTTGGGCATCTCCACTATAGGGGACGTAACGGACAAAGGGAAACTCAAAACCTGGACTGCGCTTAGTCAGGAATATGGCCCACACAAATCCCAATTCATCAAATATGCGCAGCTACGACATGCATGGCGAGCAGAGGGTATACAGTGCACAAACTTACCGGAGTAAGCCCCACTAGAGGGAAGACTACTACAGGAAGAGCTCGTAGAAAAGGCTGTCTCTCTAACTTACAAAACTATTAACAATAACATGCCAGACAGATTGGGGGGATTGCGAGGAAGGTGGGAAGAGGATATCGGGCCTCTGGAAGACATAGATTAGGAGGCGGCATTAATGCACCCCAGAGAGATTGCTATCAAAGCAAGGTTGCATCTCGTACAGTACAAGATACTGCATAGACTATATTAGGATTAAGAAAAACTACACAAGATGGGAAGATCAGAAACACCATACTGCTCCACCTGTAAAACTGTCAAAGGCGACTTTTTTCACACGATATGGGCCTGCCCCGCGATACAGACATATTGGGAGGCCATATTTGAGACATTGGGGACAATATTGGAAACAACACTGCCGGTCGAACCTGGATTCGCCCAATTGGGAATCCCGAGTGGGGTAGACATTAATAGGGCCCAACACTTTTCGCCTCCCTAGGACTGGCGGTAGCCAAGAGAGATGTAGCTAGACGATGTGGAGTAGTGGAGAATCCTACGATAGGGGGATGGACCATTTATATGGCCGCTGAACACACCACATACCTAAGTAGGGGCTGCCCTAGAAAATTCCATAAAATATGAGGTCCGTGGAGACAACACTTTGGGCTAGATCTATGGGAAGACACACAACACCTCACCGTACAATCCTCAGGGAGAGCCTTTATGGTTAGACATGGAGAACCGTCCTAGTAGACAATGTACCTTGTTATCCCTCACTCCGGGGCCCAGATGAGAGATTGGATGCCATGAAAGAGCAACAGTATTAACTCAAACTAATGCGATTTTATGGGAATGGGGGGGGAATTCTGTCGACGATGGCTGGGTTTTTATGCGACCAACAGTTGTAGTATTGTCTGTTGAATGTATTTGGCATATAAAAATAAAGAGATTTGGAAAAAAAAATATCATGCATACCAAACAGCATTAAAACTGGAGGCCCTAAATCATCTCACCCATGCTTTTCAACATCTGTATGAAACCATTAGCAGATCTGATGAATGGCTTTGACTTCACCTGCTATAACTACGCAGATGACATGCAGATACTTCTGAAATTGGAATACCCAAAAGGACATTGGCACATCCAAAATCTTCAGTTGCCTCCGGGCAGTGGACCAATGAATGACATGGAGCCACCTCAAATTAAATGTGTGCACAACCGAATTACTCATGTGTGGCGACTGGAAAACCCATGACCCTCTCTGCGCCTGGCCTGACAATCTAGGGCCAATGCCAAAAATATCTAAAGAGGTAAGAAACCTCTGAACTACCATGGACACCAATCCGTCAATGAATGCACAAGTAGATAAGGTAGTCAAATGAAGCTTTCTCACAATGAAAACACTGCCACACATCTTCCTACACCTAGGATTCCTTCACAAGGTTCCAGCTACCATCTCTTGTAATATCTAAACTGGATTATGATAATGCTCTGTATCACCGCTCCTCTTTGTCAGCTATGAGAAGATTATAGAGAATTCAGAAGTCTCCTACAAGTAAAGCTACAAACACACATCTCCCCTGCTTTGAGGGCCCTACGCTGGTTACCAGCTGCCAGAAGATCCACATTCAAACTTCTGTGCACGACACACGAAAGGCCACTCTTCATCAGGAAGAAAATCAACAAGTTAACCTACGCTTGAGAATGGCTCCTCGTCCCAACATTTGTACATAAAGCAAAAACATGGTTGGAACATCTTTCTCTGTTCAAGTAGCCAAACTATGGAATTCGCAACCTACACTTGTCAGATCCACTGACAACCATCTTAGCTTCAGGAGATTAGTCAAAAGCTGGCTCTTCCCCAAATGACGACTATACTCACAACAGTGTACCACAACAATATACTCAGACATGACCAGCTATGCTTTTCACATTATAAAGATTAAGTTGTTGTTATACTTGTGTCGTTTTACATTAAACTAGGCTTCCTGTTATGAGCAGATACACCCATATAAGGGGAAAAAAATTATATTATACCACAAGACACATATAGGAAAACATAATAATTGCTGCTTCTATGTACATATAGGTGCACATATAGAGGAGTTAATGCCTGCTACCAAAACCTTCACCAAGTCTCATGAGCATATATGTATGTATAAGATAATTTCAGTTTTTGGAGAAAAAAAATCCTCCATTCAATCTTTATCCCATTCCTTTTCTCTCAGACTCATCCCAAACCGTTGACTTCCCTTTTCAAATCCATTCCCATCATCCCATCCCTACTCTGAACTCCACTAAACACACAAGAAGATAAAAGCACAAACCTAACACAACTAATGCACAAAGAAATTACTAATCTACTAACTATTAACCTCTAATCTTGGGTTCCGGAGTAGTTTACTACTCGCAGCAATGCACTTCATCGCCTCGTCAGGGAGATAAATACTAGAGCAGCGTAATTTTGTCTCCACCCTTACACTTCACAAATACACAATATATACATGCACTTAGCACATGTACTCTGTGTCCCCTAACAATATTAATGTTAAGTGTTGCCCGTGACATCACTATTAAAGTGTATTCACTGAAGGATTAGAGACTTGTATATATACTGTGTGCCTTAAATGATTGCATCAAACAGGGGCAGCACTATTCTCCAGAACCTGGGGGCCAATAAATAATGTAACAGCTACAACGGTTCAGGGAAAATATTTTTCGAAAAGTGGAGGGGGGGCGAGGGGGAGAGAACAGTAACAATACTATAACTAAAGAAAATGTATAACTCAGTGTAATAATGAGAAAAAAAATGAAAATAAGGTACCCACTATAGATTCTTGTAAAAGCCTTTTTGTTATTGAAAATATTTTTTGTAAAACATGAAAAATACAGAGTCCAGTATAAGCATACATTTAGCACTCACAAGGTTACACACAACAAACATATAATAATACAAATCACAGTGTAAACAAAAAAAATACAAATATTTGTCTGTATTATAACAAGATCAGAATTCATTATTACACTAAGTTATACAGTTTCTTGATTTAACTCATTAAATGACATTTACTGCTTACGTGATTGAATAAAACTATCCTTACACTATTAAAATGTATTCACTTTAGAAACTAAAAGGATTTATGTATTGTGCGCACTAACGTTTCATATTTGCATTTAAAATGTAGTTTTAGTCACATTTACACACATGTACTCAAGTTAGTCTATTGTATACGTTTAACATGAATCGAATGTACTGACATTTTCCATTTATTTGTAAGTAGAATGTGCACACACATAGTAAATGTGCACCATTGATTTAATGAGAGAGAGAGAGAGAGAGAGAGAGTGTGAGAGCGAGAGAGAGAGAGAGAGAGAGAGAGTGTGAGAGTGTGAGAGAGAGAGAGAGACAGATTATCAACTGAAAGTTTCTATTTATTAATGCTACAAGGAATTGCAGGTAACCAAGGACAACACTATTCCCATGTTTGGACTGGGAGAAATCGTTAATGTTCAGCTCATAACGTGAGAATGGAAGGACAATGGAGCCCCTGATGATGCGAACAGAGTGGTGTTACTTTGGAGACTCTTGCGGTAATAACTGGTGTTCACACTGTCTGAGATTGCGAAACTTTCCTTTGGACTTTGAGAGGTGTAGACCTCTATGCTTAACTCCCTTGACTCTTTGCTGAGTGTGGCTTAGGCTAACACTTATACCCCTATCCCAAGAAGACTCTTGACCGAGCTTCTGAAATGCTGACACCTTAACGCACTTTCCTATTTTTCTGAATGTCCCTGATTTTTTAGAAACTTTTAGGTTCTAAACCACCCTCCTTAGCTTGGACTTTAATTTAGATGATTTTAGACTTCACTCTGAAGAGAATCAGAAACTCTTCTCGGAGCATCAAACCCTGCTATTGATCTTTTGTATTGCTGTGACTGAACTTCTTGTCTACCTTATATTGGTACACCTGAACTTCTTTACGAGGTTGGGTTATTCAGTTGTTATTCTGTATCTTTGCAGTACGGTATTGAGATTTGTTTACTTTAACCTGATAGCTAACTTGTAATAAACCTTCTTAACTATAGTCACTGGTTCTTATTGTGTAACCAAATGGGTTGCACTAATAATTCAAAATTCAATTGATTGATGAAATGCTAACTCCCTTTACCTCTCAGACGGCGAAAAAAGGTCCACCAGATAAGAATGGTAAGAGCGCTGCATCAATACCATTTACAATCAGTATCTCCCACCTACGTCATTACCTCCAGCAGTCTATGCTCTGCCAGACCCTAGCAGAAGAATGAGCAGCTAGGCCTTGGGGACACAAATAAAGCAAATCTTGTGAAGAATTATACCATATTTTCTAGGCCACAAAAGGTTCCCGTGTTTAGGTCTCGCTACAGTTAAATTTCCAAGAAATTGGGCTTCCCCGGCAGTTCTTTGGAACGGCAAAAAACAGCTCATTAGCATTGTGCTGGGCCTGGCAGGAACAGCTCTGTACACAATCTCTTTCCACGCTAAGAATAACGCCAGGGAGTAATTTCCTGTCTAGTCATTGCCTGGGGGAACATATCCAAATTGGAAGAAAAGGTTTTGATGCAGATCTAAAAGGGCACGTGGAACAGGGACTACATAAGTCGCATTGAAAAAGGTTTTAGATACTTCACTTTACAGTTTTTGGGAAATTGAAATATTTTAAACCGGTTTCAGGTTCATCCGAGTTGAAGAAAGCCCCCAGGGAAGGAGTTGTACCTAGAGACTGCTTCATCGAAGCGAAGGGAGATTTTCAACAGTCAACAGGGCCTGTACAGTTTTTTTTGTGGTTTTTTTTTTTAAACCAAGAAGAAAAACCCATTTCCTCATTTCCCATTTTTGGAGACCTTTTCTAGTTCATCATTTCCATGCAGACTTTAAAAAAGGAAATATTTCCCTCCGGACAAAGGCTACAGTGTGGGCAGAAGCCAGGTTTCTAGGGAGCAGAATATGGCACTTGGTACTGTCCCTCCACAAATCATTTATTTTGAGACATGTAAAAGACTGCGTAAAGAAATCATTTACAATTCATATCCAGCACCAAAAAATAAATAAAAAAATAAACCGAGTGGGCGGACCGCTCCAGCCCATTTAAACTCTGTGCATAGGGGGAACTGACAACCTCAAGTTCGAGGTCTAACTACAAAGGTGGGTGAGAAGTTCTGGAACAGAGTTCACACTACTTCTAACCCCAAGCCAACCAACTTCTCTCCAAAAATTAGTTGCTCTCGTTAGGACTACGAGTTTCACTATTTGTTTCCCTACAATGCTTGTCCGAGTGTACGACAAAACGTATATCTGAAACAGATTGTCAGAACAAACACAAACATTCTGATCCACCCTCAGACACCAATGCATCGCTGCAAGTCAAGAGAAGAAGGCCCAACATTTTTACATCAGAGGTCCCAGCACTTAGGAATTAGAATTACTGGGTGCCCCAAAAAAGAACAAGTATTGGCAAAGCCCATGCTCCAGAGGAAGGGACAAAAGCAAGAAGAGGAAGAGAGGTCCACACAAGTTTATGAATAAAAAGCAAGCAAATGGGAGTGACAATGAAGTCAACCAACGGTAAGCAATGGATGGGTTCTAAGCCTTGCGTCTTCTGCAAACAGTCAGCTTACGCTGTCTGATAAGCGAGACCTATAAATGCACAGCATATGGCTAGTGATGAAAAATACTCTAATTTGCCCTGCATAAGTAATATGCTTGATATGGCAGAGCAGAGGTTCTGATTGGAGATCTGACTCAAACAACCTGGGCAACTGTGTGCCGCACATCTGATAACAGAGCTCTTGCTCAAATAAGTATCACGAGCAGTCACAAGAGCCGTGAAGGAAAGACCAAATGAACCAAAGGCTGCTACGACAACAATTCCTCTGTGAAGTACAAGAAAGAATATGCTTCTCAAGGGCAAGCTTTTTGAAACCTCATCTAATTTGAGATCTCAGACTGGCGAGACAGAGTTCAATGGAAACCACTGGTGAACATAACATTATTCAACATATTAGAATACTCTACAGCAGCTGCCAGAAATGTCACCAAACAAAAGCAATTCCACATATCTGCAGTGCTTAGGAGTCCACTGGTTCCTAGTTCCAATCAGAATAGGATTTAACTAGGACACCTTCATGTCCCTAAAATCAAGAAGAAGGTAGAATGTTCTCTTTCCCTTCTTGGACCCCGAGAGATTTAACCATCGCCTGCTAAGCTTCAAACCAAACCGCAACCTCAAAATTTTCAAGAAATCCTTAAAATCCACCTTCTTAATCTTTTCCATACCAGTGCCACCCACAGCTTTTTTCCCAGGATCTTGTCTGCAGCCTGTATAATTAAGGGTTCGAGTTTTGCAAAAGCATTAAGAAATAATTACAACCCAAGCACCCTCTGCCCACCCCCCTTCCTCAGACAGACCCGCTGGGGCGGCTCCCGCACATTCGTGAAAGCATAGCCTAAATCGACTGTCACATAATGCAAGTTGAAAGTACAGCAAAAACCAACACAGTGCCATTTAACAGATATGGAATTCTGGGTTTAACAAAATATATATGTAAACAATTCACCTGTACTGGTCAGCAAACCGATCTAAGAGTGTATTGTTTTAGTAAGAAAATCAAATACTTTACGCCTCTCTTCACTGCATTATTTTAGGTTTTAGCTACCATTTAATATCTGAATCAGGTAACCCTAAAGACAACAATTTCTACAATTTTGTTTAAAATTAATTTAAAAGCTCAGGGCTATATGCACCCAGAGGTACTACATGGATGTAATTTGCATTGTTCAAAGAGTCGGAGAAAGATTTTAAAACTCATTTTTATTTCATTTAGGGCATTGTGGGCTGTCATAATGCAAAAATAAACCCACAAACTGGCAACTTATACCTCTACCATCACAGACAAATATTTTGGCACTAGCGAACACATTCTGGGCCTCATCATGGGTATCAAGAACTACCCATCTGCTACCATACCAGATTCACCTTCCCAACTAAGTTGGCCATCAAGATGGCTCAGCGAGTTAAGACTCGCCCTTGCAATGTGCAGCCTTTCTTACTTTCAAGGTGGGCAAATAGAGCACCATTAAATTGGGTAACACTAACATCTGTTATTTACAGCTCTTCGAAACGTTCCAAGTGAAAAATGAAGAATTATATAAAAAGCAAAAGATTATAATTAGTAAAAAGGCACAAAAAGGTTAATGAGAAAAATTGACGGCTAAACGGACTTTTTTCAAAACTTCTTGAAAACGTTTGGCTTAACTGGGTGCTTTTTAGTTGACATAGAAAAATTAGGTTATTTCAATCCAATGAAACAAATGTAATTTTCCCCGTCACACGGCGACGGCGTCAGCGAGGCAGGTTTGCCAACTTAAAATGGATCTGTAAAAATGTTCTCCCACCACCACACCCTATGAGGAGAACACACAATTGTAAAATAAAGGTTATAATGGAAAGTTAAAGCTGGCACCCGAGGTTGCACAGCGGAGTATATTTGACCTCTTCGCAAAGATGAACAAGAACAGTAACTGCCAGTGTTTCTTCATAGACAAACAATCACCAGGTTGCTGTTGGACTATTTGCCAGGTTGTAGGCCACAATGTTCACCATCAGGAACAGACAGGTACCGCTTGTGCTAGACTTCACATTCTGGGGAGGGTCCTTACAGGATCAAAGATGCTCTTGTTTCTAGGCTGCCAGAGGTAAGTAGGGAACTACAACAACACCAACAGGTCGCTGTTGGACTAGTTGCCAGGTTGTAGGCCACAATGTTCACCTTCAGGAACAGACAGGTACCGCTTGTGCTAGACTTCACATTCTGGGGAGGGTCCTTACAGGATCAAAGATGCTCTTGTTTCTAGGCTGCCAGAGGTAAGTAGGGAACTACAACAACACCAACAGGTCGCTGTTGGACTAGTTGCCAGGTTGTAGGCCACAATGTTCACCATCAGGAACAGACAGGTACCGCTTGTGCTAGACTTCACATTCTGGGGAGGGTCCTTACAGGATCAAAGATGCTCTTGTTTCTAGGCTGCCAGAGGTAAGTAGGGAACTACAACAACACCAACAGGTCGCTGTTGGACTAGTTGCCAGGTTGTAGGCCACAATGTTCACCTTCAGGAACAGACAGGTACCGCTTGTGCTAGACTTCACATTCTGGGGAGGGTCCTTACAGGATCAAAGATGCTCTTGTTTCTAGGCTGCCAGAGGTAAGTAGGGAACTACAACAACACCAACAGGTCGCTGTTGGACTAGTTGCCAGGTTGTAGGCCACAATGTTCACCATCAGGAACAGACAGGTACCGCTTGTGCTAGACTTCACATTCTGGGGAGGGTCCTTACAGGAGCAAAGATGCTCTTGTTTCTAGGCTGCCAGAGGTAAGTAGGGAACTACAACAACACCAACAGGTCGCTGTTGGACTAGTTGCCAGGTTGTAGGCCACAATGTTCACCATCAGGAACAGACAGGTACCGCTTGTGCTAGACTTCACATTCTGGGGAGGGTCCTTACAGGATCAAAGATGCTCTTGTTTCTAGGCTGCCAGAGGTAAGTAGGGAACTACAACAACACCAACAGGTCGCTGTTGGACTAGTTGCCAGGTTGTAGGCCACAATGTTCACCATCAGGAACAGACAGGTACCGCTTGTGCTAGACTTCACATTCTGGGGAGGGTCCTTACAGGATCAAAGATGCTCTTGTTTCTAGGCTGCCAGAGGTAAGTAGGGAACTACAACAACACCAACAGGTCGCTGTTGGACTAGTTGCTCAGGTTGTAGGCCACAATGTTCACCTTCAGGAACAGACAGGTACCGCTTGTGCTAGACTTCACATTCTGGGGAGGGTCCTTACAGGATCAAAGATGCTCTTGTTTCTAGGCTGCCAGAGGTAAGTAGGGAACTACAACAACACCAACAGGTCGCTGTTGGACTAGTTGCCAGGTTGTAGGCCACAATGTTCACCATCAGGAACAGACAGGTACCGCTTGTGCTAGACTTCACATTCTGGGGAGGGTCCTTACAGGATCAAAGATGCTCTTGTTTCTAGGCTGCCAGAGGTAAGTAGGGAACTACAACAACACCAACAGGTCGCTGTTGGACTAGTTGCCAGGTTGTAGGCCACAATGTTCACCATCAGGAACAGACAGGTACCGCTTGTGCTAGACTTCACATTCTGGGGAGGGTCCTTACAGGATCAAAGATGCTCTTGTTTCTAGGCTGCCAGAGGTAAGTAGGGAACTACAACAACACCAACAGGTCGCTGTTGGACTAGTTGCCAGGTTGTAGGCCACAATGTTCACCATCAGGAACAGACAGGTACCGCTTGTGCTAGACTTCACATTCTGGGGAGGGTCCTTACAGGATCAAAGATGCTCTTGTTTCTAGGCTGCCAGAGGTAAGTAGGGAACTACAACAACACCAACAGGTCGCTGTTGGACTAGTTGCCAGGTTGTAGGCCACAATGTTCACCTTCAGGAACAGACAGGTACCGCTTGTGCTAGACTTCACATTCTGGGGAGGGTCCTTACAGGATCAAAGATGCTCTTGTTTCTAGGCTGCCAGAGGTAAGTAGGGAACTACAACAACACCAACAGGTCGCTGTTGGACTAGTTGCCAGGTTGTAGGTCACAATGTTCACCATCAGGAACAGACAGGTACCGCTTGTGCTAGACTTCACATTCTGGGGAGGGTCCTTACAGGATCAAAGATGCTCTTGTTTCTAGGCTGCCAGAGGTAAGTAGGGAACTACAACAACACCAACAGGTCGCTGTTGGACTAGTTGCCAGGTTGTAGGCCACAATGTTCACCATCAGGAACAGACAGGTACCGCTTGTGCTAGACTTCACATTCTGGGGAGGGTCCTTACAGGATCAAAGATGCTCTTGTTTCTAGGCTGCCAGAGGTAAGTAGGGAACTACAACAACACCAACAGGTTGCTGTTGGACTAGTTGCCAGGTTGTAGGCCACAATGTTCACCATCAGGAACAGACAGGTACCGCTTGTGCTAGACTTCACATTCTGGGGAGGGTCCTTACAGGATCAAAGATGCTCTTGTTTCTAGGCTGCCAGAGGTAAGTAGGGAACTACAACAACACCAACAGGTCGCTGTTGGACTAGTTGCCAGGTTGTAGGCCACAATGTTCACCTTCAGGAACAGACAGGTACCGCTTGTGCTAGACTTCACATTCTGGGGAGGGTCCTTACAGGATCAAAGATGCTCTTGTTTCTAGGCTGCCAGAGGTAAGTAGGGAACTACAACAACACCAACAGGTCGCTGTTGGACTAGTTGCCAGGTTGTAGGCCACAATGTTCACCATCAGGAACAGACAGGTACCGCTTGTGCTAGACTTCACATTCTGGGGAGGGTCCTTACAGGAACTAAGATGCTCTTGTTTCTAGGCTGCCAGAGGTAAGTAGGGAACTACAACAACACCAACAGGTCGCTGTTGGACTATTTGCCAGGTTGTAGGTCACAATGTTCACCTTCAGGAACAGACAGGTACCGCTTGTGCTAGACTTCACATTCTGGGGAGGGTCCTTACAGGATCAAAGATGCTCTTGTTTCTAGGCTGCCAGAGGTAAGTAGGGAACTACAACAACACCAACAGGTCGCTGTTGGACTAGTTGCCAGGTTGTAGGCCACAATGTTCACCATCAGGAACAGACAGGTACCGCTTGTGCTAGACTTCACATTCTGGGGAGGGTCCTTACAGGATCAAAGATGCTCTTGTTTCTAGGCTGCCAGAGGTAAGTAGGGAACTACAACAACACCAACAGGTCGCTGTTGGACTAGTTGCCAGGTTGTAGGCCACAATGTTCACCATCAGGAACAGACAGGTACCGCTTGTGCTAGACTTCACATTCTGGGGAGGGTCCTTACAGGATCAAAGATGCTCTTGTTTCTAGGCTGCCAGAGGTAAGTAGGGAACTACAACAACACCAACAGGTCGCTGTTGGACTATTTGCCAGGTTGTAGGTCACAATGTTCACCTTCAGGAACAGACAGGTACCGCTTGTGCTAGACTTCACATTCTGGGGAGGGTCCTTACAGGATCAAAGATGCTCTTGTTTCTAGGCTGCCAGAGGTAAGTAGGGAACTACAACAACACCAACAGGTCGCTGTTGGACTAGTTGCCAGGTTGTAGGCCACAATGTTCACCATCAGGAACAGACAGGTACCGCTTGTGCTAGACTTCACATTCTGGGGAGGGTCCTTACAGGATCAAAGATGCTCTTGTTTCTAGGCTGCCAGAGGTAAGTAGGGAACTACAACAACACCAACAGGTCGCTGTTGGACTAGTTGCCAGGTTGTAGGCCACAATGTTCACCATCAGGAACAGACAGGTACCGCTTGTGCTAGACTTCACATTCTGGGGAGGGTCCTTACAGGATCAAAGATGCTCTTGTTTCTAGGCTGCCAGAGGTAAGTAGGGAACTACAACAACACCAACAGGTCGCTGTTGGACTAGTTGCCAGGTTGTAGGCCACAATGTTCACCATCAGGAACAGACAGGTACCGCTTGTGCTAGACTTCACATTCTGGGGAGGGTCCTTACAGGATCAAAGATGCTCTTGTTTCTAGGCTGCCAGAGGTAAGTAGGGAACTACAACAACACCAACAGGTTGCTGTTGGACTAGTTGCCAGGTTGTAGGCCACAATGTTCACCATCAGGAACAGACAGGTACCGCTTGTGCTAGACTTCACATTCTGGGGAGGGTCCTTACAGGATCAAAGATGCTCTTGTTTCTAGGCTGCCAGAGGTAAGTAGGGAACTACAACAACACCAACAGGTCGCTGTTGGACTAGTTGCCAGGTTGTAGGCCACAATGTTCACCTTCAGGAACAGACAGGTACCGCTTGTGCTAGACTTCACATTCTGGGGAGGGTCCTTACAGGATCAAAGATGCTCTTGTTTCTAGGCTGCCAGAGGTAAGTAGGGAACTACAACAACACCAACAGGTCGCTGTTGGACTAGTTGCCAGGTTGTAGGCCACAATGTTCACCATCAGGAACAGACAGGTACCGCTTGTGCTAGACTTCACATTCTGGGGAGGGTCCTTACAGGATCAAAGATGCTCTTGTTTCTAGGCTGCCAGAGGTAAGTAGGGAACTACAACAACACCAACAGGTCGCTGTTGGACTAGTTGCCAGGTTGTAGGCCACAATGTTCACCATCAGGAACAGACAGGCACCGCTTGTGCTAGACTTCACATTCTGGGGAGGGTCCTTACAGGATCAAAGATGCTCTTGTTTCTAGGCTGCCAGAGGTAAGTAGGGAACTACAACAACACCAACAGGTCGCTGTTGGACTAGTTGCCAGGTTGTAGGCCACAATGTTCACCATCAGGAACAGACAGGTACCGCTTGTGCTAGACTTCACATTCTGGGGAGGGTCCTTACAGGATCAAAGATGCTCTTGTTTCTAGGCTGCCAGAGGTAAGTAGGGAACTACAACAACACCAACAGGTCGCTGTTGGACTAGTTGCCAGGTTGTAGGCCACAATGTTCACCATCAGGAACAGACAGGTACCGCTTGTGCTAGACTTCACATTCCTGGGAGGGTCCTTACAGGATCAAAGATGCTCTTGTTTCTAGGCTGCCAGAGGTAAGTAGGGAACTACAACAACACCAACAGGTCGCTGTTGGACTAGTTGCCAGGTTGTAGCCCACAATGTTCACCATCAGGAACAGACAGGTACCGCTTGTGCTAGACTTCACATTCTGGGGAGGGTCCTTACAGGATCAAAGATGCTCTTGTTTCTAAGCTGCCAGAGGTAGGAGCCTACAACATCACCAACATCTAGCAGCTTACTTGGCATCTCAAGTCTGTGCAAGCCTTAGCTTCATGACAGAGGCAGTGACTGGGTGGAACTCGAGCAGTAAACGCAAGGACTGCACACGTATGCCGTACCCATTAAAGGATACCAATTCTAGTGCAAGCAAACGAGTATCTATCAGAGCACCAGTAATGTTTGTGCACGAATGTGTACGACCTTTATTTGGTCTCAGCAGCCTTTGTTGCAGAATTAGGTCATTTGTCCAATAGGAGTTGCAAGTCTCACGGTTTCCACGTTTCCTTGTTTACCTGTCTGTGTGAGTGCTGCTCTGTACACAACTCTGGAGGCATGCAGTGCGGAGGCAGCTATGACGTCATTGATGGAACGCTGGTGCGGAGGGGACTTGAAGGTGAGGCGGCTGGGAGCTGGAGACTGGCGAGGTAGTTGTCGGATGTATGAGCAGAGAAGTGCTGGAGGGCAACAGCAACAATTTTACTGTCAACCCTGATAGAACCATCCACACAGCTAGTTTTCATTCTGAGAGTTACCAGGTCACCTCTTAGGCTTATCCCAAGAGAGGCGCAAGGTGACCGACATCCTTTATGTGTATCGGTGAACACATCTCCCTTCCTCTCTAGTGTAGGCCTGGGTGTGAAATTCCGCTCAGCTCGTGCAGTTTTTCCCACTCTGCGGTCCACGTAGCGTGCAGAGTTTTTTTCTCACCCGCCAACATTAAGTTGGCGAGCGTGAAAAATCATACTCCAGACCACCTCTCAGCGAGATTTCTCATTGCGAGCGGCCGCAGATGGCCGCTACTGCTCGCGTTGAGAAACCTTCCGTTTGCGCCGAGGAAGCTGCCACTCGAATAGAACATATACTTGAGTGGCAGAAAGAAGCAGCACCCTCCTGCACTGTGCGTGGTACCGCTCACGCTGATTTTACAGTGCCGGACAAACACCCAGCGCTAAAAATCAGCACGAACGGTGCGATCTAACCCACTCCGCCACTTGCGGAACGCTGCGTAGCGCAGCAGAGCTTTTTGGTCCCTTCGTGGAGTTCTGCGTCTGCCCAGGTCTACTCTGGTGCTGTTGTGGATGAGAGGTGGAGCCTGCATACGTCATTTCAGATGAATAGTGATCAGCAATACGATAACTGAGACATTCGTGTGTTTTGCCGCAAGTAGTAACCAACAACTGATGGGTATGCCTCGAGACCCAGCGCCTCGAGACCCTCAAGGGTGATGCTTTACAAATCTTTATTGACTGATGATTGAAAGTGCTGCTGGGTGACTGTGCCAGGAGTAAGGTCAGGGGATAAACGTAAAAACATCCCTGATGGCACATTCAACTAAACGTTCACCCCAGTCATGGGGAAGAGATGTCAATGTTAAGCTGAGTAGTGACTGCAGAACAAAAGCAGGAGTGTGATTAAGTCATGAAAACAGGGAGTGATTAATTCATGGAAACAGTGTAAGATCACTAACACTCAAAACGTGTATGCGTTGTCTCCAAAGTACTGGCAGGGCGACAAAAAGGCTATTTTTATAGGGTTAGCAGAGCAGCTATGTAAGTAATGCTTGCACCCAGCACAGATCTGGGGTCTTTGCAGTTCAGGTGCCCAAGTGAAATTTAATAAACTGAAGACCATTTTACACCCAAGGAAAAGGTGTGGCTGATGGCTTAATCCGCAGCATTGTGGAGCTTCTGCTCAGCTCCGATATTTTTGGCTGCCTGGCGCAAAAAGAACGAACAGTTGAAAAAAGCCTTATTTTCAGGTTAGACAGAATGTAGGCAATGTATTTCAAAACTATGATCATTTACATATGTCACCCAGGTATCATTTCTCTCTATATTCACGTTGGCGTTTCCAAAGGTTCAGCACTGCTGAGACAGGGGTAAACCGTTCTCGCTGAACCATTACAGCGCCAAGAAGTAAAAAAAAAAAGGGATTTTCCTTTCACTGAAAATGTTAGATGCTAATTTAGCGCCCAGACGTTAGTGAGGAATCTGCTTCCACCAGACCAAGAACGACGCTCGAGGTGAGAGTACGGAAAAGGATGCTTCTCCGTGGTCCATGGTTTAACATGCTCTTTGCACTGATGAAAGACATCCATGCAGGATACAGCATCATGAATCCTGGACAGTAATAAAAGGCCATTAAGTGGATGGGTGCTTTATAAATCCCAGGCAGCAAGATTCCCCTAGCGCCTTAAAGTACTCTGCCTTAAACACTACCCTTGCATTATTTCTCTCCCACAACTAACATGCCCATGAAAAGAAACACTGCCATTGCCAAGGTAGGATCAACATAGGAAGCCAAAAGAATGACAGACAGCACCATGAAAACATAAGTAGCAAATACTCCAAGTCATTTAACTTTCAGTCAAGTATCACCCAAAGCGGAACGGGTAATCAAGCAAACACACTGCCACAAAAATACTAAAAACTTCAGAACTCAAACAGGAGTAAGACGGTCACATATGTAACCATACCCATTCGCCCGAAGCTTGCCCCTGCTATTTATCAGGCATATTGCAGGAATTGTGGCTCAAGACTCTCAACAGCCATAGGCCATAGGAGACTAGATGTACAGGGCACCATACTGCCTCTTTTGTACAGTGCTTCAGACCCCTGACGAGGATGCAAAGCGCCCCAATTTGCATCTGTTCCTGGGTTCTCTTAAAAAGTGCATGGCTTGAAAGGGGGTGTATGTAATTTATCCTCTGCGGCAAATGCTGGGTGCGAAACCTGAGGTTCAGAGACTTGCTCCACACTTAAAAACTTCTTAAAGCCAAGCATGGCGGGTTAAAGAGGTGTCTGGTGTGACTTGTGTTCACGTTCAGAGGCCTGGATGCAGCTGGGTTTCTTTGTGCAGTAGTGGGCTCTAGCTTCCTGAGATGTCATGCATCCCATTCCGAATATGGTTTCTTTACAAAGCATTAGCTCAGGGGTTTGAAACTTGGGGCTCACTGCCTTCATTAATTCATGCATGCACTGTACGCCTCGATAAAAAAAATCCCGCTGGATCCGCGTCTGTAACGGGGGCAACAAAATGCAAGCACTATGCCCCTTCTTGAAGCCAATATCTAAAATTTTAAATGTAGTTAAACTACAGCAATAATTAGCAATCGGGTAAAAAGACAATCAAGAGACAAGCATGCATCTACCATACTGCCCACTCTAAAGGGCAGACCATGAGTTTCACAGAGTTTTTGAAAATGCTTCAAATCTCTGCAAAGGCCAGGCTTACTTTGCCGAGGGCTGGTTTACAGGAGATGCACAGGAACCGGTGGAAAGTGGAGTATTCCAGGTATTAATCTAAAGGTACTGGCTGCTGTTACCCATCTGGAAGTGTCAATTAGCCACGGTTACACCAGTAACCCCATAAATATGTCAAAGGTCAGAGCCTTTCACTTGTCTGAACCAGTATTGTTTCTGGTCAGGTGTGAAGAGACCAATTGGGGAAAGTTGTGTAGCATTAACTTTCATTCTTTGTGTAACAGCCACAGGGTTATTTATCCCACGACAGGAAGTACTTATAAGCTCCAGTATAGCAACTTTCTAACTAAAATTTGTCTGCTACAATGGGATGCTGAAGCATCATTTGCCTTCCAGAAAAACTAGGACAACCTGGATGTTTGCAACTCCCTCCAGATTACAGATTTTGGCAGCGCTCAGGTTCCATTTCAGTTTTAAGCAGTAAGCGGGAGATAGGATGGGTTAAGACAGTCTCTGCCTAGCAGAGTCCAACGAGAAACCCAGTTCCTGACAATGGGTTGGTTAAGAAAGTAAACTCAAGATCAGCTCTACATGTCCATAACTACATGGTCGCTTCAAGGCTACAGATGGTGGAAACCAGGCAGTTCCAACCAAACAGAAACATAATATCCATTTTGAGGGCCAAAATACCAATTTCAAACATAATTAAAACATTGGAGACTTGAGCGCTCCACTGTAAACAGTGAAATGGCTATGGGGTAATAATGACTGGTATAAGCCTTCGGCTCCAACATTCCAATGTTTGACTTTGTGTTTCTCCCTTTTTTTAAATTTAGAACATTCTACTTTTAGTGGGCGGAATGTTCTAAGATCCTTAAAGACTTTCTACCTCTTTAGTTATTATAGGCCCTCGACTGCAGGACGGGTCTATAACTCTGGTTCAGGGCCTTTAACAATCTGCAGAGCGCTCTGAGGTGGGCTATAAAGCTATATTAAAGCCCCAGGAAAAAAAAACTTAAATTCTGCATCGCGGATGGTGAATCAATATCGTCCACAGCAGCACTATATATAGGCAATGAGAGAGACACCGGAGGTAGACACACACGCCGCTTGAAACCCCCAAGTTCTAGACTGAAAACAATCTGCTGGCAAACCTGGTTTTTACAAAAAGGCTGTAGTTCTGATGAGGAATGATGTGTTTTTTTCACGCCGCCTGTTGTTCCAGATGGACTTCTAAACAGGATCTGGCTGCTCAGCATGTTTATTTTTACCCCGGGCTCCCTTTGCCAAGATTCTCACACATTTTGTTGACTCTTAAATAGCTGGTTATGTACAACACGAATGTTGTCTCACCGGGAAATGTTCTGCTGTATTCGTTACATCCTCATAGGGGGGAAGGTGGGAACACAAGTGGAAAGGGTGAACGCGCCGAGTAATCAGGCATGCAACAAACGGATAAATTGGTTAAACGACTGAAGTACACACGCTATGTTATGTTTATAAAATCATACAATCTCGCAAAATAGAAGTTTTAAAGAGAACGCTGGCCGCAGATTCCAAGATCCTCCTTAATGGCTTTAAAAATTATGGCTTTTCTCTTCACTTTCTGCCAAGTTGTTGTCTTTAGTGGTTCTATTGTTCTTCTATCCTAGCGCCCTAGCGCCATGAAGCTCCCTGGGTTTGCACACGCTTTATAACTGATTCACATAATATAGCATAACAGCATTGTTTTGGAAACATGGCGTATGTGCTTTCCTTCTCAAATTCCGGAGGAAGAGGGATGGATGGATGGAGGGAGGGAGAGGGGGTGTTTCTAAAGTTTTCAAAATTTCAGTTTTGTACTGAATGTCCTTGCCTCGCCAGACTGACTATGCTGGTTTTATGTCGCATCAGTTCAGAATTACTTTACCTCTGCTATCTGAGTGGGGGGGGAAAGGCCCATACTGGAGTGGGGTAACCGAAATTGGTTTCAAATTCATGAAAGGCTATTCTCAATAAAAGGATGCTATATACCATGCACAGATAACAACAAGCACTGGCAAAACCAATAGACCTAGCTTGCACAGTTTGAGTTCTGACAAAAACATTAGGCCTGCAACAGTGAAATAGAAATTGCTTTCTGTATTCAATATTTAATGTGGGGTGGTCAGGTGGAATATGCACAAATCAAAATGGGGGGTAACTGTTCCAAGGCTGGGCGCAGAAAGTCACCTGCAGATAGACCAGGAAAAAGGGAGTTGGTCCTAGGTGTAGAACTCGCTGTCTAGAGGCAAGCGCTAGTCTTGTCTCATGATGCCCTCACACACCCCGAAGGATGTCATGCTTCATCATCGGGCGGTTGCTCCTCGTCGGGCCGGCGCTGCAATGCCCTACGGGTCCCCATAAGGGTCGCTTTTGCGGAGATCTTTTGTTGAGACTGCCGTTAGATGAGTGCGGGTGTGCGGATAGAGGGTCCTCTGTGAGTTGTGAGTGGCTGCGTGAAGGATAAAACTGACTAAGGGATACCAAAAGTCAATCAATTTTAATGTGAGGGTTCCCTTGCCAGGATAAAAGACCCCGAAGGTCGTGAGTTACTAGAAAGGGCGTTAGGTGCCTTCGTAACTATCGTTCATAGGTCAACATGTTTCGCGCCTGCTCGGTCAGAATGATCCATGGCGCTTCATCAGGACCAGGTGTGGTGAATAAAAACGTGAAAAGTAGTGGGGTCAAGAACCCTACTCAATCAGGGCGGGCAACACCTGTGTGTAGCTAAAATGTAGCGCACACTAAATAGTTTAGTCACTCCTGTCGCAACCTAGGAACCAAAAATGGGAGACAGGAAAGAGAAAGAGACAACGGAGGAATCAATGTAAACCTCCACATGGTACATTAATGCGAAAAGCATAACTTAAAATTATATTAAGAACCATGAATAGGCAAAGAGACAGACGACATACATACTAGTCGTTGGATGTGAGGGTACTTCCCCGCATAGGTAAATGCCGCCGCTGGTGTGGGGCACCGGCTATAGGTCATGCCATGGGGGTGGCAAGGACGTATGCGGTGCAGCCCATACCCAGCAGCTTGACACCACCCCTGCAGTGAGAGGCTAAAGAACGATGCTCGCAAAAGTCATTGCCTCGGGGGCACAGAGGCAAAGTGATACACGTGCCAAGTTTAAACGTCATAGGTGTCAAATGTGAAATTGTGACTCAAGCAGCGCAGCGGTATGTGGGCTCTTACCTCTTAGAAGGTAAAGAGATGCTCCATAGGCTAGTGCGTGCGGACACCCGAACTGTAACGGACTGTGGTAAAATGCGTGACGGAATAGACAAAACACAGTCATCAACAGCGCATTACAAGGACTTACTGGTCTGTTAGCGTTGCCGATGAAGAGGGCCACGGGGACCCCTAGAGCATATACTCACAGGTAGCAGAGGGTGCAACGTCGTGCATCACCTACCCACAAGCACGCCTGCCTGCATTATGATGGCCCGCTCCGTATGGGCTCTACAAATAGTGTTGAGCACTCAATCGGGAAGTGTCCTGCTTCCGGGTTTGGTGATGGGCGGGGAAGCTGATGCAAGTGCCTGCCAGGTGTATGGAGTTTAAGCGTAATGAGTCACGTCATCATCGTGTGCTAGGGGACGCGCTGCCCTTGCGCGGGGGCCATCTTGCAGTGGCCTGTTGGACTCTATCGAAGTGTTGTGGTCGCGTGGTAGTCACGTCACCACAAACATGTGCTGGAAGATGCGCTGCCCATGCGCGGGGGCCTTCTTGCAGTGGCCTGTAGAACTCAAGGGAAATGGAGTAAGAGGACCCGTCGGGCGCCATATTGGAGCGGGTCCTCGAGCTCAACACAGGAAAAATGAGGAAAATAGATGACCCAGAAGAAAGGGGTCAGGCATAGAGTATGGCCTAGCAGGTTTGAGAAGATGACCACTAGGCAAATGTATATCAAGGTCTCAGGCTGGACCGTAAGGAACGACTAAAGTTATCCTCTTTGATGGTACTGTGGAGAGTTACTGCTAGTAAAAAGGAAGAGAGGGAGAGAAGGGGAGAGTTCTGCATACGTGCATGAAACAGATAATAGCCATCATGCCGAAATGCGGGGATATGGATGTCTCAGGAGCATGAGTTCATTCAGTCGAGGCAACGGCAGGTGTGGGGTCACAGTTCCGTCCATGGTATTTCATCGTTAAGGCCTCGTATGTTTGTTTGGAGGCGGAGGACCCAGCGTTGTTCACGTCGCAGAAGCGAGGCGTTATTCCATGTTTGGTTGGTTTCCAAAATGGTCCACTGAATGGCATCGCATGGGTGCCCTTTGTCAATGAAGTGATTGCACATTTTAGTAGCAGTGCGACCACAGCGGATGGTGCTCTTGTGCTCACTTATCCTGATTCTGATGGGTCTGGTGGTCATCCCTATGTAGATGAGATCACAGGGGCATGTGATTAAATATATGCAGTTCTTAGTGTTGGAATTCGTGTGGCAGCGTTGCTCCCAGGTAAAGTCCCCTAGTTGTAATTTCTTGGTATGTTTTGTCAAGGCACATGCGTTGCACTGGCCACATGGATCAGGCCCCGTCACCGGGGATAAGTTCCAAAGGGTATTATCTGGAGGTTTTTTGCTGGGACGTGGTCGTGTGTGGACTAGGTGGTCCCTCAGATTGGTGGTCCTTTTAAAGGCGAACCTTGGCTGTTCTAGATTGAGGGAGCCAACGTTTAAGATCTTCCAGTTACGTCAGATAATGTTTTTAACTTGATTGGACAGGGGGGTGAAGATTGTGACTCAAGTCATGACATCGTCAGGTTGACGTACCCTGGTTTCCAACAGGCTCTGACGATTATTGTCCCTCGCTCTTTTCCGAGCTTTTTGTATGACGTCTGCGGGGTAGTGTCTCTCTTTTAGATTACGAGAAAGAGTGGTAGCTTGTTGGTCAAACTCAGTAGTGGAATTGCAATTGCGCCGTATACTCAGGAACTGGCCGTAAGGAAGGTTCTCTCTCAAGGCCTTCGGGTAGTGACTTTCGAAAGAGAGTAGGCTGTTGCAGTCGGTTTCCTTCTTGTAGGTCTTCGTGTGTAGATGGCCACCCTCCAGGGGTATCATCAGGTCAAGGAAAGGGATCTCCTTATTGGATATAGTTCTGGTGAACCGCAGGTAGGGGTTCAGACCGTTTATCCAATCATGGAAAGCAAGACAGGTCTCCTCCGTACCTTTCCAAAGGATGAAAATATCATCAATGTACCTCTTCCATGTCAAGAGGTTCTCCTGAAACGGGTTGGAGTCCGTGAAAATGTGGGATGACTCAAAATGTGCCATGTACAGCCCCGAGAGACTAGGCACAAATGTACTACCCATAGAGGTAGCCTGTATTTGATGGTAGGTAGTGGTTCTGTACATGAAGAAGTTGTTTTTCAGGGCGATTGTGATACAGTTCAAGATGAAATCCACAGGTGTGTTGGTAGAGATGTCCGCCTCACATAGCAAGTTCTGAACGACCTCAATGGTGGCGTCTTGGGGAATATTCGTATATAACGCCTCGACGTCAAGCGTCAGTAGGAGGTTAATCTCCTCAATGTTGTTCTCGTTGATCTCCTGGATCAAGTTCAGGACGTCTCGTGTGTCTTGTAGATATGCAGGTGTCCCTTGGACGAGGGGTCGCAGGAAGTAGTCACTGAACTGACTTAAGGGTTCCAGGAGCGATCCGATGCCTGAGACGATGGGGCGTCCAGGAGGTGGGACAATGCCCTTGTGTATCTTCGGGAGGAGATAGAAATATGGTATCCTGGAGTCGGTGTTCACCAGAAATGATGCTTCCTGAGGGGAGATCCAGTCCTCATTAACTGCTTCATTCACTAGAATCCTGATATGGGTCAGCAAACGTTCTGTGGGGTCAGTCTCCAACTTTTTGTAGTATTTGGTATTGTTGAGTTGTCGTGTACACTCTTGCTCGTAGTCACTGGTGTCTAGGATAACTGTGGCTCCCCCTTTGTCAGCAGGTTTAATGGTAATGCTAGCGTCTTCTTTAAGGGATGTGATGGCCTTGCTGAGGCTTTTGGGCAGATTGTTGAATGTTTCTTTCTTCTTTAATTGATTGGCTTGTTTCAAGACCGCTTTCTCGAAAGTAAGGACCTCGCTGGGTACCATACTCGAGTCGGGGTAAACTTAGATGGTGGTCTCAGGCCTGTGTCCTCTCTTGTAGTAGTAGGGTGGTCTTTGAAAAAAGACCTGAGTCGAATTTTGCGGAACAACAAGTGAAGTTCCTTATTGAGTCTGAAGTTGTCCTCTCTGGGTGTAGGTACGAAACCCAGTCCTTTTTCTAGTACCCGGACTTCATCCGGGGATAGTGTCCTCTTGGATAGGTTCACAATAAGGTTTTTTGGTTGGTTTTGCTCCTTGTTATTCTCTGTGTCTCTGTATCCTGCCATTGGACCTGCTTGTTCCCTCTTCTTCTTCCTCTGCCTCTGTTCCAAAAAGGAGGGGGGTTTTGGAAGAGCGGTGGTTGGAAGCCTTGTTGTGGTCCTGGATAGGCTGGGTACCACAGGGGTCCTGGTGGGGGGTATTGTTGGTTGGGATACCCATACATGGCTGGGTGTGGAGGTGGTGGAAGGAGTCCCTGTTGGTTCGTGTTTCTCCCCCAGCTATTGCTACTCGAATTACTGTTAGAGGAGCGGTTGGAGTAGTTGGAAGTTGATGAGCCATCATCCGATAGTGCATCATTTTCAGAAGGTTGGAAGTCTTCCTTTGTGTAGGGGGTAAATCTTCTCCCCATCAAATCTCTTTATGTCCTTCTGTAACTTATGGATTTTTTGTTGCATCAGGTAATCGCGGTGGACAGTCATCTCAGCATTAATCTCAGCCAGTCGAGTCTTAAAAGCGGAGATGTTTATTCCTGTTTTTAGGCCGTTTTCCGCTATGTTGATTTTGATTATCAGCGCTTCAGATAGACGTTTGGCTGTGCTGGTGATTAATATGAGCCAGTCGCGGGTACATTTCCAGGCGATCTGGCTCCACTCGCGTCTGAAAATCAAATCGTCTAGAAAGATCTGGGGTGCTGTTCTCACTAGAAGGCCATTGGGCGCCACTTTGGCCCTAAGGTATTCGGTCATTACTGCCCCATGGAGGGCAATTTTAACCTGTTGCTTCTTAAGTGATGTTAAAGAGTTCCAGTCTCCTTGTATACTCGCAGTTGCCATGTGTCCTTCACTGTCAAGTAGTGATGGTGTCCTGAGAATCTCTGCTACAATGTCTTCCCCAAAACTCAAGCCCAGGTTGTCGTTCATAGTAGAGGTCGTCATGTCTCAAGAAGGGGGGAAGGGGAATAGAACAAAAGAGAAAGAGTAATAGTCCCTCGGCTGAGCCGCCGTGCTAAATATATATCAAGAGAAGGGGGGGGGGACTAGGAGCTAGTTATGGTCCAGTACCCGTGCTCCTTGTGCTAGACACAAATCAAAATGGGGGGTAACAGTTCCAAGGCTAGGCGCAGAAAGTCACCTGCAGATAGACCAGGAAAAAGGGAGGGGATGGTCCTAGGTGTATAACTCACTGTCTAGAGGCAAGCGCTAGTCTTGTCTCATGATGCCCTCACACACCCCAAAGGATGTCATGCTTCATCATCGGGCGGTTGCTCCTCGTCGGGCCGGCGCTGCAATGCCCTACAGGTCCCCCGAAGGGTCGCTTTTGCGGAGATCTTTTGTTGAGGCTGCCGTTAGATGAGTGCGGGTGTGCGGATAGAGGGTCCTCTGTGAGTTGTGAGTGGGTGCGTGAAGGATAAAACTGACTAAGAGATACCAAAAGTCAATCAATTTTAATGTGAGGGTTCCCTTGCCAGGATAAAAGACCCAGAAGGTCGTGAGTTACTAGAAAGGGCGTTCGGTGCCTTCGTAACCATCGGTCATAGGTCAACATGTTTCGCGCCTGCTCGGTCAGAATGATCCATGGCGCTTCATCAGGCCCAGGTGTGGTGAATAAAAACGTGAAGAGTAGTGGGGTCAAGAACCCTACTCAATCAGGGCGGGCAACACCTGTGTGTAGCTAAAATGTAGCGCACACTAAATAGTTTAGCCGCTCCTGTCGCAACCTAGGAACCAAAAATGGGAGACAGGAAAGAGAAAGAGACAACGGAGGAATCAATGTAATCCTCAACATGGTACATTAATGCGAAAAGCATAACTTAAAATTATATTAAGAACCATGAATAGGCAAAGAGACAGACGACATACATACTAGTCGTTGGATGTGAGGGTACTTACCCCGCATAGGTAAATGCCGCCGCTGGCGTGGGGCACTGGCTATAGGTCATGCCATTTGGAATATGCAGCATGGCTAAAAAACAAAACAAAAAGCCTGTGCCACAAAAATCCATGGTGGGTGCAGGCACCATGCAAGCGAACACCTACTAAATGACACGTATGCTTAGTTACTGACCTAAGCTGGGTCCGTAACTAAAAAGAAAAAAAGCACGAAAGCATTTAAAAAAAAGATAGTTGTCCATTTAAAAAAAAAAGGGTGGGGGAAGCAACGTGGGGACAGAAACAAAGTGGACGGAAGCAACACGAGGTGGCGTTTAAGCAACACTGGGGCGGGTGGAGGGAGGATAAGCAACGGGCGAGAGAGCAACATGGAGTGGGCAGGAGACAAGTACACAGGTGAGCAGGAAACGGGCAGGGGGAGGAAAATCAATTGGCAAGAGAGGAGGGTGGGGAGAAGCAACAGGTGAGAAAACAGTATTGAGCGGGCTTGGAGATAACGGTGATAAAGCAACGGAGGATGCCAGGAGAGAGAGTGCAAAATGGAGGGGAAAGGCAAAACACAAGGATGACAGAGAGTAACAGGGAGTGCAGTTGGAGAGAAGTACCGGAGGGAGACAGCTGAAAAACAACATGCACTCTCAAATGAGTGACGGGGAAGCCAACTAGTGGTGAGCAGGGGTGGGCTCCAAGCCCCTACACGTTCTTGGTAAGCCCACAATACGGTTTGAAATAGCAGCGCATGCGCTGTCTTGTAGGCAAGACTTAAAAACAAAGATATGTATCACAAAGCCAGTGAGCTCAAATGAAGTGAAGCTGAGGGCACATCAAAGTCCCTTAGCAGCCACTTCTTCCTAACACTCATGTTCACAGGTTTGGCACACTAAGCAAGATAAGGAGGACTACAATACAAGAGTTTGTGTGTTTTTTAATTTTTTTTAATATTCTGCCCTCGTAGTTCTGCGAAGTTTGATGGTGAAACGTAATGAAGTTTGCAAACCTTTGCCTGCATGTTAAAATGTAATCAGAAACATACATTTACATTATCAGTACGTGCTTATAGGATTTTTTAATTTAATAGTCATAATAATTATATTATCATTAATAACATTAAAAATAAGATTTCTTGTATCTAGGTCTTCTTAACACACTTCAGCAATTTCTAAGCACTGTACTTAATAGGTGTTAAAGTTCTACAATTCAATGGTACCCATTTTACCAACCTCGAAAATTAATAGAGCTGATCTGGCCCTATCTGGATTCAAACTGCTAAGCATTAGACATCAGTAAAAGTATTAGTTACACTCTTATTGTATGCATGACCTAAGTATGGCTCACCATGACAGTACAAACGAAACGAGCACTGGCAAAAGAAATTGGTCTCGCTTTAAAAATGCTATTGCCCACTGCTGACAGTATTGGCTTAGCCAAAGCCTGTACTACTGCAGAGCAAGCATTGCAAAACCCACAGAGTCAGTGGGGGCATCTTGAAATATGGTTTATTGTTCTTTATTATAATTCTGCAGTCCCAAGATGGCTGTCACTTTGCATACAGATGCCACATGCCATATCTGAATTATTTTTTATTATTCTTTATTTTACTTATACCATTACAAGATGCCCATCAGGTTACATTTAGACGCAACATCATGGCCATCTTGGAACAGTACAACTATAATAAATAACACCAACCAAATAGAATTCCAAGATGGCCATCCAACACGGTTTGCTTGGCCAATGCTTGCCCTGCAATTGTGCAAGTATTAGTAAAGGCAAACTTCGCAGAAGCGGCATAGGTGAGCAGCCATTTTGTTGTGCTCAGGCTCCAGCAAAGTGCCTGGATAAAAAAAAAGAGGAATGGTGGGAAGAGCTCAGGTGTGAGGCCGGCGGTGCACAGATCGGGAGAAATAAAGAGCTGGGGAGTGAGGCATAGCTACAAAGAAAGCAGTAGCTGGAAACAACCAACAAGAGAGGGTAGGGGAGGGGCGGGGGGGGGGAAGAGAGAGAGAAAGAGAGAGAGAAAGAGAGAGAGAGAGAGAGAGAGAAATGAGTATGTAAGAAATCCACAGAAGAATGAACTTAAGAGGAGTTTGTTCCCTCACACAATTGGAGCAGCTGATGCCACTTTCTTGACCACCAGCAAGCGCACAGCATAGAAACACACTGTAGATTCTATAAGACGGAACACCGAGCATAAGATTCTAAAACAAGGTAAGCGACCTAGGACATAAATTACGGTCCAGGGAGTAACTCTGTTTTCCAAAAATCAAATGCCACAGAAACATGAAAAAGGAAAGCAATTTCTTGAAGTCAGCAGTGCAAGGATACAACTCGTCCAGAAAAACAATTAAAAAATCACTGTAAACCAGGAATACACCTGGGATGGAACAACGTTATGGTAAGAAGCAACTGAATGAGAAGAGGGAATTGAAATGGTCAAGAAAGCCATCTTATCATGAACAAGGGATGGACCCAAAGGACTACTCTAAGTAGGGAAAGTATGGAGTACGAAAGTATTGAGTACGAAGCTGTCGGTGATGGAAAAACTGTTAGAATAGAGACTGATAACACGAAGAATAAAAAACGTCACTGGGCATGTTGTAATTTGGGTGAAGTAATTTCTATTGGCAGTTATGTAGCTTTATTACAACATAGAGGCATGCCTCAAATGACATTCAAGGCATGCCATTTCAATCCACATCATAAATGTTGTGCTTTACTGATGTTTACAAATGTCTTCCTAGTTTTCATGATCAACGTTTCAGCCTCTTTTTAGCAGTTGCTTCTTTCAAAACAAATGGCAAAACAATATATATATCAGAGGCATACACGGATAATGAATGCTGCTTTTCTTGATTTTGAACTTCTTATAGAGCCACTGAAATATGTCTGGAAATCTGCAACATGCCTTCACATGTACGTAGAACTCCTCTAGGTGCACTTCAGCTGATTGTCCACAGACGGACTGTTTGCAGGTTTAGGAGTCGTCGAAACGTGGAATTTTCATATTTCCCCACACCCTGTCCCACCCTTATGGCACACTTACCTCTACATGTAGGGTGGGGAAATACCTTGGTATTGTTCATGAATGTCCATAATGTTTAGAGTTTTAAGGTTTTTAACATTTCTAATGATCATCTCGGGACCCTTTTCGGAAACTTTCATCTTCCCACACTTTTTTTTTTTTAAACTTACAACTGTGGAAAATGAAGTCGCCTAGAAAACCTTCCTCGGTGTACCTTGCATCGGCTATTATAAATGTCCCATTCAGGATTTGTCATTTGTTGGAGCGGAGCACACTTTCTATGCAGGTAAGTGACACTTATGTCAGCAAGGAGGTCTGAGAATTGGGCCTTTGATGTCCTGATCCTTTGTTGTACAATAAAGGAGCCTCAGTCAGTCAATTTGCAGTGTGTGATCTGGAGACATCATGAAAAAGTTCTCCATGGTCTCGCATCTCACACTGTTAACACTGCAAATACGACTGCCTGCCGTGGTCCTAACTAGGCACTCCTCCTCCGGAAACGTAAACTGAGGCGACTGCAGGAAGCACAGAAAGTAGCCACAGGTGACTTTCCAAATCTCACTTTTCTCAACAGGTTCCAGCATATATTCCAGCCGCGGCTCGAGAACTACATGGAATAAGAGCGGGGAGCTATGCGCACATTGACTGGCTTTGATGACGCTTGTCGTCCTAGAGGCTTGATACACTGCCTCTTCTCGTCTACCATAACGAGATTCTCAACTCCCCTGCTGTGAGGAGTGATCAGTTTATACTTTGGTGAGAGACTCTGCACTCTCTTTTATGGATATCCGTGGAAAGGAGTGATATCCGTGAACCCCCTAAACTACAAGGAAAAGGGTGCTCAAATCGATTACGTTGTCTCAGTTTGATACTATATTGAGCCTTGAGCAAGTCGTCTAACGACGAAACACGTGTCGGCTGTATGTACGCTACATCTACGTGTCAACACATCAAGAACTGCTTCACTTATGACTCGAATTTTGTCATACTGATTGTTCTACAATTGCAACTTTTGAAATTAAATTGTTTACTGACAACATAGTCAGTTGGAACTGTTTGTGCGCTGTGCTCTGTTGTTCTAATTTTCAATTAAGTTTTTTCTTCATGTACTAGGTAACACTGTTGGTGGCACAGTGTTTACATTGAGCACGCATTAAGATTTAGCGAATTTACACTTGCAAACTCAACAGAGGTGCTGGCTATTTTCTCTAAACCACTGCCATCACTTGTATTTATAATTATGGTGCAGGGTTGACTAAATTATGCAGCACGAAAAGGCAAATTACGCTGCATAATGTAGCACTTTTTTAAATAAAATTACTTCATTATTTTGTCATTTTTACCCATGGTAATATTGTCTGGGAAGAGGTTTCACCTCATTAGTACCAGTTTAACAACCAAATACAGAATAAGCAAACGAAAGATGACCAGTTAACCTTTGTGAATGGTCTTTCGCACGTCGCCATGTTTTTAATAACTTTTGATCCGTTTGAGTTACAAACACATTTTTTTGTAAACATCTATCTGCATATTATGCAGGTGATGGTGGATAATGCATTCAATGCAGCAAATTCATTGTTATCCAAAAGAAAACTACGGCCAGAGAGTTGCATAATTCTACTGGCCTTCTTAATGTGAAACGGTTACAAATGCACATGTGCACGTTCTTAATTCAGGAACAAAATTGCAGAACCTAATTATAGCAGACTCAGGGGCAATATATTAAACTTAATGATTTTCCCCCTTCTTAGGTGGCATCTCTGAATTAACATTTTTCAACAGCATAGTTAACCCCCTTCATGACAACATATCAAACTGCCATTTCTCATTAAGTTACTTCAGATCCCCCCTCAAACCCATCCAAATATGGTACTTAACGTGTCTGAGGTCGACAGCTTTCTTCTCTATAAAGATATATACCCCATGGCTGTTAGAGCACGGTTTACTGTGGTAGCCTTTATTTATTTATAAAGTTTTATATGGCGCGAACATGACCCACGAGGATATCAGTGCGCTTTACAATACACTGTTTATAGACAATAGATGATTGGGGTAATATATACATACATTCGCAAATCTACATTCAATACAAAAGAGGTAGACAGTGGTATATGGATAGCATAGGTGGCTAATAGTCATCACAGAATTAAAGTCTTAAGATGTGAATTTGTTCATTAGAAGCTTTTTTACTTCTTTTTTGAAGGAGGTACAGGAAGAGATTCTGCGTACATCTGGAGGTAAGGAGTTCCAAATCTTCGGAGCGATACCTGAAAATGCTCTGCAACCAGTTCTCTTTTTGTGGAAGGATTGAAGAAGCCTTGTAGAATGTAATACATTCTGATATCAGCTATACCACAAATGTGTCTTCTGTGGAGTGGACAGGCTCCCTAAGGCAAATGGGCACTTTGCTCAAAGACTTCAACCTGGGTAGCTTTTCTTTTTTTTGTTTAATAAACTTTATTGACATTTAGGATGTATAAAAGGGAATGAGGATAAAAAATTATTTTATAAATTATTTAATATAATAGGGGATATTATAGTAAGTAAAGGAAATAAATCATTAAGGATACAGAGAAAAAGGAAAGAAGTGAAGGTGAAGAATAGAGGAAATAACCTAAACTATCAAAATGTAATTAAAGTACAGTTAAAATGAATACATAGATATTATAAAATAATAATAGAAGGAAAATGTAGTATAAAATGCATACAGTATAGTGAAAGGTAATTCAGTTTATAGTGCTATTATTGAGCTCTATCTGCAAACCAAACGATAAACTCTGTGCCAGGGACACCATGGGAACAATTCAACAGACTGCGGTATATTGAGACATTTATGATTTTACTCCGTTTGTAAAACATGAAATAAAACAGATTGCTAGCATCCCCGTCAACTAATTACTGCCACACTACTTTGCACAACAGTTCTTCTCTTTACAATTTCGTGAGGTTTATTTTCATTGTTGCCAAACAAACAGCAGATTGCAATTAGAAACAAAGATGGAAGCGCTTGCATGCTAGACAATATTCCAAAATCTGCAACACACCTTTATTTATTTTTTAAAGTCACTAGAACGCCTGCACATGCTATTCTGAAACCGAGCAATAATGCAATGCTGTTTGGATATGAAACCGCTACAACTCACAATATCCCACATGTATGTAGGAAACTGATGCATAGAAAGGGTAACATCCCTGTAAATCCTCCCCTTAGCTGTTCCATATCTGATCAGCATCATGCCACAAGTAGGAATATAAAGGTGTCTAACAAATAATTAATTCTCAATGTGAAAGGCAGCGAGTCTTCTAAGACCCTCAATGCTGCCCGGTGCAGGGTTCCACCTCTAATTCACTTTGGGTTCGCTATCAAAATAATGAGGCAAGGCGCTGGAAACTGGAAGACAAGAAGAAGGTTTATTTCTCATGAGGAGATCGCGTCAACTGAGACACCGGGATGTCTCAGTGAGGTGTTCTGCTGGCAATGCTTTTGGCTCTTCCTTTTATACAGGTTTTACACAATGTATTTGTTTCATTTATCATGGTTACAAGCTTGGAGTCTCCGCCCCGGGCAGGTTGTCACACAAGCCCGACATTGTTTCATCAACATGGTTACACAAGCCCAACATTAACTCTCCTCCCGCCCGGGTCAAAAACAGACAATTTAATTGCAGCTGGACCTTGCTTCAGGGTCTAAAAACGAGTGAGACCGGCCAGATCTAAGAGTCCGTTCTGTTGTTAAAAACAGGTCCCATTGTTGGCTAAAACAAGTCTTGCTGTGTGCAGTGCAATAAACCATGTTTGCAAGAGTCTGTTTGGTGTTTGTAACCTGTTTGTGCAGGGATGAGAGGAAAGACGAGTTTGAGGCAGCAGGTGATGTTGATGTTTGTCATGGAGATAGTTTATAGCCCCCAGCACACATATCAGGTTTGGTCAGAGAGTCAGAAGGCTGAGAGGACAGGGTGAAATGAAGGTGACCAACAGAGTACAAAATGGCTGTGGTCAATCAGAATGACTGTAGTTTATGTGCACGTAGGAACTTTCATCAGACAAGATGGCGCAGAATGTTCATGATTGTTATTTTGTTCTTAACAGTCGCCCCTTTGAACATAACTAGCCAGCTTGTCAGTCTATTTCGATCTCCATAATGTCCTGTATCTCTTGATCATACATTACTCTCATTTTTGTTAGATGAGTGTCCATAGTCTTAGGGTGCAAGGTAGTTATGCAAAGATAACACAAAGGTGGTATACAGTGTATACCCAAACAACAACCACATATTGTCAATACTGGGACCAAGAGAATCATTGATATTTTCCAACCCCACTCCTTCAAGATGCTCCAAAGCCAACTTCCAATTGTCTAAGTCTCTGATCCTTGATGAATTTCTGAAGATAGTCTATGGAGATGTTCGATTGCTTCATAGACAGAAGGTGAATTATCAGGCTGCGTCGAGGAACTGTGATGAGGCAGAGTCTGTTTGATCAATGTCTTTAGAACGCTTTTCTTGATGATGCTCTGCAGGGGCTGTGTAGGTTGGTGGTAGAACAAAGGCGATGTAGCACGTGCCCCCTAGTTTCCTGGGAGCCAGGTGTAGGCTTTGGTTGCACAAACAAAGTACATATTGGGTGATGCAACAAGCGCTGGGGGTTGGCAGTGTTCAAAGTCCTTACAATGTTACAAGTGCTGTGACCCACATTCTTAGTCCCACGGCCTTCAATGCATACAAGGCCTGAGACGTTCACCACAGATAGGGCCACAGTCAGTGTTGCAGCAGTTCTTTTCTTCAGGTAGGAAAATGTGGCTCCGACAGGATTATTGAACACTTGTATTTCCACTCGTTCTTTGGAGGGGACATTCATTGGGAATGTCGTATTGGAGGTGTGAGGGCAAAAGGGAGCTGCTGTTCTTCCTGTTTGGTTTAGCCAGAACTCGTTGTAGAACTGAGCGATTGTCCCATCGGAAGTGGCATTGTCTTTGTAACTTTCTTGTAGGAGCATCATCCAGGCAAGGTCCATGAACAGAAAAGGGTGAAGGGATGAAAGGGATGGAATGTTAAGTGGCATGTGGTAGCAGCCCACAGACCCAACAGTTAGTGGCATTGGTGGCAAGATTGTGCTGGTGCAGCATCTGTACGAAAGAATTATTCCAGAATTCTTTGCGTCGTTCTCGGAGATGTGGCGGTAGTGATACCAGGTAGTGTTCTTTCTTTGTGATTGGTTGCATGGTTGGTGACAATGTTCTGTATGCAGGTGCATTCTCTTCAATGATCCAGAGTGTGACCATTAGCAGGAGGCAGGTGAGAAATGCAGCTACAAGTGCAATTGTCTTTGTACTGTGCAGTTCAAAAGTCTTGGTGTCTTTGCGGTGGCTTTGCAGGTGTTCCGTTTCTTCCATCATCTTCGAGGAGCTCACCAACTGTTAGGACCACAGACTTTTGTCTGGTGTTTTTCCTGGTAGCGTTGTTTGGCTGTGCTACCGATCTGAGACTCTGACTCAGTTAGTGGCCTGGTTGTTGGAGCTCCCCTTTTCGTCGATCTTAGGTTGTACCCTTTCCTGGATGGCACCGTGGGGGTCGGGAAATTCTGATAGTTCAAGGGTATCTTCTTGTGGGTAGCAACTCAGAGCTGGTCGGTCTCTCGCGAGTACTTCCTCTTGCACCTTCACCCCTTCAAAGGTTACCAGGGTTGGAGGGACTCGTTTGCAATGGAGCGTGCAGTCAGTTTCATTTTATTTCCACTCTGAGGGCAGTTCGGGTGGTGCTCATGACTTGCCAGGGGCCCGTCCACCTAGGCTCCAGATTCTTCGTTCTTTGGAAGTTGCAGATCAAACATGGTTGCCTGGCTTTATTTCATGTCCCGGGCCCCTGGATAGTCAGGCTTGCTGCACCTGTTGGTGGATAATTGTTAGCTCGTTTGTCAATTTATGCAAGTAATCTGCGTAGTTCTGTCTCCTGCCGTGGCTCAGGCAGTAACGTCTGCTAGTGCATTTCCCTGTCCAATGAGATCAGTCACTTTCCTATGTGCTTGGCATTTTATCACTGCTAACTTCTTGGGGAGGAGGACTGCTTGCGTCAAGGCGGAGACTAAATCTCCATGTAGGATGGGTGTACCGTGTGAAGTCAGGAACCCTCTTTCTTTCCATAAGATTCCAAAATGGTGAACCACCCTGAAGGCATATTGGCTGTCGGTGTATATGTTAACTGTCGTGTCAGTCGCTAAGATCGGTCGGGACAAAGGGTTGGTGGAGGGCGTACCGTCAAATCCTAATGAGGTCACATGTGAGCCTGACAAGGGTGCCCTTGAAATGAGTCGTTTGGATAGTGCACTACGTGTTGCTCCCGTGTCTACCAGAAATGGCGACTTTGTGCCCAGGACCTCAGCGGTAACATAAGGGCCTTGCTGATCAACATAGAGCTCGACTGGATCCCTCCCTTGCCCCTGGCTTTCCTATGCAAAGTCGTACGTATTGTCATAATCTGTCTGTTGGTACGGATTCGGTTTGGGATGGTCAAATGTGTTCACTCTTCCTGGCCTTTCCTTGCTTGCTTCACTCGTGTACCCTCTCCCACGTCCTCTTCCTCTCTGTCCACTTGCTATTTCCCTCGCCCCTCTGCCCCTACCAGCTCCTAGCAAAGCCGGGCATTGGGTTTTCCAGTGTCCATATTCTTTGCAAAATGCACATTGATCCTGTCCTAGGTCTTGGCGTCCTACCTATGATGTCGATGAATTGTTACTAGGTGGCTGTACTCTAGGGGTATTCTGCTGGTATCCTCCCCTATATTGCTCCCTTCCTGTATTCGCCCCCTGGAGTTGTGCTATCATTACCCTTTCCTTCAAGTCCTTCTTTTTCCTTTCTGTAGCCCTGTCATTTTCGTTTTTCTGATGCTCATAGTACTGGGCCATTTGGAGAATGGCCGCCGGTTTAGATGCTGCCCAACTACTTTCGCTGGCTTGTAATTTCTGGGATACATCTGGCAGTAGTCCTTTGACATAGTTCTGCACAAATAAGTGGTGTCCGGTTGCGGTGGACATGTCTTGTCCACTGTAATCGGAGAACACTGTTTCAAATCTGGAGAAATACTCTGAGACATCCTCTTGTGGTTTCTGGTGGCACGCGGTTACTATGGACCAGTCTATCTTTTCTCTGGGATCAGCGTTTTCACTTTCTGCACTATTTTGTCAGGGAGGTCCAATATTGCTTTAACCGGTTTTTGACCAGGGTTCCGCTGTTTATCTAGTGTGTTAAGTTGTTCCCAGGTATGACCAAGCAGTTCGGTATGGTCTATTTTCCTAATCTGTTTCCACACATCTGCTGGCAAACATAACCCGAAGAACAAGTCTATGTCGGCAAGTGTCATTATTGTTGATCCCAGAGCGGTACCTAGCTCGGTGTAAAAGGCGGTGGGGTTCTTTCGTAAATCCGGTAGAGATTTACGGAACGTCAAAATGTCCTGTCTGTCCCATGGTTGATACACCCAATTGTTGACCACCCTTCCTCTAGCGTCTTGATGGTTTATATCGTCATTAGTCCCTTGTCCTCTAGGAGGTACCCAGTAAGGGGCAGCTTCTTTTATTGGCATCATGCTATCTGTTTTTTCCACTGGGGGTCCTGCTACCTTAGTTGTCCTGTCCCTATCTATCTGTCCTTGTTCTATGAGGTGACGCAATACTTCTAGTGTGGATGAAAATAGTTCTGCAACATCGTTGTCGTCTTCATCTCCGATGTCTACCTTCCTGTAGAGAGCCACTAATCGCTCGGGCCCTACGTCTTGGTACTTCTCTTCATATGCAGTAAGGGTGTGGTAACAGAGACGTACAATAAAGTATCGTTTGCGGTTTTCAACATAGGAGTCGCATATGTCAGTTACGTATTCTTCTGTTTCTTTCCTATCTATGAGGGTTTTAACTATTTTATCAATGCCTGCTCGCTCATTTTTACTTAATCGCGGGACCCTGGGCGCTCCTTTTTCTTTTGATCCTACCTCTACTACTGTATCCTTTGATGAGGCATTTGGTGTGGGTGACTCGGTGGGAGCAGAGGCGGTGGAGACTGAGGCGATCGTGCCATCTCCAGCTATACTTTGGTGGTCCTGTCGTTGTACTACGGGATGAGTAGGGGCGTAAGGGGGTGGCATGTATATGATTGGGGGACCTAACAATAAATCATCATCATCTACCCTTTGTTTTGCTGGTAACTTGGGGTAAAGAGTCGAGGGCGTTCTAACAGGGCATTGACCTGATATTTTTGATTCCTGTTCCTTTTTATCGATTTCCTTTTCTTTTAGTTTTTCTTCTAATCTTTTACAGGCTTGGTAAGCTGATTTTCGCGTTTCTTTATCTTGTCTAGCTTCGTCCCTTTTCTTTCTTTGAGCTGCCTCTTTTCGCCATAAGCCAAAACTGTCAAACATGGCTGGTCTAGTTTTCTTTTGTGGAGAGCTAATTCTAACATTTCTATTTTAGCGGGATGGAAAGATCCCGTCAGTGGCCACTGATTTACCCGGTCCTTCCTAGTGTATTTATGCCATAGTTTGCTATAAGCTACGCTGGCTAATCCATACTTTACGTACATGTCCTTGTTAGGGGTGCCTTCCGGCGGTGCCGGCTGACTGACCTCTAACAAACGGTCTGGTCCAAAACAATTACAATCAAACAATCTAGAGAAAACAGGCATGACGTATTTATCGGTCAAAATGAATATCTCAATCAATCAATTTAGACAAAAAGTCTGCACTACCTGTCCTTCGCTGTCTGCAAAGAGAGAATATTCCTATTCTACATTGTTTGCAAGCAGGGAATGTCTCAAATAACTCGATATCAAAAAAGGAATACTAGTATTTCAATCAAACTATTCAATCAATCAATCAATCAATCAATTTAAGTCGTTTTTTTTTCACGATCTTACCCGGACCGTATGGACAGTTCTTAGTCTTCCCCTTCCAGCGCCTGGTTGTCCTCTCACTCCAACAATCAATGCGGCGTTCCTCTAAGGTCCCAGTCAGGACCGCAGGTCACTCAAGAGAGGTCCGTTCGGAACCGGTGAAGTTCCGTCGATCGGCAGCCAGACAAGGGTCTTCTCAGGCAGGTATACCCCAATCGTTTAGTTGTTCACTCCGTCGTTAGGACCTCTCTACTGGACCCACGCGTCGCTGATGGGCCCCAACGATTGGGCGCCAATTTGTGAAAGGCAGCGAGTCTTCTAAGACCCTCAATGCTGCCCGGTGCAGGGTTCCACCTCTAATTCACTTTGGGTTCGCTATCAAAATAATGAGGCAAGGCGCTGGAAACTGGAAGACAAGAAGAAGGTTTATTTCTCATGAGGAGATCGCGTCAACTGAGACACCGGGATGTCTCAGTGAGGTGTTCTGCTGGCAATGCTTTTGGCTCTTCCTTTTATACAGGTTTTACACAATGTATTTGTTTCATTTATCATGGTTACAAGCTTGGAGTCTCCGCCCCGGGCAGGTTGTCACACAAGCCCGACATTGTTTCATCAACATGGTTACACAAGCCCAACATTAACTCTCCTCCCGCCCGGGTCAAAAACAGACAATTTAATTGCAGCTGGACCTTGCTTCAGGGTCTAAAACGAGTGAGACCGGCCAGATCTAAGAGTCCGTTCTGTTGATAAAAACAGGTCCCATTGTTGGCTAAAACAATTCTTGCTGTGTGCAGTGCAATAAACCATGTTTGCAAGAGTCTGTTTGGTGTTTGTAACCTGTTTGTGCAGGGATGAGAGGAAAGACGAGTTTGAGGCAGCAGGTGATGTTGATGTTTGTCGTGGAGATAGTTTATAGCCCCCAGCACACATATCGGGTTTGGTCAGAGAGTCAGAAGGCTGAGAGGACAGGGTGAAATGAAGGTGACCAACAGAGTACAAAATGGCTGTGGTCAATCAGAATGACTGTAGTTTATGTGCACGTAGGAACTTTCATCAGACAAGATGGCGCAGAATGTTCATGATTGTTATTTTGTTCTTAACATCAATGGCTTGATCCATTTTTAATCCGAGGCGCACGGCAGGAAGTTTTTATTTATTTTAAATGTCCCCCATCAATGGAATAGGTACCTACTATGGACGCATCAGGTAAAAGTTACGTCCACCTGAAACCACGAACATGGATAAATAAAAAATGTGCATAAATGTGACTATTTCCTACTTTCAAAAGTCTCAAATGGGTGGAGAAACAGGTTTTGGTAGGTCATCGGCTCTCCGCATAGGTCACCCTAGTCGTCTAGTCTGCAAACTACCAGACAATACCCTCTGCTAAATCCAACAGGCATCTTAAAAGGATTAAAAACAACCCATAAAAAGAATGAATTTCAAATATAGATGCAATTTGATGAAGGTCGACATCTAAAAGAAATGCCCAGAAGCTGTCAACATTGAGCTGCTGATACAATTACGAGCATTTCAATATGTGCACCAGATTTATCAAAAAGGCCTTTTCGCGTAAAGAGATGGAGAACACAGAACAGCAATACAATGACCCTTAAAAAGGGGACAAAGACCCTGAAACATGAAAGAGTAATGGGAAGCAACCACTCGTAATCTACAAAGCATGAGTCCTCCCAAACGACTGCATTGCCACATTTGTATAGCACTTCATACACTTGACAAACCTCAAAGCGCTCCAGTATGCATTGGTACCTGGGCACTGTTTTTGGAATGTAGGGTGGGGAGGATGTTAACGACCTAGATGGGAAATGTTGGTTGAGGGGCAGGAGGTTCCGAAACATGTTTGAAACATGGTGCAGTGAGTGCGGCAGTGCCTAAGCATGTAGTGTTGTGGAGAGTGTGAGGATAAACACAGCCGTGCATACTTACTACTGTATTTGCACAGCTCATGCTATGGATATTGTGGTTTTAATGTTGGAAAGAGACATGCTTTTATTGCTTTGCAGAATAGGAGATGACTGTTCCTTTTTCTTATTCGAGGCGGCATTGAGTTCCAAAGTTTGGCAGACTGGGTGGAGAAGTGACTTCCACCACTTCAGCACTTATAGAAGGGAGGCATAGAAAGTTAAGGGGGAAGCCTTTAGAGTTAAGGGGGAAGCCTTTAGAGTAAACGGATAAGCCTTGAAAGAAAATGCCTAGTTTGACTGTAGATCTGGAGCTTTTATTGAAGAGAAGGTGGAGCAGGCCAGTAGATTGCTTAGTGAGCTATGCGCATTGCTTTAAAGGGGATTTGTCTGCCAATTACATCCAGTGCAGGGAAATGAAAGCAGGCATGACTAACTACCATAGGGGTCATTAATATACTACCAGTGAGAAAGGCTGCGTACCTTTTGTTCCACACCCAACATGTGGATGCTGCAATTTTTTGGTGCCAACTGCTCTCTGTAAACATCTCTCAGCAGCCTAAGATGGCTACTCCCATCGAACATAGCGCTAGTGATGGCCTTGGTCAGATGAAATGCCAAGAGGCCACCTCGGTGTCAAATGATGCACTTTACAGAAACCTTACAACATGCTGAATGAAAATTAAGATATAGAGTAAGTCACTAGTTTTCCCCTGAAAGTCAAGTAAGAAAAACTGACTGCACTCACAGCAGAATGTGGTCTCATAAGGTTCAAACACCAAGGCGGCTCCAATCAAAGGGCTCTGTGAATGCGTCATTTGTGTCTTTCTTACAACCTTTGGATATACATGTGAGTTCACACAGCACTTGGTTTATAAGTCCAAAACAAAGCAGGTTGAATTTCTTAGTAATAGAGACTAGATGCTCGTGATTATGAGCAGTGAATTTGTTCCACTGACATCATTCATCAGTATGGCCTGGAACTCTTTGCATACGCTAATCACACGGGGCTCACGTGGGAGTGATTCACCTGCCCTTTAACTGCATATTGTGAGTGAACATCTGATTCCACACGAAGTGACAGGAACTCACAATGAACGTGTAATGCAGACGATGACATCCTATGTCCAACCAACCATGCACTGAAAGCTCGTTTAAAGACTTGACGAGCAATGTCTTGCCACTATGACAACATGCATCTTTTAGGTGCTGGTGGACCTGATCAATTTTTAGACTTGCAGACAGGATCAAGGAGGTGTGTGGTGTAAAAAATAATAATAAAGCTAGAAAGGTGGTTTTAGAAAATTACACTTATAGTATTCCAACGACTCATCCTGAATAGAAGGGGTCACTTGCATAGAAAAAGAATAAAAGCCACACTTCCTACTCACAACAGTCTCCTATATCACAAGTTTAGGAAGCCTAGAGGGTTAGCATGTATTCTAATGTTTAATAACTGAATGAATATTTATAGTTTGACCTTTATGCAAACAAAATGGCATCAATGTGTCAGCCAATACGAGTTGGGTCAAATTTGACAATAACCAAACCTGAACAACGTGAGGAAGGGCTGGAAATCTGTGAGCCTGGACCCAAAGTAACTAATTCCTTTAAAGGGAGGTACTCCAATAAATATTTTGCCCACAGTGGGGCCCCACAAGAACAAAAGCTGTAGAGTAGGACACAACTGCCGATTCTGTGTGATGTGAAGCATAGCACTAACTAAATTTGTGCAAAGTGAGGCAATGCAGGAACAAACTCTGTGCAAAGTGAGGCACTACAATAGCTAATTAGGTACAAAGCAACACACTAGGAATCAATTCAGTTCAAGAGGCACTGCAATTTTACAGTCTTTGAAACAGAAGAGGCATTAGTGTCCCTCTTTCGGATTGCCTTTCAGCATCAATAACCAATTAAAATCAACTCTGCCTAACGTGACAGTGTCCTATAATCAATTATCTGCAACTCCTCCGTTATGGTGGAGGAACGTCGCCCCACTGCTGGAGCCAGCAGACGCATGTAAAATAAAATGATAATAAAGCAATTTAATAAACTGCTTTATTATTTTATTTTTCTCCGGAGCTGCAGCAGAGTCTTAACGGCGGGGCTTCCAGTAGCAGGAGGGGTGGTGGGCTCAGGGCACTGCCAGTGTTTATGTTGGTTTGGCCGGCCGTCTTAGGACGGCCACACCGACATGCTCACTTGGATACCTACAGGTTGTTGCTTAGAAATATCAACAGTGCTCAGGAGAAGAGGCTCAGAGTCCCTGCTGGAGTGTGGAACCAGCCCGCTCTGCCCAATACCTACGCTTCTTTCATGCAGGGTAATACCAGCATGAGAATAACATCTGGATTGGCGCAGGGGAGTCTGGGAGCCTGTGTGAGCATCGCCAAAGCTGAAGAAGCGGAGAGGAGGCGCACGTCAGGATGCAGGTAAGTTTTTTTTCCCCCTCCACGCTGCCCTACCGATTTCCCCAGTTAGCAGCCGCCACTAACTGTGTGAATTATAAGGCACTGTGGTAACCAGTTCTCTACAGCGTAATGCACTCAGAAAACAATTCAGCACACATTATAATTCTATGCTATGCCATACACTGCAGTGTGTGAGTTTCAAAACGTCCATAGCAACATCACAAAATAAAATGATGGACGAAGTGTTGAAACTTTTCAAACACTCACCCCCAGTCGTAGATCTGAGTTTAATCCATCGTTCTTTTGCTCACCACGTCACCCCAGTTTGGACCCACCCATATGCAAATCAGTCTTGACCCTTTTCCTCATGGGAACAGTCCAGCCCGAACTACAAAGCCAGGTCCTCCCTAAACCGGAAACAAGCATCCTGGTTTCAGCACTCCATCCATCACCTTATTGTGTTTGCTAGTTTCAGAACATCCACCTGCCTCATAAATTGTCCACCACGTGAGGCAGTATAACAACAATGCACACTGAAGAGCACAAATACAGTAATAATTTATGTGCAATATGCAGTACTGCACAAATCAAGCGTGTACAGTGTGAGGAACCAATTCTGTGCAATTGGGGTATTGCAGGACTCTATCTGTTTCTGACACACTGCGATATTTTCAGACAACTCCCTTTTTATCCATTTCACTACTTTGTTGTACAAAGCCAATTTTAAACACACCAGGCGAGAAACAGGAAACATCAGTGCCGCATTCAAAGCTCAATGAGGCAGGTGAATTGTTTTTGCTTACGAAACCACTGAACCACACACACTGCAGTAAACGAGAGGCTACGAACTCATGATCGTCTTGGATGAAAACCAGGAAGGGATCAAAGCTACAAAAGGCACGCAGACCGACTTTTTAAAGAAACCTCTGCCAAAATCGTAGGTGTGCTACTGCCAAGACTTTGAGATTCCTTCCAGAGGCCATGATTTCCATGCCTTCTAGGCAAGCGCAATATGGACCCGCCCACTTTTTTTCTGGGCCTCAGCGGCTCATGGGTGTTATTACAGTGAGAACTTGTCACATCTGGGACTCATAAACTAATTACAGGTGATCCGAATTTTGCAACACGTGAAAGAGGCGTGGATGCAAGTGCAATAAAAACACCCGGAAATAACAGCACAGCGAGCGACAGCAGGAAAGCGTGCGAGGCAGCTGCTTGTTAACACTGATGCGTCTTTGAATGTAGGGAGGACAACTTGTTGCATTCCCCGAGGGCAAGTGGGGCGCAGGTGTCTCTGGCAGGTAAATTATTGATGCTGAGAAAAGGGGTTTGAAGTCTTGGAAGGTCAGTACCTGTGGCGAAGAAGGAACCGCGCTAAAAATACTTCAACAGCATCACAGGTGAATTATTTAATTTTCTTCCACGCTGGGGGGAAACGCCAGTCTGAAATGTTTGGATTGGTTAAATAGCACTCTTTTACAACGTAATCTCTTTAAGAACGAGAGAGTGATCTGCAAAAAGCTGTCAATTTGCATAACGCCAGGTTCGTGAAACAAGTACTTCCGGTGCAGGAGGCGGGACTTCCCGCTAGTATAGTCACCAAGTGTCAATGATGGTTTTTAGAGTTTTAACTTGCCTCTGATTACAGTATTGTAAAGGGCTTGTAGTATGTGTTTACACTGTATTTCCATGGCAATGTACATCGCGCGCTGATGGCGTCTTCCACGTGGTCAGCGCGCGATACTTGTATTATGTATTATCTGTAGTAGTGTTCGTTTGAACGCTGTCCAGGACTCGGACATGGAGCGTACGTCGGTGCAGGGTTCGGATGGCATGAGTCAGTTGCTATCCGGACAGCTGGCCGAGAGGACGCTCCGTGTGTCGGGTGGACGAATATACAAATAAACCTTTCTGAACATTCAAGAAGACTTCTCCACTCATTTCATCTGGCGACGATTGGGAACTTGTCCACCCGCACACCCACGCATTCGTTCCTACCTGTTCCGACTTCGTGCCTACTCTCAACGTCTTCTGGCTCAACGGCATTGCGAGACGGAAGGCTGTTCATCGATTCTTTACACGTAGGTCCATGATCCCAGTCGGAAACGAGGTACGTGAACCTTTACTTTCCCACGGAGCGCCAGCGGAATTCAAATCGGCACCCCTCACGCTATCGCTCATCTCCAAGCGAACTTCCGCTCGAGCCACTACTTAATTGGTGCACTTGACGTCATCACGTTATTTTACGCGGCGCCATTTTGGATTGGGCCGTGTGTGCACGCAACTCAACGCGCTTTACAGTACATTTTTAAAAGGATAAGCGTGTTGTCAGTTTCACTTTCCGACGACACACACGTCAATTACAAATATTTAAGCGCATTTTCTGAAACCTTGTGTGTTGTCAGTTTCACTTCCCGACGACACGCACGTCATTTACAGAAATTGATCGACTGCATTTCGGAAGTGTGTTGTCACCTTAATTCCGCGACGACACACACGTCATTTCATTTGCTTAACTACTGTGGAAGCATACTGTGGAGACAACACTGATACAGCGCGTAAAGCAATACTTCGGCGACGCTCACGCTTTTCTTCATTTTACAGCGCGTAAAGCTATACTTCAGCGACACGCACGCTTTTCTTCATTTTTTTGGGCACACGTTTTTCTTCATTTTGGAACACACCTTTTAACAACAAGTTGTTAGTTATATTGTCAATCAACCTATAACCTATGGCTACCAATATCAGTCACATCACGCAACCTCCCCCTTTCTTAAGCAAACCAGGCAGCCCACCTATTATCTGGACTGAGTGGTTTAGACTTTTTGAAAACCATTTAGTCGCTATAGACGCAGTGGACTATTCTGCTGCTCGTAAATTCGCGTTATTGTTTGGTTGCCTGGGTCAGGCTGCCCAAAGAATTTTTGACAGCGTGGTTCCAATCCCACCTCCAGCCTCCCATTCTGGTGACAGCCAATGGAATGTGTACCTGGAAGCAATAGCACGCCTTAAGAAACAGTTTTCTGACGAGCCGAATATCATGTTAGAGCGCCACAACTTCTATAAAAGGAAACAAAAAGACGAGGAAAAAGTGGAAGAATACATCTCAGCACTCCGGGTATTAGCTATTACATGCGGATTTGGCCCTTTAACAGATTACATCAGAGATCAGTTTGTGTTTAATTGTGCATCCAGAAAGATCAAAGAGAGAATACTGAGTTGCAAAAACCCACCTTTATCTGAAGTGATCGACTTAGCCTTGAGTATTGAACGTTCCGCTATTTCCAGTAAGGCTATGCAGGAGGATAATAAACTGGGAGTTAATTCAGTCATCCAAACTGAACTCGATCACGATATCTCATTGTCTGCGGTACATGTGAAGGGTAAACCGGCTAAATTTCCTCAAAAGAGACAGCCTTTTTTCTGTTACAGGTGCGGTTCAAAGAACCATATTGGGAATTACCCAGGTTGCCCTGCAATCAGCAAACGTTGTACCGTATGTAAAAAAATAGGCCATTTTCAGGGGGTGTGCAGGAATGTTAGGAAACCTATCAACATTCGCTACGTTGATTCCGAGATAGATTCATGTTCCGACTCTCTTAATAATATCATTGTGACTTTGGACTGTGAAGGTGATGCTATTTCCATAAAGGGTCCTTTGTGTCAAGCATCAATCGATAGCATTAGTCTACAAGTCATGGCAGACTCTGGTTCGCCGATTACCATTCTGAGAGATACTACATTCTACGATCTTTGGAAGAATAAACAATTAATTCATTCTGACGTCTACCCAAAAGCCTTCGGGGAGAAAGACATTAATATGATTGGGTATTTCCTAGGTGTGGTACAATGCCTTGGCAGAGAAACTACAACAAAAGTTTATGTAGCCGAAAAAGGGAAAAATATTATTGGGTGGAAAGATTTAGCTCGCATGGGTCTATACTTAGTTCCAGGTGACGAAAACCCAATCAAAGTGGGAGAGCTACCGATATGTAATATTAATTGTTCTGATTCTGACATGAATGTTGAAATGTTAGACGAGATAATTTCAGAATTTAAACCTGTATTTAACAATCAGGTGGGTCGGGTTAAAGGTGTGGAGCACCATATCAGATTGGTCCCTGGTGCACACCCTGTAGCACATAAGGTACGTTCAGTTCCTATGAGCGTCAGAGAGGAACTAAAGCTCACATTAAAAGATTTAAGTGATCAGGGCGTCATCGAAACCACGGATTCTTCTCAGTGGGTGGCACCCATCGTGGTCGCGCGCAAAAAGTCCGGCGAGGTCAGACTTTGCGCGGATTTGCGCTCGCTTAATAAGAACATATTGGTGGATTGCCACCCACTACCCAGAATCCATGAACTATTAGCAAACTTGGGTGGTGCTAAGTGGTTCTCGTTGATCGACCTGAGATCGGCATATCACCAAGTATCAGTCTAAAGAGTCCCAAGAATTGACAACATTTGTCACTCCTTTCGGGGCATATAAATTCCTTCGCCTCCCTTTCGGTTTAGCATCAGCCGGGAGTGTATTCCAAAAGTTAATGGACTCACTATTTCATGACATCAAGGGCGTTCAAGCATATTTGGACGACATCCTAATTTATGCTAAGTCATTTGAGGAACACAACGACATCCTTAAACGTGTTCTTACGATTTTAAGGTCTAAGGAAATGACAGTAAGAGCTGATAAATGTAAATTCGCAGTACAGGAATTGGAATACTTGGGCCATACTGTATCTTGTCAAGGGATTAAACCGAAATTTTCGGTGATCAGAGCTATTGAAGATGCTATGGCACCTAAGGATAAAGATGCTTTACGCTCTTTCTTAGGCCTAGCAGAATATTATGCAAGGTTCGTACCATGTTATGCACAAGCTGTGGAACCCTTACGAGTATTACTTAGAAAAGGTCATAGTTTCAAATGGTCTGACGATTTAGAAACAGCATTTAAGAATGTAAAAAAGTTAATTGTTTCTGCTCAAGCACTTCATGCTTTTAGAGACGACTGTATGTCACTGATAACTGTTGATGCAAGTATTTTTGGTCTTGGTGCAGTTTTAAGCCAAAGAGTGGATGGTCGGGAACTCACTGTAGCGTTCGCGTCCAGAGCACTTAAACAGTTTGAACAGCAGTACAGCACAATTGAGCGTGAAGCTCTTGCGTGCACGTGGGCTGTTCAGAAGTTTAAGATGGAGATCTGGGGGCGCAAATTTGAGTTGATAACTGACCATAAACCTTTGGTATACATATTTAACAAAATTAATACTTCCAATATGTCTGCCAGGTTAATGAGGATTGTTTCAAAGCTACAAGAATATAACTTTGTGGTGAAACACATACAAGGTGGAAGGAATTTCCGAGCGGACTGTTTGTCCAGGTTACTTATGGACAGGGACGATGAAGAAGACTCCCTATTCAAGGATATTGAGTGTGTGGCATTAGTGGACGCAGTACAAGAGTACGATTCTGTGTTGTCTGAGGGTGATTGGAAAACAGCTTGCGAGAACGATGCAATTTTAAAAAAAGTAGTTGATTATTCAACTTGTGTTTGGCCTGAACCTAGATGTCTGAGCAGTGATTTACGTATTTTCGCTCAGGTGTCGGACGAACTATCCGTTGAAAATGGTATCGTTCGAAGGGGTGATAAGTTTGTTCCCCCGGCAGGGGTTCGGCCTTCTATCATTAGCAAAGCTCACATGGGACATCTGGGATCCACTAAGACCATAATGAAAATTAAACAGCATTACTGGTGGCCTTCTTTGGATTCACAAGTTAAGAGCGTTATTGATAGATGCCCTGAATGTCTTCTATCAGATAAGCACTGGCGGACCTTAAAGACGCCTTTGCATCATACAGAGTTCCCTAAAGTTCCATGGGAAAAGATTGGTTTAGATTTCTCAGGGCCTTACTCAACACTTGGTCAAGATAAGAAATATGTCATTCTGGCAGTCGATTATTTTTCCAAATGGATGTACCACGATTTCGTAGAATCCCCTGATACTGGATCAACCATTTCATTTTTAAACAAAATATTCGCATTGGAGGGTGCCCCTAAAATTATCGTGACGGATAACGGCACGCATTTTGTTTCAGAAAGGATGTGCACGTTTCTGAAAAAGTTAGACATTAAACATCTTAAGGTAGCTTTATACTCTCCCACGTCTAACGGTTTAGTCGAAAGGGGTAACAAAGTGGTGAAAGAAGGTATTCAGACCGCGTTAGCTTCAGGGTTGGATGTAGGCGAATTTATTGTACAAAAGATCTGATGTTATAACACATCCCCTCACTGTACGACTGGGATACCTCCTTTTACATTGTTAAGGGGTAGAGAGGCTCATACTTCATTGTTTCCATCTTGGTTGAAGGACATGTCTACTGAATCAATGGTTGATTACAAAGATATTTGTAATAGAGTTCACGCCAAACAATTACGGATGAAAGAACATTTTGATAAGAGGTGTCATTTAGATGGTGAAGATGTTTGTGTCGGCGATTGGGTACTAATCAGGAGACCTGACAAGGTCAGAAAGGGGGAGTCGAAGTTTCTGACGCCTGAGCAGGTATGCAAGGTTAGTAAGGGAGCTGCTTTTGTTGGAACAAAAGGATGGTGGAACAAAAGACAACTAGTCAAAGTTTCTACTGAACAGGCCAGAATATTGCAAGGAAGGCAGAGAAATTTCGTGGATGGACTTGATTGGGAGCACTGGTTAGTTTCTAAGGAATCTGCTAGTTCTCGCGATCATGTTTTTCCAGCTCAAGTCACATGTGCAAGCCAGGTTGGGGGCAACATTTCCGTTCAGCCAGTCAACAGTAGGGGGAGCATTAGCTCTTCCAGGGGCCGCACTATAAACGTTCCAAAAAGATTTGACGATTTTATTAGGTATTGAACCTGTTCATTTTATCTCAATTCGTTATTTTGTTAGTTGCTTACTTTGTTTTCTTTTAAGGGGGAAGGTGATGTAGTATGTGTTTACACTGTATTTCCATGGCAATGTACATCGCGCGCTGATGGCGTCTTCCACGTGGTCAGCGCGCGATACTTGTATTATGTATTATCTGTAGTAGTGTTCGTTTGAACGCTGTCCAGGACTCGGACATGGAGCGTACGTCGGTGCAGGGTTCGGATGGCATAAGTCAGTTGCTATCCAGACAGCTGGCCGAGAGGACGCTCCGTGTGTCGGGTGGACGAATATACAAATAAACCTTTCTGAACATTCAAGAAGACTTCTCCACTCATTTCAGGGCTTCTCCTTTTTGAGGGCTCCTGAGGCTCCTGCCTCGCAGCAGCGCCTTTCAGTTTGATTTGGCACAAGGGTGCAAACTTTTAACCATTTCCTGCTTCTGTGACATGCGCCGGATCTTCTATGACCACAATTGGATGAAAGATGGGAAATTAGTTTGTCTACTTTATAACTGACGCAGTGAGAAAGCCCATCCACGCAAATCACCAGACCATCTCTCCCTCAAACCTATGCCTGTTTAGGACCATGAACAAGCGTAAATCTCAGAATGGCCAACCTGATGCAGCAACCAGGTTAATGGACTTTGACAATAAGAAACAGGACAAGGAGACCTCCAGAACTGATCAAAGCTGCCAGCAAACTGAAAAATAAACAGAGCTTTCGCTCACACTTTTTCATCCGCCACACTGCTAAGCGCTCCATCCCAGATAGCAACAACAGCACCTCGGGTAGTCATCACAAATGCTGTGGAAACATCTCCCACGTAGGTTCAAAACAAAGACAACACTTTTTCAACCACACACCCTACAAGGTTCAGAAAGCTGGCCATGTAGACAAACGCTTCAGCACTACACATAGGGTTAGTAAACACAATATAAAGGGAATAATACGATACAGATTCAGGTATATCACTAGAGTACAAGGAGCAGGGACAGGCTTCTGCAAGAACGGGTCAAGCCAATGTGTCACCCCTTTGGGGCCTATTGACTTTGCCAATGCCTTTTGGCGATTGTGTGCAGCATCAGCAAGATGATGTGCAGCATGGTCAAAAGGAATTTTAAGAAAAAAAGGCACAATCACGCATGCGTGTCATTTTGTAGGCACTCATGGCTTCAATATGGTGCACGTATCATTTTTCCACAGAAAGTCTGTCTTGAGCATTTTCTGTAAACCTCAAAGTACAAGTACACAAATACAGATACAAAGAGGTCGAGCAACGTTTTCAGCGACTAATGCAATCAGTTTGAAACATATCAATCTCTAGTCTCCTAACATAAATCACAACATGCCTTGTTTTAATAATCATGCAATGTTATGTACGTACTAATGCACACGTACAGCCGCTGTAGTAGCCAGTAGGTGTTTCAGAAAATAGGCAATGACCCTGATTTTGGTAACTGGCCTTAAAGACTTTTTTAGCATTCTGACAAGAGATGGGCAACTACATTACTGTGTAATAAGTTTACTGGGTAAGTAGCTCAGCCACTAGAGTGGTTAATTTGCTAGTAATCGCAATTGTCCCAGCCAGTCTTATGTCTGAATCGCAGAATTAAACTACCATATCAGTAGTCCGTTCACCGACTTTACAGTTACTTATTGATCTATAAAAAGCACTGGCAAATTCATAATGCAAGTGCTACACAACTAGCTTTGCCAATACTTGTTTGTAAAACATTATTTTAAAAAAGTAAAAGAAAAACAACATTTTCAAAATACTGGTGAAAAAGCTAACATATTATTCGAATAAAGATGGCAGTGGGCGAATAAGGAAAATGCTTGCGAAGGCCTAATTTACCTTCAAAAGGACCAAGCTTGGAGGGGCAAGCACTAAAACAGTCGGCATGGGGTTGTGGGGATGTATAAGGTGGAAGCCGCATATGGGAGGAGAGCAAAAAAACACAAGCCCCCGATGGAGGGCTCCAAGGAAAAGAAAAAAGTAGTACCAAGATGTGAGCTGCGAAAGGATACAACTCATCCAATCAAAATGAAGGTGAAAAGGTTTGCTCCTTGGGAGTGAAACACAATAAGACAAAGGATAGCCACTGAATAACAAGCATGCAAATGAAATTGACAAGAAAGCCAACCAATTACGAGCAATGGGCTAATCCAAAGCTCTACATTGGTATTATACACAACAGGTCTCTGACAATAGACAGCACAAGGCTGTATGAAAGTGAGACCTAAACATTCGAGTCTCTCATGATATTTTTACAGTATGGGCTAGGTGTCAGAAAACATGGATGAGCAAATGGGTCTGCTCAAAGTCTATTCATATAAAATTAGGGGCTATATGTACAAAAGCATTTTTCCGGTTGGTAACGGTCCGGTTGTGCGAATTCAGCCATTACCAATGCAAAAATGTTTTTCCATTTGTACGGAGGACAAATTGCTATTCAGTAACATGTTACAGAATTGCAATTTGTGTTTAGAGGTTCGGTATGTGGAAGGGGCGTGTTTAGGGTATCCCTTTCTAATACCGAATCACAATGGTATGTATCAATGTTTTGCAACCGATTTACAGTCGCAAACATTCATTTTTTATCGACACCTCAAGGCTGGTGGTAACCATTGGCAAAAGTGAAGGATTACCTAGGGGACCCCTTCCCCTTTGTGAATGTTGGAACAATTATTTTTTAAGAGCAGGCAGTGGTTCATGCACCACTTCCTGCTCTTGATAAAAGAAACTTTAAAGTTTAATTTTCTTTTTTTTTTAATGCATCCCATTTTCCTTTAAGGAAAACGGGCTGCAATTGAAAAAAATGCTCTATTAGAAAGCTATCACAGACATGGTGGTCTGCTGAACTCAGCAGGCCACCATCCCTGTCATGGCAGCGATTTCAATTGGGTCACAAATTGCCACCTACCTCATTATTATTCATGAGGTAGGTCTATTTGTGAACCTATTAGAATCACTATTTAGAAAATCTTTATTTTGTATATTAGGAATTGAGATTCCCTAATTGCGACTAGGTAAGAATTGCAATTAGGTAATCACAATCCCTAAATTCTGTACAAATGACCCTAAGTGCTTTCAGTACATCAACCCTTTTAAGTTGTTTTCAGTTCACTTCCTCCCTTAGTTCTCCCTAATCAGTACATGAGGGGCCATTTTTTGGAGGAGAAACAGGTTAGCTTTTCTATGCCCGATGCTAGACGCCATCTCCGTGTTGCCATAGGGCAGATGTCTGCAAAGATATGTGGCGAGGGAAGCTTTTTAAAAGAGAAAATCAAAACAAGATATGTTCTAATTACCGTAAACATGTAAGAAAATTTAACAAGGCGAGTGCCATTTCAACAGTAAGCAATTAATTATAATAGGATGGGCTGTAGAATTTGCGAATATGCTAAAATTAAAATGAGACCCAGTGTTGAATATTGTGGTTATCCAAGCATATTGAATGTACAGTTCCTTGCTCGACTTGGAAACATCAAATCTACAGTGTTACTGCAGGCATGGAAATTAAGAGACATGATTGGTCCTCACCTGTTGCTAATAATTAAGTACCCACGACATTCAACAAGCAGAGCTAAGTTTCATTTACCACCTCTCCATAGTCATTAGCTAAAGCTTCTTCCAGCAACCTGGCATATCTATTAACTAGAGTTTGCTTCACCGGCCATGGATATGCACTAGGTGGAGCGTCCTATAACATTGCTTCATAGGTTGTACACGGCATTAACATCCCTACATAGTGTTTGCATGGAGCCTCATCTACAAATCCGGCATAGGCAGTGTCTGGAGATTCCTCTATCACCACTGCACAAACACTGGGTGGAATTTCCTCTACCACAACCAAATAACTTTCCCATGGAACTTGCATAACTGCCTCTGCCTAGCCACTGGATAACTCTTGCCTCCGTCACTTCTGCTTTGTCACTGCGATGTTCTTTCGCAGTTACCACTGCATAGGTGCTATGCTAATCTCTGGACATTGTGGAATGCACGCTAGCCATATATGTTCATAAAGTTCTACTTGCTCAGGCACTCAAGTGTCACTGCTGTGGTACACGTGTGTGCTTAGTAAGTGGTTCATACAATGCCACGCCTACACACTCACTTGGTGCTCAGGTGTCTTGCCTGGTCACCCCATGTTCTTGCCTGGACACTCCTGCTTATTGATTAGGTAGAGCTTTACTTGGCTCTTCAGTGTATTAATTAGACGCTTATGGTTCTTACACTTGCACCCCTGTCTGTGTATTAGGTAGTACTTGCCATGGCACTTCAGTGTATTAATTAGATGCTTATGGTTCTTACACTGGCACCCTTGCCTGTGTATTGGGTAGTACTTGCCATGGCACTTCGCATATTCATCAACAAGTGTGTTCCCTGCCAGTCCCCTCTCTCTGACTCAACCCAAACCCCATTCTACGCCTATGATCGACAAAATAACCCTTTGTAGACTCTTCCCTCCTCTACCCCTCCTTGCATCATCTCATATCTCTTTTACTATTCAAATCTCCCAAACAAGCCTTTCTAAACCCTTCCCTGACTCTTCCCCCTCCACATCCTCTTTACTCCTCCTGCTGCTACGAGCCCCCAAAAAACCCACTCCTTGGCCCTTCCTTCTTCTATCCCTCTACTATCCTTTTTCAATCCACCCAACAGACTCCCATGTCCACCGCTCTAATGAATTTCATATTTCCCTATACTAATTCCCCACTAACTATCAAAACCTGTCAGACTGATACTTGGAGCTTAGTGCAGTCTATCCTCAACGCAGGGACACTCCTCCTGGAGTAACTAGGCGCTTTACAAATTCCTTAACATAACTAATCCGGTTTGGCTTCCCGCCGAAAAGCACTTAGACACCTCATCAGGGCTAGCAAGCGCTATATAAATGCAAACCCTTCCCTCTTCTATCCATGCACTAGCCTTTTTCAATACAAATAACCAACTCACATGTCCACTGCTCAAACGAATTTCATATCTCCCTATACTAATGCACCACTAATCCTTTTTGGGTTTTCGGCGTAGCGTGCTACTCACAGAAAAAGCGCTTCGACGCCATGTATGGGGTAGTAAGCACTATATAAATGCAATTACAATACAATACAATATTCATTATGCAATTCTCTATCTTGCACGTTTGCATATTCATTAGATACTTGTCCCCTGGATATATGTGGATGTTTTGCCCTGGCACTCTTTAATCTTCATTACACGATAGTTAAAGTGCATACTCTGTAGATGGCAATTGCCATGGAACCTCCGTAAATATTTATTTGTCTTTTCACGCCTCATCATATTTCCATATTCATTAGATGGTACCACCCCCCCCCATGCATATTCATTAGATGGTACCTCACCATGCATATTAAACACATAGTATGTGCCCAGGCCCCCTCGTGTATTATTAGGCAATTCTTGCATTGGTATTCCAGCATTTTCTTTGTGTGCCACTTTCTTTGGGATCTCTGTAGTAGACAAATTAATTGAAATAGGTGATGGCAGGGGCAAGCCAACAACTTGCTTGGCACACACCCAGGGCTTTAAGTGGGATGAAAAAACTGGGGGGGGGGGGGAGTGGGTCTCTCAAAGGGGCGTACCGATGTAATTAAGGGCGTGGCTTAAAAATACGAGAGCTAAAAATCTGTGCTTAGCATAGTGTGCCGCCCGACTTGTATTTTGCTGTTTCTGTCATTGCATCCAGATATATGATTTATACAACAAGTAACATCATACCTACAACAAGTCAGGGCTATTAGCTTTGTCAATGGTTGTTAGTTGCATACGATAAATAAGCAGCAACTGTGGCTTGTATATAATATTGAAAAAGCTTTCATTTAAGCCCTGGTGACACAACCTACATGTTGCTGCTCCTGAGTTTCAAAAAGAGAAGGGAAATCAAGAGAGAAAATAACTCTCTTTAAAGTATTTCCCTTCCCCTACAACGCTCACCTGGCATGACGTCATGCAGTAACTTCTCCACTAGTGAGAACTGAGCAGTGCGAGCACGCGCACATTATGTGCCTGCTGCCACTGCAGTCCGGACAAAACGGACCGCCTGTGCCAAGGCACAAAACAGAGCCCAATAGAGACCCGTTTCGAGGCCCCCTTTAAAAAACTGCCGGTGCTCCGAACCGGTGAGACCCGGCGCACTTAAAGCCCTGCACACACATATGCCTTGGTACAAAGATTAAAAAAAAAGTATATGTTGTGACTGATGAACAAGGAAAAAGTGGAAGAGGCACATTGTCCAGTCCGGCACCTTATACTATGTGCATGTGAAACGCTACAGCGCTGGTTCGTTTGAGACGTCCCAGCTACTTACACCATGGCCTCCTCCCCCTCCAAACAAACATTTTCACTTTTGTTTTTATGCTCCATCCTCCACCGCCTACCTGACCTCACTAACCACATGCTGCAAAAAAGCTAACAGGGTGCAGTGTGCACAAGAAAACAGGGTGAGTCATCGCCGACTCGTTGAGAACGTTATTTTTAGAATATTAACGTTCTCCACTCCGGAAAATTCCTCCCTTGTCTAACTACAGCCAAGTACGAACCGAACATTTCCCAACATTGCATTCTTTTCCATAAAATCAATGTTTCCCTCTCTTGAAACAAGCACAGCGAACTGCCACAGCCACAGATATTAGGAAGAACGCGCCATGAGAAGAAAGTTTCAACACTGCGCATTGCCCTTTGACCCTCATTAACCGGTATTTGCACAGCAAACACCTGAAAGCTGCCAGCTGTACCAGTGACACATGCTCGTTTCACTACTTTGGATCCAAAGGTGTACCCCAAAAGTGCTGGGGCACACTTACTGCTTCGCTCGTGGGTGGAGGAAAACAAAGAGGAATTAGACATTTGCATTTTGTACGTAGTGTGCACGCCTCGTGCTCAACAGTTCACCCCGGCATGCTACAACCAGCACGGGCTAGTAAACGAGGCCCAAGCTGCAAGCCACAGTGCAAGTGGTTCATAAGGAGGTAAACGATCACAATGGCCCCTGGGGCGACTGCCCACAGTCGCCCTTCCATTGAGCCCTGACGTTTGCAAGCCAAGCCTTTCTGTAGGTCCCAACATTGAATTCCACATCTGAAAACACTGGATTCCAAATTTTGAAACAACTGGCACTGGGTCTCAAATAAGCAAATTCCTGGCACTGCATAAATATCTGGCACTGGCTCCCAAATTAGGAAATATGTGCCCCTCTGTTCCAAATTAGCAATTGTTTTAAACAGGCTCTTAAATTAACACATTCCTGGCACTGGATTCTAAATTAGCATAAACCCTGCCCTAAGCAGCAAAATAACGAATGACGGACACTGTGCTGCAAATCTGTAAACATGGATTCCAAATTATAAGACGCTGGGCACTGTACACCAAATTTAGTCAATAGAGGGGGTATTAGTAAATTTTGCAAATTTGATAGTGAAACACATTTGGTATCTGCAAAAAAATATAGCCACAAATATATATTTTAAAAGAAAAGAAGTTGCTCCTGTGATCTTATGAGACCTTCAAAAGCAGCACGACATCAGATACCCTTAAAGAGAAGCAGGTAAATATATGCAGGCCTTTTAATCGCAAATAATAGCACACTAAATAGTATGCAAAGTACTAATCCTGGGGTGGGTTTAAAACGTACAAGACAAATTCACCTCTGGTAATTTTGGGGTGTTCTGTACCACTGCAGATACTTAATTCGGCAGAAAAATACAAGTTTCCTTCAGGGAAAAGAGAGAGCGAAAGAGAGATTCTACATTTGGAGAGTAAAATAGCAACAAAAAATGCAAGTTGAAAGATGTATTGGCATGTTCGGCTCAAGCGTTTCCCACTAGCCCGTTCTGTACCTTAAGGACACTAAAGGCGGACCTAAGAAATTAAAACTGTGATTTCTCCATCCACCTGGCTTTCACAATACTCTTATAGGGAGAAAACGACCTTTCAAAGTTGTTGGCAAACTAAGTTTTCCAAAGATCATGTGCATCATTCTGGGGGTCTCAGAGGACTTTAAAACGATCCCGGGGAGCCTTCATTATAGTCTGCTTATGTTTCTATGACACAGAACGAAAGAAAGCAATATAATAACGGATACCTTGCCGCTTGATCTTCTTTAGTCATTGATACTGATGGAGCAAGGTAAATAAGAAAATTTTGAACCCCCTAATATTAATACTAATAATTAATGCTATTAATTGTTTGATGATTAATCAACACTTTACGTCTTTTATAGACATCTTTTATATGGGATAATTGCAAATTCATGTCCAAAAGATAACCTACTAACGCTTGTCTACGTGATGTAATAATAACATAATGGTTTGCGTACTAATTAAAATAATGTTGCATGATTTGTGCTATGTAGTAAATCGTATTGTGACAAAAGTATGCGGATGGTAAGTAAACATAGCTTTATATGTCGCTTTTGCTAGGTAACACCTAATTGGGGTATGTAGAATGACGGGTGGGAAACGAAAAGGCTTATTTTCTTTGTTTTGATTAGGATAGTGTTTGTTTCCATAATAGTTCATACGGGCCTGCTAGGCCGCACTGTAAAAATGGCCGCCGAGGCAGATGAGCTAAAGGGCGCAAGTGCAAAATGGCTTCCAATTGGGAGAAAGCTGTTGCCAATGACACGTGATCCGAAAGTAGAGCCCAGAATGAAAAGATCAAGGTCACCATGACCTGACACCAGAATGGGTGCCAAAAAGGGGACGCAGCGAGAAAATACATGGGAACCAGAGATGCAACTGTGAATTAACAATGAACTGTTTTAATAAAGATACAAGAGAAGTTACAAATGAAGACTTGTCAATCGGATTGGTAATGTCCTAAAAGCGTGTGAAAGGACGAAAATTATAAACATTGTCGGAACTGGTTTGAACAAGGAGGGCAATGAGGAGATGCTTGCCACCCCTCCAATGGACCAATTAGCGTGAATCTCGCCCCCAAAGATTGAAACATTTCTGTTTAGTAAGCCAGTTTTAGGGTATAAGAGGACCTACTCTTAAGTAGGAGGAGCGCTATTCATACATAATTTTTGGGCACAGAACTTTGACGCTGGAGAATCGCTGCTATTTTCTTTAGGCCAATTTTCTTTAAATTTAATTAATCGTTTTGCTTTTTAATCTGACTGGGAAGGAAGGAGATAGATGCGGAAAACCTGTACAGGTGGGCCATTGAGGAGGCCTGTTTAGCGGGACAGTCAGTCAGATTTTGGGAATGCTATGCTGTGATCTGCTGTGACGAACTTATTTTTCATCTAAAAGGGTATGCATAAATTCTCTGAACTTTATTCTTATAATGATAATAAATGTATTAACTGATTAATAAAATGGAGATTTCTCTATGCATTTAAATAATTAGATAAACTTTATTATAATTAAAACTATAAGTCTGTGGTTCTTTAGCTCAATAATAAATGCAAATGTTTAATAGGTTAAAGTGATTGAGCTGGTCTTAATCACCATCAACTGATTCCTACTAGTTGGTCCATTGAACGGAGTACCTTTTGGTGTTTTAGAAATTGACAGGATTACAATCTAATTATGTATGATGTTTAAACAGTTATCTTGTCAACAGTAAAAAGGTATCCCGTTCCCTTCCAGCAGTCATCATAACTTCCTCTCCTAGGTAGAAGTGGATGAGATCCAGGGAATAGTTGAGTGAGTGAATGTATATGCGGTGTTATGGGCCCCACCGTCATATTGCTATAGTTGTGGAAAAAGGGAGTGTTTCTGACCTGGATGCTATGTCCATAGGAGAGGAAAATATATTAGTCGCGCTGGATCAATACAAAAAAGGGGAGCCTTCAATATCGGAAATGAAAAAAGAAAACAAAAAAGAAGCACCTCAACGCCATGGCACTCATGAGAAGCTGATAGAAGGGAAGAGTGGGCAGCTAAAACCCGAAGCAAACATGGGATAGAAGAAGGAGCGGTAGTGAGAAACTAAGGGGGTAGCGGGCAGGGGAAACCGAGCTAGATACTGAAAGTGCAAGACACACCGTAACATGCGAGAGAGAAACACTCCTTGCGCTCAGACAGGGTATTAGTGACGAAGTCTCAAGCCAATGGCTGAAAAAGGCTGGTCTAAAAAAGCCAATGGTTGTAGAGGGCGGATGCAAAGGACCGTGTAATTAGAATGCAAGCTGTTTCAAAAAATGGCTGTCACAAAATATACCAAGAGCATTTTTACACATGGTATTTATTGGAACAGGAAATCTACTGTTTTCATGAAAAAGAATACAGTTGTGATCGGTAAGGCGTGGCCTTCTCTCACTTGTCTGACTGTTGCCCACATCACTGTGTCACTTCACTGCCTTGCCCTGCCACCCAAGGTGAAGGCATCACTTGCTCAATACATTCAAGCCCCCCTGCACCTCAGACCACCCGGACAGCATTGATAAGGATATGGACAGTTCGAAGAGGAGTTCAGCTATCTCAGGGTTAATATTCTTGCTGGGAGAAGCATGTATGCGACACCTTGAATAACAACTCCAGGATCTTCTCTTGGGGACGAGTTGCCTTCAAGCAAGCTTAGAGGGCTTGGCCTGTATATCTCTTGTGCCCTTCTGGCCTGATAAAGGACCACCCTGAACTGGCCTAGGTAGCACTCCTCCTTGTCAAGTACGATAGGTGACCTGTCCGTGCTTCAGTGAACACTGGTGGTCCGCAGGGTTTCGTATTTATCAGTTCCCGGAGTGATTGTTTGCCTCCGGAAGAATTGCTGTATTCTTTAGCTATAATCAAGGCTACTGGAATTACGTAATTCTGTGGCCGCAGCTTTTTTCCGCATAATTATGGACTTACCATATTTGCTACATAATCCATCATTTGCTGCATAATCAGCAGATTTAACAAAAAAATTTTACTAGCTCAAATGGATCAATATTACTAAAAACCTTGCAACATGTATTCCCATGCAGTAGAAGACTATTCGCAAAGATTTACTGGTCATCTCTCAGTTGCTTATATCTGTATTAGGTTGTTAAACTGGTAAAAATGACATGAAATATTTGCCCAGGGAGTATTACCATGTGTAACAAGCATTTGCAATGCAATAGGTCTCGCATTTGCGAGAGTTTAAGCTATTGGCATTGTAAATGTCTTTTATTTATCTGATTTGATAATTAACACATACATAAAAGGTATTGTCATTTACAATGCCAATAGCTCAAACTCTTGTAAATGCGAGAACTATTTCATTTGAAAGAAGCGGCTGCCATTGTCCCGGGCTGCTTGGAAAGTGAAAGCGCGCATGGCGGGCTGAATGTTGCAGGAAAGCATGTTGTGCCTCCAGTAGGAGAAACTCATTAAAGAAAATAGTGCTTACAAACTAAATAAGACATACCGTGTAACAACTGAAGTAAAAGGGCCAGTCCTCATGGGAGGTTACAAATGAAGACAAGGCAGCACTAAGGAGGGACTAACAAGCCTATTAACGAATCAGAAGCCAGCATTTACATAGGACAATGATACAAGCCAATTAAAAATATGGGCGGAGAGTGGGAGGAGCTTCAAGTCCATATTCGAATACAGCATGCCTCTCAGAGCAGCGTATGCACTGCCCAGGCTCGACCTAAAAAGCAGACAGGGGCGCCACCAACCTTCAGAAAAAAGAATCTAAACACACTTTTCTTTGGACCTAAGCTATAGGGAGACTGCTACAGGCGCTCCAGCACCCCTCTGAAGGTCAGCGCCCAGGCTGTGGACCCAGCTCGCACATGGTTAAAGTGATAAGTATGTGCTACTACTACCAGAGCCAGGACACTCACTCCACCCTGGAAAGAGCCTTTTTGGTAGAGGAAAGACCTGTAATCTACAACCTTTGGGGTATGGCGACGTTTTCCACTGACTTTTATGACAATTAAAAAAACAAAAAAACCTTTGCACTTTTTTTTTTTACACCACTACTCCGAATGGTTGAATGTTGCCTGGGACACTAACGTCAGTCCGATGTAGCAGGTAGGATCCTAACACACATACATAGTAGCACCAGTAAATTCCACCAGGAACACGTGAGCTAACATGCATATGTGAACTAAGTGCCGGTGCCCAAACTTTTCCTCAGAAGCGTGCAGCCCGTGCTGATTATCAAGGCTATGTGGCCTTGATTCCACGTCATGCCTCTTTCATCCACTTCCACCAATCAATGTCTCATGTTGGGCGCTACACGTGGGTCAGGGGTGCTGCATCTCAGTTCACACCTGTTGGGCAGGAGCGAACGAGTTTCATCTTAAATTCCATTAATTACTGTATAGAAGTGCTGCGCATTCTTGTGAAAGGCCGTGCAGTCCTGTTTAGAAGTACTGTACATTACTCTTCAAGCCTGCACAGGGGTAGTGCACATTTTTGTTGAAGTCTGGCAGTGCTGTACCTTACTTGTAAAGCCTGCCTGCAGTTAAGTGCCCTACATTCTTGTTAAAGGCAGTGCAGTCCACTTTAAAAGTACTGTACCTTACTTGTAACGCCTACAGAGATGTGCCGTACATTCTTGTTGAAGTTTGGCAGCGCTGTACAGAAGTACTGCACCCTATTGGTAAAGCGTGCACAGGGGTACTGCATGTTCTTGTTAAAGGCCGTGCAGTCCTGCTTAGAAGTGCTGCACGTTATTGCCGAAGCCTGCACACAGGGGCACTGCACATTTCTGTTAAAGGTTGTGCGGTCCTGTTTAGAATTACCGTGCTTCACTGTTAGGACATGCACAGAAGCACTGTACATTCCTGATAAAGGCTGCGCATTCTATACAGAAGTACCATTACTCCACTGACTCATCTTTTAAAGACGTGCCATATTTTCTTGTCAAAAGGTTGTGCAGTCCTGTTCAGAAGTACCGCACTTTGCTGTCACATGCTGAGAACCACTGTACCTTCTAATAAACGGTTGTGCAGCCCTGTAGAGGAGCACAATACCTTAATGTTACGGCACGCACAAAAATACTGTGCATGCTCGTTAAATGTTGTACAGCTCAATACTGAAGCACTGAGCATTGTTACAGCCCATACGTCATGCATAAAGGTATTGCAGATTCTTGTTACAGGTTGCACATTCCTTTATTGGCGAAGTGTACTTCAGTGTAACGCACTGCACAGACTTACTGTCGATTATTGTTAGAGATTGTGCAGCCCTTTTTGGTAGTACTGTTTTTTACTGTTCCACTCTGTACAGTACTGCACAGAGGCACCCCCATTTGCTGTTAACACGTATACAGTTCAGCACAGCTAGTGCTTGAAATGGAATTATTAAAGTGCAGGTACTCACTGTCCCTTAGTACCTTTTAGCTACTGAGAAGCGCTGGTACGCTTTCTCATTAAAAGTACTGCACCCACGCTGAGAAGTGCTGATACACCCCAGTCAAGGAAGTGCAGTGCTCAGCACCTGCCCATTTCAAGCACTGTGCATAGTGTATTGCATGCTCCGCTTACAGCTTTTGTAGTCTTGCATGGAATTGTTGTACATTACTGGTAAAGCTTATGCAGCTCTAAACAGAAGAAGCATAGAACACTTCTACGTGGAACTGCATGAACTATAAGCACTTTCTTTTAAACCTTTTAAATGATGTTCAGCCTGCATAAGTACTGCACTTTTGCCACTTCTCCAGGAAGGTATTGTACTTCCCAGATAAAGCGTGTACATAACTGCATACAAGTACTGTAATACCAGTTTAAAGCTTCATAAAGTGCTGCACCCTCATGTTAAAGTGTGGACAGACTTGAATGGAAACCCGTATTAAAGTTCATGCAGCCCTGTGCAGACACACTGTCCTTTTTTGTTACCCGATGCACAGTCCTCAAGAGTGGAGCAGCTCTGGATCTGAGCTTTCCCCTTTGGGTGTAAATCTTGGCTTTATATTGTAACAAGCACGGAATCGAAACCTGTGGTGCGCGCGCACCACAGAGGAGCCGAACGTGGGAATCGAAACCAGTGGTGCGTGCGCACCACAGAGGAGCAGGGGGGGCGAGGGAGCCTGTCGTCTGTGCCGCGCGCTGATGCGCGTCCTAGACACGGACGGGAATGGGCGGAGCAAAGACGGGACATGCGCCCGCCTTTGCCCAATTGCGTGCCGTTTTTATTTTTTAAAAAACACGCTACAGCCAATGCCAGCCTGCGAAAGCAAAACCACACGCACAAGCGTGTGGTTAGCTTTCTGAAGCCCATACAAGAGATCTCGCGCTGCGCGAGCAGTGCTACACACTGCAACGCTAGGCGCGAGACCTAAAAATTACTAAATAATGAATACTATGAGAAAATGTGCTGCATTATGCCACATAATTTGTCTTTTCTTTCTGCATAATTTAGTCAACGCTCCATATAATTTGGCACTCCCCTGTCCCATAATTCCAGTTGCCCTAGCTATAATATATTCGCTTAGTGGTAACTCGGCCTCAGTGTCAAGTGTCTTCTTTTCGTGGAGCAAATAAAAGCACTGCCCTGTTGGCAGCCTCCACCCTTTAACCCTTGTGGATTGCTCAACCCCGTGGAAGGTGTGGTGTGGTGTAGTCATGGTCACAACATAGATGTAAGCCGTTATGTGTAGCTGTCACATCTTAAGAGTGGAGTTTGTGAAGATCAGTGGGACAGTGAAGGTCACTGTCCCATTAATGACAAAGCTTTTATTTGTACTTTCACTCATGCCCTATGCTAGGAACGAGTGTATCTTCCACCTCCTCCTGCTCCCACCCAACACACAATCTTTTGTTGAATACCAAGCAGGCAACTGTTGCTGCGTGGTAAACTGCGTCCAAGTAGTAAGAGCACAATGAAAGCAGAAAAATCAAAATTCACCAACAAAGACAATTAAATTTCAACTATTTAATCAATTTGTTGATTGAAAGACAGTTTCCCCAGTGAAAGGTGTTTCTGTCCAGATTACAGACGTCGGCCAACAAGTTTGTAGGACATACAGGCCAAGGAAAGCTTCAGCCATTCAACTTGATAAAAATTAATCTTTCATTGTAACTGGAGTGGAAGTGGTAACCGCAGCAATGTGATATCAACAGAGCTCATCGGCAACAAATGACCCTGTGTGCCATGGGACTGATGGTGGCACAGCAAGACACTGGCCATGAGAAAAAGTCACAAAACTGCAGCTATCCAGTCACAGCGACAAGCTTTCGAAGGCAAGCAGCCTGGAGATATCCCTGAAATACTGGTTGCCATGGCACAATGGCCTGGTTAGGTAGTGAAGGTGCCATCATTGAACAGAACCACTCTTTGCAGTAAGCATTGGAGGGATGCTCATGTAGGTATACCAGGGGAGCTGCATCCCATTTTGAATGGGCTACACCGTAGATTATTTTATCTCCCCCAGACTAAGCAAGCTAGTGTGGATTTGTACTCATTTTTTACAAGTTTTTCTATTGATGTATGGAATGAAACAAAATGAAAGTTGAAAAAAGAAAAAAAAAAGACAAGACTGTACAGGCTGAGAAACTAAATGATCCTAGCAGTTCTGACCTAACACCAAACCCTACGCTTACTATGTTTCTGTACCTTTACGACATTGGTCCAAGATGCATAAACCTTAATATGTTGAATAAATTCCATCATGACAAGTTTCTGGTGGTAGTGCACTTAATAGGTGGGACCACACTTTGACCATCGTCTGGGACAGGCTTCTCCATCACTAGCTCGTGAGCTCTCCGGCTACCTGTAAGTAGCTCTAATGTGAGCAGCCCAACCTACCACTTAAGAAGCTTGTGTTTAGATGAAGTATTATATTTATACCAAACTTGTAATCGAGAAGAAAATGAGTCTATTTTCATATCTCATAAACTGATTATTAGAGAAAAATGGTTGAATTTCCAAAATATATTTTAAATTAACATTTCAGTGATAAATCAAGTGGCATCGTGGAGACTTACTACTACTATTATTACTTTGGTGGCAGGTGCATTGCAGCTGTGGCTGTTATGTATTACCCAAGTAGAGACATTCCACATTGACAAAGCCTTTTTTTCGTTACTGCGGGCAACCACACCTGATGAAATGAGGTGATCACGTCTGGTAAAATTTCATTTGGTGGCCACTAATGTAATTATTTCTAATATGATCACAGTTACAAATCTAACAATATTAGTAACTCGGGATGATTTTCACTGAACGTAAGTAGCTCTTATTCCAAAACGGTCAGAGACCCCTGGTCTAGGGAGTGTCGGCCACGCCAGCGAGTCCCACTAACAAGCACTGAGGAAGGCCTGGAGCCCCAGTTATTGGATCTTTGCCTTCCCTCCAAGTCTCACACCTTGGGTCAAAGGCTCGTGTCAGGTGACCGCGCCACTCAAACGCATGAATGAGTACGACTTTTATACTCCATCATTACTCATACCCCTCCAGATGTGCACAGACCTTGGGTGAGGGCAGTCACCTACTTCACCTGTGAGCAAGGGGCCATCCTCTGAGGCCCATGTGGTGAGACAATGGCATGGCTGCATGTTGGTCCTCTGGGAGTGCAGGGACAGGAAACGGTGACGTTCAGGAGCAAAGGTCAAATCAAAGGCAGAGACTGAAATCAAGAGAGCTAACAAGCGGCTGGAGGGAGACGTGTATGAAGCATGGCTAGAATAGATGCAGCTTTCTAGTCTTTTGTTACCAAAGGTTTCCCCAACACATTCGTATTTTTTAGGACAACCCTGAGAATGCAGAATGACCCAGTGACTACAAATGTAAAGTTGTGGAAAAAGGCAGTGTTCTGGGCGAGGAGGGTAACTCCGTTTTCAGCACTGCTAGCGGTGGAGCACAGGGTAAAGACCTCTCTAGAACCAGCGTAAAGGTCACAGCACATCGCATCTGTAAAGACAACCCGCTTCTTATGACCAAAAAAATCGAGTGAGCACCAACAAACCTTGCATCAAAAATCCCTCAAGCTTCCGCACTTCACATGAGTCCTGTAACTCAGAATTTTTCGATATCTGAACAAAAATGGATTTGACTGGTAAAGTCTCCAGCTGGAGCGAGGCATAATGTTTTATCAGGTGTGAATTACAAAAATCCAAACAATTTACATCGCTGTAGTAGAGGATACTTTTTAGAATACACTGGACCTGAAAAGAATACGCCACAACTACATCTCAAGGACAAATGACATATTTGGGGACTCCTCATATGGTGGTGGAATGTGTTTGCATACACGGATGGAATGCTAAACCGAACCAGAGAATGGTACAATGAAATGGACATCAGAATATTTTTAACTACATGTGAATTAACCTTAAAACAGCACACTATACAATTCATTGTTGTATCAACAGTGAATAACATATACAGATATAAGAAACCCTGGACCCGTAAAGGGTTTAAGAGTTGCACAAAAAAATTCAGCATGAGAATTGCAAGCCCAATGTGAAATTGGTCGTGTGCTAAGAATAATCTAACCTTACTAAAATGCTGAAATTACAGTGAAACAACTTATCTGAGAACATTTGCAATGACTCCACTGAAGAGTATGGCTGAAAGCCTCACTCGCAGCGATCAAACTGCGATCTGCAATGTGCAACTTGTAGTAATAGGGCATTTGTTCAGCCCTATCAGAGGGAATCCATTTTCCCTAACAGGACACCTCCTCCCAGTTGTCTCAAAGCTGGCCCTGCTTTTTGGAAGCTTTGAGGGGTACGGCTTACACAGTACTGCATCCTCCAGACGAGGCCCCAGAACACTTCCAGGTGGGCGAATAAGAGGCTAGCACGCTAGGCAGACATGAAGGTGGAGTGTGGGCCCGTAGTGCCGGTGACGTGGGAAGCACTGGGTCTATATATGTACGTGGTATTTGTATAGATCACACATAGCCAAGAGGGAGCAGAGCACTGTACAGGCTCAAAGTCTAGCATCCAGTCAACAAGTGATGAGAGGTAGCTGGATCAGTAGTATGTGGCATTTATATAGCATGCAAGAGGTTCGGACGGGGTGCTGCTATTGTGTTGTGGCAAACTTGTACTTGCGGTTGTGCATGGAGTGAAGCAGAGAGGCTCTGTCCTGTTTGCAGATCCTTGCCATCTTTCAGTTGGTTGGACAGGAGCCCGCCTGATTGTTGCACATGACCGGAAGGGGGCGGGTGGATATGTGGTAAACGTAGGATATAACGCAGAAAGCTAGAACCACAACTGTGCTATAATACAAGCTGTTTATTTCATGGACTTAAAATGGACAGTAGGTATGTCAAGTTTGATGCCCAGATCAGGAAAAAGCTTAAAGATGACCTGATGGGCAAGAGACGAGCAGTGGCGACCAGCACCACGAAACAAGGTGTATGGTGAATGAACCTGAGCCCACGGTGACTAAGAGTTGAAAATAGGTCACAGAATGGTTTGCAGGGACAAAAACTCCTCAGGAAAGATCAACCGCAACAAGAGACCTGGAACGAGTGAGGCATAGTAATCCAGGCAAAACGGAATCATGGCCTGGACTGAAATACACATTCAGTAATGTCCTCTCAAGATAATAAAAAAAAGCATTAATTAACAAGTCTAATGGCATTTTCACCACCATACTAGGGTCTGCCTGCCATAGTAATGAGGCTCGCCAATACAGACATGGCATGGAGCTAAACTACCATGTGGGGCCCAGGCCCAGTTAAAGCGATCGCAGATGTCCTATAACATTAGGTCAAATCAAGGGCAAACAAAACGGAAAAGGTTGGTTTCCACGTCATCAATCCTACATTCCATTCTACGTCATCAATTCTCCATTCCATTCCACGCAATCAATCCTACATTCCATTTTCTCAATCATCGAAATTTGGACATGCAGCATCACCGCCACAGAAAAGGTTTAAATTTGTATTTTTAAAAAAATTAATTTTAAAGCTCAGCCAATGCCACATGTTCAAAATAGGACACACTGTATTTTTGTATCCATAAGTGGCCAATCTACGGTACCAGGACTATTACTACAGAAACATATAGATCACGCAACCACAGGATTGAATTAAGGGCTTTCCTTAAATCTGCCAGACAGTTACAATGCATTGCTCGACTTGTAGCGACCTCGGATATTAACAGATTGCAGGCTGAACATCCTGGCGCAGGGTTCAGCCGGAGGGAAATTGGCAGGGGCGTGCCCTTGCAAAAAAATGCAGTAAAGCAGCATACCAGCCGTTTCGCTTCCTTGGAAGGGATCCAGACTTCAAGTGTTGGGTTTTCACGCCAACATGCATCCGTCACTTTCAGAGCCAGGAGCCATCTCTCAAGCATCCACATCCACTTTGGGTGATTGGCACTTTGGGTCATCAGTGGCCCGCCCCTACCAGATATTTTTTCCACATAATAAATATATCAAATGCATAGTGACCAATCCTGAAACTCATACCACATTTCTACGTCATGCAGGATCATGCGCAAATTGTAAAACTGCATTCATCAATAAAATGTTTATTTTGTTTAAAAACAGAAAGCGTGTTAATTATGGTTTATTCATCAACTGTAAGACAACACTGTAGAAAATGTCAGCTGCATACCACCATCATTATGAAAGTTGCGTGGCGGAAGCAGTTCATTTTAGGCCCACGGCTGTATTAGTGGAGCAACACTCAACATTAGTTGGATAGTCCTGAGACAATTTCTTTGGTTTATTCACTATGCTTCAAGTCAAATTAAAAAAAAAAAAAAAAAAACATGTGAACCTTGCCAAGTTCACATTTCACCTACAGCATCTGGCTTTGTTACACTGCAAACAGGGACCACTTAGGCAGCCCTTTGCACAAGGACTTCCCTTGTCCTGACGGTGTCTTGTTGTTTCTCGACCAGAACGGCCTCATCCAAATCTGAAATGCTAATGTCTTGTATTCCACATAATTCTTCTAGCCACATAACTGAAAAGCACAAGACTTTCAACAAAAATCGATTTCTAAAAAAGCGACATCCTGGCAGGGACCTAGCGGAGGATTGGAAGATATCTTGTTCACAACAAGCAACCTGTTGCGTGAGTACCTTTGAAAATTGATATTCAGAATAATACAGCATAAATGGGGACATTGTGCCGGGTAAGCAAGAGATTCCGTCGAGTACCTCCCTCTAACACCAAGACAGACATCCGGAAGTCACCACCTGGAATTGGGTTAGTGCCCACAAAAAGTGAATAACAATAGTGAATATGCTTATTAGAGGACTTTATTCCGGTTCGATTTGGTTTCAGAGTGCTGCAATCGCAAGTGGCACACTTATCCACTGCAATGATGCTCGCGTAATTATCCCTCGACGGAAGGACGATTCCAGCCCCCAGCAGCGGCTCCTACACTAAGGCAGAGGAGCGTGGCCCCACTGCTCTCTGAGCAGAGTAAAAAAAGAAAAGAAAATGATCACACAACATTATTATCATTTTATTTTTAGTACGGGCTAACGGGGCCAGGATAGGGGGGGGCAGGGCTGGGGTCAAAGGTAGGAGGAGTGGTTGGTGCACCATAAGCGCGCATGACAGTTTGGCCGGCCGTCTGGTGCCGGCCAAACAGACATGCCCACTTAGCATTTCTCCACCGGTGGAGAATTATCCCAGGCACTGTCTGAGCGGCCAAACAGGCCGCTCAGTCCAATCACGATGCTGCTGTCATGCTGGTGACAGCAGTGTCGTAACTGGCTATGGAGAGTCTGGGAGCCTGTGTCTTTCCGTGCTACCGGGAGTCAGGAAGAGAAGAGGACGGAGGAGAGGCGGCGAGTAAGCGGTCTTTTTTAAAAAAAAAATCGAACCCCCCTGCCTCACCACCCACATTCCATAGCAGCTGCCACTGCCAGCCACAATCAGTGCAAGAGACATTTCGCCAATCTGAAAATACATTTTGTATTCTTCCAACTGCAACCACAAAGAGGAGCAGCTCAGTTAGCAGCCACACACTGCATCATGGAAATGTTAACCTGGCAAAAGACAATCTTGTGTACTTCTATGTCCTGAAAGAAAAACTAAATCCAGTGAAAACCAACACTAGCAACCACCACCATCAGCACCATTAGCCGTCCTTTTCAGAGTATACGCGCAGCCCTTCCTCCTTTACATCCTTGTGAGTAATGACGTAAGCTTTCACTGGGTGTTCTCTAACTCCTTTCCAAAATCAACAAACACCAGACTCAATAACCATAATATTGAGAAAAATAAATAGAAACGAATGACTGTCTCAGTATCAATAGACTTGTAACCGAATTATCAACAAAAAGATATGTTGGCGTAAGGTAGAAATAGGAGCCAAACTTAAAGCAAGTGTGGCCACCCAATAAATTACTGCACAGACTAAAACAGTTGAAACTTGAGAAAGAAAAAAAGCAGACACGCTGCATAGGGAGTACACAAGACAGAAAGGAGAGAAGCTGGTGCAAGCAAAACAAGTCAAACCATTCTGAGTGATATTTACTAAAACATAAAAAATAGTGAGGAGACATTAAATACTATGAAACAAATACAAAATGTTAGAGAAGCATAGGCTTGAAAATTCAAAACTGATTTAATTCAACATCACAAACATTGGGGTAAAAACTCAACATATCCCAGGTCTCAGAGGCTGAGGGCTCATATGCGCTGAAACATTATACGCGCAAGAGTGCACCGCTGTCGTCAAGCGCCAGCCTTTTTGTCGATGCTCATGGTTCCCCTCCTGGCCCAGATCCACCACCTCTTCTCCCATGAACCACAAATTTACGAGAAGTCACTGTCGACTAATAATCGCTTCAGCAACCCACCTCTCATGACACAATTCACCCAACCCACCTCTCATGACCCAAATCACCTGCTGTCAAGGTACTAGAAATAAAGGCAAATTATCCCTTATTTTCTAACATGCAATTGAATGTGTCCAAATCTGTAAAAATTCGGATCACCCAAACATCAAACAAGATGAAAGAAAACTAAACAACTCAAGGGACAGAATATTTATTGCATAAGACTGCGCAAGAAGACAACAAAATAAGAAAGATACTAAACAACGGTAAACTGTCAACATAATCAGGGGCTAACTCAATGGGAAAAGAACAAGCCTTTGCAATGCAATAGGTCTAGCATTTGCGAGAGTTTAAGCTATTGGCATTGCAAATGACAATGCCTTTTAATTATGTTTTAAAAAACAACACATAAATAAAAGGCATTGTCATTTACTTTGCCAATAGCTTAAACTCTCGCAAATGCGAGACCTATTGCATTGCAAATGCTTGTAAAAGCGCCCCATGCAGCGCCTTCATTTTAATGTCGGCCACGCCCTTTTCTCTAGATGAACCGCGTCTAAAGAAAGGTGCGCGGCCGCCATTAAGTGAAAGCGCGGTATGGGACGCTTTTACAAAAAAAAAGCATTTGTTTGTGAAGTTGGCCCAACAAAAATGTAAAAGCAGGCGCCGTGCTGAAACCATAGTGCAGCGCCCGGATGCAAAGCGGGCACCCTTGCAGGAAAGCACTCTGTGCCTGCTAGATAAAACAGACCGTGTAGCAACACAAGTAAAAAGTCCAGTCCTTATGGCAGGTTACAAATGCATACAAGACTGTACTAAGGAGGGACTACTAAGCTTAGTCATGAATCAAAAGCAACCATTTAGAAAGGACAGTAACAGGAGCCAATTGAAAAGATGGGCGGAAAATGGGCAGAGCTTCAAGTCCATACCTGAATACAGCATGCCTCGCAGAGCAGCGCATGCGCTGCCCAGGCTAGACCTAAAAACACAGGCACCAAGACAAGGCAAGATTGAAAGCGAGAAGGAAGCAAATGTAATGAAGCATTTTCTCTAGAGCCACAGCAGGCACAAAATAAAAATTGGGAGAACAAATCTCACAACACACCCGTACTACAGACAGTGGGAGACCCCCCCCACTTCATCCAGCAACTTCTGATCGTCAGACATCTTGCAACCCAGGGGTGGAATTGCCCATCAGACAGAAGTGCCCGGACACAGTGCTAGATGAACTCTTGATTTTTTTTAGGCATCCCTGCCATGCCACCTCACATCTTCAAAGTGCAGTCAGAGGTCAGCAAACCATATCAACAAATATTCACAGACCCACTTAAGCACCTAACAAGTCACAGAAAAACTAAACAACGCCTACAAACCTAAAAAAGTGGATATCTGTGATTTTAAACATTGTATAAACCCATTACCAACAAGCATAGGCAACACCTACAAGTCTGGCGTCAACTGCCAGCCTTTTTAGCTTTGTCAGTGCGTAAGGGATCTACAAAATAAAGAAAGAAAACACGGACTAAAAGTAAAAATATTTCTCTGATCTCAAAATCACTCATTGTTGCCATAGTTTCTGCCACTGAACAGACTACTTTGTGCGCAGATGTTCTCCTTGTGAAACAGCAGGATCAATCAATCAATCAGGGAATTGTAAGCGCGCTACTCACCCATGAGGGTCTCAAGGCACTGAGGGGGGGGTCCGCAGATCTGTTTAGCCGAAGAGCCAGGTCTTGAGTGTCTTCCTGAAGGTGTTCAGGGAGGGGCGCGTCTGATGTCTGCCAGTAGCTCGTTCCAGGTCTTGGCTGCAATGTGAGAGAAGGATCTTCCGCCTGCTCTGGCTCTGTGGATGCGCGGGGTTTCGGCCAGTGCGAGGTTGGAAGATCGGAGGTTTCTTTTGGGTACGTGGAAGTTGATTCTGTCGTTGAGGTATTTGGGTCCGTTGTTGTGTAGGCATTTGTAGGCGTGAGTGAGGATTTTGAAAGTGACTCTTTTCTCTACGGGGAGCCAGTGGAGACTTTGTAGGTGTTGGCTGATGTATTCGTGTCGGGGGATGCCGAGGACGAGTCTGGCGGCAGTGTTCTGTATTGTCTGGAGTTTGCGGAGTAGGGACTTGTTGATGCCAGCGTAGAGTGCGTTTCCATAGTCCAGTCTGCTGGTGATGAGTTTGTGGATGCCATCACTCACACTGAAGTTAGCCAATGACTGAAGAGGGCAGACCCACTGCCTCATGCTGTAGAGGGTGGAAGACAAATGTGAAGGACATAACAACAGACCAATGGAAGAAGAGGGCTGGCTGAACGCCCCTCCCTACAAGTATACTATCCATGTATTGTTAGTAAATTCAAAGAGGTCTTGTCTAACACCAGATCGAAAAAAACAACACTTAAATACTCTGTGTACGTGCTAAATGCATTTAACTTTTACAAGAGTTTCTTTAACTAGTCAGCCTTAAAAAAACAGACATAAAAAAATGGCTGATGGTTTGATTCTATTTGGTCCACAAAAAACAAAGGACAGAGTTTGTATTGTATTAATTTCAGTTATGCTTTCCAGCTGCGCCGACGCTACAACAGCCGAATGCAGGAAATCCAGGGAGGAAATTCCAGCGTTAGTTCCCGGAGCTGGGTGAACCAAATGTTCTTCCAAAAAACACGGACATCCAAACAGAAGTTTGCAGCAACTTTCTGTAACCTTACCTCATGTCTTCCAGCAAATCGCATTCCGCCTGGTGCTTGGCCTGCAGCTTTGTCATCTGTTCAGCTTGAATATTCTTCAGCTCTTGTGTAACTTTCACCTAGGAAGACAGACCAAAGTACCAGGAATGAATTCAGTGTCCTGCATCACGTGACTAACTTCACCAAAAAAACAAAAGAATTGTGAACATATTGGTTAGAATTCCACTGCAATACCAATGGCACCATTAGATAATGTTGAATAATGTAATATCCTTCCTTAGCAGATAGAGACTGCTTACATCAACCTGTATCCGGCACAGTACTGTTGGATGTCACCACACAGAGTTCAAGTGGCGGCAGCCGCCAGTCTAAAGTGGCAGGGCCACGCAAGGGGGGAGATAAAAATACATTAAAACGACTTACCTGCTGTTTCCGCTGATGCGGGCGGCCGCCTCGTTGCTCCTCTTGTCCCAGCAGTCAATGGGCCACAAAGCACAGGCTCCTCAGCCAATCCAGAAGTTGCTCTCATGCTATACCTAGCATGAGAGAAGCGCCGGGATTGGCCTGAGCGGGCTGCACGGACGCTCACTCAGGCACAGGGAAGCCTGTGCTTTTTCTCCAACCGGCTGTGCAACACGGCTGGGTTGGAGAAACATAGGAGCGCATGTCGGTTTGGCTGTCCTAAGACGGACGGCCAAGCAGACTTGCGCACTTAGTAGTGCACACCACCATTTTGGGGTTATGGGATAAGTAGGGGTAGTAAGGGATTTGCAGGATTCAGTGAGGGGTAGTAAGTGATTTGCAGGGTTGGGTAGGGAGTTTTTAGGGTTTAAGGATAGTAGGGATAAGAAGTAGCGTGGGGTTTTTAGGGTTCACATGTTGGTATGTTTTTTTTTAGGTTTACGGATAGAGGTTAGGGATAGTATGTTTTTTAGAGTTTAGGGATGGTAGGAGTAAGGGGGTAGCAAAAGAATTTAATGTCAAGATATGGGAAGGGGTTTAGGGAGAAGTATGGGTAGTAAAGGTTTTTAGGCATAGGGAGAGGAATATACACACATATATATATATATATATACACACACATATATATTAGAGAGAGAGCAAGAGTGTGCGTGTAATGGTAGCTAGCCCAGTTTAAAAGGAAAATATATATTTATAAAAAGTTAAGAAGTGGGGGGATTACCTCCATTTAAGCAAGTGGAAAAATATATAAGTACTCACCACCAATTCTGCGTGTTAAAATTGGTAACTGTTCCCTCAGAAAGGGAAGAGGGAAACAGATGTTTAGGTCTGCTCCAGACACAGAGGAGCGAATCTGTGAAATAAACTGGCTCACAATAGTGAGGATAGATGATCCATTTCAAAGGGAGAGGATGCCGCCCTACGGCTAGAGCGGTTGACCTTGAAGCTGGGGAACCGGGTTCAAGTCTCGGCAACGGCGCTCAACATCCTGGGATTCTGGGCAAATCACTTAATCTCTCTGTGCCTAACAAAAATGAATGTGTCCATCTGTAACAAAACTGGTGCTCATGTAAATCGCTCTGATACCCGATTTCTCGGGTCTAGTTCGCGCTATATAAAACTCAAAAAAAGGAGGCAAGCACTAAAGTGCTTTTCAATATAACAGCACTTTAGCATACAGATTCCTTCTTATTAGCACCAAAAAGCGCATTGGTTTTGACCACTACTCTCTGCATCTCTTCCCCAAAAAAGACAATAACATATGTTTATAGCTTTGTATGGGATGGGGGCTGATGTCCTGCCATGAATCACCCTTGTAGATGAAGTGTAACTGCGCCATTTGCCTCCATTCTTATAGCTTACCACACGCTTGGGGGGAGGGAAGAAATGGAGATAGGTCTCCAAATTGAAATTCAATAACGGCCTTGTTGGGGAGGGGCTGCTGATTACTTTTTCTTCCTGAGCACTGCAGGTTCGGGAGGTGGGAAGTGTTAACTGTGGGACTGCAGTTTCTATTGCTCAGGTGAGGAAGTTTCTAGGCAGAGATTTTCCTTTTGTACATCCCATTCCTGCTACAGGAAGACTCAATGACAGCCAGATGCAGGATTTCACACTTCATTGTGCCTATGTTGTGGGTGCTTCAAAAGGGAGAGAGACCAGTGCCACCTGCCCTTGAGAAGCAATACTTTTAGGCAAATACACAGTCCTTTTTATCTCATCCTGATCATGAGAGGGAAAGGAGAGGAGCATCTAGACCACAAACAATTAAAATACAGCATTCCTGTTTTCTGGTTTCCTTCTATACAAAATCTTATTTATTTTACTGCATTTACTCGTGGGTGATGGTTGTCTGTGTGAACGCGGGGGTTCTCATGGGTGCAGTGGTATTGTAACACATGCAGGCAATGTTTTTTCTACAGTTGTGCATGCTATGTCAGAAAGCCTCCACAATATTCCTAAAAATCCTGCATGAAAAAAACAACCTCGATGTGAAACTTCTCAATGTTGACTGTCCTTTTTTCCCTTCAAATGACCCTCTCCCTCCTTTCCATCCTCTGCATGTCTCATCTGTCTGAGCAGAGTCTGCTCTAAGTCACATGCATGTTTGCCTTAATCCCCATGATTGCACCTCTGAAAACTGCCCACACCTTACTTCAAAGATCAGAACCTCGCCTTTAAACGTCATCCCCCTGCACCCTTACAATACCTAGTCTCCTGTAGCTTGTCTATTAATACTGCTAATCAATGCATGAAATCCTCATACACCCCTTTCCTACTACAGATCACACCTAATTTCCTACTAATGTAATCTACCACAAAGAAACTGGAGTAAACACGTAGAATGGTTCATTTAGGAGCACAAGACGAATCCCAACAACCAACAATAAATAAAAAAATTAAATAAAAAAAAAAAAAACACACTAACTCGGTGACCCGAAGAAGAGTGCTACCCCACGCAAAGCACGACAATGCCTCATCAAGGTAGTATGTGCTATATAATGCAATCACAATAAAATATATAACCCATGCTAAAACATACAATCATAACAGTCAGTCGATGGAAGTTCATACAGGCTGCCTCATAATTCCCTCTACAGCTTGACACTACTACACTCACATAAGACAAAACTGCTAAGGGTCATATCCATCACCCAGTAGTGTACTAGTCCACACCGTTTACAATCTGATCAGGCACAGAATAACTAAAGAGATCTGCCACATGCTCTGGCCAACGGAGGACTCAATTTGGTCCAACACTGCAGTCCCGACTAGCAACATACTACGGCCACTTCATGGCATCTCATGATGACAGTTCAGATTGGGGATGCTCTTAACAACGTCCATCCCAGCAGATCTCTCCACCATTTCCCACTTTTAACCTATCCCTTCTCAGGACCATAAACTTTATAGACAACCCAGTGCAGAAACCAGGTAAGTGGACTATGAACATAGGAAATGCCATCAAGCATTGGCAAAGCCAATAGGTCGCGCCTATGCAAGAGCTATTGGCTTTGCCAATATGTTTTAGCAATGTTGTACACCAGAGTGGCTGCTGTTCAGCATGGCGAAATGTTAGTAGGGTAAATGAGAGTGGACTGATAAGAAGTGGAATAGAGTGGCGTGGAGTAGTGCATAGTAGGGTTGAGTGGCGAGGAGAGAAGTGAAGAGGAGTGGAGTGTCATGGAGTAGCGTACAGTGTTGTGGAGTGTCATGGAGGGAGTAGAGTGTCGTAGATTTGAGTGCCGTAGAGTGGAGCACAGTGTCAGAGTTGAGTAAAGTGTTGTAGAGTGGAGTGGCAGAGTGTAATGGAGCAGAGTGGACTGGCTTAGAGGGTGTTGCGTAGAGTGGTGTACAGGAGAGTAGATTGTCAGAGTGGAGTGGCCTAGAGTGGAGTGTCACAGAATAGAGTGGAGTAAAGTGGCATGGAGTGGCATACAGGGAGTTGAGTGGAGTAGTGTTGTAGAATGGCACAGTATGGAGTACGGTGCTTTAAAGTGGAGTGGCATAGCGTGGAGACGAGTGTCAGTGGAGCAGAGTTTAATGAAGTAGAGCATCACAGAGTGGAGTATCCTGGAATAGAGTGGCCAGAGGGATGGGGCGTAAAGTACAGTGGTGCTGAGTAGATTGGTGTAGAGTGCAGTTGTGTAGAGTGCACTGGGTTTTTTGAGTAAAGAGGTGTAGAGTGCAGTGACAGAGTAGCGTACAGTGTAGTGGCATAGAGGAGAGAAATGCAGAGTAGATCGCAGTGGCGTACAGTGCAATGGGGTGGAGTGGCACAGAGTGGAGTAGAGTTGCGCAGAGTGGAGTAGAGTGGCGTAGAGTGAAGTGGCGTGGAGTGGTAGAGGTTAGAGTGCAGAAGGGTGGCTATAGAGCTGAGAGGGTCAGAGTAGAGTGTAGTGGCATAGAGGGCAGTCATGAGGAGTAGAGTGTCAGAGGGCAGGGTCATAGAGTGCTGGGTCATAGAGGGCAGGGTAGAGTGGTGCAGGAAGCAGTGATGTAGAGTACAGTGGTGCAGAGTAGAATAGAGTGCAGTGGCATAAAGTAGAATGTTGTAGAGTATAGTGGTGTGAAGTGCAGTGGTACAAAGAAGCTGGAGTAGATGCAGTGGCGTATGGTGCATTGGTTTTGAGTAAAGTGGTGCAGAGCACTGGCGTATAGAGCAGTGGTTTAGAGTACAGTGGTATAGCACTCTAGTGCAATGGTGTAGAGTGACGTAGAGTGCAGCAGCATTGAGTATAGTGGCGTACGGTGCAGAGTAGATTGACAGAGTGCAGTGGCATAGAGTGTATTGGTTTAGAGTAAAGTGGCGTGGCACTGAGTGCAATAGAGTGGTGTAGACTGCCGTAGCAGAGTAGATTGATTGTTTCAGAGTAGAGTGAAGTGGCGTAGAGTGGCATAGAGTGCAGTGGTGCAGAGTGGTTTAAAGTGGATTAGCGTAGAGTGCAGTGGTGTAGAGTTCAGTGGCAGAGAGTGCAGTGTTGCAGAGTATACTGTTGTAGAGTGCAGTGGTGTATAGCAAAGTGGCATGGAGTTCAGTAGCGCTGAGAAGAGTGGCGTTGAGTGCAGTGGTGCAGAGTAGAACAGAGTGGCGTAGAATGTAGTGACGCAGAGTAGAATAGAGTGGCGTAGAGTGCAGTGGTGCAGAGTAGAACAGAGTGGCGTAGAATGTAGTGACGCAGAATAGAATAGAGTGGTGTAGAATGAAGTGACGCAGAGTAGAATAGAGTGGCGTAGAATGCAGTGACGCAGAGTAGAATAGAGTGGCGTAGAGTGATTTGATGCAAAGTAGATTGGCGTAGATCGCATTTGTTTGGAGTAGAGTGCTGTAGAGTGCAATGGCGCAGAGTATGGTGGCATAGAGTGGCACGCAGTGATATAGAGTGCACTGGTGAAGAATACAGTGGTGCATAGTAGAGTAGTGTGGGGTAGAGTGCACTGGCGCAGAGTGGAGTGGTGTAGACTAAAGAGGCGTAGAGAAGAGTGCAGAGTGCAGAGTAGAGTGCAGAGTAGAGTGCAGCAGCGTGGAGTGGTGCAGAGTAGCGTGGGGCGTGGTGGGGTAACGTGGAGTATGCATGGTATGGTAGTGTTATATCCTGAGAAGCTGTGAAGAACACAGTTGCTGAGGATCTTAGCCAGATCAGGGATCAATAAAGAACTCTTTTCCAGGGTTTCCTGTGCCTCATTTTTACAAAACGTAGTGTACTGCCATTACAGACAACACATCTTCAATTGAAATGGCCATTACATTTGCATTCACATACAGTTTTACTGATAAAACTATGTAGCGTGTACAAACGATAACGCGTTGAAATGTCATCACCCAATGTATTGATTTGATCGTCAGCACATTTACAGACATTTACATTTTGTTGTGTGCTAGAACAAAATATTAACATCTGTAAAGCCTTCCTCAACCAGACAACCACTAGCCAGCATGGTTGTCACATAAATCCTCTCACTTTGAAGTCAGGGAAAGAAAAATAAACACCAAGCTCCCTGGAAGACACAGCCTGACATTTGACCTCAGTCTTTGAATGGACCGCAAATGTGACAAGATAAGAACAAGATTTAAAGACCTGTTTACAGAAGAATACAGTAAACGGGGTTGTGGCAATAGAAGGGATGAACTCAAGCTGGACAGCTAAAACAAATAAAGCCAGCAAATAGAAAGCCATAAAATGTAAGCACCAAACAGCAAAGCCAACAGTAAGCAACGGGAAGAATGCGTTCTAGGTCAGCTTTCTGAATGTCCCCAAAATGTCTTCAGCAAACCAGACAGCTGTGGGAGCCGCTGAGCTGCTCAAAGCTGCCAGCTTACTGAAAAACGTAAACTGCATGCCACACTTCTTAGCTCCGCGTGTGATAACCACACCTCGATGGTCGTCAAGCACAAATGGAAACACTTCCCACACAGGATCAAAAGAAAGACAACATCCTTCCAACCAGGCATCCTACATGGTGAACCCATGTAGCAAGCGCTTCAGCGCCACACATAGGGTTAGTAAGCGTTATATAAATGATACAATGGAATAGAACACTATCATTGAGTGCATTGTAAAGGTCAACGCGTTGAATTATATGCGTTGTAATGCATGTACCGCGTTTTAAGGTACCGCGTTGTAAAAGGCTGCATTGTAAGGACTGACATTCCCCAGGCACATAACGGGGCCTGGTGCCCCCTGGAAAAGGGCGACAGACAGACAGACAGACGACCATAAAGGACGGATCTGAAACAATGAATAAAACATGCTTGCCTTCATTCCCAACGCAGCTTATTAAATTTCCATGCAGTGCTCTAGGCTTTGAACGTACGTATTTGCAGAGTCCATGTAAAAGGGTGGTCGCTTTCGTGCCTACAGATATTTAGTGGGTTGCTAGGAGCTAGAAATAAAATATAAAAGTCCATCAACAGCACCCATCCCCTTAACCCCAAAAACAAAAACAAAACTAAGCGTCGCGCAGGGATGAGGCTTGATTTTCAGCCCTAGTCCTCAACGCATAGGACACAAAGGGGCGACAGGCCAGGCTCCTCTGGGGACATGTGTGGGAACATTTTAAGATGAACCAATGATTTTCTGTCGTGCACTGTGAGTGCCGTCAGTAAACACCGGCGAGACACACACCACGGTGTCGCTGCCACAAAACTGGTGATCAAAACAACAACATCGTCAACCACCCAATCAGCTCTATCAAGATTCAACAAATAAACAAATTGTGGTCTTTCCTGGACAGCTTCGTGTGTTTTTTAAGGCACCAGGCTACAAATCGTCAAAATAACAGCAACGGCCCTGAAAGTGCAAGTAAAGTTCACGCCTCTGAAGTCAACTTTCTGAGTTGTGTAGTCAGTTCAGAAAGACACCAAACTGAAATGTGTGTTAGGACTCAGCAGCTGTGTTATCCCGCCCAATGCTACTTAATCAAACTACGAATCAATAATCGAAGAGTTAATGGGCTTGATCCAGACGTTGATCTATCTGCAGGTGGCACAAACTTCTGGAAATACTGCATTAACTCTCGTTTACAGCGGAAGGAGTCAGTGGTTTCAGCCGCATCTCAGGCAGAGCGGAAGGAGCCCGCACCGCACTGACTTACGAGAGTAGTAAAACTGAAGGCCAACAAGGTCATTCATGTACTTATCTACTGCAAGAATGTTTAAAGCAGCCGGATTGATTTCGAAACAGTGTGCAGGGACAGAGGAAATGGTGGTAGGGCATGCGCGCCGGCCTCTTACTGGACAAGCCTGTGTGTAATCCTGAGTTTGCAAGTTCAAAAACCCAGCAGTGCGGACTCAGCCTTTCATCCTTCAGATGACGATAAAAAAAAAGTCGCGCTAAGCGGCCCTCTTTTTACTGTGCTCTGATAAGGAATATTAAATCTACAAATAACTAGTTGTTAAGGGCTCCTTACTCACTGGCGTATTAGTTTGAAAGGAGTCATCAATTTTGGGGCAAAGGTAGCAAGTTGGATAAATTGAGTCAGACAACTAATGAAGCTCTGCGATGTGCTTCTAATCTAACCCATAGCTATGGCCACTGGAATTATACGGTTGTGCGGCCACGGTGATTTTCACATTATTATAGATTTGCCGCATAATCCATCATCTGTCACATAATCTGCAGATTTTAACAAAAAAAATAGTTTCTAGCTCAAACAGTTCAAAAGTTACAAAAAATGCAGCAACATGTTGACGCGCAGTGGAAAGCCCTTTGCATAGCTGGACTGGTCAACCTTTATGTTGCTTATTGCTATATTAGGGTGTTAAACAGGTTCTAATGAGATGCAACTAATACCCAGACAGTGTTACCAAGTTTAAAAATGATGAAATAATGATGCAACATTATTACAAAATGTGCCACATTATGCCGCATAATTTGCCTTTTCTTGCAGCATAATTTACTCAACCCTGCCGCAAAATGTGCCCCTCTCTTGCAGCATAATTCCAGTGGCCCTGCCCATAACCTATGCAGCCCCACAAATATAATTCACGTTTGCCCAACGTTGGGCCATGAGGCATCCATGTCAAGGGCCAAAGATACCAAAATGAGGAATGTGAATGCAATAAATGTAAATAGGCCTTATTTCCATCATCAGTGCCAGGTTATGCTGGGTCTGGTGGCTCAGTGGACTAATGCGTCCACTGAAGGGGGCTGCGTTTGACCTCATGGTCACAGGTTCAAATCCCCACAGGTCCACTCAGCCGTTCATCCTTCTGAGGTCGATAAAATGAGTACCATTGAGTTGGGTAACAATAAACATCTGTTATTCAGCGCCAAGGCCCTGCTGGGTGAATGTGCACTTTACAAATACACGTTATGTCATGTCAGTGGTCATTCTGGAAAAATAGACAGAGCTGGCTGCCGACCACCTCGACGGAGTCCACTGGTCCAGCAGATGCCTGTACATGAAACAGAGTATGACGTCGCACACCAACTAAAGGATCAAAAATGACCACGCGCCATGAAAATCACCCAATAGCTCAATCAGCGGATGCACCCACTATTTACTAATGACCACTTAACAGCAGATACAGGGAGGTTTGCGGTTTAACGTATAAGTGACCTATCCATTTGTTGCAGAAACTTACCAGATACCAACTCACATTCCACCACCAATTCCAATCAACAACTGAAATTGATAAAAGGAGTACCACCACCAAGGCATGTTATCGCAACCCCAGTTAGGTAGAGTGTTGTGAAGCCACAAGACTTTAGTTGGCACACAAAGCAGAACAACAGTACTAGCATGCAGCTGATGTGTTAAATAATGAGAGACATTGGCGCCAAGATGCATCAATACACTGATGATACACAACTGCGTCTAAAATCATCACATATTCACAGCATCAAAACCCCAAGAATCTGCCGACTTGAGTCCGAGACTCCTAAATCGGGAAAGAGAGGAATTGTTCCATTTCCGCCAAAAGGTGGACCCATTTCTCCTGTGCCTGCAAAGTCTCAACGCCTTCTCTGCTGCTCCTGCGCCATCACTCCCATGGCTGGTACGCAGCATCAACCCTGCCCTCAAGTTTATCTCACACATGAGCAGGATACCTCTCACACATGAGCAGGATACCTAAAGCAGCACATTTCCATCTGCAAATGCTATTAAAAAAAAATGCAACCCCCCCCCCCCAAGCCCTTTTGATCTACCAAGGAAGCGGCGCTGGCATTCATCATACCCAGATTAGACTTTGGAAATGCCATACTAGCTTGGATTCCACAATCAAACCTGGCGACCAATCAAAGCTGTCTTTCCCGCTGACGCCAGACTGATGTGTAAAACAAAACAATAAATTGCATCACACCCATGCTTTACAATCTCCACTGGTTCCCCTAACAAGCAAGAATTCGCTTCAAACTTGTCCTTGTTCATTGGGGCATTCATGACAAGCACCCACCCTACCTAGCAGAGCTCCTGAGCATCCCAAGTGGACCCAGAGGTCTGAGAAACAAAGATGCTTTGCTGCAAGAAGTCCTCAAATGTAGCTCCTCTTTAGAGGGGAACAATCTCTGAGGCAGAAGTGGTTGCATCAAACTGTCTCTCCATCAGCCGTGGAAAGCTAATGCCTCTTTGGTATCAGGAGACAGCTCAAAACACATCTGCTTAAACAATCTCAGAACCAACGAGAACCTATCCCCAAACTTTTATACATTATAGTAACACCATCCTGGAATGTTTGCCTTGCTCTGTCACACAACTAACTCAAATGACAAAGTTTTGTCGGTTATCTACCCGCTTCCCCATCTCATGGTATCCCTTTTTTAGGTCTCGGCTACAGACTGCTTTAAATCTAAAATACATATAATGGGGTTGGGTCAGCCCCTTGCTTATAATTGGATGGCTTTTTGTCTATATTCCTTCCCTGCTCCTGATTCGATTCACTATTCATGTTTATGTACCACCCAGGAGTATTCAGGTTTCACAGTGTTCTGATTGGTTAACGTCTATCCTTCCACGGCTGACCTTGCTTGCATTCACTGACCTACTTTTTTTTGTAAACAGCCAATGGTGGTGCATGTGTTTTCTTGCTCTCTCTCTCCAGTGTGTTGCTTCTCCCTTCACCTTCGTCCACCCCTCCCCTTCTCAGTGTCTCTTCCCCCCACTCCTCCCATCCCACTCTCCTTAAAAAGAAATATATATATCACCCCATTTGCGCTCTCTTTTCCTTCCTCAGACCCCACTTCATCATGCTGGCCTCACACAGAGTGGAATGTGTTTCCACTTGGAGCTACAAAATGCGGCCTAGCTGCTGCCAATTATTTTCAGTTTCACACAATTTATTTCCCCTTTTTACTTTAATTAACTAACTAACTAACCTAAAATTGGTGCCAGCCAGGTTAAATAAGGAAATTAAAACTGGCCCGATCGCTTTGCATGCGTCCGTCGTGGGACCAGCGGCCAATCTTGCAATGAGTTCTCTTCATTAGAAATCTCCTTCCAAAATTGCCATCACATGAGTATGTGTCGTCATACTTGCACATATATGGGATTGCAAAAAAAAGCACTGGCAAAGCCAGTAGCTCAGCATTTTACTGCCGAAATCCATTGGCTTTGACAATACTTGTTTATGTTTATTTGTTGTATAAAAAGCACCTGTAGACATTCCCTGTTCTTGGCTGCGTAATATACATATACATATATAAATAAATGAATGAATCAGAGAGAAACCTCACGTTCTGGTGGAATCTGGCTGTATTCCTTCTTGGACATACTGCCCTCTCTTCAGCCTTACTGCCCCGCCCATCCCCTTTCTTTGGCCTTTCCTAACTTGCTGCCTCTGCAGAGCTCTCTTACCACAAGGTCTGAGGTGAAATAAATGCAGAATTAATCCTCCGACTCCCTGAAATGACATTCAGCCCACATAAGGGTAATATCCAGGCATGCTTAATTAAGTGCATATTTCCAAGCGAGCTGGGTGATACATATCACAATAATACACCCGCCACTTGCCAGGTCACACATTGGCAGTATATTCAATACAAACAGAGCCAGCATTACAGGACCCTTCCTTCCACGGACAGCCTGTATGGGGGGTGCAATACACACCGGAGCCGGCTCTCAGAGGGGAGGGGCGCTGCAATGCAGACAAGCACGCAGAACTGCCAGGAGAAGAGACCTATTTTTAAACCCAAGCACTTGGAGTTAAAAGGACAGCCCTTCAGTACAGCATCAGCTGCATGCAAGAAAAAAACCAATGCCCCTGGGGCAACGGGCAGCGTGAAAACATGATGGCAATGCGGGACAGCAGCTCTCAAAAACAGGTCTGCACATGTGTGTGTGCTGCTAACCCCTGCAACTAAACAATTACCTGCCACACACATCTACCCTCCAGAGACCAAACTGGGGGTGCCAGCGACATGATGCGCATGCGTAGCCACTATGCTGAGTCATGCCCTGCGCATAAGAGAATATGCAAAAGCATAGAGAGTCCACCCTTGCACCAGAATAAGCAAAAACACAGCGGGTAAAATGGGGGACACAGCAGACCCCCGAGAACTTGGTAGCGAGTTCTTTAACACGACCTTGTGGATACGTTGGACACAGTCTGCAAAACCTCCAGTTTTTACTATTTCAAGGTGACGGATCTAGAGACAATGGAATGCATGGGCTACTGGATTCAATGCATGGCAACTGAAAGTTTGTGATTGTATGGCTGCGGTGCAATCCGCCATCGGCTGCTGTATAATTTTCAATAACCTCAATAAAATGTTTCCAGCTCAAATGAATCAAATGTTACTTTAATACAAACAAGCAAAAACATATGCTGTGTGGTGGCACAATGGCAGGCCATATGCATAGGTTAATTGGCCACTTTCAAGAAGAGCTGGGAAAAAGAATCAGATATGATTCTTTAAAAAGCCCTCACTCACCAACCTGGTTGGTGACATGCTTCATCATAGGGCCCCACCAGGGAGGTCGAATACCTCCCCGGTGTGCTGCAACGCCAGAATTACTGCGGAGCTGGTTCAAAAAATGTTTTTATGTCTGGGTGACAAGTGCAAGTGATTGTGATGTGAGTTTAAAAATGACGTGGTTGTAACCAAAAATAATTTTATTCGTTGGCCAACCAGCCACGGATAAAAAACGAGTGAGTGATGTTTAAGCCGAATAGAGTAATCAGCTATACCTCACTATGTGTGGTCAACGTCATTTTTAAACTCACATCACAATCACTTGCACTTGTCACCCAGACATAAAAACATTTTTTGAACCAGCTCCGCAGTAATTCTGGCGTTGCAGCACACCGGGGAGGTATTCGACCTCCCTGGTGGGGCCCTATGATGAAGCATGTCACCAACCAGGTTGGTGAGTGAGGGCTTTTAAAGAATCATATCTGATTCTTTTTCCCAGCTCTTCTTGAAAGTGGATACACTCTTGTTGTTGTGCATATTGATCGGGGGATCAAGAGTGTCCCTTATACTCCCTCACTCTCTTGTTGTTTTTGGTAGGTTAATTGGCCGCCATCAGTTGTTTATTAAAGAGGTGCAACCAATGCCCAAACTTTATTAACATGTGCTAAAATTACAAAATAGCAAAATACTGCTATGGAATGTGCCACGTTATGCAGCATAATGTACTTTTTAATGCTGCATAATGTATTCCTCCATTATCATAATTCCAGTGCCCCTAGTCTAATGGCAGCAGAATCCCTGTGCCCCGAGATTTGAAGGGTGCCGAATAACTGCGGCGTGGGAACCTAAGTCCATGGAGTAATCTAACCCTAGAGCGCGAAGGGTGAACTGTCCCAAAGTTCTGGAACCCAAAAGTAGTGCAGATCTTAAGCTCTAGAACCCATAAGGTGCAGATTCTCTGATCTGTAGATCCCGAGGGTTCATAATTCATGAACTCTGGTATCTGAAGCCATCAAATTCCACAAACTGGAACCTGAAGGCTGCAGAATCCACAAACGCTAGGATCTCATGATTGTAGGATCCATAAACTCTGAGATGTAAAAGATTCCGAATCCCTGTACCCTAAAACCCAGAACCTGAAAACCTTGCAATCTACTAGGCCCATGATCAAAAGTTTAGCTGGAACCCTGAAACCAGGGATCTGACAGCTTAAAAATCTTTGAGCCAAGGAACTGAAAATAAAAGAGCTCCTGAAACCTAGAGGCAGCAGAATCCCTATAGCCGAGATGCTTAAGGTCGAATGATTCCAAAAGTGTAGGATGTCAGGGCCTCGGATCTCCTGGAGGCGGGGATCTAGAAGGTGCAGAATACACAAGCTTTGGGATCCAATGCTACAGAATTCCCGAGCCTTGGATTTAGAAGGCGCAGAATACTGAAGCCGTGAGCGGAATCAGACAGCAAAAACAAATCCCTGAACTCTAGGAAATCAGGGAAGCGTAGCCCTTGTATGCTAAATGTAGAAGGCTGCAGAATCTATAAATGCCAAAGTCTGAGGCTACTGAAGTCATGAAATCTGGGATATGAAGGCTTCAAGATGCCCGCGCCCCTGGACTTCAGGCCGCCCGCGCCCCTGGAATTCAGGCCGCCCGCGCCCCTGGAATTCAGGCCGCTCGCGCCCCTGGAATTCAGGCCGCCCGCACCCCTGGAATTCAGGCCGCCCGCACCCCTGGAATTCAGGCCGCCTGCATCCTGGAATTCAGGGCGCCTGCATCCTGGAATTCAGGGCGCCTGCATCCTGGAATTCAGGGCGCCTGCATCCTGGAATTCAGGGCGCCTGCATCCTGGACTTTAGGCCGCCTGCATCCTGGACTTTAGGCCGCCTGCATCCTGGACTTTAGGCCGCCTGCATGTTGGACTTTAGGCCAGAGTGCTTTAGAGATCACATAGGATCAGAAGTTCAGCAGAATTCATGTGCACAGAAATCAGTGATTCTGCATCTGTGACCCAGAGAATCTCAGTGCTGCAGATTCTCTCAAGTCAAGGATCTGACACCTTCGTAGTGCATGAACCATAGCAAACCCAATGCTGCAGAGTAATCGAGTCCTGTGATCTAGAGGATGCTGAATCCGGCAGGCGTGGAGGCTGCTGGCAGCACGAGTCCTAAACTGAAGGCTGAGATTAAACCCTACGATCTGAAGGCTGCTGAGTGCCTGAACGTGAGATTCAGCAGACTGCTGAGACAACTGAACCATAAGACCTGTATGCAGCACAGGGCCTAAACTCCAGTACCCTCAGGCTGCACAGAAACTGAACCACAGGACCTGAAGGCTGCAGGGTGCCTGAAAGTGAGATTCAGTGGGCTGCTGAGACACTGAACCATAAGACCTGAAGGCTGCAGGGTGCCGAAGCCCTACCATTTGGGGCAGCAGAGAACCATAACACTACTTTTCCAAAGGCTGCAGAAACATTGAACTCTAGGAGCTGAAAGTTGCAGAGTGCCTAACCTCTAGGATCTGAAGGGTGCAGAGACATTGACCCCTAGGAGCCGGAGGCGTCAGAGGGCCTAAACTCCATCATCCTAAAGCTGCAGATACATTGAACCCTAGAATCCGAGGCTGTAGAGGACCGTAACCCTATCTATCCGAAAGCTGCTGAGGCTTTGAGCCCTACCACCCGGAGACGTTTTTAGATGGTCTTCATTCTAGCACTTAAAGGCTGCGGAGGCGCTGAACCCAAGGAGTCGAAGACTGCAATGAACCCTAGGAGCTGAAGGCTGCAGAGTGCCTAGTCTCTAGCGCCCAAAGGCTGCAGACACAGAACCCTAGGAGCTGAAGGCGCACAGTGCCCAAACTTAAGCATCCAAAGGCTGCAGACACAGAACCCTAGGAGCTGAAGGCTGCACAGTGCCTAGTCTCTAGCGCCCAAAGGCTGCAGACACAGAACCCTAGGAGCTGAAGGCTGCAGAGTGCCCAAACTTAAGCATCCAAAGGCTGCAGACACAGAACCCTAGGAGCTGAAGGCTGCACAGTGCCTAGTCTCTAGCGCCCAAAGGCTGCAGACACAGAACCCTAGGAGCTGAAGGCTGCACAGTGCCTAGTCTCTAGCGCCCAAAGGCTGCAGACACAGAACCCTAGGAGCTGAAGGCTGCACAGTGCCTAGTCTCTAGAGACCAAAGGATGCAGACACAGAACCCTAGAGGCTGAAGGCTGCCCAGTGCCTAAGCTTAAGCATCCAAAGGCTGCAGACACAGAACCCTAGGAGCTGAAGGCTGCACAGTGCCTTGTCTCTAGCGCCCAAAGGCTGCAGACACAGAACCCTAGGAGCTGAAGGCTTCACAGTGCCTAGTCTCTAGCGACCAAAGGCTGCAGACACAGAACCCTAGGGGCTGAAGGCTGCCCAGTGCCTAAGCTTAAGCATCCAAAGGCTGCAGACACAGAACCCTAGGAGCTGAAGGCTGCACAGTGCCTAGTCTCTGGCGCCCAAAGGCTGCAGACACAGAACCCTAGGAGCTGAAGGCTGCACAGTGCCTAGTCTCTAGCGCCCAAAGGCTGCAGACACAGAATCCTAGGAGCTGAAGGCTGCAGAGTCAGAACCCTAGGAGCTGAAGGCTGCACAGTGCCTAGTCTCGAGCGCCCAAAGGCTGCAGACACAGAATCCTAGGAGCTGAAGGCTGCACAGTGCCTAATCTCTAGCACCCAAAAGATGCAGACACAGAACCCTAGGGGCTGAAGGCGCACAGTACCTAAACTTAAGCATCCAAAGGCTGCAGACACAGAACCCTAGGAGCTGAAGGCTGCACAGTGCCTGAGCTTAAGAATCCAAAGGTTGTATAACGCCTTAAACCTAGAACCCAAAGGGTGCTCTATCCATGAACCCAGCGGGCTTCAGAGGTAAAACTCTAGAACCTGAACACTGCAGAATCCATAAACACTAGAATCCGTGAGCCTCAGGATCCGCAAACTTTGGGGCATGTCTTCAGAATCACTGTAGATTCCTAAAAGCCAAGAGTGGAACGCTTGGGAATCCCCGTATCCTAAAAATGAAGGCTTCGGAGCTCATGATCTCTGCGATTTGAAGAAACCTGAACAGTGCGGAACCACTGACCCCGCCCCCCTCTGCAGGCTCCCGTTCGTCCTACTTTTAGGGTTACTCAGACACATGCTGCGGTATCAGGGACATCTTAAGGATTTTGGGGGCCCTGGGCCGAACATTATTTGGGGGCCCCTGTTCGAAAATTCCTTGATCCAATGATCCAATTCGAGCTCCTTCGTGCCCTCTTTGGCCAGGTCACTGACAGTGAACAGGCAAACTCGTTCAAATTGAAAATATTCAGGGATAGTGACGTGTTTTTAATATTGTAACACAGCAGCTGCTCAAATATTACTGCAAATAATCTCTGTGACACCCTTCAAATTCTCATATGTGAAGTTCTGTTTTGATCTAAAAGAAACTTTTTAAGGATGCTGTATGAAACATAAACACAACATTTCTCTCCAAAATGTCTGTAACAGTTTCTCACAGATCACCCACAGTAAAAATAAATTAAAGGAAACAGTATTTAAAACAATCTGTTTGAACATTATTCAAGGTCATCAGGGCAAGCCTCTCTGCAGAACAGAGCAGGCTCTATCAGGGGCCCCTGAAAGGCTGGGGCCCTGGGCCAGAGCCCTCTTTGCCCATGCCTTAAAACGGTTCTGTGCGGTATCCTTGAGGCACCCCCGTGCTCACAGAAGGCCCCTGCATCCAGTGCATGAATGAAACCTGCACCCCTCCCCCAGCTACATGGACTAACCGCACTATGTACGGCCTGTCCAGAAGCAGGATCCTTACACCGTGTCCTGAAGCAGGATCCTCACACCCTGTCCAGAAGCAGGATCCTTACCCCCTGTCCTGTTCAGAAGCCGGATCCTTACACCCTGTCCTGTTCAGAAGCCGGATCCTTACACCCTGCCCTGTCCAGAAGCAGGATCCTTACCCCCTGTCCTGTCCAGAAGCAGGATCCTTACCCCCTGTCCTGTCCAGAAGCAGGATCCTTACACCCCGTCCTGTCCAGAAGCAGGATCCTTACACCCTGTCCTGTCAAGAAGCAGGATCCTTACCCCCTGTCCAGAAGCAGGATCCTTACACCCGGTCCTGTCCAGAAGCAGGATCCTTACACCCTGTCCTGTTCAGAAGCCGGATCCTTACACCCTGCCCTGTCCAGAAGCAGGATCCTTACCCCCTGTCCTGTCCAGAAGCAGGATCCTTACCCTCTGTCCTGTCCAGAAGCAGGATCCTTACCCTCTGTCCTGTCCAGAAGCAGGATCCTTACCCCCTGCCCTGTCCAGAAGCAGGAGCCTTACCCCCTGCCCTGTCCAGAAGCAGGATACCTTACTCCCTGTCCTGTCACAAGAAGCAGGATCCTTACCCCATGTCCTGTCCAGAAGCAGGATCCTTACCCCCTGCCCTGTCCAGAAGCAGGATCCTTACCCCCGGTCCTGTCAAGAATGATCCTTACTCTCTGCCCTGTCCAGAAGCAGGATCCTAACCCCCGTCCTGTCAAGAATGATCCTTACTCTCTGCCCTGTCCAGAAGGAGGATCTTTACCCTCTGTCCTGTCCAGAAGCAGGATCCTTGCCCCTGCCCTGTCACAAGAAGCAGGATCCTTACCCCCTGTCACAAGAAGCAGGATCCTTACCCCCTGTCACAAGAAGCAGGATCCTTACCCCCTGTCCTGTCCAGAAGCAGGATCCTTACCCCCTGCCCTGAAGCAGGATCCTTACCCCCTGCCCTGAAGCAGGATCCTTACCCCCTGCCCTGAAGCAGGATCCTTACCCCCTGCCCTGAAGCAGGATCCTTACCCCCTGTCCTGAAGCAGGATCCTTACCCCCTGTCCTGAAGCAGGATCCTTACCCCCTGTCCTGTCAAGAAGCAGGATCCTTACCCTCTGCCTCTCCCAAAACCTACAGACATCATGCACAAAGTCACAGAAACCCAGGATGCATGTTCCTGTGAAACACAGACTCATGCAGCATGGACCAGCCACGAAAACATGCATGCACCCCCACCCCCCATACCAAAACAGTCTTGCTTTCTATAAGCAGGTCCCTTTGGCAGGTTGTATGAGGGAGCCCTCCCTCTTGGCAGATTTTGTTTCTGCCTGTGCTGCAGGACTCCCTTGGCCCTCTGAAGTACCCCCCTCTTAAGTGCACATGCCCCCCACCCCTTCCACGGGTGTCCGGCGCAGTCCCGGGGTGCCGCAGAGAGAGCCAGGGCTCACCTTTCTCGGCGGAGGCTGCATGGTGATCCTGCAGGTCCGGGGAGAACCATAAATCCCTTGTGTGGAGAGAAGCCTCCGGCGCTGCTCTGTGCCCCGCGCGGGGAGCCCGGCTCCGCTTCAGAGCGGCCCGGCGCCGGGGGAGCCGCTGCTCTGCTGCCGCTCTGCCCGCCTCAGCAGCGGCATCGCCAGTCTAGGCCCGCCCGGGTCTCCTCCATGCAGCAGCAGAGCGGACCCTGGCGGCCGGCGGCGAGGGAGGGAGAGCCCGCGGTGCACAACACAGAGAGGGCCGGGAGAATAACAGCGCAGCGGGGAGAGACGGGGAGGAGGTGCGCGGAGTCCGGTGAGGAGGGACGGAGGGGAGGCAGGAGGAGCGCAGAGCCCCGAGGAGGAGGGGTGCAGGGGAGAGAGGAGGAGCGCAGAGTCCCGAGGAGGAGGGGTGCAGGGGAGAGAGGAGGAGCGCAGAGCCCCGAGGAGGAGGGGCTCAGGGTCCTGGGGGGAGAGAGGAGGTGCCCAGAAGATGCGGGAGGAGCCGGAGACAGGAGGTGCTGTTCCCAGGGAGGAGGGGTGGGACCTGGCGGCAACCCTAGAATGAGGGCTGCCCAGGACAGGAGGGGAGGCTTCTAGGAAAGTGGAGGGATGCAGACCCTGGGAAGGGAGGGGTTTCCAGGGAGGAGGGCCACAGAGATGGGGAGGAGGAGGAGGGCTCACCCTGGCGGAGGAGTCACGGGCACATTAAAGGGTCCCATCAAGAAGATGCAGAGGGTGTGAGGATGTCCCTGGTAACGGGGGAGGCAGAAACTGAGGGCCGGGGGGCATGGGGTGGAAGGAAGTGGGGGACAGTACACATTGAGACACGGGGCTGCAGGTAAGCCTGGGGCAGGATATGGGACAGAGGGAGGAGAGTCCGGCAGGGGGGAGGCCCCAGAGCCAGGAGAGGAGGGACACAGACAGGCAGGAGGGAGGACCAGGGGCCGGCAGATGGAGAGGGGGGACCAAAGCACAGAAAGGAGGAGGGCTAGCCCGAAGAAGGCGGAGACACAGGCCCGAGGAGGGAAAAGTTCCTGGAAGAGGAGGGCTCACAGAACCTACGAGGAGGAGGAGGAGGGAAGAAGGCTTGGGGAGGCGGGATGGCTTCAGCTGCGAAGCAGACGGCGGGAGCCGCCAAACGCGGCCCATGATGGGGCGAAGGGCTGGGCTTCAAAGAAGAGATGAGAGGGTCTCGGCCCTCCAGGACCAGGGCGCCTGTGGCATGGCAAATATTGGACCTGACCAGAGTGAGCGAGAATCTCGAAAGAGGAGGCGGAAATGAAATAATTACTAGACTCCCCCAGCCCAAACTTCTGTCTTATTAAAACGTCAAAGAAAAGGAGCAGGAAGGAATGCTGCTGTTTATTCTTAACTCAAAGAGAAAATTCAGGACATTAACTTATGTTTGTCAAAAGTAAATATACCTCTGGATCATCTGAGCGCACCCCCCCCTCCGCTCCCTTAAAGGGTATACAAACATGAGTTTTTTTTGCAGTTTAATATAGCGCGAACTCGACCTGAAGGTACTGGCGCGCTTTACATGAATACCAGTTACATTACACAAGGACACATACATTTTTGTAGGCACAGTGAGATTATGTGATTTCCCCAGAATCACAGGATGTTGAGCCGACGCCGAGACTTTGAAGCCAGACACATGGGACTTGTCGGAAACGTTCATGGTTGGACCTGTGCTCAGGTGCCGTGTCCTGCGCTAGACCCCCATGCTAATGAAATAACAGTAGACACCATTACTCTGGAGTTATACCTAGCCTTGGGCACGTGCGCCGACCCCTTTTATTGGCAGGGTCACCTGACTGATGATGCCTGTGGTGGATGGTTGTGGGGTGGATGCAGACACTGCCCTTAGGGAGGAGCTGCTATATGACGTGCCCAGCAGGACACTACATTCCTCCCAAAATGAAAACGGCAACGAGTTTAAACCCGTGGAAACAAAGCCAAACAAACTGGATACCACGTATTCCATCCCTTTCTGGAATCACTCCGCAGGACAGCAGTGGATGCATGGACAGATGACGCTAGCTGCGGCAGGACATCTCTGCTCGCATTCATACTTTAACCTGTTTGAGACAGGACACAAACACTGGTTCAAGGACTTCCAAAACCTTCTGGCTGCATGTCGGCGGAAGTCATGTCCATCGTGTGGAGTTGGTCCACTCTACTGGTGCTCCAGATGATTCGTGGTTGGTTTTAAACAGTTTAAAAACGGGGTGCTTAAGGAGCGTTGATTGATTGATTTGATTTGACTATTTGTTAAGCGCACGAATGCCGAGGCGTCTTGGCGCTGGGTGAAAGACAACTGGATTGCACTGATTAAACTGCCAGTTTGGGAAAGAGCCAGGTCTTGATTAGCTTCCTAAAAATGGTCCTGTTGGATTGTAATCTGAGCTGGGCGGGGAGAGCATTCCATAGCTTGGCGGCTTGGTATGAGAACCCCTTACCTCCCCATCTGACTTTTTTTATCTTAGGGATCACAATCAGACCTGTGTTTGATGATCTAAGACAGCGTAGCGGAGAATATCGCTTAAATAGCAGCTGCAGGTCGGCAGCTCCTCCACCATACAGAGCTTTATGAACAAGGCAAAGGGCCTTAAAGTCCACTCGCTGCCAAACCGGGAGCCAGTGAAGCAGTTTAATGGTGGATGAGGTAGGGTGATGTTTGGGAAGACCATAAAGCACCCGGGCCGCCACATTCTGAATGGACTGTAATTTGGCAATCTGGCCCTTATCTGCTCCCAAGTAAAGGGCATTACCGTAATCGATTCTAGAAAGAATCAAGGCCCCCACTACTGTTTTCCTCATAGAAAAGGGAATGAACCGAAGGATTTTGCGTAGGTTCTTCAGCAAGTAAAAACAACTAGATGACACCTGATTAGTTTGTTGGGCAAATTTTAGTTTACTATCAAATATAATGCCAAGATTCCTGGCCTTTGTTACAGGACTGGGGCAGTTCCCGGCCTCAGTGGGCCACCATGCTTGGCTCCAAATTGAAGGTTTCAGCCCAAATTCCATCACCTCAGACTTTTCCGTGTTGAGCTTTAAAAAATTAGAGCTCATCCATTGCATGACATTCTTTAGGCCATTCCTAAACCTAGCCGCCGTCTCATCCACACCTTGAGTTACTGATACCACAATCTGTGTATCATCTGCATATGATACAAGCATCAAACCATGATCTCTTATTAGTCTGGCCAGAGGGGTAACGTAAAGGTTGAACAAAGTGGGGGACAACGCGGATCCCTGCGGGACACCGCACGGGAGGCCGAATTTTGCGGACTTAAGACCATTCCAGTCTATCAATTGTTCGCGAGATGTCAGAAAAGATGTCAGTAGGGTTAGAGCCGACCTCTCAATGCCTGCCGCCTTCAGCCGTTGTGTCAATACCTCATGGTTCACAGTATCGAACGCGGCAGATAGATCTAGCAAAATGAGGACAGCTCTTCCCCCCCCATCCATCACTCTCCGAATCTCTTCGGTGGCCATAATGAGAGCTGACTCGGTGGAATGTCGGGCTCTAAAACCATGTTGTGTATCATCAAGAATGTGATTGCTGTCTAAAAATTCTGTTAATTCAGAGTTGATAGCTTTTTCTAAAATTTTCGAGGGAGACAGGAGATAGGGCGGTAGTTTTCCACCTCAGTAGGGTCTAAGGTAGCTTTCTTCAGGATAGGTCTGATACAGGCCTTTTTCCAAGACTGCGGATATATCCCAGATTTGATAACCTCATTAAGAAGAGGGGTGAGGTGGCCACTAATTTGCTCGGGAACCAAATGCAGAATATACGGCGGGCAAGGATCCAGAGGTGAGCCGGATCTGGTTTGAATTAACAAATCTGCTACTCGCTCTGTATCAAGCCTGGAAAATTGCGCCAAGCTAGGTTGAGATTGAGTGTCCTCCGGCTGGGCGCTTATTTCCTCAATGGGGTCAGACAGTGTCTTCCGAAGATCGTTATAGACGTTCTGGACTTTGGTCTGGAAAAAGAGGCGATCTTGTCCACAAAATTTTGATCTGGAGCAAATTGGCTCTCTTGTGGACGTTTAGACAGAATTGTCACGATATTGAAGAGCTCCTTAGAGGAATTTTTGGCCGTCTGAATTTTGATTGTGAAATATACCGTTTTAGCGTTAATAATTGCAGCCTTATATTCCTCTAACGCTAGATTATAATCCTTTTTACGTTCCTGGCTATAATCTATTCTCCACAGCCGTTCTTTACATCTACATTTAGATTTTATCAGCCTAAGCTCAGCTGAGTACCATGGGGAGGACACATGATTTATCCGGGATCGCCTGGTTATTTCAGGTGCCAGATTATGTGTTGATGCCCTAATCCAATTCTCGTAATTAGTGGCTGCCAAGTTCAAATCAGGAACCAAATTAGGAGGATTAGATGCCAAAGCTGTTATCAGATCATTTTTTGTATTGATTTCCATGGTCGTGATTTAACTAATGGAAGTCTGGTCTGATGTCGTATGTTGGTGGACCGTATTGATATATTGAAAGCAATAAGATTGTGGTCAGACCAAGACACTGGTGTCACACTCAAAATGTCTATATGTGGATTGTTGGTGAAAATACCATCCAACGTGTGACCTAGTGAGTGTGTTGGCTGCGGTACAATCTGGCGCAGCCCAAAACCTGCTAGAATATCGATCAGGTTGGTAGTGTCAAGGTTGGTATTTGCCTCCAAATGAAAGTTAAAATCCCCCAGTATGGTGAAGGTGTGAGTGTCCAAACAAGATTCCATAAAAGTTTGTAATGAGCTGATAAAAGCTGGCCTTCTCCCTGGAGGCCTATAAATAAGTAGTCCAGAGAAAAGCTCCATGTTATTAGCTTTTATGATAAATGTCATAGCCTCGGCTTCCAGTGATTGCACAGCCTCAGTCCTAATCTTAAAGTGGGATCGATAGATAATAGCTATTCCCCCCCCTACTTTCCCCACCCTATCTTCATAGGCCACAAGGTAGCCTACCGGAACCGCTATATTCCAATCAGACTCAGAGGCACTGTTAGCCCATGTTTCGGTTAGGAAGACGAGGTCGGGAGTTAGCGAATTGGATCATACATTCTAGTTCATATTTGTGTTTGCTCAAGGATCTCATATTCAACAGTAGGCATCTCATGGGCTCTATGTTGAGGCCCTGGGATGGTATGGGCTTAGTCTTAGAGGCCTCAAGTGGCTCACCAGCCCTTGTAATACATTGACGGTTCTCCACTGACAAATGCAGAGGCCTAAGGCCACACGAATTACACATGCTGGGGGTATAAGTGAATTGATCAAGCAATGGTAAGGGGTTGGAGCACTCACCAATGTTTAGGTTAAGAAGTTCTCGCGAATACCTTAGCGCTGTAAAATATGCAGAGGTTCTGGCACTGGTCGCTATCAGGGCGCTGACGGGCGCAGACGGGCTTGCCTTTGGCGCGCCGCCGGCGCGCCCGCTGCGCGTCCTACCCAGCATGCCAGATATAGGCTGGGTGGGAGAAAAGCTAGGAATCCATCACAAAGCTTGCATTGGTGGTGTTGCTTGACTCATTGAAGACAGTCTTGGTGTGCTGCAATCTGTTGGAAGTCTCCGCTCTTGGGCCCCACAAGCTCCTAACATCCATCGGTGGGGCAGTGTCAAGTCCATCTCTCGCACTTGTGGAGGCCCCTTGTTTGGGTTGCCACAGGACTGTGGGTGGTTTGTGCTGGAACTGCTTGCGTGTCATGCCTGGGCCGATGCAAGACCTCAGAGTAGCCACTGTCTAGTCGCTCGTGCAACCACAGGGGTAGATGGGTCCTGGTCAAGATGCGCTCTCGGCACCAAGATCAGGCAGGCTGAGCAGGTGGTCGCTGGTGGACATACTTGTTACTGAAACTTCTTGGGTCGTCAACAAGTTGGAGTGATGGTGGCCAGGTGTGAAAGGCAGCGAGTCTTCTAAGACCCTCAATGCTGCCCGGTGCAGGGTTCCACCTCTAATTCACTTTGGGTTCGCTATCAAAATAATGAGGCAAGCGCTGGAAACTGGAAGACAAGAAAAAGGTTTATTTCTCATGAGGAGATCACGTCAACTGCAGACACCGGGATGTCTGAGGGAAGTGTTCTGCTGATACTCCTTTGGCTCTTCCTTTTATACAGGTTTGATACAATGCATTTGTTTTGTCAACATGGTTACACAAGCTTGGGGTCCCGCCCCGGGCAGGTTGTCACACAAGCCCAACAGTAATTCTCTTCCCACCCAGGTCAAACAGACAATCTTATCTTGCAGCTGGACCTTGCTTCAGGGTCTAAAACATGTGAGACCGGCCAGATCTAAGAGTCCGTTCTGTTGATAAAAACAGGTCCCATTGTTGGTAACAACAAGTCTTGCTGTTTGCAGTGCAATAAATCATGTTGCAAGAGTCTTTTTGGTGTTTGGAACCTGTTTGTGTAACTAGGTGCAGTGAGGGGTAGAGTGTCCAAAGGTTTGCCTGAAAACAGAGATGAGAGGAAAAACGAGTTTGTGGCAGCAAGTGGCGCTGAGGTTTGTTGTGGCAATAGAGTTTATAGCCCCCAGCACACATACCAGGTCGGTCAGAGGGTCAGAGGGATGCTAGTAAGGGCAGGGTGAAACAAAGGTGACCAACAGAGTACAAAATGGCTGTGATAGATTAAAAATGACTGCAACTTATGTGCACATAGAATTCCACCAGACAAGATGGCGCAGGTAATGTTCATGATTAGCGTTTTGCTTTTAACAGTGGCCCCTTTGAACATAACTAGCCAGCTTGTTAGTCTATTTCGATCTCCATAATGTCCTGTATCTCTTGATCATACATTACTCTCATTTTTGTTAGCTGAGTGTCCATAGTCTTAGGGTGCAAGGTAGTTATCAGGGGTGGGGAATTTGTATCGCCCGACGCCCTGGACATGAGGATTCTTGTTGCGGACAAGAAGTTTTATTGTCTACTTAGTCCTCCGGACAAGTAGACATTCTCTTTAAACATTGTGCATCTAATATAATCACAAACCAGTTATTTCATATTGGAATCTGAAATCTTAGTATATGCGCCTTTTAATAGGTAATTACGGTAACCTAGCTAAGCCTGGCTGCAGCTGTGAGCAAGTTTGTGCTCACCGTCAATCCGAGAGGCGGAAACCTCACACTGCTAGGATGCCAGTGAGCGATGCCGGCTCCCATATTAGTTATGCTTCCGGGTGCTAAATGTTGCTGCACGTGCGCTCTTAGTGAAACTATGCCACTAGTGGTGCTGTGCGGATTCCCCTGCAGTGGTAGAGGCCTGCGTGTGCGGAGTCAGGGAAGGTGCATGTCGTAAGTTACGAGTCCTTAAGAGTGGACAGGAATGCTGTGTATGCAAATTCTCGGAAAGAGTAAGAAGTCAGCGAGCGCTGCGAGTCGAAGGGAAGCTGAACAAGGAGGAAGTGCTGACCCTGGATGCCCTCAATGACCTAAAGAGTTACGGATATAAGATGTACTTGTTTGATAAAACACACACACACGTCTCACTGCTTAAAAGCCCCTGAAGTCAGCTCCCTGTGAAATAACACCAGAGAGCCTTAAAACCAGTAATGCAGGAAGTAGTTGATGCACTTGTACAGCGTTCCGAAGTCCCTGATTCAAGGAACCGCTGGGACATTCCTCTATTTACTGTGCAGAAAGATTACATGCTGCCATTTGAAGGCATTTGTGATGCCATTTTCCACAGGAAAGCCCTATCAGTCCAGGGGAATAGATCTGTTTATTTGCGTAGTAGGCTCTGAAGACCGAAAATAACGGGCATGTTCGAAATATATGGCACAAAGATGAGCCGATAGTAAGCAACGCATAAGTAACTGTTAATATGTGAAATCCTCAACGTGGCTTCGACCATACATGCTAACATTCTGAAATTATAAAGAGGGTGATTTAAAATAAAAAAAAATCGTGGGACTGTATTTTATCCATAGATCTTAATTGAAGCAGAGGCATTTGCAGGCGGCACACTGCTAAAATAAAACTGTTTTAAATCTCCTGTCTGAATCGGGTCTGTTGGCATCTATGGCTCCAACAGTTTTCAGGGGCATCCAGCTTGGCTCATACGGAGCAGCAGGGACAAAGTGATGTGTGGGAGGACGAGGGCCTCCAACTCAGGCAGCTAGAGATTAACAGTGTCAAGGTTTAGAAGTATGACATGCCCACTGCACGGCAGGAGCTCCCAGGAGGCACTTATTGAAAGTGCAAACAACTCAACTAGTGGGAACCGAGTCCCAACCAAGAGGCAGGCAGCAAGCAACGGAGTAGGACATGGGACGTGTTTCAAAATGCTCAAGGCTTCTTTTACTACATTGTCTCAAAGGCATTTGTTTCCGAATGGAGGTGGTACTGACCTTTCTTCACTGGGAGCTCGCTGGTGGTGGTAAGTGCACCCACTGTGCCCCCAAGCTGCCCATTCCTCCTTCTCCCTGTCTTCCCCAGCTTCCTAAATTCACTGTATTCTGTTTCCGTTCAAGTAACCTAACAGATCAGCTGCTACCATTTGTGTTTCACCATGGGTAGCTTGCTTACCCTGAGCCCAAGCCTAGACTCTCATGGGGATTGTCAGGCTCCCCTGGCCAAACGCTAGTGTCTGACCTGCGCTCTCTCCTTCTCTAAAATACCTCCTCTACTTAATGCCACACCATAATCATAAATGCTTGCCTCAGTCTGTTCTCTAATGCCCCTATATCTGCTTTGAATCCTTAGTTGCTTGTGCACAGCCTGTCTCTTCCTCCCACCACTCACTGAACTTTTAGCACCACATTCTACAGTGCTGTATCCCAGTCGTTCACAAGTTCTCCCCTATTAACCAGTACTTGTTGTTGACATTATAATGCTTCACACTTTACTTGTGCTCTTTTCAAGCACTATAAAAACAGACTTTACCACTACTTGATAGAATGCTATTCAGCGACCTTAGAAGGATGGATGGCGGAGGCTGCCCTGCCAGGGATTCTAATATTCTTTTCCATCTTGAGCCCAAAACTAAGAGAACATTTAAAGTGCCATCAGCCCTCCTTCTGTTCGAGTATAATCCTGGCTGGACGCTATCTAGATCCTAACACCTAAATGCCAAAGTAATGGGGAAACAAAGGCACACAGCTTGTTATCACTTACTTAAAATAAGCTACGATTTGGAGGCTGGTTTTGATTTTCTGCAACTCCTATATGTAACACATATGCATGCACTGTAAAAATGTCAGATGTATCAGTACGTACTGTATTTACAGAAACAATAACAATTTAAATAGCAATTCCTAATTTTTTTAATTTAACACTTTCATAGCGCTACTCATCCCACTGTAGGGTGTCACAGCGGTTCACATCACGCACACATTATACACTGACTATTAATCATACAAGTGTGTAGTGTAAATCAATGTACATGATGATGCATAACACAAATAAGGTTTCAAGGTGTAGGAGTCACAAACAGTCTTTACTGGTAGGGATTATATGCCACGATTGTATAGTTGGTAGAAATTAAAAATTGGGGTTTAACCCATTGACCGCGGAGCAAATTCCGCCGCGGTGCGGGTGATTTATTGAGGGCGTGTTTAGGACGTATATTTCTCTTGCCAGCCTCGTTTCCCTACAACATCCTCTGGTGTTTCTGCCCTTGAATTCACTAAGGTTTTCTCCAGAACATGTGTGCCTTTTCCTAGCACTAGATCCCTTCTGTCTCAGTTCTTCCTCAATTTAGTCCTTGGATCTTGCTGCAGGCCTCTCCAGGTATCCCTATACTAAAACCTGGCCAGCCCTCCTCTCTTGACTATTGCCTGCAGATTCTTTAAATAATTCACAGCTCGGGTGTCTGTTCTCTCCACCTCAATCCAGCCTGGCCCAGTGCCATCTGGGAGTCTCATAACATTCCCTTCATTGATTCGGATATTATGCTATTGAAATATCCACTCTCAGAGCTTTACTGTGCAGGCTTCTCAATTTTGACTCCTTCCTCCATGGCCAGTCATTGTGCTCTTTGCCCTTAATGCACAATTCTGAAACGGATACATTTGCTTTGCCATCACTGCGTTGCCATCAATACACTGGTCACAAAAAGTGTCTACATGTAAATGCCCCGACCTGTGCTGCTCTTTACATGTATTTACTACTAGGGTTACTGTGGGGGCAGTTGGCAGGGCTGCTGGAAGGCAGGAAACAAAGTGGGCTGGTTAAGGTAAAGGGGTTGCTCAGAGCCCTTAGATGAGTACAGATCGCACAGGGGGGTAAAGAAGGCTGAGCTGCCTGTAATGAGCGTAGGCAAGGTAGCAGCAGTAGACAAGAGAGGGGTTTGGAAGGGATCAAGCCTATGGTGTAACTGGAGGGGGAATAAAACCTCTTCTGAGAGGGGAGGAGAACCTGTAGTAAAATGTGCAAGGGGTACAGAGCCTGTGATGAGGGAGTGGACAGAAGGCCATGAGATGGATAGTGAGAGGAATATTCATTCCAATGTATTCAGTGTGAAGGTATGTGTGTAGTAAGGGAGTGGTGTACTTTAACAGTAAGTGTGTAAAGCTCTTGTTGTGAGCAAAGAGAACAGACCGGTGATGAACCCTATGATGAAGCTGTGGAATTGGTATGGGCCCTATGGCAAGTTAGTGGAAAGGCAAATGTTTTACTGCTGATAGCAAGAAAGCATCGTGGAAGGTAATACTTTATAATAAGAGAGTTTAAGGGCAAAGAGGCAGAGATGGTCAAGTTTACTTTGGCTTTTATAGTTGACTAGTAATCAGTCCTTGCTAGTCTATATAGCTTTTAGTTTTATAGAGTACGTGGGACAAGTGGATTTCTTTACAGGGCTAGAAGATTACTATACCCCTTTGTCCCTTGGACAAGTACAGTTTTTCAAAAATTCCACACCCCTGAGTTATGCAAAGAGAATACAAAGGTGGTATACAGTGTATACCCAAACAACAACCACATATTGTCAATACTGGGACCAAGAGAATCATTGATATTTTCCAACCCCACTCCTTCAAGATGCCCCAAAGCCAACTTCCAATTGTCCAAGTCTCTGATCCTTGATGAATTTCTGAAGATAGTCTATGGAGATGTTCGATTGCTTCATAGACAGAAGGTGAATTATCAGGAATGTATACACAGCAGCTGGCACCGATGATGCGGCATGCTCCTCCACGGTCCGCTAGTACCACGTCCAGGACCATGCGATTTTGCAGGGTAACCAGACGGATCGCTTGGAGCTCAGCAGTGTTGTTGGTGAGGATGCCAGCAGTGACGTTCAGGGCGGTCTCTACCGCTTGGGACAGATGTCTGATGGCTCGGCTGTTTGCCATCGGACCCCATAGCGGGACGAGCCCTTTTGCTGCGTCGAGGAACTGTGATGAGGCAGAGTCTGCTTGATCAATGTCTTTAGAACGCTTTTCTCGATGATGCTCTGCAGGGGCTGTGTAGGTTGGTGGCAAAACAAAGGCGATGTAGCACGTGCCCCCTCAGTTTCTTGGGAGCCAGGTGTAGGCTTTGGTTCCACAAACAAAGTAAATATTGGGTGATGCAACAAGCGCTGGGGGGTTGGCAGTGTTCAAAGTCCTTACAATGCTACAGGTGCTGTGACCCACATCTTTAGTCCCACGGCCTTCAATGCATACAAGGCCAGAGACGTTCACCACAGATAGGGCCACAGTCAGTGTTGCAGCAGTTCTTTTCTTCAGGTAGGAAAATGTGGCTCTGTTAGGATTATTGAACACTTGCATTTCCACTCGTTCTTTGGAGGGGACATTAATCTGGAATGTCGCATTGAAGGTGTGAGGGCAGAAGGGGCGGCTGTCCTTCCTGTTTTGTTTCGCCAGAACTCGTTGTAGAACTGGGCGATTGTTCCGTCGGAAGTGGCATTGTCTTTGTAACTTTCTTGTAGGAGCATCATCCAGGCAAGGCAAGATCCGTGAATAGAAAAGGGCGAAGGGATGAAAGGGATGGAATGTTCAGTGGCATGTGGTAACAGCCCACAGACCCAACAGTTGGTAGCATTGGTGGCAAGATTGTGCTGGTGCAACATCTGCACGAAAGAATTATTCCAGAATTCTTTGCGTTGTTCTCGGAGATGTGGCGGTAGTGATACCAGGTAGTGTTCTTTCTTGGTGGTTGGTTGCATGGTGGGTGACAATATTCTGTATGCAGGTGCATTCTCTTCAATGATCCAGAGTGCGACCATTAGCAGGAGACAGGTGAGAAATGCGGCTACAAGTGCAATTGTCTTTATGCTGTGCAGGTTAGCAGTCTTGGTGTCTTTGCGGTGGTTTTGCAGGTGTTCAGTTTCCTCCATCATCTTCGAGGAGCTCAACAACTGTTAGGACCACAGACTTTTGTCTGGCGCTTTCCTGGTAGCGTTGTTTGACTGTGCTACCGATCTGAGACCTTGACTTAGTTGGTGGCCTGGTCGTTGGAGCTCCCTCCTTTCGTCGATCTTAGGTTGTACCCTTTCCTGGATGGCACCGTGGGGTCGAGAAATTCTGATAGTTCGAGGGTGTCTTCTTGTGGGTAGCAACTCAGAGCTGGTCGGTCTCTCGCGAGTACTTCCTCTTGCACCTCCACCCCTTCACAGGTTGCCAGGGTTGGAGGGACTCGTTTGCAGTGGTGGGCATGCAGCCAGTTTCGTTTTCCTTCCACTCGGAGGGCAGTTCGGGTGGTGATCAGGACTTGCCAGGGGCCCGTCCACCTAGGCTCCAGATTCTTCGTTCTTTGGAAGTTGCGAATCAATACATGGTCGCCTGGCTTTATTTCATGTCCCGGGCCCCTGGATACGTCAGGCAAGACTTGCTGCACCTGTTGGTGGATAATTGTTAGCTCGTTTGTCAATTTATGCAAGTAATCCGACATTAATATGTTCGGGACATCGTTAATGGAGGTGGGTCTTGGTGCCGCCCAAATGCTCATAGGCCTGCCGAAGACCACCTCATACGGGGTCAGTCGGTGTTTGGTTGGGGTGGAGCGCATCGATAACAATGCCAATGGGAGGGCGTCGGGCCATTTCAACCCGGTCGTGGCAACTATTTTGGCTAGTTTTAGTTTCAACGTTGCATTGTGTCTCTCTACCAGGCCCGCTGATTGGGGGTGGAAGGCGGCATGGAACTTTTGTTTTACCCCCAACCCTCTCAGTATGTTCTGTATCACCTCGGCTACGAAGTGGGGGCCGTTGTCGCTCCATAAAATTCTGCAAAGGCCGTATCGGGGAAGAATTCTTTCAGCAATACTTTTGCAGTGGCTAAGGCGGTATTGTCGCGGGTGGGATATGCCTCCACCCATTTGCTTAAAGCGCACACAACCACCAGGACATATTTTAGACCAAGGCATCTCTCTAGTTGAATGTAATCCATTTGAAGGATTTCAAAGGGGTGGTCAGGGACTCCAAACCCTCCCCGTGGTACTACTGTCCCCTTCCCTGGGTTGTGTTGTAGGCAGACTATACATTGTTGTACTAGGCGTTTTGCAGATTCTTCTATCTTGACGTTATGCCATACTCTGGTGATTAGTTCAATCATGGGGGTGGAGCCTATGTGTGCTGGTAAATGTGCCATGGTCAATATGGGGATGAGGTAGGCATTGGGTAACAGCCATTTATTTCCGTCTTTAGTTCTCCAGCAATCTTCCTCGTCTTTTAGTCCCACCTTTTCCCACTCGGTCAATTAGTCTTGTGTGCATGTAGTCTGTATGTCCCTGTTAGAAATGGGATCTCTAGTTGGCAAGGGCTTGCACCTTTGTCCAAGTAGGGACCCTTCTTCCTAGTCAGGGTAAGGGTGTTACACTCGTGAAGTAACCCCTGCTCACCCTCGTGGTAGCTTGGCACGAGCAGTCAGGCTTAATTCAGAGGCAGTGTGTAAAGCATTTGCACATAACCAACAGTAATACAGTGTAAGCACTACAAACGGACACCACACCAGTTTAGAAAAATAACCAATTTTTATATACTCAAGACAAGACCAATTACGACAAAAATCCACAATACTATACTTTAAAAACGAATACTTGATAAGGTAACTTCTTCTTTGCAAGAATAGTTCAAAAACAAAGTTCGTACGAGTCGGTAGCTCCGTCCGAGCCTACCGCGATGCTGAAAACCACAGAGTCTAACAGTTCCAGCCGACCGCGTCGATACGGGCCAGCAGAGTCGTGAACAGACTCGGTCACAGTACCTTTCTCGTTGTGGCTGGTACGGAGTGTACGAGCCGGTCGGCGTTCGTCACGGTTGCGGTGCAAGACGGAGCGATGCAAGGTGCGGTGTCCCTCGATGCGGTGCAGGCAGCGGCTCGATGAGCGTCGTGCAGACGGAGTCGGTGAGTCCAAGGCGTGCGATGCAGGGTGAGACGATGCTCGATGCGGTGCTGACAGGTTGCGATGCAGGCGACCAAGCCGGAGTGCGGGAGCTGGCGTCGGACAGCGGTGCGAGTCGGAGCGGTGCGTCGCAGACGTGCGAGCGGTGCCCCAAATGCGGTGCGGTCACGACTCTTGAGCCAGTTGCAGCGACCGCGTCGGTCGGGTCCGGCTTGTTCAGTGAAGCGATGCGAACTGCGGTGCCCACAGGTCACGGTGCAAGCAGCGGCTCGGTGTTGGCGGCGTCGGACGTCGCCCACAGTGAGACCAGGGTTGCGATGCGAAGCGGGGCGATGCGGTCTGCGGTGCAAACAGGTCACCGGCCAGGGATGGATTCGGTTGACGGAGTCGGTTGCGGTTTCCTTCCTCTGTGGCAACTGAAACAGCGTTCCAGAAGCGGTACCCAGAGGCTTGTGAAGTCTTTGTAGTCCCTGAGACTTCTTAACAGGAGGCCAGCTCGGTTCCAGGCCCTTGGAGATACTCAGCACAAGTTTGTAGAAAGTTCAGTCCTTTCACTGCCCAAGGCAGAAGCAGCAGCTGCAGGCCAACCCAATAAAGCAACAACACAGCAAAGGGGCAGTACTCCTCCTGGCAGCTCTTCCAGCTCTTCGTCTTGGCAGGTTCCTTGATTCCAGCAAGATCTAAATTCATGGGGTCAGGGCCCCAATATTTATATCCCAAATTCCTTTGTTCTCTGAAGGCAGAGAGGCCTTTGCCTAGTCCAAACCAGTTCTGGAGCACTTTGTTGACAAGTCTCCGTCCCTTCTTTCAGTGAGTAGGCCAGGGACATCAGACGCACCACAGGAGGTGGAGCCAGCATTGTGGAGGGAAGGCACTGTCCTATTCAGGGCCCAGGTGCAACCCCTCCCACCCATCTACATGTAGATCTTGCTATTCAGCCCTGTGCTGACTCACCCTGTCTCCTGGCATCCCCCAGCCCCTGTCACTCACACTCCAGGCAAGGAATACACAACCTCGCAGAGGCAGGCTTGGATGGTTAGACAAGAAAATACCCACTTTCTAAAAGTGGTATTTTCAAACGCAGAATGTTAAAACCAACTTCACTAAAAGATGCATTTTATCATTCTGAGTCCAGGCATACTAAACTCGAATTTCTACCATGTTCCCGGGGTCAGTTAGGATTATAAGCCGTAATAATCAAAACTGCCCGTTCTGGCCTATGGGGAACAGGTAGCCTTGCAATAGTGAAAATCGAACTAGGCTGTAATTCACTATCAGGACATGCCACACACACCAGGGCATGTCCTACCTTTCGCATACAACGCACCCTGCCCACAGGGGTACCTTGGGCCTACCTTAGGGGTGACTAACATGTAGAAAAGGGAAGGTTTAGGGACTTGCAAGTGTGCGCACTTGCCAAGTCGACATGGCAGCCCCAGGCTGCGCACAGGCTCTGCAATGGCAGGCCCGAGTTACTCTTTACGGGCTGTTTGCGTGGGTGGCACAATCCAGTGCTGCAGCCCACCAACAGCATTTGGTATATATAGGCCCTGGCACTCGCAGTGCACTTTACAAGGGACTGACACATAAACCAAATAGGCCAATCATGGAAACACCAATCCATAACACATTTTATACAGGAGCACTTGCACTTTCCCACTGGACAGCAGTGAGGAAAGTGCGCAGAATCATTACACCAGCAAAAACAGAGTCAAAACCGGGAGGTCAGAAAGCAAAAAGTCAGGGGAAACACGCCAAAAGATGCCAAGTCTAACAGTCCCTTATAGTGGTCCTAGCGTCAGTCCATCGTTCAGCTTGTGACCTGGTCACATACATTCGTGGCGTAGTTCTGTCTCCTGCCGTGGCTCGGGCAGTAACGTCTGCTAGTGCATTTCCCTGTCCAATGAGATCAGTCACTTTCCTATGTGCTTGGCATTTTATCACTGCTAACTTCTTGGGGAGGAGGACTGCTTGCGTCAAGGCGGAGACTAAATCTCCATGCAGGATGGGTGTACCGTGTGACGTCAGGAACCCTCTTTCTTTCCATAAGATCCCAAAATGGTGAACCACCCCGAAGGCATATTGGCTGTCGGTGTATATGTTAACTGTCGTGTCAGTCGCTAAGATACATGCTCGTGTGAGGGCAATGAGTTCTGCAGCCTGGGCTGAACGTTGGGGAATACGGGCTGTTTCCAGAACGGTTCGGGCTGTGGTGACAGCGTATGCAGCTGAGGTGGTGCCATCGGGGAGTTTGATGCACGAACCATCCACCCATAGTTCTCCATCTGGTTCTAGAAAGGCGGTGTCTCTGAGATCTATTCTACTCTTTGTTTGTTCATCGGTTAGTGTCACACAGTCGTGTAGTGGACTCACGCTAGGATCATTTTCGGGTAGGGGTAACAGTGTGGCTGGATTGAGGGTGGTGCATCGCTTTAGGGTAATGTGCGGTGCTAGCAGGGTCAACTCATATCCTGTCAGTTGGGCGCTAGTCAAGTGTTGGGTTTTGGTCTGGTTTAGTAGTGTGTCGACTGCATGGGGTACTAAAACAGTGACTGGATTGGAGAGTACTATTCCTTCGCTCTGGCGTATCGATACTGCTGCAGCTGCCACAGCGCGCAGGCACGCTGGCAGCGCTCTGGCTACTGGATCGAGGGTGGCAGAGAAATATGCACAAGGGCGTTGTTTGTGACCAATTGATTGTGTTAGGACAGACAATGCACATCCTTCCCTCTTGTGCGTGTAGAGGAAGAATGGTTTGGAGTAATCCGGGGTTCCTAGGACAGGTGCTGAACAAAGGGCATTGCGTAGTTCTTTAAAGGCTGTCTGGCATTCGGGGGTCCAGGGGAGAGGTGAGGGGATGTCTTTAGCTAGGAGGGAGAGAAGGGGTTTGACAATGAGGCTAAAGTTCGGTAACCACTGTCGGCAAAATGAGGTGAGACCTATCAAAGAGCGGACTTGTTTCTGATCTTTGGGGACAGGGGTGTCTAGAATTGTCTGGATCCTGTCAGGCGTGAGTTTCCTCCCTTCTTTGGATAAAGGTGACCCAAATAGGTCACTTGTGATTTACAGAACTGCAATTTCTTTCGGAGACCTTGTGACCATTCTCAGCAAGAAAATGGAGTAGTTTGATGGTGGCGGTGACGGCTATTGGTATGGTGTCCGCTGCTAGAAGGATGTCGTCTACATATTGTATTAGTGCCACTCCATCTGGCAATTGTATGGCGTCTAATTGTCTTTTAAGGGCCTGGCTATAGATGCTTGGGCTCTCAGTGTACCCCTGAGGTGCTCTGCAAAATCTGTACGAACGGGAGTTTAGGGTGAATCCAAATAGATAGCGGCTGTCCTTGTGTATAGGTATGGAAAAGAATGCGTTTTTGAGGTCAATTACAGTGAAGGTGGTGGCAGTGGAGGGGATTAAAGTCAAAATTGTCGTGATGTCGGAAACTACTGGGTATTGTGGCACTACGATTTTGTTTATCTCCCGCAGGTCAATGATGAAGCGGTAGGCTTTTCCGTCTCCCTCTCCCTGTCTCTTTACAATCGGTAGTATGGGACTGTTACAAAGGTTGCTCACTACTCCCTCTACCACCCCTGCCTCTACCAAAGAGTGTATGATCTCTGTCAGTGCCTTCTCACCCTCTGGCGATATTTTGTACTGCGGTACTTTCGGTAGGGTTGCGTCCTGTCGTATTGTTACGTGTACTGGGTCAATCATCGTTCGTCCTACGTCTGAATCAGCCCTAGCCCATAAGTGTGATGGCAAAGTGTCCAGTAGGGATGCGTCAGTCTCGGAGATGGGAAACATGTGCTGAGAAGGGTTCTCTCTATGGCGCTGGGGGTTGTCATACAGGACGACACGCACTCCGTCTGGTCGCATGGAAGTGTTTCAAAAGGTCGAGACCCATAATGGCGTCTGGGGTGTTGGAAGAGAGGAGGAATGTCGTTTCGACGCTATTGTTGTCAAGGTTAAAAGGGATCGGTCGGGACAAAGGGTTGGTGGAGGGCGTACCGTCAAATCCTATTGAGGTCACATGTGAGCCTGACAAGGGTGCCCTTGGAATCAGTCGTTTGGATAGTGCACTACGTGTTGCTCCCGTGTCTACCAGAAATGGCGACTTTGTGCCCAAGACCTCAGCGGTAACATAAGGACCTTGCTGATCAACATAGAGCTCGACTGGATCCCTCCCTTGCCCCTGGCTGTCCTATGCAAAGTCGTACGTATTGTCATAATCTGTCTGTTGGTACTGATTATGTTTGGGATGGTCAAATGTGTTCACTCTTCCTGGCCTTTCCTCGCTTGCTTCACTCGCGTACCCTCTCCCACGTCCTCTTCCTCTCTGTCCACTTGCTATTTCCCTCGCCCCTCTGCCCCTACCAGCTCCTAACAAAGCCGGGCATTGGGTTTTCCAGTGTCCATATTCTTTGCAAAATGCACATTGATCCTGTCCTAGGTCTTGGCGTCCTACATATGATGTTGATGAATTGTTTCTAGGTGGCTGTACTCTAGGGGTATTCTGCTGGTATCCTCCCCTATATTGCTCCCTTCCTGTATTCGCCCCCTGGAGTTGTGCTACCATTACCCTTTCCTTCAAGTCCTTCTTTTTCCTTTCTGTAGCCCTGTCATTTTCGTTTTTCTGATGCTCATAGTACTGGGCCATTTGGAGAATGGCCTCCGGTTTAGATGCTGCCCAACTACTTTCGCTGGCTTGTAATTTCTGGGATACATCTGGCAGTAGTCCTTTGACATAGTTCTGCACAAATAAGTGGTGTCCGGTTGCGGTGGACATGTCTTGTCCACTGTAATCGGAGAACACCGTTTCAAATCTGGAGAAATACTCTGAGACATCCTCTTGTGGTTTCTGGCGGCATGCGGTTACTATGGACCAGTCTATCTTTTTCTCTGGGATCAGCGTTTTCACTTTCTGCACTATTTTGTCAGGGAGGTCCAATATTGCTTTAACCGGTTTTTGACCAGGGTTCCGCTGTTTATCTAATGTGTTGAGTTGTTCTCAGGTATGACCAAGCAGTTCGGTATGGTCTATTTTCCTAATCTGTTTCCACACATCTGCTGGCAAACATAACCCGAAGAACAAGTCTATGTCGGCAAGTGTCATTATTGTTGATCCCAGAGCGGTACCTAGCTCGGTGTAAAAGGCGGTGGGGTTCTTTCGTAAATCCGGTAAAGATTTACGGAACGTCAAAATGTCCTGTCTGTCCCATGGTTGATACACCCAATTGTAGACCACCCTTCCTCTAGCGTCTTGATGGTTCATATCGCCATGAGTCCCTTGTCCTCTAGGAGGTACCCAATAAGGGGCAGCTTCTTTTATCGGCATCATGCTATCTGGTTTTTCCACCGGGGGTCCTGCTATCTTAGATGTCCTGTCCTTATCTATCCGTCCTTGTTCCACGAGGTGACGGAATACCTCCAGTGTGGATGAAAAGAGTTCTGTAACATCGTTGTCGCCTTCATCTCCGGTGTCTACCTTCCTATAGAGAGCCACTAGCCGCTCGGGCCCTACATCTTGGTACTTCTCTTCATATGCAGTAAGAGTGTGGTAACAGAGACGTAGAATAAAGTATCGTTTGCGGTTTTCAACATAGGAGTTGCATATGTCAGTTACATACTCTTCTGTCTCCTTCCTATCTATGAGGGATTTAACTATTTTATCAATGCCTGCTCGCTCATTTTTACTTAATCGCGGGACCCTGGGCGCTCCTTTTTCTTTTGATCCTACCTCTACTACTGTATCCTTTGATGAGGCATTTGGTGTGGGTGACTCGGTGGGAGCAGAGGCGGTGGAGACTGAGGCGATCGTGCCATCTCCGGCTATACTTTGGTGGTCCTGGCGTTGTGCTACGGGATGAGTAGGGGCGTAAGGGGGTGGCATGTATATGATTGGCGGACCTAACAATAAATCATCATCTACCCTTTGTTTTGCTGGTAACTTGGGGTAAAGAGTCGAGGGCGTTCTAACAGGGCATTGACCTGATATTTTTGATTCCTGTTCCTTTTTATCGATTTCCTTTTCTTTTAGTTTTTCTTCTAATCTTTTACAGGCTCGGTAAGCTGATTTTCGCGTTTCTTTATCTTGTCTAGCTTCGTCCCTTTTCTTTCTTTGAGCTGCCTCTTTTCGCCATAAACCAAAACTGTCAAACATGGCTGGTCTAGTTTTCTTTTTGTGGAGAGCTAATTCTAACGTTTCTATTTTAGCGGAATCGAAAAATCCCGTCAGTGGCCACTGATTTACCCGGTCCTTCCTAGTGTATTTATGCCATAGTTTGCTATAAGCTACGGTGGCTAATCCATACTTTACGTACATGTCCTTGCTAGGGGTGCCTTCCGGCGGTGCCGGCTGACTGACCTCTAACGAACGGTCGGGTCCAAAACAATTACAATCAAACAATCTAGAGAAAACAGGCATGACGTATTTATCGGTCAAAAATTAATATCTCATTCAATCAAATTAGACAAAAAGTCTGCACTACCTGTCCTTCGCTGCCTGCAAAGAGAGAGAATATTCCTATTCTTCGTTGTTTGCAAGCAGGGAAATGTTGCAAATAACTCAATATCAAAAAAAGGAATACTAGTATTTCAATCAAACTATTCAATCAATCAATCAATCAATTTAAGTCGTTTTTTCACGACCTTACCCGGACCGTATGGACAGTTCTTCGTCTTCCCCTTCCAGCGTCTGGTTGTCCTCTCACTCCAACAATCAATGCGGCGTTCCTCTAAGGTCCCAGTCAGGACCGCAGGTCACTCGAGAGAGGTCCGCTCGGAACCGGTGAAGTTCAGTCGATCGGCAGCCAGACAAGGGTCTCCTCATGCAGGTATTCCCCAATCGTTTAGTCGTTCACTCCGTCGTTAGGACCTCTCTACCGGACCCACGCGTCGCTGTTGGGCCCCTACGTTTGGGCGCCAATTTGTGAAAGGCAGCAAGTCTTCTAAGACCCTCAATGCTGCCCGGTGCAGGGTTCCACCTCTAATTCACTTTGGGTTCGCTATCAAAATAATGAGGCAAGCGCTGGAAACTGGAAGACAAGAAAAAGGTTTATTTCTCATGAGGAGATCACGTCAACTGCAGACACCGGGATGTCTGAGGGAAGTGTTCTGCTGATACTCCTTTGGCTCTTCCTTTTATACAGGTTTGACACAATGCATTTGTTTTGTCAACATGGTTACACAAGCTTGGGGTCCCGCCCCGGGCAGGTTGTCACACAAGCCCAACAGTAATTCTCTTCCCACCCAGGTCAAACAGACAATCTTATCTTGCAGCTGGACCTTGCTTCAGGGTCTAAAACATGTGAGACCGGCCAGATCTAAGAGTCCGTTCTGTTGATAAAAACAGGTCCCATTGTTGGTAACAACAAGTCTTGCTGTTTGCAGTGCAATAAATCATGTTGCAAGAGTCTTTTTGGTGTTTGGAACCTGTTTGTGTAACTAGGTGCAGTGAGGGGTAGAGTGTCCAAAGGTTTGCCTGAAAACAGAGATGAGAGGAAAAACGAGTTTGTGGCAGCAAGTGGCGCTGAGGTTTGTTGTGGCAATAGAGTTTATAGTCCCCAGCACACATACCAGGTCGGTCAGAGGGTCAGAGGGATGCTAGTAAGGGCAGGGTGAAACAAAGGTGACCAACAGAGTACAAAATGGCTGTGATAGATTAAAAATGACTGCAACTTATGTGCACATAGAATTCCACCAGACAAGATGGCGCAGGTAATGTTCATGATTAGCGTTTTGCTTTTAACACAGGTGTTTACGGGCCAGATGTATCAAAGGGTTTTACCCATTCTGTGTCTATGGGAAAATGTGTTCATACATATGGCCCTACATTCTTTCTTTGTGGAGGCACCTGAATCCTTCAGCCTGGATACTCTGGGTTGCTGAGCCACCGGACCCAGTGTCTGGACAGTTATGTTGGGACACGTGGGGCTGAGATTCGATTAGCGCATGCTTGCGGCTTACTACCAGTTCTCCCGCTGGGCTTGGGGCAGAGACTTGGTTTGTGCATGCATGTGACTTACTCCCGGTCCTGCCACTGGGCGTGTGGCAGAGACTCGTTTGGCACATGCTTGCGGCTTGCTCGTGGTTCTCCTGCTGTGCTGTCGCCATGCCATCCTTGTTTCACCTCAGTGGCTTCTTCGTGTGTATAGATGCCTTCCATCCATGGCTCGCATCCTCTCAACCATGCCTTCCAGGCCTGATCACTCTTGATCTTCCCTCTTTCTGGGCTTGGTCCGTCATCAGGTTTCTCAATGTGAACCGGCAGGTCACACTTCCTTCTCCTCTGTCTCCTTGGTGCTTCAGCATCCACTTTCTTTCCACTTATGCTGGTGAGACTTCCCAATGCTCGCGTTGCATCTCCTGGGTGCAGCAGCATGCACCATCTTTGGGACTATGCAGGTGAGACTTCTAGCTGCTTGAGTCTGTTCTCCTTCTGTATGCACTTTCTTCTGGGCCGGCCAACAGGGCCTCTCAGTGGTCAACTGTCTGTATAGTCTGGCTACCGGCCTCCGGTGTTGACTCTGCGTTGGTGATGATCAGGCCAGTCGCTGATTCTGTTCTCCTCCTCTTCTTGAGTGCTGTGTGGCATCTGGCCATGTGTTGCATGTTCCCTCTTCAGGGACCCCCTTCTGTGGGGAGTAGGCAGCTGTGGTTGGGCCTTCCTTCTCTGCATGGTGCTCTTTAGACTGTATGGTGCAGGACTTGTGCCTTGAGGCCTCGCTGCCACCACACACTTTTGGTAGGGTGTGGCACGGTGTGCCTTGAGGGCGCAGGACAATGTGGTGCTAGTGTCTGGACCACAGTTGCGGCGGGGACTGTATGTGACTGTGGCGCTTCAGTGGCACGGCATCCATGTTGTGGTGCCGATCCTTGTCTGATCGCCCTCTTGTAGTACTCTGGCTGCTCCACTAAAATGTTGTATGTGTTTTGTTCAATGTCAGTAACGCAAGTACTTGGCATTTGGTTATTCATCATTACCATTCATTTTGTATTTTTAGTTTCTATATGGTGCCCCTCATTGTATTTATATTTTCAGATTTTGTGTCTTTTGGTTGCTCAAAAATATCTCTTTGTCCTGATGATAATCCAGTAAGTTGCAACGGTCGAAACGCCGTTGACACATCTTTGGTAAATTGGGATGAAACATTGATTGTATGAGGTTCCAGTTTTTTATGTGGACCACTTAAATTAATTTAGGACCCTTTTCCATTGTTACTGTTGTTTTGTTTACACTGTTATTGTCTATATGTTTATTTGATTTGATTTTGGTTTTGTATAGAGCTCGAATGCCCGGAGGCGTCTTGGCGCTGCTGCTGTCTTGAACAGTGCTAAAGGGAACATTGTTGCTGCCGATTGCTAGCGTGTGAACATCCAGGTTTTTATTAATTTGCTGAAGGCCAGGAGGTCAGAGCATTTTCTTATGTCCACCGGTAGGCTGTTCCAGAGTGTAGCTGCCTTCAATAGAAAGCTCCTACCATCCCAGGTAGAACGGATTAGTGTAACATGGTGAGCACAAATTGTTTGTATATTGCATTGTATGTTTATTTTTGGGATATTTGGATAAGAATTTAATAATAACTTTTACTGTTTTGAAAATTTTCCCTGTGGGCACCTGTCTGTTTTTTTGTTACATTTTTTTTGTGAAATAATTTCTTCTGGAACCATTGTGGTTTTTATTTGACTGAACAGCCTCAGGTTCTGGGTTAGTAGGGCCGTCCCTGTTGGGCGTAACCCTGGCTGCCCCACAGGCAGAATTGTTCCTGTTCTGGTCACGTCATAGTTGGCCGGGACTCTCTCTCTTTTATTCCCCTGGGGTCTCAGTTGGTCGCTAGTTGGGTCGTTCATCTTGGGACCTTTGACTGCCACCTCCTCTACAGACTGTGTAGGTGCAGAGTCTGTATCAGTGAGGGTTGTTTCCTTGGTTCTATTCTGTGTCTGTGTGACTGGCTGTATCTCTTCCTCCTCCTTGTCTGCCTGAGGGCTCTGTGTCTGGCATGCTGGTCTTGCAGCTCTGCTTAGAGGCTGTTGGCAGGTGGTAAATTAGTGCAGTGTGGGCAACAATCTCTCAGGCCTTATAGCTGATCGGCCGTGCCGAGCGCTGTGTGGTGATTGGAAAGTTTACATTGCATTGTACGGTGCATTTTAAAAGCATCTGACATTGTCAAATCCAGTATCGGCAACCACAAAGCAATGGTAAAGTGAGACTGATTAGTTTCACCTATGCTTTTTTAGGGAGCTGTAGCACGCATAAGTGGGAGTGGGTACTCACAAACTACATCCTCCCCCGTAACAACGGGTACCTAAAGTTCTCAATATTTGTGAATGGTCAGTAATTGTGGTCATTGACTTTGAATGGGCTGTATGGTGTTGCATAGTTCACTGTTTCGTTAGATGTTGATTTTAAGGTGGTTGCGTTAATTGTGTTTTGCAGCGAAGTCCTTCCCTTGCGTTGGAAAGAAAGGTTCTCCACTTTCACTTTTAGCTGAATGTGATGGGGTGATCTTAGCTAGTTCCTAGACTGATCAACGTTTTACTTTGCCCTAGTCCATACCGGAGTAGCTAATTCCCAGTCTTTTCTAGTTCCTTGTGTGATGTCATTCTTCATGCAGTTTTCAGGCAGGGTGCAGTTGCCAGCACATGTTGTTCTGATGTGGGGCACTAGCTCTGCTATCTTCCCTCTCCTCTTTCAATTGCATTAGTATTTACATAGAGCTCTTCATACCCTTTGCAAGGCTTAATGCACTGTCACGAGTTGAGTAAGCATATACTCTGTGTATATATATTTTTATATAACACTACTTAGCCATCTTTTGTCGCCTGGGTGACCTTTAGGTGAAGGCATGTTGGCTGCAGATGTCGTTTGTGGGGAAAAATTATTGGGTGTTGTATGTGATTGAAAAGAGCCTAGCCTTGCTAAGTTTTTAAAAAAGCACATAAGTGTGGACGTTCTTGAAAGGTGTTAGATATAGGCGCTGCTGCACCTGTGGGTACTTACAGAAATATTTAGATATTTTTATATATTGGCTGCCTTGGCCTGTTGCCGTTTTAAACTGCAAATCTGACGTGTCAAAATAACCAATTTCTGCAAAGTCAAAACCTTCCTTTTAAATATTTATAAGTCACCTCATTTTGGGCCTTTTGTTTGCCCATAAGGCAGTGTGCACCGTTTTTAAAAATAGAACATGTAGGAATTTAATGTTAAACTTGTCCTTACAGTGAAAAAGCCCCAAAAGCTATTTTTTGATGTAGCAATGCTGGCTGTTCCATAGAAACAAAAACTGGTTACATTATTACATTTAAGGATGCTAACTTTGGTTAGTAAACAGCTAGAAAAACAATTAAGCTACCTCTTAAAATAGATATTAAAAATCCAATAACACTTTTAGAAAGTTACCTTTTCACTGCCTAAAACTTCTGAAGGACCATTTGCAAGTGTTCTCCCATTTTTGCCAGCCAGTAGGTAGCATTTGAAGAGGTGTGAGAGTTGCTGCCAGAGCAGAGAATAAAGGCCTGGGTTCCCTCGACAAGATGACCAGTGGGGTTGGGTCCAGGAACTGTATTAACTTCAATGAGGCGCCACCCCCATTCCAGTCAAATTTTAGTATACACCTGGGCAGGTCCCTTTCTTTGTCTCCACAGCCAGGCATGCTTCAATCGCAGTGGGCCTCTTTTTGATATTTCAGGGTCAACTCCTCTTTAAATGTCAAATCCTCCTTGACCGGTCCACAGGGGTTTTACATATGAGACTTTGGCTCACTTCAGTGAGCGAGAAACAGGATGCCAAAGCAATTATTGTGTATCCACTGTCTGGTTGCTGGAAAACCCTGCTTTGTTCTACCAGATTTCTGTCTCTGGGTTTATCTGGAGTACATGCCCCAAACTTGATTTTAGTGTAATGTGTGGGAGGACACTAGGATTACCATAGTACATTCCCCCCCACACACACAAAGCTTTCAGAGCCCATGTTAAGTATGGCCAAAGACTTCCGCCATCATGAAAAAACACTCAAAGAGGAAAGGGGCTGTCCCCTTAAACTTTTACCCACATTGGTTAAGGGATGGCCAGGAGTCATTCCCACTCACCAACTCGTGCCAGGTATAAATGTGGCACCTCCAGGCTCCAACTTCAGAACACTCCTGGATCAGAAGAGGACTGCCATGCTGTCTGAAACCTAAGAAGAGCATAGGAGTCTGGACCTGCTCTCCCTCTTGAAGTCAGGACAAAGAACTGGACTCCAAGGGAGACTGACCTCCTGTTAGAGCTACAGAGACACAACAAGATATTAGAGGCCTATTCTTGCAACTGACCAGTGGCAACAGGACATGAACTGGACCCACTTATTGGCCTCTGTCTGCCAATTAGTGAGTCTCTAAGTGTCTCCCCTGAGGTCCTGGGTGCTTTAGAACTGTACCCCTGTGGTGGATTGGGACTTAAAGAATCAAATTCAGAAGGCAAAATCTTTGACCGTGTAGAGACAGCACGAGATTGCAGGAGTAGGAGACAGAGATCACTGGCCTGAATGTGCCCTGTCTGGTCAGCATGTCTGAGAAGTAGCAAGAGAAATAAACAGTGAGTGCGAGCCGCGTGACCCCCCCGCCTCAAATCACGAATATTAAAATAAAATGACACCATGATTATAGTGCAAATGAATTAGCTAGATTAATGCCAGAGTTATGCTGACTGTGTGCACCAGAGATGTGAATAATTCTGAGTTGATTTGCAATCAGAAGTGAAGCTTGCAATGCGTGCCTTAAAAGACCCAATCACTCTTTATTCCAAAAATGCATCTATGTTCTTTACGTCTTCTATCAAATTCATGTTAGTATGCGTTATAAACCCATATTTTATGAAACCTGCAAATTAGCTTCTAGTTCAAGCTTCCAGGCTCCCCCGTTGCTGGATAGCTTTGGTGGCCATCTTGGATTGGGAGTGGCTCCCTTTGATGACATCACCAGGCCACAGTTCGCTGCCATATTGGATTCTATGGAACGTCACAGCTACATAAGGAGTGCCACAGTGCCCTAAGGACACAGGAATCAGTGCCCCTACTGTGTACCAAAGGCAACTCACCCTTAGAATATATTGAAGGGCCACTCAGTTTGGGGAAACATCACTGCCGTTAGCCTGCAAAATGTTGTTAATAATTTGATTTGATCCCAGGAACTGACTTTTACTGCATCCCATAAATCATGCCACAGGACAGTGGTGTCATCTCCATGAACCACTTTCCACACCATTTTCCGGATGTGGTTCAGGAATCCTGACTTCCATTATATGGCCTCGTGCCACAGGAGCAGCATAGAATGAGGCACAGGTCTCACCAACAAAAGCAAAAAGAGGACTTACGTCAACGGCCAAGAGTAAGTAATTGAGAGAGAAAAAGGACTCTTTCTTTCCACCATCTTAGGGTTTTCCTGGTAAATCAAAATAGGAAACCCGAAAGAGGACTCGTCCATCCAGCCTGGCTCTGTTCATGTTGTGATGGACTCTCAGACTGACCACTCATTTTGATTTGTGCCGAGACTTAGCACTCAAGAAAGACTTGTGTCCTGGATTGCGCTTCCGCCTGCCCAGCACTCACCGTTAATGACCGACCAGAAACAGTTCTTCACCTCAAACAATAATTTTCACCACATATAGTCACTGCAACGGCTTTGTCGGCAAGAAGATTAACAGAAACAATTAAGGCTGATCATCTACTTACCAAGACTACCCTCACAATCCGAACCCCTCTACATTCCTTCCACATAAGAATGCCATTTATTCATGAGAAAAATACCAGCCTTCAGTTCTTGTTTTAACATCCAGCAAAGGCCCTTTCATGCTTTTTAAACAGAACGTTATATGAAATAGTTTGCATTTATTTATAACGTGACCTGTCCATTCTTGTTTATTTGAACTACAACCCAGAGCTCATTAAGGCTGGTGGAGATCACATTCTGAAGTGTTTTTTGATTTGTTACTTTTCTCTTTCTTCCCGATCCACACTTCACACTAGCATGGCAATGACACTACCTGACACCGCATCTCCCTCGAACGCTTTTCCAATACCCACCTAACCTCTCTAAATACTTAAAGGAAAAATTTGAAACGCAAAATCTTAAGAGACTTCCTTGAATCCCTTTTTGCAGACCAATACCATTGCTTGCGGAAAGGAGCCCTCAAAACAGAACTCCTCCTCTTCACACACAACATCGACCTATGGTAACCTCCTTGCAGAGTAGGTTTCGAGCCCCCTCACTGTCAAACATCGATTTGGACGAAAAATGAAGATAACTTCCCTCCTTGGCCTATCAGAGAACCTCGCAATATCCATCTTTGATAATGGGAAAATCATGTTCCAAGCAAATGATAAGATCCTGGCCTTGGTTGACAATATCTTTCCCACTCGCAAACCTCTCCCATTTAATTCACATCCCAACCCACCTGGTCTCTCGCCCCCTTCCTCAAGTCCCCCAACATTCATAACTTCGCATCCTCTGTTTTCGCCTCCACTCAACACACCTTTATGCAACTCCTTGACCTCCCACAATTCATCCCACTCTCATATACCTTCTGATTCCTATTCCTCACTCATCCACCCGCTCACTCACTGCCAAACATTCCAAAAGGACCCAGACACCTACCCCTACACCAAAAACCTTCAACATGAGTCCGCATACCCTCCCACCCATCAAGTAAAATCACACCCCTTCATTTAACTCCATCTCTACACCTCCCTCAATCCCCTCGCTGGCAACTCAACCTTGCCACTAGCTTGTCTCCTCTCACCATCACATCCAACAGGAAACTTTCTCAGCTCAACTCTCCACTTCAGCCCACCCACATCTGACTCCTCAGGACCCACAAGCCCATCCCAACATCTACCTCAAAAGAACAGCAAAAGTCTCAGCCTTCCCCTGTACACCACTGGACCGCTCTTTCTGCACTCTTGTCCTCTATTTCATAGCCCACGAAGAAAGTAGACATCCTTACCTCAGGCCTTCTTCCTTTTCAGCAGTTCGGTCACCTCTCACAAATGCTACCCACCACATCTGCCGCAGTCCAAGAGCCTTTCCAAACACCATTCCTAGGGATAATCCTTCTCCCAGACCCAAACAGGCATACTTCCCACTCAATGAGTATGAAATATTCAACCTTGTATAAAGCTATAAAAACACCAAGTGATCCGATACTCCGATCTCCAGCCAAACACAAAGCAGCCTCCCTATCCCCACCATTTTCTCGAACTGTACGCAAGTGCCATCCCACTCGCCCACCCAAAATTGCAACTCCTCCTCTAACTTGATCACATTACCACCTTTCCTCTCGATCAAACTGAGCACAACCTTGCCAGTTTCTCTCTTACTTGCATGCTTCACAACTGCCACTCTGCAGTCAGATACTGCCTTGAAGTCTCAGATACAATCATCAACCACATTGACATCTTGGTGCTCACTGAAACCTGGCTGAGCGATACTTCAAACAGTGTTTATCCACTCCTGTCGCCCCCTTGTTACTCCATTTTGAGAAATGACTGGGTTGGCAAAAAAGACGGGAGCGTAGCGGCCATACACTGAGACTCTCTGAACAGCTGGCTTCTCCCCTTTACCCGCTTTTCAATCCTTCAAGTGTTTATCACTGAAAATCATCTGACAAGCTACCTCTAAACTCAGGTTGAAAGTGATCTAGCACTCTCTTCAAATCAAAACCTTCATCGAAGAGTGCGTGAAATTCTTCAAAATACAACTAATTTGCTCTGACAACATTATCTTTCTTGGTGACTTCAACCTCCATTGGGGTTCAGAAGGAAATATACCACTGGACAACTTTGCTGCTATTCTAGAAGACCATGACCATCACCAACAATGCCAGAAAGCCACACACTGCAAAGGGGCCACTCTCGACCTGATCATCTCTCACTTATCAACCAGTGATCCCATCCCTGTAGATTGGTCTGATCACCTGCAGATTCCATTCACAGTGTGTTTCTCTAACAAGAAATCCCTTGGACAACCGAACAAAGAAAAAATCTGGTTTAGAGACACCAGTAACATCGACGCTGAAACTTTGAATAACCTATCTCTATCAAACCTCTCCTCCATAGATCTTCTGCTCAACATCAACTTGGCCACAAACAAGTTCAATTCCTGCATGGACTCCCTGATGAGGGAATTCACCAATCAAGAGCAAATACAGTAGATCCAAACCCTCTTGCCCTGGTATTACTAGGCCCTCTGCGAAGAAAGGTAAAATATCAGAAAGCTGAAGAATGAGTGGCGATGGGGTCCATCATCATTAAGTCTAACTAAGCTTTGTTCTGCGAGACAAAACTTCAAAGGCTAAATTTCCAAAGCCAAGTCATCACACATAAGAGCCTTTCTGGATGCAGCCAAGAACTGACCAAAACAACAATTTCAAGTAATTAAGCAAGGTAACAAACTTCCTCCAGCATCCCATATAAAACATCTGAGATACTATGCAATAACTTTGCGGAGATCTTCGACAAAAAAGTAAAAGACAATAATTTCTCACTTTCAGTCACACTCAACAACATAAACAAGGAGAAACTGCCTTGCAAAGCACTGCAGCCATGATCCTTTTTTCTCTAATCTCAGATTCGGATCAACTTCTAACTCTATACAAGGTGAAACCCTCTAACCACCCTTGCGACACCATCCCGAGCTCCATCAGCAAATTGCTAGCTAAACTGCTTTACCCCATCTGAACAACCCTGGTTAACTCATCCCTGGATCAGGGCCTGTTCCCAGACTTTCTAGAAAGGGGTCAGATGTCCCCTGTCATAAAATCAGTGGATCCTAATAACTTTACCGACTTCTGCCCAGTATCCACTCTCCCTCTCCTCTAGGCAAGGTGATTGAAAATTGCGTAGCGTCTCAACTGTCATCCCACATCAAGGATCACAACTTCCATGACTCCGTTCAATCTAGATTCTGTCAGGGACACAGCACTAAGACTACAATTCTGCAGATTGTGGACAATTCCACCGCCTCCTTGACTCTAGTAACTCCTGTTTACTTGTTCTCCTCGACCTCTGCTGTGTTTGACACAGTCGACTACCAGGTTTAGCTGGACGCCATGAAGTATCAATAGGCATTGATGATGATTGTCCTTAAGTGGTTCACCTCACACCTAACACACCATTCCCAAATGGTAAAATTAGGAATGCAGTCGCTGATCCAGTCAGCCTGCTTCAAGGGCTCCCCCAAGGTTCGATTCTCTCCTCAACACATTTTTTATTCTCTACCTCAAACCTCTCTACTCAATCCACAGGAACTCAGGAGTCCTTTGCCATGTGTAAATCAACGACACCCAAATCTACCTGAAGGTCTCATGCCCGGAATACTTCAGTCACCTATGCAACTTCCTGAATGAAACTCAAGCTTAAATGGCAAACAACTACCTCAAACTAAGCCCAGCAAAAACAGAATTACTTGTCATCTTTCCAAAGAAAGCTAACTCTTCAATCCAAGACTGGGTGGATCTCCTCCCGGACATTGAAGGTCAACCCTCCATCATTCAGAAAGCCAAATCTCTTAGTTTCACCCTCAACAGATTTCTTAACCTCCAGAGCCATATCTCCTCCATGATTAAGAGTGCCCAGTTGCAGCTAAGGCTGCTCCGGGGATTCAGGATCCTCATCCCAGCACAAGAAGAGTCCAGGCGCTGGTGCTCTCTAGACTCAGCTATGGCTAGCACTCCTTTTCGGCATTCCCAAAGTCCACCTAGGTCTTCTAGGAGCAGTCCTACATGTGGCAGCCCGCTTTGTGACAGGTCACAAGCAATATGATCACAGCTCCCCCATTCTGCACTCACTTCAGTGGCTTCCCATAGAGGCGAGAGCTCAATTGAAAACTGCACTACTCATAAAGCTCTTACTCCTCTCTACCCTCATACCTCACCGAGAAACTGAAAGTCTCAGGGACTGACAGAGATTCAAGAAACGCTCAACTGCTCCTCCTCGAACCTCCAACCAGGAGCGATACATGAACCCGTTCTTCTCTGGAAGCACAACAAGAATCTGGAACTCCCTCCCACTGAGCCTCCACCTGACTACATGTCATATCACCTTCAAAAAAGACCTTAAACCTCTTCTCTTTGAACACTACCTCTCCTAAACTGCTCCTACCCCCTCACCCTCCCTCCTACTGCATACCAACCTCGGCCTGCACAATCACTTGATGATCCTCACATGGTACTGTACCTCCTGCTGTTCATTGCTATGAATAGGTGTGATGAAGAAACTCCTCCTTTAATGTACGTGTATAGTTTTATTTTGTTATTGATATGTTCAGTCTTTATTGTGAAGCGCTCTGATGCCTCCAGGCGATGTCCACGCTATATAAAATAAAAAAAAACTAAAAGAAATAATACATTTGACCAGGACCAACCTGGTTGGTGTATCTGGCCAGCGTTCCATCATGGTCACCCTCAAATTGCGCTAGGGTATAGTCTACCACAACCATTGACTATAATTGCTTTTTGGCGCTATTCCCACTTAAAATGTTACAAATTCATGTCTCCAATTCCTTTTATTGGGTTTTTGTCATTTTGGTGTCATCCTTTAAATTGAATTGTACTCTATTTTTCTAATTCATATTTTTATTGTGTTGCATTTTGACTTTATTACTTTTTTGGTACTGCATAAATGCTTTATACATTGCTCTAATTTGAGCTTGTCTGCTCTTTGCTACACCTACTAGGGAATTGAGCTCAGGTTATTTTAGTGACTTTAAGGGTTCACCCTGACAAGGGTTGTGATTATTCCGTGAGGTGGGTAGTCACCCACCCTAATTAATAATCCCAGTTTCTTACAAGTCATTGGTTCAGTAAATAGTTATGGGACAGAGACAGGCACTCCAATAATTTACAGTATACTCCGCTGTGACTTGGGTTTAGTCTCTTGGGAAATTCGGTCGACCATCCTACAGCCTTTCAGATCCATTTGCAATGGGATACTGTCTGGTCTTCTAGCACTTGACTCACGTTTTGGGGAAAAGACTAGTTTTTCATGCTTTTCTGAATTACAAGTGGTCGCAGGTCATCCTTCCCTTTTTTTTTTTAGTACGATGTAGTTAACGGGGGAAGCAACTCCGGAAGGTTTACGCAGAAGTAAATGGGATGGTCGCTCTAGGTAATAGGTTGTATTTCATTCATCTTTTAATACAAATATGGCCTTAATAGCATGGCCTCCATTATGTGTAGGTCCAGAAACAATATGGTGGAAATTCAGTGCTTCAAAGTAGTGAAGTAGGCCTGCAGTATTGTGTAGATCTGGTTTCTCAAACCATGTGTTACGGTGCACAGGATTCATACTTGTGGGGTAGTCGGCTCTGATTTTAGATATTGAGTCCTGGAGAGCATCGGCGAAGGTTGCCTTGTGTGGGGGTGGTCAGTAGATTAGAAGGAATGAGATGGTGAATGTTGGTAGTGGTGAGCAGCAAATAAGTAATGATTCACACTCTGTATTGAGTGATCTTTAATCATGGTTGTACCTAGGGAATGGTTGTAGGCTACTGCACGGCCTCCACCACTCCTACTGTTTGGTAGGTTTCTGTATAGCATTAGGTATTCTTTAGGAATGGCCTCACGAAGAATGGAGTGTTGTCTGCCATCCAAGTTTCTGTGGTAAATTGCAGGCCTGGTTTGGAGTTGTCTATTATATCATGTATATTGGTTCCATTCTCTATAAAGGATGTTATATTAATTAGGGTGCAGGGTAATTGTTAATTGAGAACGCCGGATGGTTGTGCGGTTTCTGAATTTTTATAATGTGTTGCGAATTGCTTTTGGTGTGGAGGCGTCATGGCCTGGGAAAGAGGTATCTTAGTCTGGGGTTTTGCGTGTTGTTTGTTGTAGTATTTAACTTCAGTATCGCTTGAATGAACAGGGGTTGGCATATTGGCATTTTTGCTGAGTCTGAAGTGGTTGGTCAGAGTTTTGTTCTAGAAGTTAGCTTAGGATGAATGGTTTTGTTTTTAGTGCCTCTGGAGAAAATTATGACATTATAAATTCATTTGTCCATAAGTTTTCTGAGTGGCAGAAGTCTTGACTATGGTGTCCTTTCTTTTGAGAAGTGTTGGGGAGATCCTTAAAATATATAATTTGCTACTGTTTTTTTGTATGGCCAGTGTTTCGAATTCTTTCGGTGTTTTATTGAGTTTGGTCATCAGGCTCATTCAGAAGAGGAAGTAGTGATATAATGGGACTTGGACAGGCAACAGCTGATGTCTGAGATTGCCAGGGAGGTTGATAGTAAATAGCATTGTTGGAGAGATAACATAGGTTCTCATTATTGTAGGAGGTGAAAAGGTAAGAAGAAATGAAGGTGTGAACATTAGTATTATTGGCTAGTTTGAACCTTTTAGGTGTTCGAAGGAGGAAGGAAGACTCAAGTTGTAATGGTTTTATTAATGTTTTGTTCCACAGATGTTATGGCAGGAATATGTGTTAGAGGTGAGGGCAGAGGTTTGTTTTGTAAGTAGTGACCAATAGATATGATAGCTGATGAGGGTGTAAATGTAGGGAGGCAAGTGTTGTGTGATGCAGTCGGGTAACTATATAGACAGTGGCAGTTGTAGGTAGAGCTGTTATGAGTTTTAAGGAGAGGTTGATGTAGGGCTGGTGGCAGGATGAGACGTTAAGGTCAGTAGGGTGTGAGTATTGGTTGGTGAAGCAGGAATTAGTGATGTTAGGTCCTATGCTGGGGAACACAGGATGTTGAGTTTAGGGAACCATTTCCAAATTGTTGATCGTTGGTTTAGTTAATGGTGTAACTTTAGTTAAGTTTTCCTGCTTTAATTATTGGTCCTAACACTTTTTTGATGATTGTACACTTGTTTTTTTTCATTTTTCTTCTGATGTTGACTTTCCGTGATGGCTTTCTCGGGGATTGTTCTTATGTGGCAATACTTGGATTGTTTTTTGTGACTGGTGTTCCGCTAGGCCAGGTTCTTACTTATTCGAGGCTGCTGCAGGGCAATGTGCTTTCCTTCAGTTTTTTTGGGCCACAGTGGGACAGGGTGTCTGTCTTCTGGATTGTTTTCCTGGCCCCACTCTTCCATTTAGCCACTTCGAATCCTGACTTCTCTTTTCTTGGGCTGGTGCACACCCAACTCTTCTCTTCTCCTGAAGACCTGTACAAAAAGCCCCTTTCCTTTCTGCAGTGCAGGTTGCTTCATTGTGCTGCTTCGTGGCTTTTTCTGTGTGCTTGACAGTTCATGGTCGGATGGAGGGGCAAGCAGCTATGTTACACTACCGAACAAGAGGAGGTATATGGTGAACCTTGACTCGAAATCGTATTTTAGTATGATTAAATATGCTTCATGACCTTTTGGGTGAGGTAATTGGTATCTCTATCTTTGGGGATTAAATGCATATTTATTTCACATGATTTTGCAATATTAATTTTGATTTTTAATTTCAAGAGTTATATTTTTAATTAACATAATGTTCTGATACCAATCTTGATTGACATTTAAAACGCATCTAGGATTGAACACTGTCATTGGAATCATATAAAAATATGGAGGAACTGTAATTTTAAGATTTATATTTATTTATTTTATTTATTTATTGAGTTTTGTATAGCGCGAACTAGACCCGAAGATATCGGAGTGCATCACAGAGTTGTCATAGCATCAATCCCATGAGTTAACAATTGGAGTAAATATAGATACATAGTGACAGTATGTAAACAAATATACGAGAGACATTGCGACATGCTGACGATACCTTTATTGAGGTAGATACGGTGTGTGTGTGTATATATATATATATATAAATATCTTGCTTTGCTGAGATTAGCAGAGCAGCAAATGCACAAGTTACATGTGGAGTAAATAAAAATACATTATAACCATATATAAAGGAAATTTACGACAGACCGTAGTTTGGGTGAACGATATGGATTCAGAGGTAGATAAGGTAGTCCATGGTGAAGGTGGGAAGAGTAGAAGCACAGTTTCTCCCGAGGTAGAGATGCTGAAATTTCTTTAGAGGGTGCAGGGAGGGAGCGAACAGAACAGTCAGGTTGTTTAAGGGGGAGGGTTTAGATATTTGTGACGAGAAGTAGTTTCAGTTTCTTCTTAAAGTGGGAGAATGATTGATTGTCATGTAAATCCTGAGGCAGCGAATTCCAGATTCTAGGAGCGTTCCCGGAGAAGTAGCGGGTGCGTGAGTTTTCTTTCTTAAATTTTGGCGGAATCAAGAGTAGACTGTTAGAGCATCAAAGAGGTCTTTTTTGCCTAGCTTTTGTTTTTTTTTGTGAGGAAGACTGGTTTTTCCATGTAAAGTGCTTTGTGGATTATGCACACAGTTTTGAGTATAGCTCTGGCCTCGATTGGTAGCCAAGTGAGTTTTTGGAGAGTGGGGGTGATGTGGTTGAAGCAACTCTATCCCAACAGTAGTCTAGCCGCTGCGTGGAGTGTGAGTTTCAGGGGGGCTAGGTGTGCTTTTGGGGCGCCCGTAATCATTGCATTACCGTAGTCTAGCTTGGAAAGGAGTAAGGATTGCACCACAGTCTGTAGGTCTTGGATGGGGATGAAGGGTTGACTTTTTTTAATGTGTTTTAGCGTGTAACAGGCACTTTTCTCCGAGGTATTCATATGCTCTTTCATGCTTAGGTGTCTGTCAAGTGTAATCCCAAGGGATTTCACAGAGTTGGAGATTGAGAGTTTGCATTTTAATGTAGTGAGGTTGACGAGACAGTTATCTACGGAAAAGGATTTTTCTTTGGGTTGTATGAAAAGGAGTTCGGTTGTGCTGGGGTTGAGCTTAAGATGGTTGTTGGTCAACCAGGATTGAGCCTTGAAGAGCGTGCCATTTAAGTGCTCGATGTCTTTGACTGACGATATTTTCATGTAGAGTTGGGTATCATCTTCATAGAGATGATAGGCAATTCTGGCTTGCTTCAGGGTCATTGCAAGGGGTTCGGTATAGAGGTGGAATTGGGCAGTAGACAGGATTGATCCTAGAGGGTCTCCTTGTGAGGCTGGCATCGCTTTTGAGGTTGAGTTGTTTAGTTTGATTAGCTGTGAGCGTTGATTCAGGAAAGAAGCAAACCACTGAAGGACCATTCCATTGATGCCTGCCTGCTGCGAGAGGGTGTTTAGGAGGATGTCATGGTTGACAATATCAAAGGCAGCCGAGAGGTGCAAGAGGACTAGGAGGCAGGCCTGGCCATCCTCTAGAGATCTGTGTAGGTCGTCTAAGATGTTCAGTATTGCAGTCTCTGTACTGCAGCCTTTCCTGAACCCAGATTGGAAGGTGTCATGCAAGTTGTATTTTTTAATGTGGTTGTAGAGTTGTGCAAGCACACATTTTTCGATGGTTTTGGCAAGGATAGGGAGTTTAGTTATAGCCCTGTAGTTAGAAAGTGCTGAATTCCTACACCCGGCCCAGTCAGGGTTTAGAGCCGCCCATAGTACGGAGTCCGCTTTGATTGAAATTTCTGAGGCAATTCGGGAGTGTTTGGATGCCGGAGGTAAGGCAGCCCTGATCCTCCTGGACCTGTCGGCAGCGTTCGACACGGTCCCTCACTCAGGACTTCTTAAACGTCTTGCTGAGATCGGGGTCTCTGGCTCAGCCTGGTCCTGGGTGAGTTCTTTTTTGGAGGGTCGTACCCAGCAGGTCTGGCTGCCTCCGTCTGCATCTAAGCCTTTAACAGTTACTACAGGGGTCCCTCAAGGATCATCCCTTAGCCCCCTGCTATTCAATGTGTACGTGACTCCTTTGATATATTTAGCAGAAAAATTGGGGGCTAAAATTATAGCTTACGCGGACGATACGCAGCTGCTGTTCACTTGGGAGAGGAATGCCAGCTCGGTGTCGGCGGCTAAGTTTTGTTTGTCTTCCATTTTTAAATGGCTTGCTTCCGCCCAGCTTAAGTGCAATGAGGAGAAGTCAGAGATTCTCCTTTTGGAAAATTTCCCCCGCTGTTTAGGGAGTCTCTCTGGCCCTCTGACTCTTCCTTGCCTGTCTCGACTGGGAAGCCAGCGAAGAACCTAGGGGTTTGGTTCGAGGAGAATCTCTCCTTTAATACACAAATTAAGAAACTTGCTGGCACGTGCTTTGCCCTCCTAAAAACCCTTAGAAAATTTCTCCCGCTGCTCCCTAGGGCCGCAAAAGAGACTGTAGTCCGGGCCCTTATTTTATCACGGCTGGACTACGCCAATGGTCTATATGCAGGCATATCGGGCCTCTTACTGAATAGGCTTCAGGTGGTCCAGAATGCCGCAGCTAGACTTTTGCTGGACCTGCCGATTAGAAGCAGCGTGAGGAACCACTTTCGTGGGCTACACTGGCTGCCAGTGACGGCAAGGATAAAGTTTAAAATACTAACAATTACTCACCGGGCTCTTCACGACCAGGAACCGTCTTATCTAAAAAAACGGTTTTCCTTCTATGAGCCTAAGAGACTGCTGCGCTCCTCTTCTCAACTTCTGGCTTCTGTTCCTCACTTTAAATGCCAGAGGCTGGGCGGCAGCTCGCTTGCAAGGAAAGCAGCATTGGCTTGGAATACTCTTCCTTTTGGTCTACGGAATATCAAGGACCATCTGGCTTTCAGGAAATTATTAAAGACCTACCTTTTTGCCTGAACATTACTGTAATACCCCTCTCTAGGCTCCGCGCCGGGACACTCTCGAGTATTTGTGTGTGCTATAAAATAACATAACATAACATTAAGGTCGTTCTGGTCGGTGTCTGTCTTTTTTTTTTTGAAGAGTGGGGTTACTTGGCCCAGTTTGAGGGGAGCCGGCATGGAGCAGCTCGATAGAGAGGAGAAGATGATTTGGTCCATGTGAGAGAGATAATGTGACTGAGATTTTTAACAAGCGCCTCAGAGAGGGCTTGGAGATGTACGATGTTGGCTTCATGCTAGCGGGTAATTTTAGGACTTGTTCTTCAGGGATATGGTTGAATTCAGTCCAGGTTGCATTGTTTTTCAATTGTAATTATAAATTGAAGGCTGCTAAGATGTAATCAAAGCAAATCTGCTAATTAGGTATCATTGTCGCCATTATTGGTATTATAAAGATCCGTAAATTGGTGACCTAAGTGATGTAATTAGAGGAAATTTGTTAATGAGGTTATGTTATGTTAATGAATTCTTGGTATAGCGCAACGACTCGCCCCCAAAGGGGCATCTTGGCGCTGAGGCGACAGACAAATAGAGAAACAGCCATTAGAACACCCAGGTCTTAAGATGCTTTTTAAATCCAGGGAAGTCAATACATGTCTGAATCAACATCTTGTAGCCATATTCTTTTTATATGCTCTTTTTTTAGGAAAGGAGCGCCCGGCAGCAAATTGTAGCTGCTAGGCCATCCTACAAAAGAAATAAACCTAAAAACACTAAAAGAACACAATGGGGAAGAGAGCAATGATGAAGTGTGTGTGCACGGGGTGGAGGGGGGGGGAATGGGAGAAGTAAACACAAGTGGGAACAACAGAAGAGCATGGTGGGGAGGGTGACTAAATAACAGTAAATCCAAAGCCGAGTGGAATGTGGTGGCTTAAAAAGGAAATGGCGAAAACTCAGAAAATTACACTTCTTATGTGAAATCAAAAGGAGTCCTTTGCTAGGTAGCCCACTCAGCTACCCAGAAAGAAACAAAGAGGAGAAGTCATGGGGCTGCAGCCTCACAGCATGTCTAGGAACAATAACAAATAAATAAAATTAACAAATACAGAGTCAGGGTCTCTACAACGAGGATCTAGACGGGATACATGGACCGACAAGAAAACTGTCTTAGGCAATGCAACATGGACCCTATCATACATTAAACTGTGACAAAGAATACAAAATTATCCTGGTGAAAATGGTGAATGCGCATGTGACAGCATAAGACACCCACAGACTGAAAGATAAACTGGATTGTGTGATAATGCTTGTACTTTAAAATCTTGCTTCCCTACTATAAGTATGCTAACTCATTTATGTATGAAAATAACATCTACAAACTATCTTTGGCAAAACCTCCAATGGCAATAAAGCTTTGCTCCCAATTTTATGGTATTTATATTTTTTGACATTTCCGTCTGTATTTATCCCTTTTTATTTTTTGCTAATTTTATCTGTGTTTATCTGTATGTATTTTAGGTTTTGAAAAAAATTAAGCTGGAACTAGTATATTTCCATATACATGTAGCCGATAAATGTGCATTCTTATTTGAATGTCTGACAAGTTTCAATAATATGATGACCCACAAGTAATAAATCAATACACTTATATGAAAATATGATCATTTTAGTATCGACCTCATGCATATATACTGCTGTTTAAGCCTCATTACTAAAACGTCTTTACTTTTTAACCCCCAAACCTGACAGTCAGCACAGATATTGGTCTGACAGTCATGACTGACAGTATTTAGAATCACTCCAAAAAGAGATTAATTTCTGGTTTTATCCATCTTTAAAAATTACTGTGTTCAGGAAATAAATGGTTTTCTGTCTGTATTTTTATCTATACAGATCAGTAAAATTGGAAAAAAGAGATTACAATGGCATGCTAACTGAGCTTACCACAGTGTGCCTGTAAATCTCTGTGAATCATTGTTTTCTAGGCCTATTTCTTGTCTGTCATGCTTACTGAAGTGGATAGTTAAAAAAGCTGATCATCCGCTATATTACTCATTGCAGAAATGTGAAAGAGCTATTATTCCAGTTTTCGCTGTGGAGAAACACGTCCATCACTCTCATAAATTATGGCGATGTGCACTTTCCTTATCCACCCCAGAAAAGCACTTACTCCAGCTTTTCATAGGAGTAAATTTGTGTGGTGTGAAAACAATCTGCAGAGTGCTTGTTAATACCCTGGCACTTACTAGCTTATTGATATTCATTACATTTTGCATGGCCACTCCCCCAGGGGCACCTATTTTTTCCACCTTCTTCCCTACAGTTGTGACTAAGTCCGACGGGCAAGCAGAAACGCCCATGGATCCACTTGGAAGTGTTGCACCTGATCATTTTTTGCATATGTAAATTTAGTGTACATACACTACGTCCTTAGTGAATCGGGATCTTAGTTATTGCAGCCAACTGCGCTGCTGGAACCAAAGGAAGTGTTGTAGTACTTTATTTGACCACACTTGGACTTTCTTGAGATCTTCTCAACCACATGTTTGATGAGAATCCCAACTATGTAATGGCTCTGATTCTATGGCATGAAAGGAGGTGAGAATTATGCGTCGAATTTCTTTAATTTTCTGACGGCACCAGAGGAACAACAATATAAACTACCTTTCCCTGCCAACCCCAAGGGAATGTTAAGGAAAGTAAACTGCAGATCATGTGACCGGTAACACAATTCTCTCTGATCTTCTGCACATTACTGCAATGCCAAATATGTACAAAAGGTGACTGCTTACTGTTTGTTCTGCTGCTTTGTCTGGTGTTTGTGATGCTGCAGAAGCTGTGTGACACGGGGCCACTAGCACGGGCCACGTGCTGAAGGCGCAATGCTCACGTGGTGACTCTTCAATGGACTGTGCCGGGGATTTTTCCCCATATGTCATCTGCAGGCATGGGGAAAAGGGATGAATCTTTCTGCCTTCTAAGTCACAAACTCAGGACAGTTTTGGATCTCTCCTTACAGGTAGGAGAAGATGTGTTGATTTCCATGGAAGCCATCCCACAAGGGTTGGTAGCTGCACAAGCCATTTCACGCTCCCTGTGACCCATCCTTGACGTAGACCCAGGTCACAGTCCCAGAATCGCCAGTGGCAGTGGAGACTGAACCAACAGGTGATGGGGACATTTCAGTGGAAGCACCCACCACGTTCCAGCAACAGGTTCATTGCCTCTGCATGGGCACCAGTGGACCGGAGAGGGTTGCCGGTGCCCAAGACCCCATGAAAACTGCAAAATCTGTCTTAGCATAAGTTGGACAGACCTCCAAGCGGTCTCCAGCTGCAAAGAAGAATTACCTGGGATGTATCGCAGTCAAGATGGCGGCCACCAAGGGGACTTCACTGGCATTAGTTGAAGACTCTGATCGTACTAAGTAGGAGGATGAAAAAGACAAGGACTTGTCCAGGATCCAAGAGTCAGACTTGAAAAGGTCTTCTTACTGAGATTGGTCCATCTGACCCCATGATGGAGCAGAATGAAGGACATTTTTTGCCATTACAACCCTAATGATGAGAAGCGGAGGGCAGTTAAAATGGCCTCTCTGTTTGACTCAGATGCGATAAGACAACTCTGGTCGTCTAAATGCTTGCTTTCTTCAGTGGTGGTTGAGTGTTTGCAGAGAGACGCGCAGGCCTCTGGACAAGGTACCATACAACTGCCTGCAGCCAAATACCCATGGAACCCTCCTCCATACTCGGCCTGAGTGAAACACTAAGGTCTGATCAAGTTAGCCAAGTGGTCCTATGAAGCTTCCACATAATAAACTGACTTCTACAAACTTCCTGCAGATGGTCCTAGCTGCCACTGCCATGGTGCCCACACCCCACTGTTCTACACTAATATTCTCTGTAGGAGCTCCACTATTAACATTGTGCTAAATAGGCGATTTCTTAACCTACGTAGATGGACATACATCACACGTGGCCTTTTCTCTCTACACTGGCTGCCAGTAGCCATAAGGACCTAGATGAAGTATAACGCTACGCATGTGCTGCGGCTCAAGCACTAAGGGGCCAGATGTACGACCATTTTTAGCAGTCGCAAATGGAAAATCAGGCCTTTGCGACCACTAAAAAGGGTTGTAGCATGTACAAACCCTATTTTGCAAGTCGGTAACCTATTACCGACTCTCAAAATAGGGTTTGTGAGTCGCTATTAGGAAGGGGCGTCCCTTCCTAATAGTGAGTTGAACTGGTATGTACGATTGTTTTGCAACCAAAATACGTTCGCAAAACATTTGCAGTTACCACCTACTCAAGTAGGTGGTATGCCAGTCGCAAATGGGAATGGGTCCCCAGGGGACCCTTCCCCTTTGTGAATGTACGCGAAAATATTTTTTAAGGGCAGGCAGTGGTGGACCACTCACTGCCTGCCCTTAAAAAATAGAAAAAAAACTTTTCATTTTTTTCTTTTAAACGCATCCGGTTTTCCTTTAAGGAAAACGGGCTGCATTTGAAAAAAAAGTTGCTTTATTTAAAAAGCAAACACAGACCCCAGCAGGCCACCATCCCTGTGATTGTGGGCCATTCCCAATGAGGCGCAAATTGGAACCTGCTTCATGAATATTGATGAGGCAGGTCAGTTGCGACCCCATTGGGAATAGCTCAATGTGTCTGAGACATATTAGTACATTCGGTTTTGTGAGTCGCAAATTGCGTTTCGCAAAAAATCGCAATTTGCGGCCCGCAAAACGGAATGGTCGTACATCTGGCCCGTAGCCACTTGCAACCTGTTCAAAGTTACACTTTAGAAGGTCACTATTTTCTCTCCATTTTATGCCGTGTTAAGCACGCACAATGGCGCTGAAGAAGGGTACACCGGCTACAGCCGTCGGTTAAGGTCCAGTAGACACTCAACGAATATTGGGGTACAGTAGAAAATAGATGCTAGAGGGGGCTCTTACACTGGGGCTTTAGTACAGTTGGCATCTTTTGGAGTGTGCAGCCAAAAACACAAATATTTCACCACAGAGGCCACCACCTGTTTCTCCACCACCTGTTCTGCTGCCCCCATAAAGGGGCGCTGGGCTGACGTGATAAACAGGCTGAACTAAATTCAAGCAGTGGCGGCATCTCTCACCCCTTGCATCTAAGCTTACTTCAGATCGCATTTTTAACAGGATTCTTAACCCATAGCGTAAAGGCGTAAAGTGCTCGTTTCGTCCTTACCTTGGTGAAGTGCGCCCTCTGCTGCCTATTATTAAGCACAACACCGCAACTCCATTACAACACTGCTCAGTTTAATTGTCATGCATGCCCATTTTGCTGCATTTCTCACTAGTGTCCGCTTTCACCATTATTTACGCTACATTATTATCAGCAGTAACTGTTGCTTTGAACTCTCAGTGAACGGGAGTGGAACCATTCTGCAAACCAGTGCACCTATACGGATCCAGAGATAAACGAGTAATGTCATAAGTGGGGTGGTGGAGACACAGAGGAGGGCAAAGCCACGCGCTGATTCAGCACAATGTATTTATAAAGCTTTGTATGAACGCATGCTGTCCAGCTTCATTAACAGAGCAGCCTACGTGGTCCTACCAGTAGCTGCCACCAACTGACTTGTTTTTCTCTTTCCCTGGATTACCTTGTAATACTTAGAAACAGATGCTTCTGGCACTTGGCAAAAACTAGGCCTGGGCGGAGTTTGCGTAGTTCCGTTCTGCTATGCGGAACTCCGCGAAGTGACAAAAAAAGCTCTGGTGCGCTTCGTGGAGTTCCGCAAGCGACTGAGTGAGGTAAATCACTCTGCCTGCGTTGATTTTTAGCACCGGGCTTTTGCCCCACGCTGTAAAATCAGCACAAACGTCGCCACATGTAGCACAAGAGGGCGCAGCTTCTTTCTGCCGCTTGAGTATATGTTCTACTCGAGTGGCAGCTTACTCAACGCAAACAGCAGGTTTCTCAACGCAAGTGGACTGTCCATGTTGAGAAGTCTCGCCGGGAGGTGGTCTAGCGTTGGATTTTCCTCCTTCGCCAACTTAACACTGGCGAGCAGCGAGTTTTTCGGAACTCCGCGCTCTACGTGGAGTCGAAACTCCGCAAACTCCTCAAGCAGAGCGGAGTATACTGCCCAGGAATCAAGTGGCCCTACAGTGTTTTTGCCCCAGGCCTTGCAAATACTTCTAACTAGCCTGGGGGCCAGCTGTAGAGCTTTTGGTGCCCTAGCAAAAATGCCCAAGTGCGCGGCATCACAACTCACTTTTCCCAGCACTTGTACACACAACCACACCACACAGAGTAAATCAGTAAGTATATATTTTTAACATATATGTTACAACCTTAACTAGGATTATTCGCAATAATACATTTTGCAAGGTACATGCAAGCTTCATAGTTCTTTACAAGTAAAAATGCCCGTTGGGTATACCCGTTAGGCAATGAGGAAATACAAATTAATTAACAAAGAGAATTCTGTAGGAAGCCATGCACTTTCTGTTTCTGTCATTTTTTATTACAAACACATTATTCATGTGAGCAATATCTAATCAAAACGTGACATGGTATGAACAATCTGTAGTCGTTTAAAAAAAAAAAAAAGCTTTATTGCTTTAGTGTTAGTCAAACAATACATACATGAGTGTCTCAAGGCGTACTTCACATCTATGACGTATATGCAGTATGACATATAAATCAGCTGACCTCGCTTTTGATGGAGCAGGGTAAATGAAAAATTTTTAACCTCCTAATATTTTCGTAAAATAATTAATAAACATGTTCATTTAAGTAAATAACCAACAATGTATGTTACATGTTAAGGGTTAAAGGTAACACGCTATTCCGTGTGCAAATTAATCAACTTATAATTGTTTACGTGTCTAACATAACATAATATTTGCGTACTAATTAAATAATAAACGCATGATCTGTGCTTTTAAATAAAACGTGTGGTTGCAAAATAAAGCGATGGTAAGTAAGGGACAGCTTTATATGTTGCTTTTTGCTAGGTAATACCTAATTGGGGTACGTAGAAAGATGGGAGGGAAACGAAAGGGTTTATATTTCTTTGTTTTAACAATATTTTGTTTATCTTTGAAAATAGTGCGCTTAGGCCTGTCGAGCAGCGATATAAAATGGCCGCCAGTTGCTAGAGTACGCATGAGCGGGGGACCATGTGATAGAGGAGAGAGGCTGTGGAAAGGGATGATCACGTGCTGGTGCTGAGAGGCTAAGATGGAAGTATGGTCAAGGCTATTGTGACCTTTCTGAGCAGATGTGTGCCAAGATGATCAGCAAGAAGCGTGAGAAGTCCAACTGAATCAATGGACGGAACTGTTGAATCCAAAATGTAGCAGAAAAAGATACAAATTGGACTGATCGAAACGGATGAGCAATGACATAAACTGTGGGAAACGATGCAAGCATGGACATTCCACAAGGAACTGGTTAAGACCAGGAAGTTTGATTAAAATGTATATGGGCCTGAGTTTTGACCAATGAGAAAGAATCACGCCATGAAGATGAAACATTTTATTCTGTAAGCTAGAATTAGGGTATAAGAAGACCTACTCTTGGTGGGAGAGGTAGTTGCTGAGGTAGATGCTGCGGGAGTTGCTGGAGAAGTTAGATGCTGTAGATGGGTGAAGTTGCGGTTGCTGATGCTGACGAGCTGATGCTGCTGCTGCTATTTTTCTTTTCCAGTTGAGTATAAGATGCTGCTTTAGGAGAATTTTTCCTGATAGATTTTTATTTTAGAACTATTAGATTTTCCCCAGATAGATAGATTGATCTTTAGAGTTCTTACTATGATAACCTTATTTTTCCGTGTAAATAATATGAATTGCAATTTCATTTTATTCTTATATTGATTATAAATGTAATGATCTGAATAATAAGCTTAACTTCATTTCTTGCTTCAAAACTTTACATAAACTTTATTATTCTTTAAACAAATGACTCAGTGATTCTTTAGCTCAATGATTAAAGTAAATTGATAAAGAGTTTATAGTGATTGAGCTGGTCTTAATCATCATCAACTGATTCCTACTAGTTGGTCCATTGACCAATGAGCGGAATACCTTAAAGCAAATGAGAAATATTATGTCATGATAAAAGAGGTATCCCGTCTCCTTCCAGCGAATCGTTTTCTCCTAGGTTAATGACGGAGGAAATCCAGGGAATAAATGAGTAAGTGAATGTATATGCGGTGTTATGGGCCCCACCGTCATATGGATATAGTGTGTGTGTTAGAGGAATAGTTGCACCTGGATGACCAAAGCATAATAGGAGAATTATTTTTATTGTTAGCGCTGGATCAGATTTCTTGGTAGCAGAGTTATGGTTACTATAGATTAGTTTGGTGATTATTGATTATTGATAAGTTCATGTCTAACACTTTTTGTTGAGTCGCGTTATGTTATATGTAAGTTTTCACGCTTCTGGGAAGTAGGAAGTGGAACACGTGTGGCAAAAGAAGTCACATGGAATTGTGCATTGTCTGAGTTCATTTTTGGTGATAACACAGGTTGTGTTATGATAGGGACGTTTTCCGTATAAAAGGTGTGTAAGTGAAATAGTGATCGGTTTTCTTGTGAAACTTTGGCCTTAATTCTCAGGAGCAGTATAGTCTCCACATGTGTTTTATCCCCAGAGAAACGGGTTTACCGCTTGCTTGAAAGAAGGGTAAGGTAGAGGGAAGTGCTACTTTATCGGCGAAAAAGAAAATTCTGTGGTAGGGTAGAGGTAAGCGCTGCCTACTGGAAAATACAGAGTTCTTGTGTAAATGGTCAAAGCTATCTCTTTGGTTTAGCGAATCAGACAATGGAAAGGTGTTTTAAATGTTGTAACTAACAAAGAATTGTTGAAAAAGAAATTGCCGAAAATTTTTGTAAAGGAGGGGTCAAGAGCAGAAGTGACGTAGACAAGAGTCGCGCTGGGATTGGACAGTGCGCTAGTCACATGGAAACAGGAGCAGAACTGACGTAGACAGAAGCCGCGCTGGGATTGGACAGTGCGCGGTAGACAGAAATCGCTCTGATTGGAGCATTGGTGTGAGTCGCGCTAGTATTGGTTGGAATAACGCATAGAGAACAGTGTTGAATTGCGGATCATTTAAGGAGAAAAGAGGTTGTGAATCATGTCGTACTATGAGTATGGTAGAGAGAAAACGTCATGGATGACGAAAGTTAAGAACTTCTTTAAGAAAGACAAAAAGGTAGTGACTAGAGAGGGACAAATAATTCCTCCGCCGAAATCACCAGCTTCACATATGATGCTGAAATATGGATATCATACATGCATATGGTTAGAAAATTGGACAAAATATACCAATAATGATGGAGCATTGGCTTTCCCTGAGAATGGTTCATTTAATGTAGCTGTACTACGGAACTTGAGAGAAAAGATGGCAATGTTAGAACGCCTAGACCGACACAGTTTGAAGCTTTAACGGAATGGGAAGATGAGATGTATGAGCGAGAGAGATTCAGAGGATTAAAGAATCATGAGTTTGTGCCTGGAAGGTTATGGGGAGTAAATCATGAGGACAGAATAAAGCGTTGGAGATATGCTAACATGACAGGAGGTTTGTTTCCAGCTTTTACAGTTGAGGAAGAAGCAAAGAGAAAGTGTACAGAGAAAAAGAAACATGTAGTGGTAGAAAAGTATGTGTATGGTGGTAGTGAAACGGATGACGAATTGCTGGAAGATATTTTAAACAGAAACCCACCTCCATACCAACAGACTTCTGCGGTGGTGACACCTAATGCACCGCCAATGGAAACTGGGAGGAATAAAAATCCCGAACGAAGAGATGAGACAAATAGGTCACAAGATCAATTAAAAACTTCACAAAATGAAGAGATAGAAAGTGACAATGCAACTAAATTAGCAAAAACGACAAGAGAATTGACAAAGAATATGGAAGCTGTAACTGTACCAGTAACAATAGGTCCAGTAATGCCAATTTTTGAGAATCAGAAAATTGATGAACGTTCTTTAGTGATTCCCATGAATTCACATTTGCAAAGAAAAAGAGAAGGGATGGAGCTGAATAATGAAGGTGCACACAATTTGGCTAGTACCTATAGACCAAGCCCACCTACTAATTTGACGATAAATGAAAATGAGATTAGGAGAATGCCTATGGTGACGGAGTCCGCATCAGGAACACCAGAAAGAAGTAGCAATTGGATAGAATTAAATAGTACGCCTGTAGGTCCGACTCCAGATGAGTTAAATGAATGGATGAAAGCGCTAAAAACAAAAGAACCGGAAGTGAAACCATTAGATGTAATTAGGTTGAAAATAGACATGGAAGAATTGATTTTGGGAACAATTGGAACAGAAAAATTAAAAAATTATCAGGATGATGAGATTATGTTTTTGTGCAAAAGTCTTACATGGAGAGCTAGAAATTTACATGACAAATTGGAAGAGACAGCAAATGAACTAGGAGTGGAATTTGTGAAAGTGAGAACGTTGCAGAAACCATACAGAGTAGATTTTTGTGAGAAAGACATAGAGAATTTGAACACATCAGGAAGACTGACCCAAATAAAAGAGTTAATTGTTTTATTGAGAAAATGGGGTGATGTGGATAGATGGAGAAATAGATGGTCGAAAAAGAATGAGAAAACAACAGATAAAGCATCTTTGGCTTTTGCAGTGACCGATAAGGAACCAGTTGTAAGGGAGTACCCGATGAGAGAAACTCCAGGTGGTAGTTATGTGCATGTTCCATGGACCAGACAGGATATACTGTCATTTACAAATGACTTCCCAAAATTGAGAGAGAAGCCAGTAGAATGGTACAGACAAGTGGAAAGATTTGTGAAGGTTTCAAAGGTGTTGTGGATAGATCTGGATGGATTGTTTGATATAGTAGTGCCAGCTGATTTGTGGACAGAATGTAAGATTACTATTGATTGGCCAACTGTAGAATATCCAAGGGACGCTAAAACAGGAGCGCCAGGACCAGAAGTGATGAGGAAGTACGACCAAGTAATTACCTTTTTGAAGAATAAGATTCCACCTAAAGAAACAGATTGGGTAAAAATAGACAGAACTACGCAGGAAAGTAAAGAATCAGTGCACGCCTACTATGAGAGATTGTTGTTGGTTTTCAAACAGTACAGTGGTTATGAGACACTGAATGAGAAGGATATGAGTCATTTTGTATATAGGTTTGTGTATGGATTGAAACCAGAGATAAGTGAAATGATTAAGCAGCATATGATTTGTTGGCAGAATAGCACAGTGGATGAGGTTTTGAGATATGCTAAGTATTGCAGTGATGATATTGAGAGTAGACAGCGTAAATTGAAAGAAAAGGCCATGTGGGCGCAGGTGAAAGTTGCAGAGAAGCAAGAAGCTCAATTGAGTAATACTGGTAATGAAACAGGACAGGTTAGATCCCGACCTAATATAGGTAAGGAAAGGACAAGGACAAGGAAAAGGACAAATGAGCATAGATGAGGCGAAGAAAAAGTGGCCATGCGGAAAGCTAGGACATTGGAGAAACGAGTGTAAATTTCCTCCAAAACCTAATGTGGAAAATCAATCATTAAATTCACAGGTGCAGAGTGAGGTAGTTACTCAACAAGGTCAGGTGCCACAACCACCACTTCCCAAGAGTGTTAACCAACAGAAATACAGTGCAGAAACAGGATTCTACGGAGGAGAACAGGTAACACAGTTGCCGCGTGCAGCTGCAATTTCTCAATATTGGTTACGACAGGATGAGGATGACACGGATGAAAGTTCCTGACGGTGCCTAGGAGAGGGGGAAGAGTGCGTGCTTGGCGCAACTCTAGAGGTAGAGCAGTCTGGTCCATTTGTGGATGGAGAAGTGAATGGTGCAAATGTAACATTCCTTGTTGACACTGGAGCTACCCGTTCTACTGTTAGGTCAGTGGAAATTCCAAACCTTCCTCTCTCAGGTGAACATATCCAAGTAGTTGGAGTTGCAAATCAGCAAATTAAAACGCCTCTTACTAAATTAGTGAAGGTAAGAATTGGTCCATTTAGCGAAATGCACCGATTTGTGGTATGCGATTGTAGTCCCGTGAACCTATTAGGACGCGATTTATTGTGCAAGATGAACTGCACTATCTATTGTACCCCAGACGGAATTGCATTTCAGACTCCAGATGAGGATGTGCTGTATAAAATGACAATGGTGAATTTAGAACCAGAAGTAAATGGTTTGTTTCCTGTATTTGATGCAGAGAAAATCCCAATTGAATTGAAAAAGACAGTGAAAGAAGAAGTGTGGGACTTTACAGGAGAAGATGTAGGATTAATGAAAGGAGTAGATCCCGTAAAAATAACAGTGAAAAAGGGAACGAGTTACCGAAATACGCCCCAGTATAAATTGACACCAGAAATAATTGAAGGAATAACGCCAGTAATAAATAAAATGATTGAGCAAGGGATTCTAAAAGAAATCATGAGCAGTCCATGTAATTCGCCAATAATGGGACTGAAAAAGCCAAACGGACCATAAAGAATTGTACAGGATCTGAGGAAGGTAAACAAAATTGTTGTGCCTTGTTGCCCGATAGTACCGAACCCTGCTGTGATTCTATACCAGATTCCACGTGAAGCAGAATGGTACACAGTAATTGATTTATGTCATGCATTTTTCTCTATTCCACTGCATCCAGATAGCCAGCCATTATTTGCGTTTAGGTTTGGAGAGCGTATTTTGGCATGGTGCCGAATTCCTCAAGGGTACACAGAAAGTCCCTCAATCTTTAATCAGATTCTAAAGAAATCGTTGGAAGATTTAAGAATGCCAGAAAAATCAGTGATGGTTCAGTATATTGATGACCTACTGGTGGCATCAAAAACGAAAGAAGCATGTGTCAATGATACAATTGCTTTGCTGAATCATATAGCAAAAAGAGGACATAAAGTGTCCCCTTCAAAATTGCAGTTTTGTCAACAAGAAGTCCAGTATTTAGGGCATAAAATTGAGAAAGGAGTGCGAAAGGTGACGACTGAAAGAATAAAAATGATTCAAGGAATGAGAGCTCCAATGACACAAAGAGAGGTAAGAATGTTTTTGGGAATGGTTGGATATTGTCGACAATGGATAAGCGGTTTTTCACTGATTGCTAAATCATTGCAAAAACTGACAAAGAAGGATGTTAAAGATCCTTTTGAAATGAATGATGAAGAAATGAAAGCATTCAGAGAGTTGAAAAAGAAATTGTGTGAGGCTCCAGCATTAGGAATGCCTGACTATGAGAAAGATTTTGAGCTGTATTGCAGTGAAAGAGATGGATGTACATTTTCAGTTTTGGTACAGAGACATGGAACTATGAAAAGACCCATTGCATATTTTTCGGCTGTTTTAGACCCTCTAGCGAAAGCATTGCCTGGATGTTTGAAAGCAGTTGCTGCTACTTGTGTGAGTCTGGAACAGAGTGAAGGCATAGTGATGGGATATCCACTGAGAGTATATGTTCCCCATTCTGTGGAAATTCTCTTGACAAGAACGAAAACCCAATACATGACACATAGTCGGCTGACTAGGTATGAAAAAGTAATTTTGAGTGCAGATAATGTGACCATTGACAGATGTATGAATGTGAATCCTTCGACATCATTGCCAGATGAAGAGAGTGTGATTGAAATGGATGAAGTAGATCACGATTGTCTGAATGTGCTTGAATACTGTACAAAACCAAGGTCTGACATACGAGATGAGCCTTTGAAAGAATCAGATTATATTCTGTTTGTGGACGGCTCATGTTTGAGAACGAGTGATGGAGTTCTAAGTGCAGCATATGCAGTTTGCACAGTAGCAACTGTAATGGAAGCATCTTGTCTGAAAGGGGTACGGTCTGCCCAAGTTGCAGAATTAGTAGCTCTGATTCAAGCATGCAAGTTGGGAAGAAATGTACGGGTTACGATTGTGACAGATAGCCAGTACGGCTTTGGGGTGGTGCACGACTTTGGTCAGATTTGGTCACAAAGGGGTTTCTTGACGTCTGCAGGAACGCCAATTAGAAATGGAGATTTTGTGAACAAGCTGCTTGAGGCGATACAGCTGCCTAAACAGATTGCTGTTGTGAAGTGCAATGCACATAAAAATGGGGAAGACTACATAACTGTTGGTAATAAATATGCTGACGAAATGGCACAGTACTGTGCAAAGAATGTGGTTTCTTTAAACAAAAGTCGGGAAAGAGAGCATATTTCTTGTCCTTTGCTTTTTACTAACTCTATTGAGACATGGGATGAGGTGAGACAGTTACAAGAAGCTGCAGATGATGAGGAAAAAGATACATGGATAAAAGCAGGATGTAGAAAACATGAAGAAAATGATGTTTGGGTTTACAGAGATGAGAGACCAGTTATGCCTGATAGCATGATTTCTGACATGGCACGGATGTACCATGGACAAGCCCATATTGGGAGAGATTCAATGATCAGACTTTTAGACAAACATGGTATAATCCAAAATTCAGAGCCATAGCTGAGAGTCTTTGTCAAAGATGTCTTATTTGTCAACAGTTAAATCCAGGAAGGAAGACAGTAGTGAGTCTAGGAACAATAGGACGAGAAGGAGGTCCTTTCACTAGAATGCAAATGGATTTTATTGAAATGCCACCTTGCAACAGACTAAGGTATGTCCTAGTGGTCGTCTGTTTGTTTTCTCGTTGGGTGGAAGCATACCCGACCAGAAGGAATGATGGAATAACGGTAGCAAAACTTATGCTGCAAGAATTCATTCCGAGGTATGGTTCTCCTGTCACGATTGAAACAGATAGAGGAACACATTTCCAAAATGAATTGGTTAAACTAATTTGTGAAGCACTTAGTATTAAACAGAAACTGCATTGTGCATACAGACCAGAGGCTTCTGGAATAGTAGAGCAAGTGAATGGAACAATCAAGAACAGGTTAGGAAAAATGTGTCAAGCTACAGGACTCAAATGGCCAGATGCCTTGCCATTAGTTTTAATGACAATCAGAAGTATTCCGGAAAGGAAAACTGGACTCGGTCCCCATGAAATAATTATGGGACGAGCAATGAGACAAGCACAAGAACCTGTCAACAAACTACTGACTATAACTGATGATCTAGTGCTGGATTATTGCAAAGGATTGGCTGATGTGGTGCGTTCTGTGTTTCATCAGGTTGGACCGGATGCGACCACTCTTGAAAGAAAACCAGCTCACGACTTGAATCCAGGAGATTGGGTCCGCATAAAAGTCCACAGGAGAAGAAACTGTTTGGTTCCTCGCTGGGACGAACCACGACAAGTGACCCTGGTGACGACCACTGCAGTCAAGTGTGCAGGAGTGAAACACTGGGTGCATGCCAGTCACACCATCAGAGTTCCAGAACCTGAAGATCGACATGTGAGTCGACATCTGGAAGTATTGGATAACAGTTCAGCATCAGAAGCAGAAGAAGAAACAAACAGGGTGCCAGAACCTGAAGATCGACCTGTAAGTCGACATCTGGAAGACCCAACTACAAGTGCAACGACAGAGGAAGTAGAGGAAATAGCTGAAGTTCCAGAACTTGAAGATCGACCTGTAAGTCGACATCTGGGAATATCAGATACCAGTTCAGAATCTGATACAGATCATTCGGATTGTGAAGAAATTCGAAAAAGAAATTGGAATTTTGAAAGCATAAGAGAAGAAACTGAGCCAGAAGATAGTGACAGTGAGCAACCAAGTACAAGTTGTGGTGAAAATCCTTCGGAGATAATATTAATAGATGAAGAAGGGAGAGTTTCAAACAAAAAGCTAGAAAAATCGGAAGATCCCCGAGGAGCAATAGGGACAAATAGTCAAACACGAGAACAGGGAAATTTAGAAGCAGAAAGGAAAACTGACACAAATTCGGAAGAACCTCGAGGAGGGACAGAAATAGGTGAACGAAGGAAGATAAGAAAAGAACCACAAGTAGAGGAAGAAAATGACATTATAAGTTTCAAAATAAGAGGCAATAACGAAAGAATTGAAACAGAGTCTGAAGAAAGTGGAGAAGAAAGAAACCAAAAACTAGAGTCAAGAAAAAGAAATTGGAAAACAGAAAGAGAGGAAAAAGGAAGTGAGGCAAAAAGGCCAAGAAAAGGAGACAATTGGCCCAACGAAGTAAGAAAATTAAGATACAGAATCATAAGGTTGGATGGGAAAAGTGCAGAACAAGTGAATGAAATAACAAGTCAGAGAGAGCAAGAAAAACAAGGTGGAAAACACTTGCAGAAAACAAAGAATAAAGAAGGTAAATCCGAAGTATAGATCGCCTGAATGGTTGTATCTTGCTTTGACTAGTAACAAAGGAGAAAAGAACACTCACGAGAACCCAGAACAAAGAAACCTGATGGGAGAAAGTGAAGTGCAACAAACCTGAAGAAGTTTAAATAGTTTCTACCGGATTTGACAAAACACTGGATCTGACGAATTTACCGGATGTGACAAAGAAAGAATTCTGAGAAAGAATTAAAAGAAAGTACCAAGCAAAGACAAAACATTGGAGTACAGAGTGGCAAATAAGTCATTTCTGAGGTGTAGTGACACAATTTTCTGGAAAACAAATAAATAAGGTTATAAAACAAAATGGAGAATACTAGAGATAGAAAATGTAAATGTGAGTTTTTAAGTAGATGGTGCAAGATGTGCTGCTTTTGTACAGGATTATTAATGACAGTATGGGTGGTTTTAGCAATCACTATTCCAATTAGTTTAGCTGTAATAGAAACGTCTAATAACACTGAGAAAGAAAAAGGAGCTAACACTCAAGAACCACTTATTTTAAAGAGTAGTGCAGAATTATACAAGGACAAATCAATAACAGATTTTTCAAAAAATGTTTTTACTAAATTATTATATGAGTATGTAGAAACAATGGATGTAAGAGATTGCTATGTTTGTATGCAGTTGCCTGCATCTGTAGCAGAGGGTGTGACTTATCATCACCTCCCTTTGACGTATGGAATAACATGTAGCGTTTTAGCAAGTTTATTTTATAAAACAGGTAGATTAGAATATTATTACACTGACATAAATAAAATTTTTGCGAAAGTTTCTGTAGTTCCCGAGCTAAACAAAATAAAAGAGGGAAAAACATTTGGTGAATATTTTCTAGAAGATAAGATTTTAACATTAGATAGTATAATTAGGTACAACCTTACCTGCGAGTTAAAGAAGGAAGAAAAAGTATTTTTAGAGATGGTTGAAGAGAGAAGAGTGAAATTTCAAAGAAAAGTGATAGAAGAGACAAAAACACCTCTTTGGGCGTTTGAGGAAGACAATCATGACAAGAAAAAGACAAATGCAGCTATGACTCTGGATTGGCCCCAACAGGGAAGGTTGTGCATTAGAAGAAATAAGACAAGATATGACAATTATTTTGTGTGTTCCAGTATTTGCCATGACAATTACCAAATTTTAGGTGGATGGGGATTCAAAGGGGAAAAGATCCAATATTTCCAGGGATTTATTATGTTTGCGGAAATAGGGCTTATTATAGGTTGCCGGACCATTGGTATGGGTCATGTTACTTAGGCCTGGTCTTTCCAAAGATTTTTCATATGGATAGAAAAGAAAAAGGAACACACAAAATGATAAATACCTTTACACGTAGAAAAAGAGAAAGTTTTTCAGAAATAGTAGGTGATATTTTTGGAGCATTGATACCAGCAGTGGGAATATCTTTGAATGCATTTAGAATTCGGAAATTATCCACAGTGGTAGATCGTTTATCTACAGATACTGCTGGAGGGTTCTTGATGGTAAATACCGAGATGGTTGCCATGAGAGCTATGGTGATGCAAAATCGACTTGCCCTTGACATTCTTTTGGCAAAAGAGGGCGGAGTCTGTGGAATGCTGAAAGTCCAACATTGTTGCACTTACATTCCAGATAAAAGCGAAAATATACAGAAGTATATAACAAATATTACAAGTTTGCACAAAGAACTTGTTCCACTGGAGGTTGAAAGTGTTTTTGGAAAACTTGGTAAAGGGTTTTCTTCAGTAATAAATTGGTTAACAAGAATGAGTGGATTAATAATAGGGAAAGTTATAATAATAGCAACCGTGATAATAATAATAATATTAGTACTGAAGCTTGCAATAACATGTATAAAGAAAAGAAGAAGGCAGAATAAAATAGAAAAAGAAAACATGATAAACAAGGAGAGAGAGAGAAATGGGTGAAATAGAGTTAGAAGAAATAAAAGAGAACATGTACAAGAAAACGAAGAGACAAGTTGAAAGGGATACAGTTGTGTAAACTAACAAAAGCAAACGGATAAAAGATATATGCTGTCTGAGAAAATTGTATAACTTGGGTTTTGTGGTGATATTAAAAATCACCAAAGGGGGGAGTTGATGGAGCAGGGTAAATGAAATTTTTTTAACCTCCTAATATTTTCGTAAAATAATTAATAAACATGTTCGTTTAAGTAAATAACCAACAATGTATGTTACATGTTAAGGGTTAAAGGTAACACGCTATTCCGTGTGCAAATTAATCAACTTATAATTGTTTACGTGTCTAACATAACATAATATTTGCGTACTAATTAAATAATAAACGCATGATCTGTGCTTTTAAATAAAACGTGTGGTTGCAAAATAAAGCGATGGTAAGTAAGGGACAGCTTTATATGTTGCTTTTTGCTAGGTAATACCTAATTGGGGTACGTAGAAAGACGGGAGGGAAACGAAAGGGTTTATATTTCTTTGTTTTAACAATATTTTGTTTATCTTTGAAAATAGTGCGCTTAGGCCTGTCGAGCAGCGATATAAAATGGCCGCCAGTTGCTAGAGTACGCATGAGCGGGGGACCATGTGATAGAGGAGAGAGGCTGTGGAAAGGGATGATCACGTGCTGGTGCTGAGAGGCTAAGATGGAAGTATGGTCAAGGCTATTGTGACCTTTCTGAGCAGATGTGTGCCAAGATGATCAGCAAGAAGCGTGAGAAGTCCAACTGAATCAATGGACGGAACTGTTGAATCCAAAATGTAGCAGAAAAAGATACAAATTGGACTGATCGAAACGGATGAGCAATGACATAAACTGTGGGAAACGATGCAAGCATGGACATTCCACAAGGAACTGGTTAAGACCAGGAAGTTTGATTAAAATGTATATGGGCCTGAGTTTTGACGAATGAGAAAGAATCACGCCATGAAGATGAAACATTTTATTCTGTAAGCTAGAATTAGGGTATAAGAAGACCTACTCTTGGTGGGAGAGGTAGTTGCTGCGGGAGTTGCTGAGGTAGATGTTGCGGGAGTTGCTGGAGAAGTTAGATGCTGTAGATGGGTGAAGTTGCGGTTGCTGATGCTGACGAGCTGATGCTGCTGCTGCTATTTTTCTTTTCCAGTTGAGTATAAGATGCTGCTTTAGGAGAATTTTTCCTGATAGATTTTTATTTTAGAACTATTAGATTTTCCCCAGATAGATAGATTGATCTTTATAGTTCTTACTATGATAACCTTATTTTCCGTCTAAATAATATGCATTGCAATTTCATTTTATTCTTATATTGATTATAAATGTAATGATCTGAATAATAAGCTTAACTTCATTTCTTGCTTCAAAACTTTACATAAACTTTATTATTCTTTAAACAAATGACTCAGTGATTCTTTAGCTCAATGATTAAAGTAAATTGATAAAGAGTTTATAGTGATTGAGCTGGTCTTAATCATCATCAACTGATTCCTACTAGTTGGTCCATTGACCAATGAGCGGAATACCTTAAAGCAAATGAGAAATATTATGTCATGATAAAAGAGTTAACCCGTCTCCTTCCAGCGAATCGTTTTCTCCTAGGTTAATGACGGAGGAAATCCAGGGAATAAATGAGTAAGTGAATGTATATGCGGTGTTATGGGCCCCACCGTCATATGGATATAGTGTGTGTGTTAGAGGAATAGTTGCACCTGGATGACCAAAGCATAATAGGAGAATTATTTTTATTGTTAGCGCTGGATCACTTTCTAAACAATCAATTTTGCAATTGCTGCAATTTCAGCAGGGTTCATTTGTTGGTGCTAGCAGTGAGTGGTGTAGAGTGACCTGAAGGAAGCAACAGCGTAACAATAACGTATGCCTGGCCCTACAGTGTCAGAGTGCATGCCGCAATGTAGTGTGTGTGACACATTCACGAATGACCGCTATCCCTCTGGGTAGCCCCTCCACGCACGGTTTCAAACCACGGTCCAAGTAGTATATTTTGGGGTGAATCCTGTGTGCTAGGCCATGACAATGAGGGTGCCGTGGGGCCATGCAGGGGGTCTGTCAAATGTATCATGAGTTTGCTCCAGAGGTTCGCTTTAGGATGTTTGCAGAGTCCTCTGTGTTCTTCATTTTGGAGGGCAGTACCCTCAGCTTCCACCCATCTATAGACTTCAGCCGTCCAACAGCAGGGGGAAAGGGGGGATTCATCAGGAGATCTCCAGTGCATCACTATGGCTCGATGAGCCAGAACCAAGCCTAAGTCCGCGAACCTGGCCTGCACCCTCCTGGACTGTGGGTGGGGGTACTGGCGGGTGTCTACGGTTAATGCCCCCAGTGCCCTCCCCAGATCCACGGTGACCACCTGCCAAAACCTACTCGCAGAGGTGTACGTTCACATCATATGCAGGAAGTCTGCATCTGGCGTGTGGCATTGGGGACATACTTTTCAGCAATCATGAAAATGGTGTTGAACCTTTGGGGTGTAGGATAAGTAGTGTGCTGGTAGTTAAATTGTGTATAGCAGAATCTAGTGTTCATGGAACTCTTACATGGATGGGTCTGGATGTGCTCCCACTCTGTCTCTCAGCTCCTGACCTATCATGCCCTGCCAGTATGTTCTCTGCTTCATCAGGGGTGCGGCGGGCATCGCCTTAAGTGACTTGTACAAGCAGGATATAAGTTTGCGTCCGCCACCAAATGTCAGCACAACCTGTAGAACGCCATAGGTTCTGGGTTTAGTGCAGTTTTTCTCCCACATGACTTCCAGAGAACGCACCAATGTCCCATAGGTCAAGAACTGTGACTCTGGGAGTCCATCTTCCTCAGTCAGGGAGCATAACTCCCGGAGTTGACCCTCAATGCAGCAGTCGCCCACTGTAATAAGTCCAGCGTTTGACCATTCCCACATTCTCTGCACTGTAATATATCCTCCTCGTGCCGTAGGGGCATATGCTAAGTTTGGCGTCATCCTTCGCAGTGCCCTTTGCCATCATTGCAGATCAATGGCCACCAGTTTAGTGGGTTTGGGCTTTCGAAGCTTGATGCCAAGCATCAGAGCAATCAATGTGCCCTCCCATTGCCTGCCCCCCACCTTGCCCAATTCGGCTAGCTTGTGCCCATCCAGCCATCAGGCTATCCTTTGCAGCTGGGCAGCTAGATAGTATAGCTCAAAATCAGGAGCACCAAGGCCTCCCTATTCAGTTGGGCGATGTAGGGTGGTCAGCAACACTTTGCCTGCCTCCATCCTAAATCAAGTCTCTTAGCAGCATGTTCACTACTTTAAACCAAGACTGTGCGATCCAGATGGTAAGGTTCACAAAGTGACAAAGCATTCGTAGTAGCACCACCATCTTGGTCCAGGCGATCCTCGCCATGATCGGTAATTGTAGTGTGCGCCAGAAATCTACTCTGCTTCGGAGAGTATGCAGGACCCCTCCCAAGTTTCACTCCTCGACTTCTGCCTCTTCGTGGTAACCCTACACCCCTATGTATCTGAAAGTAACTGGTTCTCATTGGAGTCCCGTGTGGGCCACCTCTAGCGGGGTATGCTGGGAGTGCCTCATTAGTGGAAATGCACATGATTTGGACCAATTTGGGCAAAGGCCTGATACTCTACTCGGGTCACTCAGGAGTTTCACGCACCACGGCACACCTGTGTCCGCAGATTGTAAATACAGCAGCATATCATCAGCATAGAGTGATACACAGTGCCCCCATCGCGTAGTTGGAGTCTTCTACCACTTCCCTCCATCCAGACTATGCAGGCGAACGGTTCCAAAGCAAGCACAAATAGCATATGGGACAACGGGCATCCCCGTCTCATTCCCCTCAGACCCCAAATGGTTCAGATATACAACAGTTTGTTCTGAACGATTTGTAGTCATGTTTTTATTAGCTTTATGAAGCAGCCTCCTGATTGGGGTGGGCGAATTCCATTTTTTTAAAATTCTACTGTAAGCAGATGAAAACTTCACTGTATACCACACATTTCCTCTGGTTAATGCATCCACTAGCCCCGAATTAAATAAAAAGGTGACATGTTGGTAGAATGCCCGTCAGTAGAAGAATTCATCATTTATTCCTCGTCCATCTTACTGTCGCTGTCCTTACAAAGTGAGCAGTCCCTCTGCTCCACAGAATACAAATACCTACCCAAAAGTAAAAAGCTTCCGCAAAATGGCTCCAGTTTCCCATCATGCAGAAGAGGAGGAACCACTTCCTTTTTAGGTTTCGCCTATTGTTTTTAATATAAACTTAAAAGGGATTTACATCCCGCCTCCTCTTTTTCTGGGCTTCTCATTGGTTCCTGTGCGTGCCACTTACCTTTCCTCCATTTCTATTGGCTGCAGCATATTTTCCTGCATTTACCATTGCTGGTTCCTTGAATGCTTCTCTTATCAGTTTCCCACCACCAAAATACAGTGAACATCCGCTTTGGTGGAACTATATTTTTGTAAAGTTTTGCCTTTTAGTCTTGCAGCATATTTATATTACAATTTATCACCCAGAGAGATTAAGTGATTTGCATAGAATCACAGGATGTTGCATGGCGCCGCTGAGACTTGAACCGGGATCCCCAGCACTCGAGTCAGCAGCTCTGGCTGCTGCGCCACATCCTCTCCACTCCTGTGTTATCTGTCAGGGAGCTCTTTCCTTCTCCCAGACAACGATTGATGAAAACAGCTCTTTATTTTACATAGGCGAAACCGATGCATTACCAATGCTTGTTTTTTTGCATTGTGCAACCAGGAGTCTGTTACTTACTTGAAGTTAAGTGGCTTCTTTTTCTTTAATTTTTACTGAATGGATATATGTATAATGTATATATTTATTTTCATTGAGATTTGCTTTAGCACTCTCTATATTCATCATGAGGTTGTACCGCCTGGCTAAGCAGGCCAAGACAGATAATATTGCCTTAATCAGGGCACAGAGCGCTTGTTCTTTCAAAGTGATTATGGCTTGTAACTTTGATTTCCTGCTATTGCGCAGAGTGCATAAGGCAGTATAGGTTTTATAATTGAATTCTCAGAGCGTGGAATGCTTTGTAGTTGTTTTGTTCCTTTTTCTGAGGGGGCCAACTCAAGACACTGCCTGACTGCAAGATGGCGGCTCTCGCAAGAGTTCGGGAGCTGCGTTGCTTTGTTCTGTTACAGGGAGAAGCAGGAAGTGGCAAGGCCTAGGGTACGATTTGCTTTCTCTGGTTGTGCTCGGCTCTGTGTTGGAACCACAGAGCAGCAGGATGGGCCTTCAACTCAAGCTTCTTCGGTATCTATCCTGCAGCAAATTATTAAGGGCGCAGTACACAGAAACTGCCTTGAAGCTCGTGAATGCTCTGGACCTTCTCCACCTAAGTATCCAAGACTCCAGAACAAGGAGACTCCTGGAGTACCTGCAATAGATCCGGCTGAAGAGGATAAAAGGGGCCATTCTGTTCTAGGGACTGAGCTTTCAGCACTCTACCAACATGTAAGAGGACGTTTAGGATTTCCCCACCCACTTTCAGGAGCTGAGGATGAAGATTTGTATTACCCAATATCCACGCCCCACTAAGAAGCATTGCCACTGCGCAGTGCTTTACGTTGAGTACTACCTCACGAGTGGAACGACATTGGAAAAAAATATATATTTTCCGATATTTTTATCGAAGGGTTACCCTCTCAAATGTTTTTCAGAAGAATTTCCACCCTCAGTAAAGGCAGACAACCTCAGGGCTGGCTTATCCTTCCAGGGAGCGGTAATCTCAGATGATACCTTACCCTCGGACCAGGTTAACAAGAAGGTAGAGGGAGCAATAAACTTTTCTGTGAGGGCTAATGCCTATATGACTTACGCGTTTCATTGCCTTCTGAGATCTCCAGTCACTGGCAGATCGAATGAACGAGGGGTTGGATACTTCTGCACTGTTGCAATGAAGGAGCTGCAGGTCCAGTTTTTATTGGATGTTTCGTTTGACAATTTATATGTCTAAGTTGGAGCCTTAGGGGCAGCGATAGCAGCGTGTTGTCCTATTTGGATGCACTCTTTGAAAGCGGACTGTGCACAGAAATCAGTTCTCTCGAAATTACCATTTGATGGTTCCAAGATCTTCCCCTCAGCTTGAAGAGATGGTAAAAAAAGTCAGTTGGGATTATAAAAGCTGATGGCTTCTACTTGCCCAGTCTCGAGAGGCGAAGGCTTTGGATATCCAAAAACCTTTGGTCCGAGCGCATCCAGAGGCGTTAACCAGTCCTTTCGAGATAAGGGTCGAGACTGGGGGTCCCCTGTCAATGACTATTCCTAATACCAGTCCCAAGCTGCTTTGGTTCCAGCCCCTCTGAAAGTACGGCTATGTCAGCCTTCTAGTTGGGGAGTCATCTGCTTTTTTTCTGTCAGGAGTGGCATCTCTCACTGATGGATGCTTGGGCACGTCAAACGGTAATCGAGGGATATCACACAGAATTTTCCTGCCATCCAAGGGCCTTCTTTCGTCAAACACCTCTACCAAGGATTCCGGTGCGTCATCAAACCGCCCTCTCTGGAACCCAACTCCTGTTGGAAAAGTAAACTATAATTCCGGTCCCGACCAATGGAAAGGGCTAGGGTTTTACTCCATGCTCTTTCTAGTGAAGAAGACAGCGGGGGATTATTATCCTGTTTTAGATCTCAAGGGTGTGAAGCATTATAATCTGCACAGGCCATTCAAAATTGTAACAGTGCAGAGCATTCTTCAGTTGACCAGTTAAGGAGACTTTCAACTATTCTTGCATATGTAAGATGCTAACCTTCACATTCCTATCTACGAATCTCATCAGAAATATCTTCGCTTTGCGGTCGAAGGAAATCATTATCAGTTTTGAGTACTTCCATTCGGCCTTTCCTCAGCTCCAAGAGTATGTGTGCAAAACCCCAAAATTCAACTGAACACCAATAATTGAAATCACTGCAAAATTAGTACCTTATGAGTTCCACTCCTGCATCCATGATCTAATGACGAGTCGCCACCGCTCTCGCCATTGGGGTCAAAACATTAACATCAATAGAGAGCTGAGTTCCAGTCCATGGGAATTTTAAAGATGCATTGCATACATTCAAAACTAAGCCATACAGAGCAATGTGCCCATGAAGACATGCATCACAGAATACATAATAAAAATTTCAGGATAACCAAGAAACCAATTGTACTGCAAAAATCAACAGACCATTATTAAATTTGAGTGTAAATAGGGAAGTCCCTCTCTAAAGCGGTCTAGATCACAAAAGAAACTGACAGCATCTCTGGGGAAAAGGAAAGTCTGCATCAATATCGGACTGAGTCCCTGGAGGAAATCGGAAAGTCATCTCTCCCACTTCCAAAACTAGGAGCTTTTACACACATGTTTGCATAGTTTATAAAAAGAAATTGTAAACTTTTAGTGGTATGAGCCCATATTGAACCAATCCAAGGACTAAGGGTCATAGTTAAGGATTTAACACAAACCCTTTTTATGGTTGTTGCTAGCAGCCTCTACGTGGCTGCCACCCAGAGATGCAGAACACATAATATCACATCTAAACAATAGTTTACGCATAGAGTTTTTCCAGCATGTTCGTTAGGAAGCTTCTAAGGAAATTACCTTGATAAAATATAACATTTTGGAACTAGGTACTGTGACTGGGGGTGAGTGTCTGAAAAGTTTCAGTGCTCCGTCCATCATCTCATTGTGTTTGCTTGGAACTACAGGTATATCACAAAACAGTCTCCATTCCTAATGCATACACTCTAGGAACATTTCTATTATATTACAAGATACTGTGCTTTGCAGAGTCTGGAAAAACATTGTACAATGGTGAAAGGAAATCACTTAAAGGAACATTCTAGTGGAAGGGGGGAAAGCAGGAGCAGCTTGTATGGTTCATGAATTGTCTTTATTACTTGAGTGGGGCTCTCACTCCTGTCAACTAATAACCCGATTTCTTCCATTCATGTCTTCCTGAATAGCTAGATTTCCCCATTGGCTTTGGGCCATCAATGCATCCTTGCCCTGTGAGCACGTCTCAAGAACTGCAAACATGCTGTAAAGTTACTTCCTTGAAAACGTTGATCATTGTTGCTTTAGATGTCTGGTAAGAAACCCGGGGTCAACAGAATTTTCCAGCCTTACTTCATCTGCCGGAATAAACTGCACTTCTAAGATTTACTGAAGTTATCCATTAGAATGAGCAGGTGGTATCCTGCGAAACCGCTATGGAGGACTGCAGGCAAAATCAGTGCTAACCCAGTGCCAGGAGTTTGTTTGAGATGACCCTGGTGATGCTGGGGCTCCTAGCTCTCTTTAGATGTTTGTTTGGAATGGGACATAGCAAGCTATCATGTGATGAACCAGTTTGCCTTCCTCTTGAAACCAGAGGTTCTGGTGGATTCTGATGCTGGTCTAGACACTATCCTTATGAGTTTCATGTGTCAATTAATATATATATATATATATATATATATGTGCCACTACCTCGAACACCAAGGAATGACGACGCCGTGTACTGGCCAAAATTCATTTATTCAGTCAGCTGACTGAATAAATGAATTTTAGCCAGTACATGCGTCGTCATTCCTTGGTGTTCGAGGTAGTGGCAATTATTATTGGACCGTGCTTGGGTGGTCCATTTACGACGACGCACCCTCTGGTATGGAGCAGCGGCGGCTGTAACCTGAGTATGGAGGAGAGAGGATATATATATATATATATATATATATATATATTATCTACTGGCGGTCGCCAGTAGATAGTTATAGTTAGGACCTATTTTCCATAGGAAATCCGCGACATTCTATTTGAAATAACTCTTGCGTCGGTTGACGAATCTTCGCGAAATTTTCAAACTTTATGGCCCGCTCCGGTCCGCTCCTACCCTGAAAGTCTCAGGGTGATTCGTGAAGCGGGGGCCGAGAAAAAAGGGGGGTCCCAAAACGTGTTTTCCCCATTCATTTTCCCATAGGAAACTTTAGACACGGCTACAGCCTGAACTGCTGAACGGAATTACACCAAATTTGGCAAAGAGGTAGTTCTTGGTTCAGAAAGAACCCTTTATGTTAAATGGTGTAAATCCGTTCAGTAGTTGCGGAGAAATTAAAAAAATAAGAGTCAAAAAATCAATTTCCCATAGGAAACTTTATGCAAGGCTACAGCCCGAACTGCTGAACGGAATTACACCAAATTTGGCAAAGAGGTAGTTCTTGGTTCAGAAAGAACCCTTTTGTTAAATGGTGTAAATCCGTTCAGTAGTTGCTGAGAAAATCAAAAGTAAAAACACATATATATCTGGGCGGAGCCTAACCACACGTCATCGTGAGATCTGATTGGCTGTCAGCACTTCATCCTGGAATTGCTGGCAGCCATCTTGGGACCAATATAAATGATAGTACCCCATTGAAATGCATTGTAGTGAATCGAAGATTTTGAGGGTTACCAAAAGGAGAACTATAAAGGGTGATAACAGACTTTAGTTACATTAGAATTCATTTGTTGATGGTACCATACTAATTTCAGGAATTGTGGTGTGTTCTAAGGTGATTTTACCCTGTGAAAAACCTTCTGCTGGGATATCATGAATCATGTTTGAGAGAAAACTATTTTCACATGCTTGTCCCATACAGTTTTGGAAGGTGCTCCAGAAGCTAAAATGAGAGCATATTTTCTGTAAATTCACATTATCTTTCTCAGTCATGTGAGAATGAAGTCTGACATTCTCAGTAAAACATGTACATCCAACAAGGGCAGAGACTGTCAGTTGATTCCTTTGTGTTCTACTGCAGCTTCCCAGAGTGTTCTAAAGAACAACTAGAGTGCTAACAGCCTTACTTATGACAAACGTATGGCACACCTGAAGCCATCTTGATTGGAATAAACTGGTAACACTTAAAACATTTAATTTAAAAAGGAACAAAATGATGGGGTTCATCTTGTCATAGAAATTATGGTTAGTGCTCTGGAAAGAAAAATTAGGACATGTTTCAAGTGTGATCTCAAATATCTTCCTGTTATATTTCAACAGGAGCAGCCTGTCAGTTGATGCCTTTGTGTTCTCCTGCAGCTTCCCACAGTGTTCTAAAGAACAACTAGAGCGCTAACAGTCTTACTTATGACAAAAGAATGGCACACCTGAAGCCATCTTGATTGGAATAAACTGGTAACACTTAAAACATTTAATTTAACCCCTTCCATGCTCATGACGAGCTCAGCTCGTCATGCTGCGCAGTGCTCGTGTGCGCATGACGAGCTGAGCTCGTCATGAACCCGTCCGCTTAATGCAACGCCTCGCACAGGGCGAAAATCGGCCGCGCATGGAAGGGGTTAAAAAGGAACAAAATGATGGGGTTCATTTTGTCATAGAAATTATGGTTAGTGCTGTAGAAAGAAAAATTTGGACATGTTTCAAGTGTGATCTCAAATATCTTCCTGTTATATTTCAACAGGAGCAGCCTGTCAGTTGATGCCTTTGTGTTCTACTGCAGCTTCCCAGAGTGTTCTAAAGAACAACTAGAGCGCTAACAGTCTTACTTATGACAAAAGTATGGCACACCTGAAGCCATCTTGATTGGAATAAACTGGTAACACTTAAAACATTTAATTTAAAAAGGAACAAAATGAGGGGTTCATTTTGCCATAGAAATTATGGTTAGTGCTGTAGAAAGAAAAATTAGGACATGTTTTAAGTGAGATCTCAAATATCTTCCTGTTATATTTCAACAGGAGCAGCCTGTCAGTTGATGCCTTTGTGTTCTACTGCAGCTTCCCAGAGTGTTCTAAAGAACAACTAGAGTGCTAACAGCCTTACTTATGACAAAAGTATGGCACACCTGAAGCCATCTTGATTGGAATAAACTGGTAACACTTAAAACATTTAATTTAAAAAGGAACAAAATGAGGGGGTTCATTTTGCCATAGAAATTATGGTTAGTGCTGCAAAAAGAAAATTTAGTGCATGTTTTAAGTGAGATCTCAAATCCTCTTCTATTTCATTAGAAAATTCTGACATGCAGACTGAAACAATCACTTTCAATACCAGCAGTAGACTTCCAGTTAACTCCATGGTGAGCAGTAGCTTTCTACAGTGATCTAATGAACAACTAGAGTGCTAACATTCTGAATTTATGGCAAATGTGTGACACATCTGAATGCCTTCTTGATGGAATCAAAGTAAAAAACTGAAAGCATTTCCTACTGAGGAGACTGCAGTAAATGAGGAAATTAGGAAACTTCATAACAAAGAAGTCTTCCAAGATGGCCACCAGTGAAAAAAGAGCCCAAATGTAGCACAAATATTACCCAGATGTAGCCCACATATAGCCCAATGACAAAAGTGTGCAAAACACTTTTTATTTTTAGTTTTTTTGCAGTTTTATGTAGTGCAGACTGGTCAGGTATTGGAGCGTTGCATCTTAAAACATGACCCCCCTACAGTACAAAAACACCACTGCACTACCCTAAACCCTAAAACACTACCCCCAGCACGACCCCCTATACTACACAAACACCACTGCACTACCCTAAACCCTAAAACACTACCCCAACACCACTGCACTAACCTAAATCCTAAAACACTACCCCCAGCACGACCCCCTACACTACCCAAACACCACTGCACTACCCTAAAACATGACCCCTACACTACACAAACACCACTGCACTACCCTAAACCCTAAAACACTACCCCCAGCACAACCCCCTACACTACACAAGCACCACTGCACTACCCTAAACCCTAAAACACTACCCCCAGCACGACCCCTACACTACACAAACACCACTGCACTACCTTAAACCCTAAAACACTACCCCCAGCACGACCCCCTACACTACCCAAACACGACTGCACTAACCTAAATCCTAAAACACTACCCCCAGCACGACCCCTACACTACCCAAACACCACTGCACTACCCTAAAACATGACCCCCTACACTACACAAACACCACTGCACTACCCTAAACCCTAAAACACTACCCCAGCACGACCCCCTACACTGCCCGAACACCACTGCACTGCCCTAAACCCTGAAACACCACCCCTGCACGACCCCCTACACTGCCCGAACACCACTGCACTGCCCTAAACCCTGAAACACCAACCCTAGCACGACCCCCTACACTGCCCGAACACCACTGCACTGCCCTAAACCCTGAAACACCACCCCTTCACGACCCCCTACACTGCCCGAACACCACTGCACTGCCCTAAACCCTGAAACACCACCCCCAGCACGCCCCCTACACTGCCCGAACACCACTGCACTGCCCTAAACCCTGAAACACTACCCCCAGCAAGACCTCCTACACTGCCCGAACACCACTGCACTGCCCTAAACCCTGAAACATCACCCCCAGCAAGACCCCCTACACTGCCCGAACACCACTGCCCTAAACCCTGAAACACCACCCCAGCACGAACCCCTACACTGCCCGAACACTACTGCACTGCCCTAAACCCTGAAACACCACCCCCAGCACGACCCCCTACACTGCCCGAACACCACTGCACTGCCCTAAACCCTGAAACACCACCCCCTGCACGACCCCCTACACTGCACGAACACTACTGCACTGCCCTAAACCCTGAAACACCATCCCCAGCACGACCCCCTACACTGCACGAACACCACTGCACTGCCCTAAACCCTGAAACACTACCCCAGCAAGACCCCCTACACTGCCCGAACACCACTGCACTGCCCTAAACCCTGAAACATCACCCCCAGCAAGACCCCCTACACTGCCCGAACACCACTGCCCTAAACCCTGAAACACCACCCCCAGCAAGACCCCCTACACTGCCCGAACACCACTGCACTGCCCAAAACCCTGAAACACCAGCCCCAGCACGACCCATACACTGCCCGAACACCACTGCACTGCCCTATACCCTGAAACACCACCCCCAGCACGACCCCCTACACTGCCCGAACACCACTGCACTGCCCTAAACCATGAAACACCAGCCCCAGCACGACCCCCTACACTGCCCGAACACCACTGCACTGCCCTAAACCCTGAAACACCACCCCCAGCACGACCCCCTACACTGCCCGAACACCACTGCACTGCCCTAAACCCTGAAACACGAGCCCCAGCACAACCCCGTACACTGCCCGAACACCACTGCACTGTCTAAACCCTGAAACACCAGCCCCAGCACGACTGCCTACACTGCCCGAAAACCACTGCACTGCCCTAAACCCTGAAACACCAGCCCCAGCACGACCCCCTACACTGCCCGAACACCACTGCACTGCCCTAAACCCTGAAACACCAGCCCCAGCAAGACCCCTACACTGCCCGAACACCACTGCACTGCCCTAAACCCTGAAACACCACCCCCAGCAAGACCCCCTACACTGCCCGAACACCACTGCACTAAAGCCTGAAACACCACCCCCAGCAAGACCACCTACACTGGCCGAACACCACTGCACTGCCCTAAACCCTGAAACACCACCCTCTGCACGACCCCCTACACTGCCCAAACACCACTGCACTGCCCTAAACCCTGCAACACCACCCCCTGCATGACCCCCTACACTGCCCGAACACCACTGCACTGCCCTAAACCCTGAAACACCACCCCTCAGCACGACACCCTACACTGCCCGAACACCACTGCACTGCCCTAAACCCTGAAACACCACCCCCTGCACGACCTCCTACACTGCTGGAACACCACTGCACTGCCCTAAACCCTGAAACACCACCCCCAGCCCAATCCCCTACACTGCCCGAACACCACTGCACTGCCCTAAACCCTGAAACATCAACCCCAGCAAGACCCCCTACACTGCCTGAACACCACTGCCCTAAGCCCTGAAACACCACCCCCTACACTGCACGAACACCACTGCACTGCCCTAAACCCTGAAACACCACCTCCAGCAAAACCCCCTACACTGCCTGAACACCATTGCTCTGCCCTAAATCCTGAAACACTAGCCCCAGCACGACCCCCTACACTGCCCAAACACCACTGCACTGCCCTAAACCCTGAAACACCACCCCAGCACGACCCCTACACTGCCCGAACACCACTGCACTGCCCTAAACCCTGAAACACCAGCCCCAGCAAGACCCCCTACACTGCCTGAACACCTCTGCACTGCCCTAAACCCTGAAACACCAGCCCCAGCATGACCCCCTACACTGCCCGAACACCACTGCACTGCCCTAAACCCTGAAGCCCCAGCACGACCACCTACACTGCCCGAACACCACTGCACTGCCCTAAACCCTGAAACACCAGCCCCAGCACAACCCCCTACACTGCCCGAACACCACTGCACTGCCCTAAACCCTGAAACACCAGCCCCAGCACGACCCCCTACACTGCCCGAACACCACTGTACTGCCCTAAACCCTGAAACACCAGCCCCAGCACGACCCCCTACACTGCCCGAACACCACTGCACTGCCCTAAACCCTGAACCACCCCCTGCATGACCCCCTACACTGCCCGAACACCACTGCACTGCCCTAAACCCTGAAACACCACCCCCTGCACCGCCCCCTACACTGCCCGAACACCACTGCAATGCCCTAAACCCTGAAACACCACCCCTGCACCGCCCCTACACTGCCCGAACACCACTGCACTGCCCTAAACCCTGAAACACCCCCCAGCACGACCCCTTTACTGCTCGAACACCACTGCACTGCCCCAAACCCTGAAACACCACCCCCAGCACGACCCCCTACACTGCCCGAACACCACTGCACTGCCCTAAACCCTGAAACACCACCCCTGCACGACCTCCTACACTGCTGGAACACCACTGCACTGCCCTAAACCCTGAAACACCACCCCCTGCACGACCTCCTACACTGCTGGAACACCACTGCACTGCCCTAAACCCTGAAACACCAGCCCCAGCACGACCCCCTACACTGCCCGAACACCACTGTACTGCCCTAAACCCTGAAACACCAGCCCCAGCACGACCCCCTACACTGCCCGAACACCACTGCACTGCCCTAAACCCTGAACCACCCCCTGCATGACCCCCTACACTGCCCGAACACCACTGCACTGCCCTAAACCCTGAAACACCACCCCCTGCACCGCCCCTACACTGCCCGAACACCACTGCAATGCCCTAAACCCTGAAACACCACCCCCTGCACCGCCCCTACACTGCCCGAACACCACTGCACTGCCCTAAACCCTGAAACACCCCCCCAGCACGACCCCCTTTACTGCTCGAACACCACTGCACTGCCCCAAACCCTGAAACACCACCCCCAGCACGACCCCCTACACTGCCCGAACACCACTGCACTGCCCTAAACCCTGAAACACCACCCCCTGCACGACCTCCTACACTGCTGGAACACCACTGCACTGCCCTAAACCCTGAAACACCACCCCCTGCACGACCCCCTACACTGCCCGAACACCACTGCACTGCCCTAAACCCTGAAACACCACCCCCTACACTGCCCGAACACCACTGCACTGCCCTAAACCCTGAAACACTACCCCCAGCACGACCCCCTACACTGCCCGAACACCACTGCACTGCCCTAAACCCTAAAACACCACCCCCAGCATTACCCCCTACACTGCCCAAACACCACTGCACTGCCCTAAACCCTAGAACACTACCCCCAGCACGACCCCCTACACTACCCGAACACCACTGCACTACCCTAAACCCTAAAATACTACCCCCAGCAGAACCCCCTACACTACCCGAACACGACTGCACTGCCCTAAACCCTCAAACACTCCCCCAGCACGACCCCTACACTACCCGAACACCACTGCTCTGCCCTAAACCCTAAAACACTCCCCCAGCACGACCCCCTACACTACCCGAACACCACTGCACTGCCCTCAACCCTAAAACACTCCCCCAGCACGACCCCCTACACTACCCAAACACCACTGCACTGCCCTAAAACACTACCCCCGCATGACCCCCTACACTACCCAAACACCAATGCACTACCCTAATCCCTAAAACACTACCCCCGCATGACCCCCTACACTACCCTAAACCCTAAAACACTACCCCCGCACGACTCCCTACACTACCCAAAGACCACTGTACTACCCTAAACCCTAAAACACGACCTCCTACACTACACAAACACCACTGCACTACCCTAAACCCTAAAACACTACCCCCTACACTACACAAACACCACTGCACTACCCTAAACCCTAAAAAACTACCCCAGCACGAACCACTACACTACCCAAACACCACTGCACTACCTAAACCCTAAAAAACTACCCCCAGCAGTACCCCTACACTACCCAAACACCACTGCACTACCCTAAACCCTAAAACACTACCCCCAGCAGTACCCCTTCACTACCCAAACACCACTGCACTACCCTAAATCACTACCCCAGCACGACCCCCTACACTACCCAAACACCACTGCACTACCCTAAACCCTAAAACACTACCCCCAGCACGACCCCCTACACTACCCAAACACCACTGCACTACCCTAAACCCTAAAACACTCCCCCAGCACGACTCCCTACACTACCCAAACACCACTGCACTACCCTAAACCCTAAATCTACCCCCAGCATGACCCCCTGCACTACCCTTAGCCCTAAAACACTACCCCCAGCATGACCCTCTTCACTTCCTAAACACAACTGCACAATTTGTTACAGGCGTTGCAACGCAGGCCTGTGGTGCTTACTGGAAGTACCTAGTGGGCTAGTTGGGCCCCAGTGACCCTAAGGATTCAAGGTGACCTAATCCCCCAACTTAAAACGCACCACGGGGCGCGTTTGCACAGTGGTGAAGGGAGGGGGCGGGGCCTCAGGTGACATGTGCGCAAACACGCCCTGTGGTGCGTTTTAAGTTGGGGAATTAATTCCCTTTGAATCCTGAGGGACCCTGGGGCCAACTAGCCCACCAGGTACCTTCAGTAAGCACAACAGAGTTGCGTTGCAGAGAGGTGAAAAAAGGTGCGTGGCCTCGGAACGCCTCTCTGCAACTCAGCTCTGTGGTCCTAACTGTAGGTACCTGGGGGGCTAGTTGGGCCCCAGGGACCCTCAGAATTCAAGGGACTTAATCCCGCAACTTAAAACGCGCCACGGGGTGCGTTTGCACACATGTCACCTCAGGCCCCCTCCCTTCACCACTGTGCAAACGGGCCCTGTAGCGCGTTTTAAGTGGTAGTTTTAATCCCCCTGCCCTATTATGTACTAGGGACTTGCAGAGGAGGTCATGCTAATCACAGGGGTACCCCAACGCATAGTGTTCCCTAGTGTATGTAGGTGTTTTCACTGTATTCTAAGTGTCTTTTAGCATAGCACTGGCTCTGGTTAGTCAGAGTCAGTTACCACCAGTACCCGTCTGAAAAAGTTGTGGGCACAGGATGATTTTGCAACAAGGTCTCTTTCTGCTCCTCTGTTGGTTCTTTCTGCACATCTTTTGCTTCTTTCTGTGCGTTTTTCTTCTTTCTTCACATGTCCTACCTCTGTAGGCATAGTTAGAAACTAGCATTTAAAAAAACCTTTGAAATTCACTTAAAAAATCATAGGTTTCAGGCACGTTATAGTTAGAAATTAGCATTTAAAAAACCTTTGAAATTCACTGAAAAAACCATAGGTTTCAGACACGTTATAGTTAGAAATTAGCATTTAAAAAACCTTTGAAATTCACTGAAAAAACCATAGGTTTTAGGGACAGTTATAGTTAGTTGGACATTTCACTCGTACAAAACCATAGAAATTCCCCCATTATAGTTAGTTCAGCTAACTATAACTCGCGCCCCCGGAATGCACTGCTGATGACGTCACATATTACATCACTAATGACATGGTCAGTGACATCACTGATGACATCTCAAATGACATCACTGATGACATCATCCATATGATAATTTCATGCATCTTCTCACACCCTAATATAACTTTTGATACACCCACTCTAAATTACAGACTGCCATTCTCAAAACCATAGACACTCCAACACCAAAAACTACATACCCACTCACTGATTCTTAGGTCTACACACACATCCACTCACTCACCCGTACAGTCACTCATACTTAGTCACTCAGTACAGGACTATCATATGCACTCATACACCTATATAAACACTCACACACCGCCACTCATCCATAGAGGTACTCACACACCTAGTCAGTCATGCAAAAAACTTAATCACACACCCATTTACTCACCTATACAGTTATACACACACCAGCTCACTTACTCATACAAATACTAGCACATTCTTACGCTCTTATACAATCACTGATACAAGTACACACTCATCCATACAGCCACTCTCACAATCACACACTCTCACTTATAGCCATTTATATACTCCAACACACATATATACTGCCTTTCACATATGTAGTTACTCACACATGTACCACTGAGATATACATTCAATCACTAACACACCCATACACACACTCACCCACCCATACAGTCCATCACAGATGCACTCTTGAAACCATGCACCCAGTGAATCACCAACTCACACATCTATGCACAGAGTCACACACACCCCACCCACACAAACACTCAGGCACCCATACAGATACTCAGACAATCAATCAATAACCCATGTAGACACTCATGTAGCTATTCAGAAAGCCATGCAGCCGCTTACAAACCAACAGAGAGACGGATACAGACATTCACACAGTTTAGTCACTAACCCATGCATTCAGTAAGATACATTTAATCACTCACTTGTAGTCAGTCACTCATGTACTAAATCATCCATTCAGACACTTATACACCCACTCATTCTTCAATACGCCTTTCCCTATATATATTAAACATATTTAAACTTTACAGAAACACACAGTCACTGGATGATGTCATCAGTGATGTCATCAGTGATGTCATTTGAGATGTCATCAGTGATGTCATCAGTGATGTCACTGACCATGTCATGAGTGATGTAATATGTGACGTCATCAGCAGTGCATTCGAGGGCGCGAGTTATAGTTAGCTGAACTAACTATAACGGGGAAATTTCTATGGTTTTGTACGAGTGAAATGTCCAACTAACTATAACTGTCCCTAAAACCTATGGTTTTTTCAGTGAATTTCAAAGGTTTTTTAAATGCTAATTTCTAACTATAACGTGTTTGAAACCTATGGTTTTTTCAGTGAATATATATATATATGTATATATATGATATCAAGTTTTAAAACAAGAAGGCCATTTCCTTCTAAAAATAATTCTTTTTAGATGCAAATACTTGGTGGTGTAAAGTGCTTAAAATGTTTTTTTTGTGTTCTTGTGGCGCAGTGCGACAGATTTTTATCTATTCATATTCAGTTGCGAATTTTATAATTGTAAGGCATTCATCCACCACAAGTTCTAGCTGCTGTGATCGGAAATCATTTATGACAACCTGAACATACTCCTATGTATCAATAGTGTGAATAGCTTCTTCAGTACTAGCTTGTTGTGCACATTGTGGTAGGTAATTAGCTAGTTTAACAGCCCCATGTTTGTACATTATGTTGAAGATGTACTCTTGTAATTACAAAATTCCTTCTCAATCATGGGTGGGCTTTGACTGTGTTCCCTAAAATAGTGGGATTAAAGGTTTGTGGTGAGTGGACACTTGAAATAAGTTGCCGTAGAAGTAGATGCGGAAGTTGCACAACGCACACAGTATATACATGGCTTCTTTTTCGACATGACAATACCTCCCTCTGTGTCTTGCATATGAGATAAGTGCCGTTTCATCGTTGTTCTGTTGGATGAGGGCATTCCCTAGCCTGTTCAGACTAGCATCCCCAGTGATTTTAGTATATTTCTTGGGTTTATTTTATAGTCCGCTCTGCTGACGGGGCACCTTTTTTCTACTGAAATGCAGGTGCATGCTCTTCTTTACATTCCCAAGTGGTGTCAGCTTTCAGAAGGTCTCTTAGTGGTTTGATTAGGGACTGTTGTAGAAAACATGAAATATTAAAACACAGCTCAACAACAGACACCAGCAGAAAGCGTTACACATCTGTATATAATGAAAGAACAGTGTAGGACAAAATCTCATACTGACCAGAGAAAAGTGAAGAGTTCACTCGAGGACATAAAAGAAAAAGTAACTTGAAAGGGTTGCAGTTAAAGGTCAACTGGTGTATAAGAAGCATGAAGGAATTTATGACTTTATCACTTGGGCTTACCGGCACGTTTTTTTGTGTTTCCGAATCGATTGTAACTTGATTAGACAATGGGTGGAGGAAATCCAATTAGTCCAGAACACACAGAGGTCTTAGGTGCACAATGATAAAGCACACATGCCACTAAAAGTGTATTTACTACAAATATACATACATTCATGAATAAAAAGTGGTTAGTTTGTTAAGCATTGTTAGAGCTACAATGAAGAATATGTAGAGGATTAGGTCAGAGTTTGGGGTTACGAGGTCACAGGTGTTCTAGTATTTTTCCATTTTCAATCTGTAACTGACAAATCAATTATTATTTGCTGTTCAATAATAAAGCATTGTTTCGTTTTGTATAAATAAGCTGTCTGTGAAACAGCAAATTGAGTCATCCTGCAACAGTTTGCGAGCCAGCCCAAGAGGTCCCGCTTGGCCCCACCTGACTGCTGACACTGGAAGGCCACCTACCCCGCTGCATAGATTATTGCACACTTTTGGTGAGGTAAGCAGACACTGTGTTCTCTGAAGTTCGGCATGTGCACGGGGGTTGGGGAGGATCCAGGGACTGCCGTCTTTTAAAAGTGAGGACAATGCGGACTACGTTTCATATTTTTGTATATATTTTGTGACTTGTTTTCCCTTGGCAGTGGTAAACACAGATGTAAATATAAGAGATAAAGAGATATAATGTTATAAGAGACATGAGGGTATCGCAGGCAAGATTGTGTACATGTGTTGCACAATATCAGGAAAGACTCTACATAACCGGATAACTTGTTATTCCCAATATAAGGTTGGAAGTGGTCAATGTGGGCACTTTGAAATTGGAAGGTGCCAATATGTGTTCCAATGTTTGACATAGAGGGACAGCTGGAAAGCTGAATGTCGCTAAACTTTACCTCCAGGTACAATCTTAACACTTGAATTACTTTCTTGGACCTAATGTCCAGAAGTCATTCTATGGTCTCGGAGACGCATGGTTTGAAAAGGTTAGCCTCTTTGAGGGTGGAGGGAAGAGACCACGAGTAGGCGGTTGCATTTACAGTTAAGAATAGAAAAATGTTGATTCATATTTAGAAGTATTTGAAGTGTTCATATTTCTTATGCTGATGGTAAGTGCATGTGTGTATTAATGAAATGTGGCCACAGTATGATGTTGTGTAATGTTGCATACATGTGCATAATGTTATTTTAATGAGTATTGCATAAGTAATAAAAGCAAAGTTGATGAATTTTCCAGTTTTTAAAGATTTTTGTAAGCTTTAAAGGAGGAGTAATATTTGGCCAGATAGATAAAAGCTAAATGATAGAAAATATTAGAAATACAAGTGATCATGGAGACTCCCTTAGTACATATGCAAAAGGTTTTTCCAAGTGACCAGTGAAAATTGCAAAAATATTGTTTAGAATGATTTAAAGCCACACAAAAACGTATGTATCCCTGGCCAAAAAAGGGACATTTGATGATAAAATAAGTGAGCATATTATTACATACACACCATGAGTCCGCCGACCTCCGTCTTACCCCGCAAACAACGCCCCCAACCCTCGGCCCGCATCTTGATCTGAGGGCCACTCATCGCGGTGACGAACAGCAACACGGACGGGACGCCGAAAGTGAACGGCCACCGGTGAGCAATAGGTGAGAGCTCCGCCCACGCCGGTGAGACGTGGCGCGCTCCCACTTCACTCGGCATCCCAAGCGCTTCCACCCCGAGCGGGGTCTAGACCCCTTTTGAGAACAGGAGTACCGTAGTAATAGTTGGGGGTCCCTCACCCTGGACGTAAAACAGTAATGCCCTCGGTGAGCCCTGGGATCGACGCCTGACCCCAAAATGGCACCCGCAGTCAGGCGGACCCGGACGGCCTAACGGTGCACCCGGGGGTCCTCCATGCTAAACTCAGCTTAGTCTCTCTATTCCTGGCAAAGGACTACTTAGTGGAGGACATGGGGAGCCGTTGATCACCTTCCTGCAGTCCCTCTGTAATTTGGCCTCGTCTTCCAGAGAAAGAGGAAGTTCCGCCTCTTTTACCTCACATGTCTCGGCATCTAAATGGCATCCAGGGGTCCGAGCTGTCTGCTGCCTCCCACAAGCAGGGCTTCATCATGGCCGAAACCAACTACTGCATCAACGCCTACACGGGGATCTACAGAGGCCTGGACATGACGTGCCTGACCTTAAAATGGCGGCCGCCTCTGCCTTCGTTTCCTCGGCAGCCTAAATGGCAGCCCCCAGCTCCTTCTCCGATTTGTTTTATACTCCCCCCCCCCTTCTTTTACCTCTATCCTCTAGTGGGGACATGTTCTTCCGCTACTTGACTATGCAACTGTAGCCTATGTAACTATTCAAAACTGTTTTTCCTGAACGCTGAGACCTGAGCAACATGGCTGATGCCCGGTGGAGCTGCTAGACAGCTATAGAGGAGATTGGCCCTGGTTTCCCCCTTGACCCTCACCTACCCAGCTGGACATTGGGCACAGTTCTTCCTCGTCTCCCTGCTATGGCTCCTTCCCCCCCTCCCTCCTACTAATTCTCGCAACATTGTTTTTGTTTACTGTACCTTACTATGCTCTTGTAACTGATGTAACTTGTAACGCAACGATCCTCTTGTAAAGCGCTCTGATACCTCCGGGTCTAGCCAGCGCTATATAAAACTCTTCAAATAAAAATAAATAAAATAAATAAAAATAAATTACATACCTTAGAAGTAAATATACAGGAGCTAAATTACAAAAGTGCAAAGCTACTTTAGCTTTATGGCAAGTTTTTTGTATAAAGACATCTAAGGCTCCTCAAAAGTTGCTACTCCTAGTCCCTATGCTATTCCACCCACCCCCATATGATCCTATGAGTACTTCTCTCAGAGTGCCTAGTATTTATCCACTAGTGCAGCTACAAGAAGCCGCAGTGGGATTTGAGAACCCCAAAATTGAGACCCCTTCACAATCTCCAAAAGTTACCTCTAATGTTGCCCCACAAATGTCAAAACCAAAACATGCGAGTACGCCTAGGCAGCAAGTAAGGGTAGGTGACTGCCAGTTTTCAGGACAAGTGGAATCACAGTTTACACTACATTTAGATTCAGCCTCTCCCCAGGAGGATAGAAGCGAAGCCCAGGAGATAATAATGACCAGTCACACGCTTCATCAGCAGCATTGCACTGTTGCAAAGAAGAGACACAACAGGAATGGAAGCTAGAAAGCAAATGTCTACCACACAGCAAAGAGATGCAGATGATGCTAGATGGAGTGACTATGTGGATAGGGCTGTAGGTATGGCACGATGGCCAGCATCTCAAGGAAGAGATGAGAATCTTAGAAAGACTGAAGACAGTTTACCACCTTGGCAGAGGGAGAAGAGGAACATAATAGTTTCACCAGAATGTATTCAAGAATGGCTATCGTGAAGTGAAAGTAGGAGAGATACAAGAGAAGTGAGGAGAGAAGGATATTACGATGACCTTTCAGGACAGATTCAGGGAAGTTTTAGGTGAATGACAAATAGAATAGAGTCTATACATGTGTGTGAATAGTATGGGTGAAATACTTTAACCCCCAAAGGCTAGGCACCCTGCCTATGATGTTGATATCGAAGAAAGACCACTTATCAATTTAGATCACACAAAGAGTGCAAGGGGATTGCCTAATTGTATTGATATTAGAGAAGGAGAGCAGGATATGCTTTCTACAAGTTAGGAAAACTAGAGCAACAGAGCCTTAGTGTTTGCGGTTTAAGGAAACACATGGCCTGCCAGACCCCAGGATGGGCTCTTGTAAGGCTATGTGAGGATTGTCACTGCAAGATAGACCAGTACAGCAGATTGGTGTTCAATCAATTTTGCGCAGTGCAGATCTCCCTCCTAGTGAGATAGTTGCTGAAGGAGAGAATAGCTGGTACAGTGTTGTGCCATATGTGGATAATAGGTAGACTGGACTGAAAGATTAGCTCCACAGATGACTCCAGTTATAACTTGTAGCCCTGTAGTCAACACGTGTTTCGTCATGGGTACATTAACCCAAGTGACTTCATCAGGGCTACAAAAGAAATGGACCAAGTTGTAGTCTCACAAAAATTACATCTTCGTAGTTAGCAAAAGGGAAATCGGAGACTTCCCATCCAAGCACATGATGAGTTAGCTAAAGAACAGAGTCATTATTACCTATTGTTAGACCTGGTACCATTGGCGTGGGTCTCCCTTCCATTTTTTCGCTATGCCTCCTCTGTTGTTGACCTATTTTTGCTGGTTTAGATGCTTTGGGCACTTTGCCACTGCTAATCAGTGCCAAAGTGCAAGTGCTCCCTATGATAAATTGATGTATGGATTAGTGACTCCATGATTGGCTTATTTGATTTACTGTCAGACCCTAGTATAGTGCACCGCGTGTGCCCAGGGCCTGTAAATCAAATGCTGCTGGTGGGCTTGCAGCACTGGTTGTGCCACCCACCGGAGCAGCTTGGAAAGCGTGTCTCAGGCCTGCCATTGCAGAGCCTGTGTGCAGTCTGGTACTGCCATGTTGACTTGGGAAGTGCACCCACTTACCAGTCCCCAAACCTTCCCTTTTCTGCATGTTAGTCACCCCTAAAGTAGGCCTGCGGGCAGGGTGCATTGTATGTAAGAGGTGGGACATGCCCTGATGTGTGTGGCATGTCCTGATAGTGAATTACAGCCAATTTCGTTTTTCACTATTGCAAGGCTACCTGTCCCCATAGGCCAGAATGGGCAGTTTGATTATAACAAGATTCAACAAAATGATCCAGCACTTCATATAATATCACGCAAAGACATCAATATTAAATTATAGAAGCATTATTTTCTTCATATAAAAGACACGACGTCTGTTCAACAGGAGAGTTTCAATCTCTTTATTCTTAATTTCTTCTTGATAATTAGATAAAACCGTAGCCAACGCGTTTCGTCACAAGGACTTCTTCAGGGCAATAAGAGTAATCAGTGGTCCTATCTTAAGAATCAGTGTATTATATCAGTCCATTCCCTAGATCCGTTTCATGGTTAACAAAGGGGTATCTTACACGTAGATCTTTCTCTTCTAAAATGTAAATCATTTGGATTGAAAATTCTAATTGGCCGTTACAATTGAAGACCAAAAATCACGGCAAAACGCTAAGGTCAGTGTTGCCCCATTCCTTCACTTCTGATGCACGGTCGCTTAGTGAACAGCATAGTCCCGGTACCGGGAATGGACTGATATAATACACTGATTTTTAAGATAGGACCACTGATTACTCTTATTGCCCTGAAGAAGTCCTTGTGACGAAACGCGTTGGCTACGGTTTTATCTAATTATCAAGAAGAAATTAAGAATAAAGAGATTGAAACTCTCCTGTTGAACAGACGTCGTGTCTTTTATATGAAGAAAATAATGCTTCTATAATTGCATATATTGATGTCTTTGCGTGATATTATATGAAGTGCTGGATCATTTTGTTGAATCTTGTCATTGTGGGAGTTTATCCCAGGGAGCTTAAGGGGAATTGAGCTCCAGATCCTGTGCACCATAAAACAAATATCTTTTGCCTCACTAGCAGATAGGTGCTGTCATAGCTGCTCTAATTCCCACCAATTGTTCAAGCAGTTTGATTATAACACCTTATAATCCTAACTGACCCAGGGAACATGGTAGAAAAACGAATTTAGTATGCCTGAACTCAGAATGATAAAATACATCTTTTAGTGAAGTTGGTTTTAACATTCTGTGTTTGAAAATACCACTTTTAGAAAGTAGGTATTTTCTTGCCTAACCATCCAGCCTGCCTCTGCCAGCTTGTGTATTGTATGTCTGGTTTTGTGAGTGACAGGGGCTGGGGGACTCCAGGAGACAGGGTGAGTCAGCACCAGGCTGAATAGACCTATCTGCACGAGGAGTGGTGGGAGGAGTAGCACCTGGGCCTGAATAGGGCTGTGCCTGCCTTCCACAATGCTGGCTCCACCTCCTGTGGTGTGTCTGATGACCCTGGCCCACACTGACAAAGGAAGAAGTTGTGCACTGGCAGAATGCACCCAGAACTGGTTTGGACTAGGTACAGGACCCTCTGCCTTCAGAGGACAAAGGATTTGCTAGTATAAATACTGGGGCCCAGACCCCAAGATTTTTTATCACTTCTGGGAATCAAGACGAACCTTTGCTGAGGAGAAGAACCAGGAAACTGAAGGAGGAGACTACCCCTGTGCTGTGTGCTGTTTGGGGGTTGGCCTGCAGTGGTTGCTTCTTTGCCAAAGAAAGGAGAAAAGGACTGAGTGTGCTTCCATCATCTTGAAGAAGATCTCCAAGGGCTTGAGATTGAGCTTGCCTCCTGCCTGAAGTCTCAGGGATACAAGACTTCACCCCCAGCTCCCCTCCTGAATTCCCTTGCTGGGAATTGAAGTGCCTACTGTTGTTGGGCCTTCGGAGAGACTGTGTGTTGCTGGGAGCTGGAAGCGCGACTCAACGAAGAGGAACCGTGTCGCCGCCGCAGCAGTTGTTGTCGCATCGCAGAGTAAGCGTGCTGCCGCTGTCGCATCACCGAAGCGCCCCGCATCACCGGAGAAGCGTGCCGCCGCAGCAGTTGTCACATCGCAGAGTAAGCGTGCTGTCGCCATCGCATCACCGATGCGCCTCGCATCACCGGAGAAGCGTGCCGCCGCCACAGAGGACGCCGGCGCATCACCGGAGAAGCGTGTCGCAGGGCCTGTCGCAGCTCAGAAGATCGCCGAGTCGCCGTCGGCCGTGCACGCATCCCGTCTACGTTGTCGCACCATAAGCAAGACGCCATTTTATCGCATCACACCCTATCGTCATCGCATCGAAGCGCCATCTCGACGCATCGTAATCGGGCCGCAGTAAGAAACCGACGCATCCTCCTTTCTGCGTGTAAGGAATCGAAGCATCACCTTCCCTGCGACCCTTTTGTTTGTTTTGCGTTACGCATCCAAAGGTACATTGAGAGTAAAGTGTCGCATTTATCATCTTTATTGAACTGAGCTATTTTCTACCATTTGACAGTCATATTTTTCGTATTGTATTGTGGATTTTTGTCGTTTGGGTCTTGTGTTAAGTCTATATAAAAATACTTATTTTTATACTACAACCTGTGTGGTGTCCATCTGTAGTGTTATCACTGGGTTACTGTATGTGTTCACAAATGCTTTACACACTGCCTCTGAGATGAGCCTGCCTGCTCGTGCCAAGCTACCAAGGGGGTGAGCAGGGGTTATTTTAGTAGTGTATCCCCCTTACCCTGACAAAGGTACCTACCTCTGCCAACTAGAGACCCCCAGTTCTAACACCTATTATCACCACCATATTGTGACAAAACAGTTATATTGTGTTTGTGTCCAATGTTCGTGAGACCAATACTATGCTTCATGTGATGTGTATAATACTCCTCTCACCAGAAATGAGGTGTACCAAAAGATGTGCTCCGAGAGAAAACCTATTTCGTGCTCTGAGAAATAAAGAAGAAACCAACCCTGATCACTCATAGTAAGTATCATGATCAATTTTTCAACTTGATGTATGCGTACCAGCTCACCTCTCTATATTCAAAATCCCTTCGAGCTGTAAATCCAGTTCATGCTCTATGCATGTCAATAAGAACATGTAAACTAGTCAAAGGATAATGTTAAAACAAATCCATATGTATCATTGCAGCAAGAAAAACTCCCAAGTAACGCTCCCCAGTAAGTTCCAAATAATGCTCTTCAAATCCTTTTCATCATTTCAGAAACCTTGAGCGGGCGGAGTAGCACCCTGCGAGGGTAAAATAATATAATGGAAATGTTGGCGTAGTCTATCTATGCTTATATATTGCACAATTGTAAAATATCCTCCCTCTTCATTTAGTCTCCTTGGCGTGTACAATAACCTCAAACGGAAAATATTTACGCGTCTCTACCCCCTCATTTTATAACATCCGTATGTAAACTATCTAGCACGCAGAGTGTAATGTTGCTACGTTACCTACTGTAAGTTCTGTGTTCATTCTGAGAGTACTCGTATTCTCGCGTGCGAGCCGTGTGTAAAACCAGTGCCATCTTATGTTGGGTATTTATACCCAATTGACCATAACCCCCCACCATGAGTCATCCGAGCTACTAGACATGATCATTGCCGTCCTGGTGTCCACCTCAATTCATAATAATCAAAGTATACTGAATCCAAAGCTCAGGTCCTAATCAAGCGACATACTTGTTAGAAAATTAAAGAATTACAGTCCAAAAAGAAACAAATTAAAACAAAACTAAACACAACCTCTCCAATATGGCGGCCAAAAATCATCATTACAGGGCCACGTACTGTGGCCATGATGGTGGCGGCCATCTTGTAGAATATATGCTAAGGGGAGAACCGAGAGATGTATGTAGTGATCCCATCAACAATTTCACTTAAACCAATTGTAATACAAATAAAATAGAGACCCGAGGTAATACAAAATAGTGATGGGGAGGGAGATAATGATCCCATATCAGTCCAGATATGTATTAACCCAATATTCTGTAACTACTCGTAGAGAGGGCTGGTATGCATCACCAAAGATAAACCCTTTACTGTCATATGTAATTCTAAGGCATAAGGCCAAACTGTGCATATTATAGTGCGACAGGTAAAAGGCACTCCTATATTCTTAAGTGGACGGCAAGGCATATCAATGAAAATGCACCGCATCTGTCACCTATATACAAACTATCCAAGTATATCACTCAATCCATATTGTTGGGGAAACAAACAGTCCGAATAATCTAAAAATATAGTACATCCATATGTTTGCTATACACCTGTCGGATGCAAAACTAAAATACACCGTATTTTTCTTTACAAAGGAGATTAGTAACATTCAGGAGCATAAATACAGCAAAAAACATTTGGTACTTCACATATAGATTTGCAGGAGCAGGCATGACACGTCTCTTGACACATGGATCTCATTATACTGAATATACTTGTAAGCTCATGTACCTAAAAAATACTGCATCTCATGGTCGATATTACGTTTCTTTTCCACTGCAGATAACTGTATTATCCAACGTGATTCACATTGTCTTAATCTGAGTTCGCGATTACCACCTCTTGCGTCACTCGTAACAGTCTGTATACCATGGAACCTAAAGCTCTTGTGTATACCCTGAGCCGTACAATCTTTGGCATGCATCGCCATTGGGTGTCTGGGATCTTGCTATTTTAGTGCTCTATAGTGTTCTGATATACGTTCCCTTATAGTCCTAATAGTACTGCCCACATAGATCATGTCACATTTGCAGATGAGTACGTAGACAGCATATTTCACAATCCATGTGAGTTTTGATCTTGTATTCCTTTGGGCTATTGTATTTGAACTTGGTAATGCCATTAATAGCCAGCTTACACATACTACGGTGCCCACATCTGTATGTGCCTTTTGCTCTCATGTGTAACCATGTTTCTTTAATCTGTGGCATAGGGTAGCTAGGGCTAATCATGTGTTGTATGGGCTTGCCCTTCCGATATGTGATGCTGGGTCGATCCTGAATATGAGATTGTAACGTCTTATCCGCCCACAGTAAGAACCAATGTTATTGTGCATCTTATAGATTTTGTGGGAGTGTAGGTGGTAGTTAGTAATCAATCAAACCCTTTTTTTATTTCCCCTGGTCTTTGATGTCCTATTTCTAAGTGTCTCTGTGCATCTAAGATGTTGTGGCCTCTCTCCAGCCCGTGTAATCACATCCCTATCATAACCACGTTGCTGAAATCTCTCCGTTATATTAATCAAATTCGTTTCAAATTCCTCATACTCACTGCAGTTCCTCCTAGACCTCAGCAATTCCCCAAAAGGAATGGAGTTGATCTGGCATCTTGGGTGTGAGCTATTAGCATTTAGTATCAAATTACATGATGTAGGTTTCCTATACATTCTGCTTGGTATTCTGTCATCCTGAATATATAATTCCACGTCCAAGAACACTAGCTTCTCTTTACTGTACTCCATAGTGAACCTCATAATGTGAGTGTTGTCATTCATATACTCCAAAAACTCATCAGTGCAGAATCGGTGCCCGTCCATATCATCAAGCAGTCGTCGATGTACCTTCCCCAATACTATATGTTATCAATCCACTTTTGACCGCCCACGCCCCAGATTCGCTCCCCCTCGCACCAGCCCATAAACAGGTTGGCAAAACAGGGAGCGAACCTGGAACCCATCGCGGCCCCCACATGACTGCTTAAACCAATCCCCATCAAATAAGGAAACATTGTTTTTCAAGATGCTCCATATACCCGACTGGTCTCTTGTACAAGTAACGTCGCAATGCTTCAAGTCCATCATTATGTGTGATATTCGTAAACAGTGATACAACATCCAGAGAAACCAAGGTCAGATCTGTCTCCCACTTGACATCACTCAATATGTTTAGTATATACTTAGTGTCTCTGATGTAAGCTGGCAAGTTAGATACAAAGGGTCTAAGAAAGATATCAGTGAATTCTGAGAGTCTCTCCGTGGGACCACCTATACCTGATATGATCGGTCTACCTGGAGGGAAGGGGAAGTTCTTGTGAACCTTCGGTAAAGTATATATATGCATGGGTACCTGGGTCGATCAGTACTCAAAGGCATTCGTCCTCACTCAACAATCTCAATCCTAACCATTTCTTCAGGTGACCATTAATGAACTTCGTTACCTCTGGGATAGGGTTGTGTGGTAGCTTCTGATAACATCTTGTGTCATTCAGTTGTGCCTGTAATTCCTTATTGTATTCAAGTCTGTCCATCACTACCATACAGCCCCCCTTGTCTGCTTCTCTGACAATGAGATTCTGGTCAAATGATAATGCCTGTAGTGCTTCATATTCCCCTGTTGTAAGGTTATGCCTGCTACGTGTGCCTTGACCCCGTCGTGACTTCAATTCCCACCCGTCAAGATCATTCAATACAGCCTTGTAGAATAGATCTAAATTGTTACCAGTGGGTAGTTATGGTGTCCACCTGGATTTGGGTTTAAGACCACTATCCTCACTCAGGTCCGAGGTCAGTTCTAAATCTCTAAGTACCTTGTGGATAGTGATTGGGTCATCCTCTGTCTCTGTAATTGAAAGTAACATGGTCGTGTCTCTGACATCCTGGATCGAGACTTCACCAATCGTCATATCGTGTGTCACAGATTGTTTTATTACATCTCTTGTGGCAAAAAACGTTTTCAGTTTTAAATGTCTAACAAATCTGGATAAATCTACTTTTACATTGAAAATGTCTTATCCTTGTGAGGGCGCAAAACTCATACCTTTGCGTAATACAGACACCATATAATTTGACAATTCTTTGCTGGACAAGTTCAGGACCTTAATATCCAGATCCTGGTCTCTAGTTATTTGTTTTTGTTACAGGACCTGGTCTGCATTCCCCTTCTTTCTTTTGCAATTGCACCCTCCTCTGTTTCCCCTCCTGGTTGTTCTGGGTCCCTTCCTCTTGATCTTGAGCCCATATCCTTGTTGCCCATCCTGATCCTGAGAACTTCCCTTACAGTGCTGCCAGTAATCTGGTTGAAGGCACCATCCCCTATATCTCTTCTCCACTGCTTGCTATATTGCTAGATGAAGCCCCACTCCTCTCACTCATTGACGGTGTTCTGGTTCCCCCAGTATTGGTATCCTGTTTAAGCAGATGATCAAATCTCTTGGCGAAGGTGAAAACCCTGCCGACAAAATAATCTATTTCCTCTCTCCTGAGCTTCCTAGCTTTCCTTTTTTTCACTTCTTTCTCATGTCTCTGAAGGATCTCCTCTAGAATTGAATAATTCTTCTGGGTGGCTTCCGGTAAATTTAAGTCTGTAATTTTCTTTATCTCATCTGTTTCCTGTATCAGCTTATCAACTTTTTCTTCTGGCATTCTCTATGAGGATGTTGATGAGGGTTACAGAATTATTGGTAAGTTCCTTTTCCCATTGTATAAACAGATCCTTTTCCAGATCATCGTAAGTGGGAAAAATCTGGGCACGTAGACCCCGTGGGATCCTATTGAGTCTCTGGTACTGTTTTAAAGTTGCCCCATTCCACCATTTAGAAATTTCAAGTTTTCTCAATATCTCTAGTCTGATAAATTTCATCTTCAAACCCTCCTTGAGCCTGGAGTTACCTTGTGTGACAGCCTTATTAATTGTCACACCTGCACTTAAATTTTTAAAAAGATCCTCTGCTCCCTTGTCTCTATCTTGCCTAGAACTCATTATGTTCAGTTCACTTAAGACTCTTATCTAAAAGATATCTCTCGGGGGAGAAAAAGAGGCTGCAACAACCCAGAATTTATGACAAAAAAGGGAAATGTGTGGCAAGGGTGTCTGTTGCGCTAACCTGTCTGTATCCCCTTGTAGAATAAGCCTAGTCTCACGGTGCTCCTAGGGGAAAAGGGGTAGCCTCTAAACACTCACAATGTGGTGTGGACTAAGTCCACTGCCAAAACAAATTTATACAGCCCCTGAGCAACACATTATTCCAAAATCAAATAAGAGTCAATATGTAAAGTCGTGTTCTTCTGTTGAGTTTCTTTGTTGTTTTATTCTTTCATCAAATGCAAGTCCTTCTTGGTTCATGAAATCACTCCAGTTCTAACTTGTAGCCTTGTAGCCAACACATGTTTCGTCATGGGTACATTAACCCAAGTGACTTCATCAGGGCTACAAAAGAAATGGACCAAGTTGTAGTCTCACAAAAATTACATCTGCGTAGTTAGCAAAAGGGAAATCAGAGACTTCCCATCCAAGCTCATGGTGAGTTAGCTAAATAAGTCATTATTACCTATTATCACCACACTATTGTGACAAAACAGTTATATTGTGTTTGTGTCCCATATTCGTGAGACCAATACTACGTTTCATGTGATGTGTATAATACTCCTCTCACCAGAAATGAGGTGTTCCAAAAGATGTGCTCCTAGAGAAAATCTATTTCGTGCCACGAGAAATAAAGAAGAAACCAACCCTTATCACTCATAGTAAGTATTGTGATCAATTATGCAACTTGATGTATGCGTACCAGCTCACCTCTCTACATTCAAAGTCCCTTCGAGCGGTAAATCCAGTTCATGCTTTATGCATGTTCAAATGTCTGTCAATAATAACATGTAAACTAGTCAATGGATAATGTTAAAACGAATCCATATGTATCATTGCAGCAAGGAAAACTCCCAAGTAACGCTCACCAGTAAGTTCCAAATAATGCTCTTCAAATCCTTTTCATCATTTCAGAAACCTTGAGCGGGCAGAGTAGCACCCTGTGAGGGTAAAATAATATAACCGAAATGTTGGCAAGAGATTCCGGTTTCGGCAAATTGGGTGCAGCAAGGCACCTCCGGTTCCTTAGTGTCCTACGGACACCCTACCTCTGAAGGTTCTGGAAGGCCTGGATTGTTGAATGTACTAAACACACTGTGTGTCTTGTTAAAATCTAAAGATTCTGCTTGTAAATATCACTGACCCCAGAGACTATCATTCAGAGTGATTTTACAGGAATTTTATGCACAACCTCCCACAAATAGATACGTGGAAGATAGAAGTTTTCTCTATAAGGATGAGATTTGGTTCTATTTTGAGTTTTGTAATGTCTTGTCCTACTTTGTTGAATCTTTGTATATAGCAAAATTGTATGTTTTATGTTTAATTTATCATGATTTGCAGTAACTGTATTTTATTTTGGATTAAATATGAATACTTGAGAGATCCAATAAAAGAAAGATCTCGAAACATTTGAGCTGTCAATGATTAATTAATGTAATCATTAGAACTAAAAATATTTTTATCTGTCCCTGCTTCTCATCTGTTTTCTTCTCCTACTTACTAGCCCTTGAGAAGTAGGATGACTAGGGCTTCCCCCGTTTTTTTGCCCCTCATCCAAGCTACTAGACATCATTATTCCCGTCCTGGTGTCCACCTCAATTCATAATAATCAAAGTATACTGAATCCAAAGCTCAGGTCCTAATCAAGCGGCATACTTGTTAGAAAATTAAAGAATTACAGTCCAAAAAGAAAAAATTAAAACAAAACTAAGCACTGTCTCTCCAATTTGGTGGTAGAAGTTAAGCCCTGGGGGCGTGGCTTGGAGCGTCAAGATGGCGGTCGCACTCTAAGAGTGCTCCGGACCCCCCCGTCATCCGCTCCAACATCCAGCGCCATCAGCAACCACCTCTGCTCCTAGCCCATCACCAGTGCCTGAATAACATCCTGACTCTCTGCCGGTGCCGAGGAACTGAAGCAGGGACCATTGCAGCGACGATATTGCCCCCGATCCCTAAGCCGCCTACAGACAAAATGGCGGTGCCTGCTGGGCCGTGAGCTGGGCCTAGAAGCCGGACCCAGCACCCTGACAATCCTTTACGGCAGCCGGCCCCTCTGCCGAACTCTGCAGCCGGACCGAGGCATCGATCACCCGGCCGGGGGTGAGTGATATCCAGAACTGCGGGCCGGCATGGGGATCTGAAGCTGAGACCACTGCAGCGGCGACACTGCCCCGATCCCTCAGCCGCCTACAGACAACATGGCGGTGCCCGCCGGGCCGTGAGCCGGACCTGGAAGCCGGACCCAGCAACCAGACAAGCCTTCACAGCAGTTGGCCCCTCTGCCGTGCTCTGCGGCCGCACCGAGGCACCGACCACCCTGCTGGGGGTGAATGATCTCCGGAGCTGTGGGCCGACGTGGGGATCCGCGCCCCCGGAGTCCGGGAGAAGGGAGACCCGGGGCGAGATCCCCCCTCCGCCCCGCTCGGACCTCCGAGTCCCGGGGACGAGCTGGAGCCTGCAGGGCTGTGCCTGGCCAGAGCGGAGGTCTGGGTACCGGCTGCTGTCTCGGGTAGCGGGCCCTGGGGGGGCCCCCCCTTCCGCTGCTGCAGCGATCCTGTGGCCCGAGAAGTTCACTGGTCCCTGTGGCATTCGGGAGAGACCGGATCGTAAAGTGGTGTCCCGCAACCCCTCACCGGCCGAGCGACGCCGGAAAGCCATCGGAGCGGTGAGTCAGGCTCGTTGCGTCGCGGAGAGGAGGCCAGTCACTAGCGTCTTGATGCGGGCGCATTGGGGAAGCTCCCAGGCCTGCCGATGCCCAATCCCATCACGAGCTGAGGATCACCAAGAGGGGGATCGGCTGTCATAGTCGGACAGCGGGGAACCCAGGCCAAGCCCTTGCCCCCCCCTCCAACTTCCCTCCCCCCCACCCCTACAGTAATCTCCTACCCTAATTGCAACAGGGTGCCCGGCCCGGTGGTGACCAGGCTGGTGGTGGGGGCATTAAACCTTGCCCGACGAGGGGGATCTGACCCAACTCCCTAAACGGACTGGTGCAGCCGAGCTCAGGTGGTTGTGGGGAGGGGGATCGACCGCAAGACCGCGCGGTGGGCTACAGGCCCCCCCCACCCCCCTTGCTCAGCTAGCCCCCCAGTGCCCGGATCTGATCACCCAGTGGCAGAACCTGCTCCCCCCTGTCTACACCGGTTGGTGGGCAGTGTGCTGACTTGATACAAGCCACAGAGCAATTGCCAGAGGTTCGATATTGCCCACCGCATCCCGAACTACGACACGACCATTTGCGGTGGAGGTATGATCTGCCTGCCCCAGAGGGCCAAATAAACGCTGGTCGTCGGCACCATCGGACAGGTGGCCTAGCTGTGATCCTTGTGACCCCCCCTACCTCCCCTCTTTGCGCCGTGTGGCTCCAGCGGCCTCAAATGTGACTCACTCCCCGGAAACGGCAATCTCTGATTCCCCCTTCTACATTGCGAGTATGGATCCGCCAAAGGCCACACCCTCCTTCTAATTCCTGTAACACATCCACCTCCATAATTACCACTCAGTAGCGCTCGGTCCCCCACTGAGACTGGCTGTTGGGTGGAGTGGACCGCCTCGGGTCCTGGTTGTGACGCGGCAGCGCAAGGGGGGATCGCCCCCTTCACCTGCGATAAGATCACCAAACTGCTGCGGTAAATCCAGATAAGAGACACACAGTGACCCCGCTTCCTGTGGAGCCACAGGGAGCCCGCAGAGGTGCAACAACTATCCACGCGCATCGACCACTGCTTCCCCAGTGGCTCCATCTAACGACTGAACTAACCACTACCCACCTCCGACCTACCCCACACCTCCCAGCCATGGGGAAGGACGGGACTGCAAAACCACCCGCGACGCAAACCAAAATGGATCAATACACTGTCAGCGAGACCGGGACTAGGTCTGAGGCCGTAGAAGGAAGCCATCTCCGCCTCTCAAGCCTCAGTTGAGAACAAGATTGGTGAGGTGCGTGTCGATATGGCCCTGCTCTGCCAAGACCTCCGTAATGCAACGGCCAGGATCGCCGAAACCGAATCCCGCATCTCCTCCGTTGAAGATGACGTATCATGCTTGAAGGAACAAATGACCAAACTGCAGACCCAGGCCAGGGAGCTCCACAGGAGGGCAGAAGATGCCAAAAACTGGTCTAGGTGCAACAACTTGCGCTTTGTGGGATTCCCGGAGGCTCAGAGCAAGGCCTGATGGAGTCTTTTATTAAGAACTGGATCAATTCGTGGATGCCCAAAGACGAGCTCTCGACCTGGTTTGCGGTGGAACGAGCACACCGCTCCCTGGCTCCGAAACCGCCCCCCTGGTGCTGCTCACCGACCCATCATAGCACGGATCCTCAATTTCAGAGACGGGGACCTCATCCTACAACAAGCCCGTGCCCTGAAGACAATCAAAACCACACCATCATGATATTCCCAGATTACACTAGGGAGGTTCAAGCCCACAGGGGTTCCTACATGGAGGTGAAACAAAAACTCCGCGCCCTCAACCTACAATACAGGTTACTCTTTCCAGCGAGGATGCGGGTAGTCTTCCAGGGAAAAACACTTTTCTTCGATAGCCCCGAGGCAGCTTGGCTCTGGCTGACGGAGGCGCGTCCCCTCCGACTTCAATCCGCTGCCTCGATTGCAGGCGCCCAATCTTCTTCTACACAAGACCCGGCTCCACGAAGGAGGCGCACGCAGTCCCGTAGAGGCCGGAGGGCGGGTAGGGCCAAGTCCGGCTCGCCAACGTCCACAGGTTCACCCTTTCAACACCGGGCCTTGTCGCCTGAACCTCGCCCCCGAAGGAGCTCTGGATCCCGCGATCGCTCACCTGCTGTGGACATTCCCTCCAAAGTCATGGCCACGGTCTCCATGGACTCTGATCTGTCCCTCAGTCCGGCTCTCCCGAGCTGATCTCCCCATGGAACGCTGCACACAGAGCGATCACGCTAGTCAAAATCCAACCGTGTACTGGCGACCGCACCAGTAATCAGATAATTCTGCCGATGCGCATTTTGATCCTGTAACAAGAGGGGTCCACCACGCTTCATTGACTCTAAACGTTATAGTTTAATCTATCTTAAGAGTTAAGGGACGACAGATGCTTCAGTTTCTGAAGTATAGGGTGGGGGACGGGGGGGAAGAGGGTTTGGGCCGTTGCCCCGAGTTTCTCGTTGTTCAACAACCGTAGCTCCACAGCATCTCAGCTCCTTCATATTACGACATGACTTCGCAAGCACACTTCAACAGATGACAACCACACTTCTTGTGCCTCGGCCTCCGGGGTTCCACTGCACAACGGCCCTCTGGGCCACGCCAGACCTCCTATTCCACCCCAGACATAATGACATCTAAGGAGGGTTCACTCCGCATTATGTTGTGGAACGTGAATGGCCTGTTAGACGAAATCAAACGGACCGCGGTCCTGAGACAGGCCCAACGACAGGCCCCCGACATCCTCAGGCTCCAAGAGACTCACCTTATGGGTAATATCTGCCCCTTACTTACCAGATATGGCTTTGATAGAACCTGGCACTCCGGTTTCACAAGAGGTTCCAGAGGGGTTGCAATTCTCCTGAAGCGTAACCTTACCTTCGCACCAACCCACACTGTCAAAGACCCCAATGGCCGCTTTGTAGCCCTTTCTGGCACACTGGGGGATGAAACCCTTAACGTCCTCTCCATTTACATTCCTGCTGCCACCCACACACAGACCATAGGCCATATAGGTAACATACTCTCATCTCTTCCTCATGGTACAACAGTGGTAGGGGGTGACTTCTACGCTGTCATGCAGGCTGATCGTGATGCCACGGGGGTCCCCTCCACCTCACGTATCTCACAAGCCAAACAACTGATGACTTGGGCTGAAGCCATGGGAATTTGTGACGTATAGCGCACCTGGAATCCACGGGCAACCCAATACACACATACCTCAGCTGCACATCGTAGCCACTCTCGCATCGACAAGCTATTCATGCCGGCGCCGGAATGTCGTAAAGTCAGAGACATACAAATCCTCCCCCGGAGCATCTCGGACCACTCACCCGTCCTCTTGACCCTAGGCGACCCAGCCACGGCTCTCCGTCCAATGTGGAGGATGAACCCCTGGTTTCTCCAAGACAAGCACTTCAAAGAAGCACTCAGCATTGAAGTCAAGCAATACTTCCTCACGAACCAAGGCTCCGTCTCATCCCCGGGCACCTTATGGGAGGCAGGTAAGGCCACGATTCGTGGCCTCGCCAAAAGCCGCCTCAAAGCACAAAGGGAGGCATGAGACCAAAGACTTGTCCTTCTCGAATCCCAGGCCTACCAGCTTGAGGGAGAAACAACTGGATCAACAGATGAATCTCAACGGCGCCAACTGATACTGGTGCGTGACGAACTGAGGCAAATGTCTTGACTCTGCGAAAATCCTATGGCGTTCCTCCATCGCTCGGGTATACGGTTGGGGCGATAAAAACGGGAAAATGTTACATAGATTGGTGTCATACCCCCGAGCAAACCGAATAATCCCGGAGATCCAGGAGGCAACACCCACCGCTCTCCCCAAGCGATGGCCCAAACCTTCGCAGACTACTATTCCAACCTATACTCCGCCCGGAAACCAGAGTCCTCACTGATGGAGATGGTCGCTCTGAGAGATCTCCTTCTTCCCCCGCTCGCCGGGAAGGAATCGGACGGTATGGAAAGCCCGATCACATGCGAGGAAATACAGGGCGCCCTGTCACTGGTTGCAGCTGGTAAATCACCCGGCCCAGACGGCTTCCCGCAAGAATATTATTCGGCATATCGTGACACACTTGTCCCTCATCTTGCGACCCTATATGAAGAAGTCATAGAAAAAGGCTCCTTCCCCCCAGAGACTGATATGGCCACAATTGTCATAATTCCCAAAACACAACCGCCCTCATCGGCTTGTGCTGACTACCGACCCATATCCTTAATTAACACAGAAGTCAAAATATGCCACAATCCTGGCGCAACGTCTCAAGCCAGACCTCAATAGTCTAGTCCACCCCGACCAATGGGGCTTCATGCCCGCACGCGGCACCAGACATTGTTTGAGGCGGTTGCATTTGGCCTTAGCCAATCGTCAGCAGCTTACCCCATACTTGGCGCTTCTCCTAGTCGACTTCGAGAAAGCATTTGACTCGGTTGACTGGGGTTACCTGGAGGACGTCTTGCTGATCATGGGTTGGGCCCTAAATTTCGTCATATGGTTCACATTCTTTACTCCAAGCCAACTGCACGGGTGCTGGTTAAGGGAACCCTCTCGCAGTCCTTCCCAATCAGGAGGGGAACGCGGCAGGCCTGCCCACTCTCCCCCCTCCTTTTCGCCTTAGCGATGGAACCTCTGGCTAACCTTTTCCGATCGGATAACCAAGTCCAAGGTTGGAACTGGGGGGGATCACACGAGGACAAAATTGCCCTCTACGCAGATGACGTTCTGCTGTACCTCGCAGACCCGGCCCGATCTGGTCCCAGATGCCTGCAGATACTACACTCCTCTGAACGAGTTTCAGGTTTACACCTGAACTCGGCCAAGTCGACCCTAATCCCTCTCTATCTCTCACGGGAGTGCTTCGACTGGCTGTCCACCATCCCCATTAGGAGGCAATCCTTCAAATACTTAGGTATTTGGATTGCCCTCCTCCCTGACCAAGCCTGGGCACTCAATGCGACTCCCCTAGTCACCAAAACTAAGCTGGACTTGCAGAAATGGCAACAACTACCACTTAATCCGCTGGGAAAGATAGCACTATTTAAAATGATGATCCTCCCTCGATTCCTCTACATTATTCAGAATACTCCGCTTCACTTCCCGCGAACATGGTTCAGAGGAATAGACAGTCTCATCACAAAATTCCTCTGTAGCGGCGGACGACCGCGCTTGGCGCTCTCATGCTGCCAGATCCCTCCCTATGATGGCGGAATGGGAATCTTGCAACCCGCCTTTTAGTCCTGCATGATTGGTTTAATGGGGGGTGGTCTGATCCCGCATACAGACCCGAACTGAAAGACTTGGATTTCTCACGAATTCAAGCCATGATGTACAGATCACCCATTCCCCGGGATCTCCCCACGGTGACTCGCGCAATCCTGTCAGCATGGAATACTTCCCTGCGACACACCCAATGGAAAGGCAAATTGACACAGCAAATGCCCTCTTGGCATGGCACATGGTTGCGGGAGGTGAGCGGCCTAGAGGGTTTCAGGAGTTGGGACCTCATCGGTATCACCCTGCTTGGAGACGTGTGGGTCGGTGATCATATCCGCTCATTTGCTGATCTGCAACTCAGACACTCGCTTCATTCACCCCAGTTTTACAGGTACTTGCAACTCCGTCATGCCATAGACACACACATACAAGCGGGCACATCCCTGCCAGAACACAGCCCCCTTGAAGCTCAGATCACAATGGGTAACCTCGGCAGAGGAGGTGTCTTGCGTATATACCGCTCCCTGACCAACAACGGTCCAGCATCCCTTGACTTGTTGAGAGCCAGATGGGGGGTTTGGCTGAGCCCTCTGGAGGAGGAGGACTGGAGGGATGCTCTGATGGCCACCAGAAGTATCACAACCTCAGCCAGGCTTCCCCTGGTTCAGCTTTACTATCTCCATGCCTCCTACCTCACCCCCAACTGCCTATACAAGGCAGGCCTGACCTCGAGCCCCTCCTGTACAAGGTGTGAGACCGAAAGTGCAGACTTCTTCCACATGGTATGGTCCTGCCCAATTATAACTTTATACTGAAATACCCTGGAAACTGAGCTCACAGAGGTACTGGGTACTGGGGTGGGAAGTCCCACATAACCCACTTAATATATTACTGGGTGTCACAGATGGATTAGACGGGTCGAGAGCTGATAAGACGTTTCTGGGCACCGCCCTGGTAGTAGCCAAGCGTGATATAGCAATGGCTTGGAAAAATCCCTCTCCACCCAAGGTCTCTCAATGGCGCAGGGGGGTGGACTGCTGTGCTACGCAGGAACTCCCTCTATACGAAGCCAGGGGCTGTCCGGCTTAGCATCGCAGGGTGTGGGGTAAATGGCTAGACTAACCAAATTGATTATCGCCCTTGTCTCCCAAAGACCATTCCCGGGGCTGTTGGAGTACAAATTAAAATGTATAATGTCGCAAATGTGTTTGCTTACAAGATATCACATGTTGTGGTGCTGAGACGCTTGCTGTGCTGTTTGTACTATGTATTCACCTTGTTTTTCACAAAATCAATAAAATTGATTATCAAAAAAAGAAGTCAAGCCCTGGACAGAGATACAAGCACACATAATTCATTTTTGCAACAAAAAGCAGGAGAAAGAAAGAAATAAGCAGGAGGTGACACAGAAAGCAGCAGCCAAGTTAGTTCAGCAAAAGTTGGCAAAGAAAGGAGCAGTGGAAGGTGCTGTAGTATCAGCCGCCACTCAGATGACTGCAGTGTCTGTGGGATCGGTCCCAGGGGCCACTCAACAACAGTACCCACAGCAGCAGGATAATGTAGGGATGCAGGGAAGTAATAGAGGAGGACGAGGAGGAATAGGAAGAGGTAGGCTAGTTCCAAAAAGGATGGATCATGTATGTCATTATTGTCAGAGATATGGCCATTTTAGTAGAGATTGCATAACCAAGAGATGGTATGAGCAAAAGGGAAGGGTAGGAGTTTACAATCAGCCAGGAAATACAGCCACATTCGAATACTCAAATCATATATGCGCCTCAGACACCAGCACAAACTATGCAGCCACCAGTAATGCCTCAAGCACAACAGGTGCCACCTCAGCAAAATTATCAAACACCCCTAATTGCGGCTCTACTTTAAAGTGGACAAGGAGGTGTAATTGTGAGAGGAGGGAATCCTTTCCAGATGAATTCTGTGGGAGGATATACACAATGAAGGTGCCCACAGAGTATTTCCATGTGCCCAGTATTGTCAGTAACGCACAGGCCAGATGAGGAACCCGCAGTGACTGTAGCAATCAATGACAAATGGTATGCATTCTTCATAGAAACAGGAGCAACTGGATGCTATATTAGAGAGGGAGACCTTCCGATTTCTAACAGATCAATGGACACACAAGGATTCTCTGGGGAAGTAATGAGAGTTCCATTTACTGAACCAGTGGAGATGGAAGTAGTAGGGAAATACATTGATGGCTGTTTGCTGTTTTCTCCAGCTGCCCCAGCTAACCTGTTGGGGAGAGATCTTATGGCGAAGTTAAATATGACCATTCATTTTGAATCTGATGGTACTATGATTTGTTCTACCCCTGGAGTTTCACCTTCCAGGATCATGGCAGTAACAGTAGATTCCTCTGCTGGAGATCAAATCAGAGCATGACCTGGTAATATGGAGGCATTTACTACAACAGTGTATACAATCATAGCAGAGTAACCAGTTACTGGGAAGGGAGGGTCAGCTGCCTAAAGAAATCCTTTTTCGGCGACAAGGGCAAGACTCTTGGATGCCTGATGCTGAATTAGTATTGCAAATAGAGGCTTTATAGGTAACACCAACCTATTGCGCTCTGATAGCTAGTGACCATAATCATGTTTTAGGGGCATGTGTTTTCTTTATTGAGCCAGGAAAAATGTTCAGCGAGATATTGGGTGACCAACTGTTTGATGATGATCTTATGAAAACAGTTGTAGTCTTTCAGAATGACATACCATTGAGGATAGTGTTGGAAGTAAGGATGCCTACACTGGGTAGAGCTTTTGATTCTGTTAGGGAAGCAGATCTGTCCCAAGTACCAGACACTTTATCGACTAAGGGTCCCCATGATGTAGGCTTTATTCGTACTGCTACACCTTTCTGGATTATATGAAAAGAAGGTGCTATCTTGCCTAGAGTGAGGCAGTATCCTCTTTCTAAAGAAGCAGATAAGGGCATCACCCCTACTATACAGGCTTTGCTAAAGCAAGGAGAAATTTACCCTGGAGTGTCTGCTTGTAGCACCCCAATTTACCCTGTCAAGACGTCTAAGGCTAACACTTGGTGCATGGTTCAAGACCTGCGCCCCCTGAATGATGTAGTGGAAACTGAATTTCCAATTGTTCCTGACCCTCCTATCATTCTGGCATATATTACTCAGGATGCTAAATATTTTGTTTCTGTTATTGATCTGAAAAATGCCTTCTTTAGCATCCCTCTCCATTCAGACAGCCATTATTTGACAGCGTTCTCCTATCGCGGGACTCAGTATTTGTACTCTTGTTTGCCCCAAGGGTATTGTGAGTCCCCTAGCATTTTTAACAGAGTTTTAAAAAATGATTTGTCAAATTGTCAGTGTGACAGCACATTGTTGCAATATGTCTACGACATACTGATTTGTAGTCCTACCGAGCAGCAGTGTACAAAAGACACAATATCTCTCCTAGTCACTCTTGCATAAAGAGGATACAAAGTAGAGAGACACAAAATACAGTATTGTCAGGAGGAAGTCTATTAGTTAGGACAATTATTGTCAGCCTCTGGTCGACGAGTAACCCCGGAAAGAGCAGCATCCATCCGTCAGATGACTGAGCCAGAAACTGTTAAAGTAATGCAGAAGTTTCTTGGTCTCTGTAATTATGTGAGACATTGGATTTTTGATTATAGCACTTTAATAGCTTCCTTGCTAGCTTCTATTGAACAAGCCAAATACAGAAATGACAGGATAACATGCACACCAGAGATGAGGAAGACTTTTCAGAAATTGAAGACGGAAATTACAAATGCTCCAGTTTTGGGAACTCCAGATTATACCAAGGAGTTATATTTATTTTGCCATTGCAGTGATCAGGTGATGACAGCTGTCCATAAGCAGAAATATCCATTAGGACACAAACCTATTGAGTATTTAAGTGGACTGCTGGATTCAGTGATGAGAGGACATTAAACCTGAAAGCAGGCTCTCGCCACTGCAGCCTTTGATGCTCTATGCAGAGCATGCAGTATTTGCTATTATTCAGAAGGCTAAGACTACTCTAACTACACAGAGAGTGTCAGGATACGAGGTGATATTGTCACCACCATCTTTGAAGGTTGTGAAGTGTCATACAGTGAATCCTGCAACATTCTTTGCTTTTCCAATATTAGACTCTGAGGATGATGCACATGACTGTGCAACTTACATTCCTAATGAATCTAGTCAAGCAACAGATGATCCTATACCAGGTAGGTTTGTCCATTTTGTTGATGGTTCTTCTACTATTGACCAGGATAAAGGAATTAGACACACAGGTGCAGCAGTAGTCGGAGCACAACAGCATGATTCTTCTGATACACTCCATATAGTAGAGTAGTTGACATTGACAGCGCATTATTCTGCACAAGCAGCAGAATTAATAGCATTAATAGTGGCTCTTAAGCAAGGAGCAGGACAAGTCATTACGATTTATTCAGATTCAGCCTATGTAACAACCACTGTTCATTCCAACATTATGAGATGGAGCAGGAAAGGTTTTCTTAAGTCAGACGGAAGTCCTGTTATGCATAGAAACCTCATAGAGGCTGTAATAGAGGCACTTGCGTTACCACAGACAGTGGCAGTTGTGAAATGTGCAGCACATACAAGTGGACAGGATTTTGTGTCTCGGGGTAGTGCAGAAGCTGATTGGGCAGCTGCTAAAGATGCAGCTAGGCGCACACCCCAACCCGTACCATCAGGTTCTCAACATGTCCCTGTTTTGTGGCTCACACTGCCTCACCTCCTGAGTCTGAACGTAATCCGACCACAGACAATGACATGCCCCATTATGCTGAGGCAGCACTTTTACATCTGTGAGAATTGCAGGAAGCTGCTCCTCTACATGAAAAACAGTTATGTGAGGATAGACGATGCACCCATTCAGGGGATAACCTAATGAATAGACCACTATCTACAGGTAAACCAGTGATGCCACAGGCCTTACTTATGATAGCTCTTGATCAGTTGCGTTTACCAACTCATACTTCGAGACCACTTGTCTACGCAAATACAACAAGACTAGTTTGTTCCTAATTTACTTGACATACTTACCATGCATCTTCATAATTGCATTGTCTGTCAGCAATTTTCTCCTAATCCCAGACAGAAAACAATTTCTACCATTCCACGACCACAGGGTCCTTTTAAAGCCCTTCATATGGACTTTGTGGATATGATTGATAGGTGCAGTAACTACAGGTACCTCATAGTTGTGGTCTGCCCTTTTTCCTGATGGATTGAAGGAGGACCATGCGTCCAGTGTGATGCTAAGTCAGCAGCTACATTTCAAAAGTAATTCCATGATGGGGAAAGCCAGAAGGGATAAGATCTGACAGTGGCACCCATTTTGTTAAAGCAATATTCACAAATATCACGGCACAGTTAGGGAAAAAAAAATATCCTTTGTTTACCATCCTCAAATTAATGGTATTGTCAAGTGGCTGAACGGCCTCCTGAAGAGTAAGATCAGTAAGTTATGTGCTACATTGCACAAGAAATGGTTGTATTGTCTACAATTAGCACTCATTTCCCTTAGGAATACACCTAGTTCTGACCATCACCTGACACCCATCAGATAGTGAGAGGGAGATCCATGAACATACAAGTCCCTGCCGCTAGGAACAATCTACAGGAAGAAAGCACAGCAGAAATTCTGAATGATGAAAGGCATGCGTATCTTTTTAAACTAATGAAGGCTGTAAAGTTCATCTCTAAACAGGTAACCAAAGAGAAGGAGAAACACGCAACCGCCGAGGTCGACCTCCCAGTTGTGCATGTAGAGATAAAGTCTTTATAAGGAATTTTGTCTGAAAATGGTAGGAGAAACGATTCGATGGACCGTACACTGTGACCATGTTGCCCCCACCGCCCTCCAGGTGGATGGCAGAAAGCCCTGGTTTCACCGTACAAATGTTCGTCTGAACCCAGCATCTCACCAAGTCATAAAAATACTCCCTCCTCCTCTGCTTCGGGACAATTTTTTGAAAATACAGCAACAGAGATATGTATTTTTGTTTTCTTGTTTCTTTTTGTCTCTTGATTCTATCTTTTCTGCTCTTCTATAGCAATGTATCCTTTAGTTCTAACATTTTACATCTACGAAGTGAACCCTTTTATAACAACAATGTGACCCATAATGCTCATACTAAAACTGTCAGATATGTGATATCAGCATATGTCAGACATAGGTTCAGAAAATACTAAAAATCTTGTTTTGTGTGTTCCCTAATTCCTCAAGCCACCGGATCAGATAGGCTACATTCAACGAAAGAAGTACCCCCAAATACAGCTCTATGTTTATTACATCTCTACTTGTGCAGGATTAAGGCCCAAATACAATTAACACATGTTAAGGTAGTACATTTCTTAGTTAACACTACAAAATATGATTCTTTAGCAGAAGTGTTATGCATTCTCACAGATGACAGGACATCAAGGATGAGATATCACGTATGAAGAAGACAGGTCGTCCTACAACTGTAGATTGGATCCAGATGGTCTAAGATTTAGGATTTTGAGGAGTAACATTCCTAAAGAAGGGAACCCCCTCTAATTATTCAATTATAGGTCTGGGAGAAAAGGGGGCAACCAAACCAAAAAACCTATCAAAACCTCCCACTTGACCTCTATTTCTTCACTCTTAGGGCTAGATCTGCTCCAATGGGTTATTAATATACACTCTGAGACATGATGTATACAACAATGTTACTTTATCAAAACATTTTTATTTATTCTTTACTTCAATTATATTTCATTATTTGTATCAAAACAGTTAAAAACCCTACATTTTATTTATAATATTTCCAATTTTTCCTTTTTTTGACATGTGCATTATACAGTTCATAAATAGACAAATGTCATGAACATTTTTGCACACAAAATACAATTTTCTCTATGGAACCCCTGTCAAATCACCACATACTCGTACTAGCCTCTCGCATCCACACTCCTACTCTCTCATACCATCCACACTATCAACCCACCCAAGAACCCATACACATAGTGGTCAAACAAGGGACAGAGATGTTTACGTCTTCGTGACCGTGTTGTGGGGTGGGTGCATACAAAGACAGGTCGACGAACGTTTCGGTGGTGTCAGCCAAGTTATAACCACCTTCTTCAGGACCATCAAGATTTACAAACTTTAGACGAGTGGTTGAGGTATATGAGATACAACAAAAGAATTATCCTAAAGGCACCACTGCTCGATGAATCACTCAAGTTGGAATGACGTCAGTATTATGTTTAAACCTCTCCTCTAGACGAAATGCATGAGCCTCTGTTTTACACTGATGTCAGTGAAATCCCACTGCACCGTCTCAATCCAAATAAGTATTATTAGCAAGGTTGTTCTATATGTCGCTCCTCACTTAATATAGGGTATCATAAATGCCTATTTGTTTACTTCTATCTATGACATGAGATATAAAATCATGTCGACTCTGACATATTCTTGATGTGCATACATGCGATCAGAAGGTTTTTATATGACTCCAGACCTCACTTAGTATGTTGTCACTCCAGCCATAATGGAGTAATTATTGTCACATGCGGAGTGTTGAATGTATTCCTTGATGTATGCAAGACGCAGCCATGGCAAAACGTTTGGCCTGGCATACTGGAGGTAATCTTTGATATACAGTGGGGGGCACCTCTGGAAAAATGCTATCCTTGGCATATCAGTGGTTATTCTTGCTCTTCCATATGTAGGGCTCCTATGGCATGATGGTGTGCATACATGCTATTCCTGATCTGGCATAATGTGTTCATGCTTGGCAAGATGGACACTTCCCACTGGCTTTTGTCGGTATAGTGCTGACCCTGGCATAATGCTTAAAATAACCGGCCTATCAATGACCTCCATGGCATACTGATGTCCGCTCTTGGAATGCTGCTGATGATATTTATTTATATTTAATTTGTATTTTTTTTGTAAAGTGCTGCATAACACCATGTGGTAAGTTGAGAGCTCTTAGCATATTTATAATTCTTGGCATATTGTAGCAACGGTGGCATGAGATGGTGAGGCATGAATTTCTGAGACATTTACTTGGAAAGCAAAATCTATTTACGTGTTGCATTAGTACTTGTGAGTACTTGACGAAAATGATAAACTGATATTTGGGCACCAAATGTGTTTACAAAAACATCAAAATAAGCTTTTTGGGGGGAATTGAGTGTAGCTTTCTTCAACAAAAAGCATATATTTGATAGTAAAGCATATTCTCATAAACTGACAAGTTTGCGTGTGGGGACAAAATGACTGTATCTCCAAATATATATTTAAAGTAAATATTTGAGTGAAAGTCACTAGCTCTGTCTTAAACCCTGAGAAGATTAGTGTAGCCTGTCTGCTGTCTGAATCTGTTAGGTCTCTGTAACCTGAGAGACAGTACTGCTTTATGAACCTCTAAAATCTATTTAGCGCTACTATGCTGCCTGAGTTTGTGAAAGTTGTGTAATTTATTTTATTTTTCCACCCTGCATGTTCCAAGGAGATTATCAATCATGCCCTATGAATGAGAATCTACTTTGAAGTAGCCGGATGGAAAAATAAAATAGCTGATGTTTTAAATGTCTTGTACATATTAGATATTTTTAGGGAATTGTGCTGAGGACTATTGTGCCACAATTTTCTCAAAACTGTCTTAGCACGAGTGAACCGCAAACACTCCTACTGGGTAGACCCTCGGCCTAGGACCTTCAACCATCTTGATGGTGCCAGCTTGTTCCGTTTTATTCAATTTTATCTCAAGTTGATGGCATCCAATGCTTAATTTGTTACAAGAATAAATGTCGGAGCCCTCTCCAGGAGGCCACTGCGGCTCTCACCACCCATTGTCGCTGCCAATGGCAGTACCAACACAACTACTAACCATCACACTCCTACAAGTGTAGCAATTCAGACTATTCCAGGCACCTAAAGCTATAAGAATGGCTTGGGTGACAGGTATTATTCATTTTTAATATATATCGAATTAATAAACCACTTTTGTTGTACTCATCTCTAAATAGTGGCAGACAGTCATAGGTGCCAGTGTTGACAGCACCGAAAACACCAGCTCAAATTAAGCACTTAGGCATGCTTGGAAAGGGATTTGATGCGGTCATAGCGCAATGGTTTCCACTGAGTAGTTTGACCGATTTTCCTTTTAAACAACCTATATATACCTTTGAAAACATCTTGAGCTTCATGTAACACCTGTTCTACTTGGCATCAGTGAATACCTAAGGTGAACGTGCTCGGCTGCAGTGCTTCAGCACTGTGTCAACTCAGGAGTGTTCTTCCACGCATTCTGGTGCAAAGAAATGCTATTTGATGCTGTGCAAGTTGCTATTCATTGTCGCATTCACAGTGCTTATTTTGTAAATCAATAAGGGCTGGGGCCCACACGCAGCATTATTAAAGATTATGGTGTTGAATAGCAAAACTGCATATTTGTGATTCCACCTTATACCTCTTTAATTCACCACCCTACACTCCCTGCCACTATATCCCACTTTTGCAGGTGCCTTTTCATCCCTGCTTTCTCCTCAGTGGAGTGTAATCGTTCATTTTGCAAATTAATTATGTTTTATTAACAAAAGTGCAATTTACCACCTTATTATCAAGTGTACATTTAACAATTTAAATTGTAGTAGGTAACCACACTTAGCTAATATGTCAACACTTGAGTTAACATGTCATAATGAAGAGTATCCTAATATTAATGCCATTTTTGAAAGTCGGCTTTACATGTAAGGCTAAGAGGCCTGCTTTTGTATGTAGGCAATTGTTTTGCACAAGATGTTTTTCTTTTCTTCCCACTGCAGATGCTGTGTTTTTCCAGAAGCCATCTGTTAGGTAGTGAATAGGTATTTGTTATGTATTAGACAGCTGATAGTGAGATTCTTATTGGGAAGAGAGAAAGATGTCAGTAAGCGCGACTCATGGGAAGAGCAATCTGTACCACAAGATTCTGTCCAATATAGCAACTCCAGGACGTAGTCATGTTTGCACCACTGTCATAGCATGAGAAATATGGGAGTTTACCTGCTCCCAGAGCTTGGTAGAAAATTGTTTCATGGGAGTGGGAACAAACTAAAATATTGCAATTCATGTTTTGTTGAATTATATTAGAGTGTGTTCCTTAGACTAGGAGAGGCTTGGATGCCAGGACTCCCCTGCTTACTGTCTCTCGCACACTCTATGCTTTAGAGAGATGCTCACTGACTTTCTCACGTCTGCAAATCTGCATGTTTTGAGTGCAAAGGCTTCATGCCTAAGCATTATTATTCTCGCATCAGAAACCTTCATTTGGTTTTCTGAAGCTGACACCTTACCCTTTTTGCTTAAACTAGATGCCTTTCTCATCATAACTTACCTTCATTTAGAATAGGGATTTTCCTTTATGGAACACATTTGTTTAATATTCTGCATCCAATTTTACATTCTTACTAATGTTCCATTCTAGCTTATTCTGAAATATTGATTTCTTGATTATCTAAATCTGTAATATTGATGTCTGAAATTTGAATACTTAATTTTCTTTTTGTCATTTCCTGTGAAGTCTCGATTGGTCTTCACTGTCTCTGGAAATTAATGTAAATGATAACTCCTTATCCACTCTCCTCGTTGACTAACCAAGGTCCATGTCACAAATGGCGGGCTTGTATGATGATTATACCAGACGTTTGAGATACAAGAATCCCCGTTCTGGCAAGTGGTAGCAGAGATGGTAATTGTCACAGGAGAAAAGGAGCTAGAAGGATCTGGAAATCTCGATTGATTAAACTTGTCCCAGTTTAGAATTAAGCATGTCCCTAAAGCCCATGGCCCAACTTTTAAAACTGAAGAAGTCTCTGCGGTTCTGAAGGCGTATGCTTTGTTGGAGGAGGGACTATTAATAGGGTGTGTGTATCGCAATTGTCTATGTTGAGCTTATCGTGTTTTGTTGAAGTTGTATGTTTTGCGTTCTAGTGATACATATGGTTTAATTGTGTAAATATGTATACACGTTTGATGCTGAACAGTTGAAGTTGTTATCGGGCTCGTTGCAGTCTAAGATCCTGGGATAGATAAGAGAATAATTGGGGTTTTACTTGTCTGCTAAGTTTTGTGTCGGTGCGTGAGGTACCATCAACCACACAATTGAGATAGGGACCCTAAACTGATTGTTGTTATTGTACTAATAGTGATTGGTGCTAGTAAACCCTTTTGTGCAAAGGGAGCTGTCGGAGTGATTTCCCTGGTCAAGATTTCAACTCTGTGAGTGTGGAAGTTGAAAAATATTACTTCTGGGTATTTCTTGCGTAAGCAATTACTTTGAATTCTTTAAAGGAGCCGACCAGAGTTATTTGTTTATTGTGCTTGCTTAGAGTTGTGAAAAGTTGATTAATGAGAAAAAAGGAGGGTAAACCACTGCGAGGAGTGAGAATTGCATCAGAGAGTACCATGCTGGGATAGGTCAACTGGTGCAAAGTGTCGTGTTAGGATTGGTTGGTGTCTCTATTCCTCTTTCTTTCCCCCTTTCTTTCCCCCTTTTGTGTTTTTCTCTCTTTTGCTCCAGATCAAAGGCCGTTGATGAAAAATAAGTGCCGGTCCCCAAAAAGGAGCGCCGTTAGCCCCACCTGCATCCAGTGGCTCAAATGAAGCATATTTTGTTATTTATATGGCATTTGGTGGGGGCTTGGTGTCAACTATTTGGAAGTCTTCATAGACCTGACACTTTCTGGCATGAGCGTGCTGATTTGGGTAATTGTCATCTAGACATGGGTGTGTTTCTTGCACTTTGGGTTAGAGATTTGCATCGTTGCCAACAGCAGAGTGATGCAGGCATGCTCTTTGTCCATGCAAAGTTCTAAGACGAACTGTTCTTGATGTGCCGACTCATTGTCCTTTTGTTTGGACTTTATATTGTATTGTTTTGGTGCATTTCAGGAGTGACTGGAATGCCACCATACTGGAATGGAGTGACACACTTTGGCAAAGCAGTTGACCTTTCTGCATGCTGAACAGCTCTTCCATTTCCCCTGATTGGCAGGGGAGTGAGGAGGGTTGTCTCTGTAATAGTTACTGTTAGAAATGGGGTTTCTGGTTGGCTGAGGTATGGACCCAGGTCAGGCAGAAACTATCACTCTAGTCAGGGTAAGCTAGATACACAATAAGATAACCTGTGCTCACCCTCTTGTAGCTTGGCACAAAGCAGTCAGGCTTATCTACAAAGGCAAAGTGTAAAGTATTTGTGCAACACACACACACAGTAACACAAGGAATACACCACAAAAAGACTCCACACAGGTTTAGAAGAATAGTGAATATTTATCTAAGTAAAACAAGACCAAAATTACAAAACTCCAATCAGTAGAAGTCGAGATATGAATTTTTAAAAATTAAATGCAAAAACAGTGCTTAGAAGTCAATAGCTCTAAAAGGTTACTTTAGGTCGCACTACACCCGGGTAAATCCAAAGTTCAGGACGACCACGATGGAGCGCAGGTCGGATACAGTTCCAAACAGGTCTCACTGAAGTTTTGCCTTCTCAAGCTGAGCCAAGAGCCCCATTCGTGGGGGAGACGGTCGCCGGGAGCAAGTAGAGCATTGCTAGTGAGGATCTTGTGGGAGTGAGGAGTCAGCCGGATGTCGCAAACGGTGCCTCGCCGTCCCTGGCGGTGATGCTTGTTGTGTGAGGAGACGATGCTGCGGCAGCTCGTGCTGATCCTTTGGGTGAGCGGCGCAGTCCCAGAGCGAAGGGGCCCGTTCGCGGTCGCAAAGAGCTAAAAAGCTTGATTTCAGAGGCCCAAAAACCACTTCCAAGGGCCCAAGACTGCAGAAACACATCTTGGGGATCAGGAGCGAGTTGAAGGCGGGCCCAGGAGCTGTAGGTGAAGAAAACAGCTGTAGAACCCACTTCTGAGGCCTAGAACATAGAGGGCCTATCTTAGGCAGGACTCACAGACAGCAGAGTCCAGCAGCACCAGTAGAATTGCAGGAAGTCTTTTGTGTCCCTGACACTTTAGAAAACAGGAGGCAAGCCAGGAAGCCCTTGGAGATCACTTGGAAGGAAGGCAGAGTCCAACTCCCCTACCTGCAGAGTCCGGGAGCAGCAGGAAGCAGGGCAATTAGCAGAAAAGCAGTCCTTCCAGAAAAACAGTCCAGTTGAGTCCCTTAAGCAACACAGCAGTCCTTCTGACAGAGGTTCAGTTCAAGATCCATACGGGCCAGTTTTTAGGGGTCAGAGACCCAGTACTTCTAACCAAAAGTGCCTTTGATGTGGGGAGGTGACTTCAAAGGAGCTCTCTGAAGTGCACAAGGATCCTTTCAACCCCGTCCTGTCTGCCAGGCTAACCCTGGGGGGGGGGGTAAATCAGTGCTTTGTGTGTGGACAGGACACTACCTATTGAAGTGTAAGTGTCAGCCTCTCCCATCCCTCCCGGCCCAGGAAGACCCATAAGAATGCAGATGAATGCTTAGAATGCAGATGAGCCTCACCTTCCTGTTTTCGTGGTTGTCTAGAGGAAAATCACAAAGTGTAGCTGTCACCCAACCCAGACATGTATTGGAGAAAGGCTGTCAGGCACAAAGAGCAGTAAGTACAGAGAAATTCCTACTTTCTAAAAGTGGCATTTCTAAAACAGTAATGTTAAATCCAACTTCACCAGTAAGGGGGGATTTATTATTACCATTCCAAACATATGAAACATGAAAAAGCTACTTCTCTCTGATCAGGAATTGCAGATTAAAAGTGTATTCAGGAATTCCCAATGCTGGCCTGTGAGAGGGGCAGGTCTCACAGTAGTGAAAAACAAATAGGCTGTTTGCCACTATCAGGACATGAAAAACATAAAAGTGCATGTCCTACCTTTTCCTTACATGGCACGCTGCCCTTAGGGTTACTTAGGGCCTACTTTAGGGGTGACATATATGTAATAAACAGGAGTTTAAGGTTTGGCAAGTAATTTTAAATGCCAAGTCGAGGTGGCAGTAAACTGGACACACAGGCACTGCAGTGGCAGGCCTGAGACAGGTTTGAAAGGCTACCTCTGTGGGTGGCACAATCAGTGCTGCTGCCCACTATTAGCATTTGAAATACAGGCCGTGGGTATATGTTATGCCACTTTACAAGGGGCTTTTCAGTACAACAAATATGCCAATCAGGTATACACCAATGTCATCGTGTTTAAGGGAGAAGCCCATGCACTTTAGCTCTTGTTAGCAGTGGTAAAGTGTTCAGAGTTCTAAGGCCAACAAAAAGAGTTAAGCAAAAAGAGGAGGAGGAAGGCAAAACGTTTGGGGTGACCCTTCAGAAAGGGCTATTTCCAACAGTCACCCCTCTCCTCCATAAAGTTTTTTCCAAATAGCAAAAGGAAACCTTGCTCACCTACTATTTTGATTCCTCTTGATATGAGCAAAGGAGGATTCCATTTCACATGTGCACACCTCTGAGTGTTCATGTCTTTATTCCTACCATGTGCATGTGATCCAGCATCATCAAAGGTTCTTCCAGAATCAGCCGTCTAAGCTCCACAGAAAATATGATGTCAATGGATGAGGAACCATGGACACCGCGTCTCCAACTAAAAAGGAAACGGTTATCATGCTGATTTGAAAGGACGTGCATGAAATCATAACTTTGGAAAAGTAGCATGGTTTCCAGATTAGGGCTAGAAGACTGACCTGTTTGATATTTTTTAATGTACTGTAGCCTTTTGAAAGTGGAGTGGGTGTTGCACATTCTAAAAGAGATTCATAATTAGTTTGACCCTGATGAAGCAATCCTGAAATCGCGAAAAAGGTGTTGGCCTTGCTTTTGTTCTGACATTTGGATTAGTCTGCTTCAGAAATAGACTTTGAATAAAATATTACAGTGATATTTGATAAATCAAAAATGAGTCCTGTGTTATGGTTGCTCTCAAGAAGAATTATATGAAAGTAAAATTTATAATTTCAAATTGTTGACCACCTACATTATCTGTTTATTTGCTCCGCATAGTGTCACCCTTGGATAATCTGGACATGTATCTCCTTTGAGTTTGTGAATTTGGAGGTGTAGACCCACCTCAATTCTCGGAAGTCATCAGTGGATTCTCTTGCACCTTGTTTTTGCCGATCACATGATGAATCTCTTGGAATCCCTTGGCTGGGGGTCCCAGTTGTGTGCGGAGTACATCTAGTATAGAGTGGTAGTCTTCAGGCCGTTTGACGTTGAGAACTGGTTTTCAAATCTTACCGCCCATGGCCTCCATCTACGCACATGAGAATATGTGGAGGATAGCATGTCCATGGCTGCGTTGGAGGTGAGGTGGCAGGCAGCATAGAGGTGGTGTTGTAGCAAGTCGTCACCAGCTCTCCTTGCTGCCTGTCAGTGTCCTCTTCCTCCTGTGCCCCTCCTCACGCCTAACTGCTGCTAGGCTGCGCCTGTGAGCTTTTAGCTTTATTTCTTCTGTTTTAGTTCAGTCCTTTTAGGTTCCAGTTCCTAGTTCCTTGCCTGCTTGCCGTTTTTTGCTGCTACCCACTTCCCACCTCCCGAGCACCCCTCCCAGGATCTACTTAATGCAGGCCGCAGCTCAACCCCATTGAGCAGATCATCACCAGCTCCCCTGGCTGCCTGTCAGTGACCTCTTCCTCCCATGTCCCTCCTCATGCCCGATTGCTGCTACGCTCTCCTGCCCTTGTGAGTTAGCCTCAGTAGAAAGCCTGGTCAGCCATATCTTAGCTTTATTTCTTCAGTTTTAGTTCAGCCCTTTTAGGTTCCAGTTCCTAGTCCCGCTCGTTTGCCGTTTTTTCCCACTTCCTGCCACCCTCTTCATGCCTCCCGCCTCCCCAGCACCCACCCCTCCCAGGACATACTTAATGGAGGCCTCAGCACGACCCCATTGAGCAGGTCTTCACCAGCTCACCTTGCTGCCTGTCAGTGGCCTCTTCCTCCCGTGTCCCTCCGCATGTCTGACTGCTGCTAGGCTGCTCCTGCCCTTGTGAGTGAGCCTCGGTAGACAGTCTTCTTTCTGCCTCCCCAACGCCCCTTCCCCCTCCCAGGACCTATTTAATGGAGGCCACAGTGCAGATGTGTTGCCGGAGCGCCAAAGGCAAACACATCTGCGCCCGTCCGCACCTGGACTGTGCCCAGCACCAGGAACCCTGGCCCTCCGGACACCCACAGGTACACCACCACAGATCTTTGAGCCCTGGACCCCGATGCTGCAACAACTGCTGCCTCACGTCTACTCGCTCCACAGCAGGACTGTTCTCCTGCCTTAGATGTCTCTTCACCTTCAACCTAAGACCACCCACCCTCACAGAAACCCACGCCACTCCCACCCTGCCGACGGCCACCTCCTCTGAATCACTCCAATGCCTCCTAACCAATGCCAAATTGCTCTGCAAACACGCCAATGAAGTCTGGGACACCATTTCCACCCTCGACCCTATGTAACCTTCATCACAAAGACCTGGCTCAACCCATCCTTGGCCCCTGGCATTGCCACCGCAACGCCCCATGGCTACAAGATGACACACCGGGACCGCAACAATGAACACGAAGGTGGCTTAGCCATCATCCGCAAAGAATCAATTCGCTGCACCACCACTGAAGACAACACACCGATCATGGAGCACCTGAATTTCCAACTCCACACGATGACAAAACTACCATCATGAGCACCTTTGCCTACAGACCCCATGGACCTCGTACCGGCCTTTGCGACGACATAACAGACTTCATTGCCCCTCTCGCCATCTAATCCAAGCACTCTATCTTCCTCAGAGATCTCAGCTTTCACCTGGATGACCCCACACACACAAACTCCGCCAGCCTCTTGGAATGAATGGACAACATCAGCCTCTCCCAGCTGGTTACAGACCCCACACACAGAGCAGGACAAACACTGGATCCTATCTTCACATCCAGCAACAGAGTAAAATACAGCCATAACATGGAACTCATCTGAACCGACCACTCCATTGTCCTCTTCACATCACAGAATCACCTCGCACCACCCCCAATCCTCCCAGCACCTCCTTCCGCAGCTGGAGCAAGGTGACACAGACCAAATGGACAGACACACTCAACACCACCTAGCCCCACGCCGCAACCAACCTGGAACAGGCAGTCAAGAATATAAACACCTGGATCACCAACGCTGCAGACTGAGCTGCCCCCATCAAACCTGCTAAAACCTGCAGAGCCACCAAACAAGCCAGCTGGTACACACCGGAACTCAGCACATTGAAATGCTGCTGCAAACAACTGGAAAGAAGATGGCACACCAGCAGAGACGATACAGACTGAGCCACCTTCATGTCAGCCCTCAACAGATACCAACAACAACTCAAAAATGCAAAAAAGGATGTCCTTGCAGACCGCATCAAGCCTAGCGCCAACTGCACTAAGGAACTCATCACCATCACCACAGAGTTCTCCTGCCCAACAGCCACAGAGAACACAATCCCTCCATCACAGGAACTCTGTGACGCTCTAGCAAATCCCTCCACAACAAAATATCCACCATCTACAGGAACTTCAAGCCCCAACCCAGCATCCTCCTTAGCCTCCTCCGACCAACATCTCACCGCATGGGAACAGCTCACCACACCAGACACCACAGCCATCATGAACTCCATTTGGGAGCACCCACAGACCACTGTCTCCACCGCCTCTTCAACCTAGGAAGCATCGAGATCAGCCACCAACTCACCACCATCCTCAGGGGAGTAGCTTGGTCAGAAAGATTGGAGGGGGTGTGAGCTTTAGATCTTGCCAACAATCATGCTGGCATATAATGTTAAAATACATTATAGGGCAAGCAGGGTACATGAAAGGGGCCTAGGGGGCAGTGGAAAGTGAGAGGAATGTAGATTGGTAGGAGTACTAAGTGAGAGTAAACACAATATTTTGTAAAAAAACAACATTTTCGAGGACTTTCAAAAGAGAGGGAGAGAGTGCATGTGCATTTTTGCCTGTGTTTATGTACAAATTCCTGGTGAAATCCAGGAGACACCTCACCATACCTGTATCATAAAATACATTTGTTAGGGGGGTGTAACACCCCAAACACTCCCCTGAAGCTACACCCCTGACCCTCCTCAATGCATTTATCACCACAGCCACCTTCCCCAATGCATGGAAAGACGCAGAGGTCAGACATCTCCTCAAGAAACCCTCTGCAGACCCCAGCGACCTCCAGAACTACGACCCCATCTCGCTGCTCCCATTTCCTGCCAAAGTCCTGGAGAAGGCAATCAGCCGCCAGCTCACTGAACACCTCGAGAGAAACAACCTGCTAGACACCTCTCAATCTGGTTTCTGAGCCAACCACAGCACCGAGACGGCCCTGATCGCCTCCACGGACGACATCCGCACCCTACTCGACAGAGGAGAATCGGCTGCCCTGATCCTTCTCAACATCTTTGCATCCTTCGACACTGTTTCCCACCACACAGTCATCAAGAGACTGCACCAGATCGGAATCAAGGGAGACGTAGTTAGATGGATTGCATCATTCCTCACAGAACGCACACAGAGAATCTGCCTCCCCACCATCACCTCGAAACCCACAAGCACCATTTGTGGCATCCCTCAAGGCTCTTCCCCAAGCCCCACCCTATTCAACCCCTACATGACGCCTCTAGCCGACATCGTTAGAACCCACAACATTAACATCATATCATACACTGATGACGCCCAGCTCATCCTCTTGCTCTCAGCAGACCCACCACCATCAAGACCAACTTCCACAACAGCATGAAAAACATCGCAGCCTGGATGAAGGACAACTATCTGACGCTCAACACGGACAAAACCGAAGTACTGATCTTTGGCAACCATGCCTCCCTCTGGAACGAAGACCTGGTGGCCCGCGGAGCTCGGACCCACCCCCACACCAAAAGACCATGCCCGCAACCTCAGCATCATCCTAGATAGCAAACTCACCATGAAACGACAAATCAACACTGTCTCCTCTGCCTGCTTCCTCACTCTGTCAAATGGTTCCCCACAAACACAAGAAAAACAGTCATGCAAGCTCTGATCACTAACCGTCTGGACTATGGCAACGCACTATATGCAGGAACCACCACCGAACTCATGGGAAGGCTCCAGACGATACAGAACTCTGCGGCCAGATTGATCCTCAACCTGTCCAAACGGACCCACATCACCGAATACTTGAGGATCCTCCACTGTCTCTCCATCCCGAAAAGATGCCAATTCAAACTACTGACACACGCCTACAAAGACCTGCACGACCGAGGACCAGCATACATGAACCACCGACTGAACTTCCACCAACCATCCAGAATCCTCCACTCTGCATCCCTCGCCCTTGCACAGATGCCGCACATCCATCGTAGCCACAGTGGAGGCCGATCTTTTTCCCACCGTGCCGCCAAGTCCTGGAACACCTCCCCACCCCCCGAACATCGCCCTTGCTGACGGACTTCAGGAAGAAACTCAAGACTTGGCTTTTTGACTAAGCTCAGCAACCCTAGCCCTGGATACCCTCACAGGTGATTAGTTGCACTATACAAGTACTGTTTGAGGTTCACTGATAGAATATCGATGCCCAAAATATCCCCATGCACAAATATTGAGTCATAAATATCAGTCAAAAATATCGACATCCTATATTTATAATGGTAAGCACAAAAATATCGAAAAAAAAATATTGATGTAAAAAATATAGATGTACAAAATATTGATTTTTTTAAATATATATGTAAAAAATAAGGTTAAATATATTAAATAATAAAATTAACTTTAAAACAATTATTTGTATTTAATATACATTTTAATAAATATAAGAAATAAATGTAATTCAAAAAATTTAAACATACATATATAAAATGTAATATATATATATTTACTTTAAGATTAATAAACAATTAATTTTAATGTATTTTTAAATTTTATAAATATATAAAAATTTGCAAATAAATATATATATATACATACACCTATAACATAAAATCTGATAAAAAAACATTATATTATAAATTAAAACATTAAAATATTTAATAGTCTTTAAACTTTAAGTTTGCACTCCATTGAGTGCAATAGTAGGGAAAGTGTTGGATAGCGGAGGGGTAAAAATAACTATTCCCACTCCAGTGAGTGCAACAGTAGGGAAAATGTTGGATAGCGAAGGGGTAAAAAATACTATTTCCACTCCAGTGAGTGCAACAGTAGGGAAAGTGTAGGATAGCGGTGGGGTAAAAATTACTATTCCCACTCCAGTGAGTGCAACAGTAGGGAAAGTGTTGGATAGAGGAGGGGTAAAAATTATGAGTGCAACAGTAGGGAAAGTGTTGGATAGCGGAGGGGTAAAAATTACTATTCCCACTCCAGTGAGTGCAACAGTACGGAAAGAGTTGGATAGCAGAGGGGTAAACATTACTATTCCCACTCCAGTGAGTGCAACAGTAGGGAAAGTGTTGGATAGCGGAGGAGTAAAAATTACTATATCCACACCACTGAGTGCAACAGTAGGGAAAGTGTTGGATAGCGGAGGGGTATAAATTACTATTCCCACTCCAGTGAGTGCAACAGTAGAGGAAAGTGTTGGATAACAGAGGAGTAAAAATTAATATTCCCATTGGAGTCAGTTCAAAATTAAAAACAAACAAAATATGAACTACAACACAAAAGATTTAAAAAAACAAAAAAAGAAAACATATATAGAAATATTAAAATTTTTAAAAAGAAAAAAACATATTATAATGTTAAAAAGATCTAAAATACCAAGAAAGATTTTTTTTTTTAATTTAAAAATAATTTACAAACAAATAACTATTTTTAAGAGAAATTATTTATAATCAAAAATATTAATTATTACATAAATTTAATCTTTTTTATTTCCTACCTTATAACACCACACAATTCACAACACACATCTAAATTAAAAAAAAAATGTACCTCCAAAATTAATGTAATTAGTTATCAATTGAAGAAACATAATTAATTAAAAAACAAATTAAAACAGATAAAAATGTATTTACTCCCCAAACGTTACCCCTATAAAACCGAAACCCACACACAAAATAAAAATAAACTACCATAAATATTTATGAATTGATGAATTAATATTAATGATCAACTAATTATTAATTAATTAAACATAAATTACTTTCCACCCTCTACCCCAATAAACACCACAACCCACACCTAAAAATCATTATGCAATTTCCATAACTAATTTTACATTAATAAATTAATATCAATTAACAACAACTTATTAATTAATTTCAAAGATTTTACTTCCCACCCTTTACCACTATAAACCCCACAACTCACATCTAAAATAATTACACAATTGCCATATTTAAATTTTAATGAATTAATTAGCATTAATTAACAAATAATAATTAATTAATTATAAATATACTTCCCACCCTATTCCCCTATAAACCCCACCACCCACTCCTAAAAACCCCACAATTAACATAATTAATTACCAATTGATTAATAATTAACAAGCAATTAATAATTAATTAATAATAAATTCATTCCAACAATTAACACTATAAAATATAAATTAAATAAATATTAATAAATAAAAAATATGAATACATTTATTATAATTAAATTGCTTCCCACCCTCTTCCCCTATAAACCCACCGGCTCCTAAACAAATGACACAATTAACATAATTACCAATTAATTAATAATAATTAACAACCAATTATTAAATAAATAATAATACATTAATTCCCACAATTAACACTGTGAAATGTAAATTAAATAAATACTAATAAATAAAAAACAATAATTAATTTATTATAATTAAATTACTTCCCACCCTATTCCCCTATAAACCCACAACCCGCTACAGAACTAAAAAAAGGCAAAATGTAATTAAAATAAAATTAATAACTACTTAAAATTTAACACATATTAAAAAACAAAAGCAATACTTATACCAAAAAATAGTTCACATACTTTTAAAATACATACTAAAATACATAACACTAATTAAAACATCGATATTTTAAACAACTATATTTTTGTTAACAATATTAATTACTTCGATATTTTCAAAAACGATATTTCTAACCTCCAAGTCGATATTCTTGACCACGATATTCTTGCTGTCGATATTTCTGCATCACGATATTTCCAACTCGATATTTGTGTATGTCGACATTTAAAACTCGATATTCTGTCTGTGCACCACTGTTTGATTGATTGATTGATTTATTGAATTCTCAGTGTGGTGCTGGAGAACAGAAACCCTGGACACTTCTGATGATGCAGAAAGATATAATATTTGTTTTAAAGAATGTTTATTATTCCATTTCACAGTTGTTAAATTATATTAATAGTTTTATACTGTACAATGTTTATGAATGAAGAACAAACTATGTAGCCATCCCACCCCATCCCATGCAGTTATCAGAGAAGTTTCCCTATCCCCAAGACCCCTAGTTATAGAGGCTATGGAAGAAAGATATAATATTTAGGTGCTTTATTCCATTTGGATTTTCTGTCTTTTATTGTTTTTTGCTCCTCTTCTTTCTTGGAATGTCTTAGAATGGGTACTTTACCGCCCTCTTGCAAGGCAAAGGAATGCCACCTTCCCTTCTGTAGCTGAAACCTCGAATCGGGTGGTCGGCAAGAGCTAGCATTCTGCAAGGAAATGGAAACATGACAGTCCTGATGATATTACTGAAGAAGGCACCAGGAAATGTAGGATAATGTTGCACACTTACAGGTTGGTTGGGACGTCACATAGAGATTGGATGGAGGTTGTCACAGATCCAGTGGCTGGGTAAAGTGCTGCACAGACTGTCCCATTGGGACAGCCTTTGGTGTAGCAAGGGTGTGTGCAATGATCCAAGGGGCCAGCAGGCATAGTTTTCCGGAGCAGGGCACGAGATATGCCCATGCACCGGATGTGCCACCATGTTTTCTGAAACCTTCACGGCATGGACTGTTGGAGTTCCCTGGCTGGAATCCTGACTGTGAAAGTCTCTCAAATCTTGGGCTTTAACTTGAACATCATGACGTCATCAGGAGGGAGTTTATTGATTTCAGTGGAATGTCCCAGATTTCAACCTGTGTGACCTGCCGCTGTGGGAAAATACACCAGTTTCAGGCCCTGCAGATAGAAATGGTGCATCTGCTGAGTAATGGCAGGGGAGCTCTACATGGCTTTAAGCTTGCCCCACTTGAAAAGCCACTAGGCGGGTGGAGTCTACTTAAAAAGAGGCCACCTGGACTGACACATCTTCTGGCTACTGTAGTGTTGTGAGCAGTGGCGGCTCGCAGAGGGAGTGCTGCATGGCGGTTGGGCGGGGGAGGGGCAGGGTGGGGGGGTAGTGGAGTCAGACATACGACGGCCAGGAGTAAAGTAAGTAAATACATTGATAAAACTATTTACCTTGCGCTCGCTGCATCGCCGAGTTGGCGAAACAGCGAGCGCAAGGTAAATAGTTTTATTAATGTATTTACTTACTTTACTCCTGGCTGCCACCCCACCACCCCGCAGCACTCCCTCTGCGAGCCGCCACTGGTTGTGAGACTATGTGTGCTAGGACCCTTGCAGTTCTGGTCGAAGTCAACAGAGGAAGTACGTAACTGACTGGGAGGTGTTAAGGTGTGGTTATCAACGGTTATGATGTAATCAGAGAACAGTGTGTGATTGTATGCAGAGGAATAAAGATGTACAATCCAGATCTCTGTGTGTATTCATTTGCATTCTCTTAGGCTGGGGAGAACGCTACAACTGGCGATGAGTGCGGGATCTGTGCCCCGTATAAACAGGACTGCTCTCCCTGGAAGTTTGCAACTTAACAGCAAATCACTTGTGTGTGCCATTTGCACCCAATTTGATGAGAAGCAGTTTGAAGGCAGTGTGTGTGGAATCGTAGCCCTGCTCAGCCCATATATGGCCCTTGAAGAAGTTGAAGGTCATGCACAGCAATGCATTCGAAAAGCCCACCAGAAAAGGACAAAAAAAGAGATACTGCGCCACAGCATAACACTGAGCCATCGTTGATACAAAAGCGAAAGCTAAAGGCAACCACAACCAAATATGATGCAAAATGCCCGAATAAGTGATGAACAAGTATGACAGACAAAACAGTTACTGACTGCCAAGAAAGAAGAATGGCGTCTTACCATTTCTGATCAAGCGCAACGACCCAAGTACAAGCACAAGGCCAGTGCTTGCAGAAGATACCGGCCCAGAAGAACAGCTGCCATCACCTGAATAGCATATACTCTCAACTGAAGTAGAAAGGGAGTGCGATGTACGATACTGCTGTGTTATTGAAACCACCACCATTCACCACGGCAAAGAAGCAGAATATTGGCACCAGGTGGACTGCATGGATCGAGACTTTTGATGATTTCATAGGTGCACTAGAAGAAGTAGATGATGAGAAAATCATTAAGTATTTGAAGAACCTTGCCGGTGATGGAGTAAAAAAAGTGCTGAAGGCAATATCACAAGCTGATGCAGTATCAAACTGTCTAATCAAGGAAGCACTGAAAGCCAAGTTCAATTAGATGCCGAATGTCACTATGAAAGGTACATTTTCAATCAAGCATGACAGCAAGCTGGTGAAACGATGGATGAGTTTTTTGAAAGACTTGATGTGCTTATCAAACATTGCAAATTTAGTGAATTCAATGATGAAGAGGCCATACGTCTCTAAGTCATCAATGGCTGTCTCTCAGACTCTTTCAGAAGACCCATGTTGGTAGATATGCTCAGCTTAGAGAACGTACTAATGGGTGCAAGGACTGAAGAAAGCACAGTTTGACAAGCCACTGACATGGAAGCTGGAACAGCAAAAAATGAATCAGCATTGATCATGAAAAGCAAGCAAAAGGTAGATTCAGGCAAGTCGACGTCTCCAAAGAAGACAAAAGTGTGTTTCCAATGTGGGTTTTCATTTCCTCATGAAGGCAAATGTCCAGCCATAGGACAAACGTGCAAAGGTTGCGGTAGAGAACCACTTCATAATGGTTTGCAAAGCAAAAGAGAAACTGACTACATCACAGCGAGAAGAGAAAATGGATGCCAGAAGGTTCCAGAAGCATTCTCGCTACGGCCACAAAGCCAAAAGGCAACATCGGTTATGACAAGTAGAAACCAGACTTAGTCGATCGTCATCAAGTTCATCCTACAAAAGATTGTCATTGTCGAGCGCCAGTGAAGAAGATGGGTGTACACTGTGGCATCGACCAAGGAACGACAGGCACATGTAGGTTTGGCTGCTTACACATAAGAACAAACGACAAAAGCAAACCACCAAACAAAACGAGGGACTTCATTTGGACATTGCCCCTGGATCACAATAAAGGTCAATGGTTGCCCCATAACCTTTATTATAGACAGTGGTGCATCGATTAACATCATGCCTATCAACAGCCTATCTCCTGTGCCGCGCCTCAACTCATCAAACACAAAAGTATACACGTCGGCTGCTTCTAAACCATTGCAGAGTCAAGGGTTATTTACTGCAACATTGAAACATAAAGCAGTATCTGTGCAAGCGACAATTCATATTCTTCAAGGAGCTTCGTCCAGTGCTTGTATACTCAGTTTTGCCCTCGCTGCTGAGATTGGACTGATATCCCTCAATTACAACCGCCACACTCAATCTGAAGTTGTGAGTTAGTTCCCGTCGTTATTTTACAGCCTAGGCAGGCTCAAGACGATAAAAGTGTGACTTCACGTCAATGAGGACATTTGCCCTGTTGCCTAGCGGCACCCTGGAATCTCTTTCCTCTTGCAAGAAGCTGTTCAGAAAGAACTAAAAATGCTATTGAAACATGACATCATTGAGCGCTCCACTGATCCTACGCCATGGGTGTCGGCCATTGTGGTGGTGGCAAAAAAGAACAGTGAGGGTGCAGTTTGCATCTGTGTTGATATGCACCAGGCCAACAAAGAGATCGATAGGGAAAGATATCCTGGTCCGCACATAGTGGACATGATCATGCAGCTGAATGGCGCCAAAGTCTTCTCCCATCTTGACCTGAACAAGGGATCCCTTCAACTCAAGTTGGAAGTGAATTGCAGGTACATCACTACTATTTTGACTCATGTTAGTTTGTTCAGATACAAAAGGTTGAGTTTTGAAGTGTTGCTAGCTGTAGAAATATCTCAGGATGTTATATGTTGAATAATGTAATCTGTAGAAATCAAAGGGAGAGCGAGGAAGGGCAGCGGGGTGCGTCCTCTTCCCCTGAATGATAATAGATACAACAACGTGGACGGACCCACAAATTAATTCTTTAGTTTACCGACTCAGTGCAGCGCACCAGAGTACAAAAATCCAATGGATTTGTAAGAAGAACCCTCACCCACCAACCTAGTTGGTGGCATGCTTCATCATCGGGTTCCCAGCTGGGCTGCCGAGTGCAACCCAGCTGTGCTTCGACGCCTGAGTTACAGCAGAGTAGATTTTTTTTATTTGACAGTGAGGTTTGTGCTCAAAAAGTGGTGAGGTTAAAAATATCTCTAGGATGCCCCAACGGGAAATGTTTTATTCATAGGGTCCTAGGACACGTTAAAAAACAAAAGCGGGGATATAGTGAAGATGAAAAATGGGTCTTCAATATCCCCTAAGTGCTGGTCGACATGTTTCAGCCTTTCCGATAGTCATGAGGCTTTCTTCAGGACCAAAAGGACGTGAAATTGTGAAGTGGCTACAAAAGTGTAAATAGCCACATGAATAAATATCAGCACACACACTAAGGTGTGCGGTGTATGTGGTGGTGTAGCCGTACTTACGGACCCACTTACTGGTTGAAATCTGTAAGAGAAAATACATACAACGTGAAGGGCATACACAACATATAGAGAAACAATGCCATGATTAGCTTCAATATCCTTGCGTACATGATGTGCTCATTGCCGTGGTCTGGTGCATTTCATGAGTCGGAATATCTGTAAATACAACCCAGTCATCATACGTACACATGCGGTAAACACAAGTATTATTCGTAGGGTTAAAATATAATCTGTCACAAATGCTTTTATCTACAGCTCTCTTACACAAGTGTGCCAGTTACTTGCTGATGCAGGTCTCACTCTGAACGCAGCAAAGTGTGAGTTTCACAGCACCAAACTTAACATTTTTAACACATATTTTCTGATGGGGGAATGACTTCTGACCCAGCTACTTGCCCCCACAAGTTGTCACTATGCTACGATCCTTCAAAGGCATGGCCAGTCATTGTTCAAGACACATTCATGATTTTGCCACGGTAAGTGCTCCATTGAGAGAACTGGCAAAACAAAATATCCCATGCACATGGTCTGATGAATGTGATCAAACCTTCAAAAGAATAAAACATGCAATTGAGAATGCAACTGAGATGACCTATTTTGACCCCAAACAACAGACTGAGATTGCAGTAGATGCAATCCTTGGTCATCCAAACGCCCAGAGACATATTGTGGCATATGCAAGTCGAAGCTTATCTGACACAGAACGTGCCTATTGTCAGCCAGAGAAGGAGAGTCTGGCTGTAGTGTGGGCCTGCAAACATTTTCATGTGTTTCTATATGGAAAACGTTTCACTATCATAACAGACCACCAAGCGCTGCTCACCATTTTTGGAAATCCAAAAGCCAAGGTGCCCCGTCGCATCGAGATGTGGTGTTTCAGAATGCAAGAGTACCACTATGCAAGACCAGAACCCTGCTGATTATTTTTAACATGGACCGCTAAATCGTCACACTTCAACATCCAAAACAGCTGCAGAGTATATTAACGTCATTGTGAAGTCCAGTACACCAGCAGCCATATCCACTGAACAGATTGTTTCTGCTACCAATGCTGACAAGAAAATTTTTATCCTCAAAGACATCATTTCATCTCAGCCCTGGAAAAGGAGTGTTTGACTTCTTGCTGATGATGTCGAATTTCAAAAAATTCAAAAATTTACCAGATGAACTGTCTGTCACCAAGGAAGGTGCTGTATTGAGAGGCTCGAGGATTGTCATACCGGACAACCTAAGACAACAGATCATTGAACTAGCCCCTGAAAGACATTGTGGTATTGTAGCTACAAAAAGAGCCCTAAGAGACCGAGTGTGGCTCCCGCGCTTAGATGAATGAGTTGAGAGGGAACTAAAGGAGTGCCATCTTTGCAACTGCCTTTCCCCAAAAATGATGCAACATCCATTGACAATGTGTGACCTTCCGAGACAGGTCTGGGATAGAGTTGCAGTTGATTTCTTTGGGCCCCTAAGAAACGGACATCATCTCATGGTAGTCATTGATGAGTATTCACGTTTCCTGCTGGTAGAGGAGTTATCATCAACCCATGACAAGGTCATTGAGCGGCTGCGTAACATCTTTGCAGCGTGGGTATCCCTGCCATTCTTAAATCTGACAGTGGTTCACCGTTCAACAGCAAAGAATTCAGAGAGCTTTTAGACAGAATGAATATCAAGCATCAAAAGAGTACACCTTTGTGGCCCCAAGCAAATAGTTTTGTGGAATGATTCATGGGTACCCTCAAAAGGGTAATTCAGCGAGCATCAATGAAGGGGATTGAATTAAAGCAAGCCCTATGTCAAAGCTTCCATGCCTATCGTTCAACTCCTCACTCCGCAACAGGTGAAAGTCCAGCCACCTTGCTATTTGAGAGAGCCATCTGAACCAAACTGCCACAATGGACAGTAGACCGCTCCGTGAGTGGTGATAAGGTTCGTGTCACCGACATTTCTTGAAAGTGCAAAATAAAGACGTACGCCAATCAACGTCTGAGAGCCCAAGAAACAGTCTTCCATGAAGGTGACTTAGTCCTGGTCAAGCAGAAGCAAAAGCGGAAAACAGACACTCGTTTGCTGTTGATCCTCTGAGGGTTGTGACGTGCAAAGGGCACATGGTGTTGTGGCCGGAATTCCCAGGCTGGCCCATCGTTCCAGAAAGTCCATCACACGGGACTCGTCACACTTCAAGCACCTACCTCTGTGATCGTCCGCTCCTGCACTTACAAATGAGGCCACCCTGCCTGACAGTCCAGATCAATCATAAGAACCCGTACCAAAGCTGCCTGAACAGAGTGCATCTCAACCAACTCCATACCACTCCATCTGGCTGACTAGTGCGAGCGCCTCCATGACTTACCGAAGAAATATAATGTGTTGTTTGTAACTTTTTGTTTAACAAGGGGAGAGATGTAGCGTTGTGAGACTGTGTGTGCTAGGACCATTGCGGTTCTGGGCGGACTCAGTAGAGGAAGTACATAACTGGTTGGGAGGTGTTAAGGTGTGGTTATTAAGTGTTATGACGTAATCAGAGAACAGTGTGTGATTATATGTGGAGAAATAAAGATGTACAATCCAGAGCTCCATGTGTGGTGTATTTATTTGCATGCTCCTGGGCTGTGGAGGACACTCCAGTTACCATCTCTCAGCTGGGCTTCCTCATATCCTGCACCCTTTTGTGGCATGTAAGGAATAGGGCTGACTGAAGTGTGAAGCAGAGAGGAGGTGGAGGGGGCAAAATTGAGAGGAGGGGACTGTGACCTGACATCAGGGAGGTCGAATAGTCACTAAGTGCAGGTTTATTTCATCAGTTCTCCGAGCGAGCTGCTCTTCTTGTCCAGTAATGTGGTGGGTTGGAACCAGTGCTTGGAATGGACATGTGCTGTCAGTTACTGAGTACTTGCATTTCTTTAACGTGAAAGGAAGAGTACAGGCAGTGAGTGCTCAGCACGGGTTCAATATTTTTAATGGTAGAGTACCAGCACTTCTTATTAGCAAACAGGTACTCTGGAATAGAGAGTACAATCGTTTCTCATTACTTAACAGGTACTCTGGGATAGAGAGTACAAGCGCTTCTTATTACCAAACAGGAACTCAGGGATAGTGAGTACCAGCACTTCTTATTACCAAACAGGTACTCTGGAATAGAGAGTACAATCGTTTCTCATTACTTAACAGGTACTCTGGGATAGAGAGTACAAGCGCTTCTTATTACCAAACAGGAACTCGGGGATAGTGAGTACCAGCACTTCTTATTACCAAACAGGTACTCTGGGATAGAGAGTGCAAGCGCTTCTTATTCCCAAACAGGTACTCTGGCATAGAGAGTACCAGCATTTCTTATTAGTAAACAGGTACTCTGGGATAGAGAGTACAAGCGCTATTTATTACCAAACAGGTACTCTGGGATAGAGAGTACCAGCACTTTTTATTAGTAAACAGGTACTCTGTGATAGTGATTACCAACGCTTCTTATAAGCAAGCAGGTACTCTGAGATAGAGAGTGCCAGCACTTTTTATTAGTAAACAGGTACTCTGGGATAGTGAGTACCAGTGCTTCTTATTAGCAAACAGGTACTCTGTGATAGAAAGTACACGTGCTGCTTATTACCAACCAGGTACTCTGGGATTGTGAGTACCAGTGCCTCTAAATTTCCACTTCAAGCCCTGTTGAGACACAAAATGGCTAGAAAGGTAGATATTAACACTGCTGACCAAAGGTAAGCAGCTGTCTGGTCAGCTACACTATGCCATCCATCTACATGCCCGTGGCAAGATCATATTGCCTCAGCTGATGGAAATATTGCCTGTCTTGGGCCAGAAATAACCCCAAATCACCTCTCTATGAGCACACAAGGCATCGACTGCAGGTCTCCCTCCTTTTCCCACATGGCAATAGAGAAGGATGGGTGGGTGCTATCTTGCTGACTGCAGCAGCTAAACTTAATTTTGTTTCATAGCCACAAGAACCTTTGTTACGTCATGACCTCATTACTGGTGTGACCAAGAACAAGGGGACAGGTGTGACGGATCCCCAAATTCCGGGTCATACCATATTTCCTCAAATATAATATTCCTACCAAATCATAGAATGACGAAATCAGTCAAAACAAATTGTGGTTGTTGCTGGGCACAGTGCCAGGCCAGATTCTGCCGGGATGGTGAATATGGGATAAAAGAGGTGATTTTATGGACACTCCAATATCATGTCAACAGTTCTTTTTTAGCCTGGATGATGATGTGGTTGGGCTATGTGTGTGTGTTAAGTCATTGACACGTTCATCTGCTCACGAGCTGTTGTGGAGAGAGCCAAGCTGATTTACCCGACAGCACCAGTGGTTCTCTTGAAGGGAGAAATGTTTTGAAAACCTTGCTGTTACCCTTGTTGGATGGTGATCATGATACTTGTTTTGGAAGTCACTCTCGAGGGTTGGGGTGGATAGGGTGTCTTGAACTTGTTGCCTGGGTGATGGATACGAATTAGGATATACTTTCCTTGTTGAATGTCCTGATGGACGGGTTCTGTGGCCACCACCTTATGCTCATTTGGTAATTTAGTTTTTTGTTGGCATCTTAGTATTTCAGCAGGGTTGACTCTACTACATGGTTAGCCATAACCATGAAGACCAGAGTGGTACTGGCAGATACATGGGATGTGGTGCCGTACTCTTTTAGCAAATGGTGTACTGCCCAGTCAGTGTATTCCTTTACTAATTCAGCAGTACTCATGGCCATATTCAAGGTCATCATAAATTGTTAAACGTATCCATTGGAGTTGGGCCATCGAGGCATTATCTTCAGATGTGTGATTCGCAGGGACTGGAGATATGCTGTGAAGTTTCTACAATATTAAATGGTGAGCCACAGTCAGATCTGAATTGGGTGATCCTGTCTTGAGAATATCTTTTGGAGCTTGGCTATTACTTGTTCTCCTAGTGTTTAATATACTAATAATGAGTATGTACTGAAGTCGTCTACAAGGAAACTATTGTGATGACTATTAGGGAAGCAAGCAAACTCAGCCAATACTTTGATCCAAGGCTTTTCTGGGATTGCTTCATTGGTGATTGGGGCTGATGACTCCCCCTGACCACTTCTTTAGCGCAGAAGGCCGCAGGCCACGGTGTCATCAACTTGTTTTTCTTGCATACCTCTGCAAACCAGACCTTCTAATGGATCCTAATCTTGGTCTTATTGTGTTTGGACCACAACATGAGCTACTTTTAATATTTGAGGCATCAAGATCATGGGAACAATGATTTAATTCCCCTTAGCACAGTTCATCTTCAGTTGCAGGCAGTTTGTGGCACATGTAGAGAGCTCTATAGATAGAAATAGAATCTGTGGTACTCCCACAAACCTGCAATGCCTCCTATCCAATGCGAGAGTAGCTCTGTTCTGTGGCAGTGAAGGCACGGCTGGCATCGGTGATAGGTGCTCATTCGTCATCCATCATCCACAGTTCATTATTGATTTTTTTGCTGAAGGAAGACAACTTTGAGCCCAGTGAGACTACCACCCACGGCCAATCCACTGGGTTGTCAGGGGTCATTGTACTTCAGTGTTGCTTCAACTGATAGGGCATCTTTTGTTTTTTGGAATGCCCGCACCTGCTGTTCATATCCTAGCCACACAGAGTTGGCATTTAGAAGAGCTCCTAGTGGTTTGGCCAGTCATGTAAGGTTTCAGCGACACAACGACAGTAGGTAAGCACGCCTAGAAAACGGTGGTCTTTGAAGTGCGGCTGAAAAGCTGTCATCAATTAACTCAATGCTTCCCTTCAAGACCTTCGATTTGTTATGCTGTGGTGTCAGACTACAGTCACATATTATCCAAAGGTAACTTGTGGTTGGGTTTGGAATTGTTCTGTGGAGTGGAGTCAGAGTGCAGTAGAATGTCATCACCGATAGTTATAGCACTGGGAGCTGAGACTGCACCTCCCATGTGTATTTGGGTGGCACTTCAGCTTCCATATTTTAGGTGTCTGTTGTGGTGAAAAGGTGGCAGTGTATCTTGGGGAGTTGTCTAGCAGCAGCTGGAGATAATCCACTTGAAGGACGATCTTGGAAAACTACTTAAATCCATTTACCTAGACGTCTACGTTGTTTACTGTGGGTGTAATATGCAGTTCATTCTTGATTGCCTTGTTAGGCATGTGCTTGTCCTCGTAGATGTGGAGTTCTTTGGGCTGTTTTGGCTTTGTGCCAATGGCTATTGCGATGACTCAGCGGCCTTCAAGCTTCTCTGTGATGCCAGCTCCTGATACGTTATCAAGTTCTTCTTCCATCTGACAGGTTACATTGAGGTAAAGCATGTCCTTTCCTTCTACCTGTTGGTGCCTTCTCGTTCTTCTGAGAGGATGCTAGATGCAAATGGAGAAGAGCTGGAGAGCTTTCGCGCCATGACAGCTTAGAGGCATACCGCCAACTGTTGTCATGGGTGACTGGTGATTAAGGTGCCTGTGATTGGAAGACACGATGCCTTGCCATGTGCACATATTTTTGAGTTGGGTAAGTTAGGGAGTTGGGTTCAACAGTATGAAAGTCATTACAATCAACGACACCCCAGTATCGATTAGGGAGGCAAGTGGTCGCCCATGAATGTGGACTTTGCACTGTGGATAAAGTTGCCCCACCTTTGTTTTATTGTCAACAGTTGATATGGAGTGGATATGCCCTTTGTCTTCCTCGTAGTCCAGGTTCATCTCACCTTAATGTGTTGATTCATCTGTCTACAAAGGGTTCATGCTGCTTTCATTTAGTGAGATGAACTGCTTCAAGTTTCAAGATGCGGGGTGATGCGACCTACTTCAGCAAAGTGATTGATTTTCTTACACCCTGAACAGGTTTTCCAATTTGCTGGGCAGGCAGAGATATGAGCCTCCATAGTATATTCATGGAACTTCCTTTTTGGGAGCATACCTTTGGGTGTAAGGAGAGTTCACTCACTGATTCATCTGCTTGTGTTTTGATGGAGAAGACTGCAATGGAAGGTTCCAGGTGGGAATCCTGCATCCTTGCATGGACATATATTGCAGTGTCCTCTGAGGTTCTTCCAGTATATGTCTTCATAGTTGTACAGCATGGATGCTGTGCAGAACCTAGTGCATATTTCTTCCTCTGAGTTTGGAAACTCACAGTTGCTACCATCTTCACAAAGATGTGCATGAAAGACATCAATGAGTTCCATTGCGCCTTGTTTTGCTAACTGTGGGCTTAGAATTAGCTTGAGTTCTGAATTGCATGTTGAGTTGCATTGCAGAGCTGTATTGTTGTAGTTGCCTTTGCCAGCTTCTGGGTGCACGAGGGAAAGCTTGTGGATTTGTCCTGAGACGGAGAAGGAGAGAACACCTTATTGTTGTGTAGAATCCTACATAAAAATAAGTACAGACTCCGTCAGCTCATGTAATGAAAGAGGAAATTTATTATATGTGCAGCACAGGGACAGTCAGCCTGGCAGCCGAGTGTCCGAATAGCAGCAGTTCCACACGATCTTTTATTGTCTAAAACCACAAAATGGCGTTACAGTACATGTCCATTAAGATCACAAGAATAAGAGAGTTTCTCAGAAATGATGGACCAAGGTATCACATGGTCATCACCAGACTAGGCAGGTTACACAATTATTGAACATCAGGCCAATCAAAAGTGGCTAATGCTGTGTGACATATGCATGGTGCAAGGTGGTGGGGATTTTGCTACCCACGTGTCCCCTAATTGTGACAGTGGGGGACTTTCCAAGCTAATACAATACTAGAAACGGCAACTGATGTCTGTAATATTTGTTCAATCAGGGACATATAAGCTTTGTCACGTCATTATATGGTGTGTACAAATGCCTGTTTCTAAGCAACAATCTTATGAGGAGTTGATGGTGTCCTTGAGCATGCCTTGCATTGTGATACCAGCTGTTTACAGTAAAAGTATATTGGTTCACCCAGGGTCACTTTTCTGCTGCACACGTTCTACAGGCCGTCTGTAGTCATTGAGTATCACAGAGTTGGTCGGGCTGTTGGCATTAGGGAGCAAAAAGGGAGATAGCTTCCACAGTTGTCTGTCTCTTTGATGACTTCAGAGTACTATTTCAGCCTTACCAAACAGCTTACCTCATGGCGCAAGAGAGGGTGGGCGTGGCAGCACATGGAACACTGCCAAGGGGACGAGTATGCACAATAGCATGGTAGAAAAATAGAACATTTATTATTTCTTTTTGGTGTGGCGGGCAGAAAACTGAAATATTCTGCTTGAACTCACTGTGATCAGTAATAATAAGTAATGTAGTCATTACCTCCTTTTCATTTTCCTTGTCACAGTCCTTAGCATTGAGACAATACGACATAGAAAAACAGAGTGAGTCCGAAAGAAATGAGAAAACCACTACTTAGTATACTACTGCACCCGACAAACTTTATTATATAATTAGCACTCTAAGATGTACCATTCTCCACTAAAGACAACAAATGTGATTCAAAGTCAATAGAAAAACCTCTACTCAATTGCAGTCGATAATGAGTCATAAAAGTATGAGGCTAAAACAGGGCAGCAACATTGCAAATATCTTTTACAGTAGCACCCTTGAAAGCTGCCCAAGAGGTAGACACCCATCTAATAGTGCTCCCCTGAGCAGAACCTGGAAAAGCAATTCTTACCTTAGTATAGAAAAGGGAAGTAGCCAGCCCAAACCAATGAGAAACAGTAGAAATAGGATGGTGAGTAGACCTTTGCCTGAACAACTCAAAGTTACAAACAAAGGATCCGCATTTCGTAAGAATGCCATACAAGCAAGATCAATGGAGAAAGCTCTATGTACATTCAGGAATTGAAGGCTTGCCTCTTTGTCAGAAGGAGATGGATAGGAACATGGCAAGACGGTATCTAAGAACAGGGAAACCTAGAAGGAATCTTAAGAAAGAAAGATTGATTAAGGTGAAGGACATCCTTATCGGGGTAAAAATGCATCAATGATTGACAGAGGGCTCTTGGTTCCCTGATATGTCTATCTGAACAAATAGTCACCAAAAATAAAACTTTGGCTAAAAGAAGTCTTAACTGGGTTGAATCCTAGATTCAAAAGAGAAGCTTAAAGACTTCGAAGAGCCATTGGGAGATCCAAAGTGGAAACAGGAGAATGAATCATGATGAAAAAAACTTCGAAGACAGCGAGTTGCTAATATTGAAACTTCCTGCAGCTCAGGCTCCCTGAAATCCTGAATGGTGGCCCATTGGCTACACAAAAAGAGAAAATGCTAAACCTACAAAAAAGCCCCTCAAAAATCCAAAAGCTTTGAGGGATCACAAGAAGAAGCCCTCAATCCCTCTAATGCAAACTAGTTCTCAAAATGAGGAGAACAATAAGGTTGCAGGGCACAGAGACTGTTGGGTGTTGGAGACTCTTTGAGCCATAAGATTTAGATAAGATTAGATAAGATTTAGACGCTTAAGCTCCAGACCCTGGTTGAAGGGGAAAAAGGCAAGATAGTGGAATACAAGTAGCTCTCAGAAGGGATTTACAGGTTAGAAAAATCCAATGGCTCTTAGTTGGAAGCTGTAGAAGAAGAGGATACCAGGGCTCTCTTGGCCACCAAGTGACTACCAGTTACACGTTTCCATGGTCCCCCTTGATATTTTGAAACTAAGAGAGGGGATGGACTGGTTGGAAAATTACATGAGCTGGAGAAGAATAGGATACCAAGCTGTTTCAGCCAACAGGGCTGTGCGGTCCTACTGGATCTTTTGGTGGACCTTGGGGATTAAGGGAAACAAAAAGAAAGTATACAGAAGTCCCAGATCCAGGAAAGGGAAACAGCATCAAATCCCTATGACTTTGGATTGGAAAAAATCCTACAAAAGCTGGGAAGCAGAACATTATGTGTTAATGCTAAAAGGTCTTCCCAATGCTGGATGAAGAGATTCAAAATTCTCTGAAACACCTCTACAGCTCGGAGGTTGGGATGATACGAGTGCGGAGGAACGCTTCCTTGAGGACATCCAGGTCCTGTCTCTTAATGACCAGGGCCGAACTCGCCTTACGGAAGAAATAACGAGAGTAAGTATCCCAAGCTGTTTCTAGTCTCCCTTGCAACAAAGTGCTGGGTGAAGATGTCTTCCCAAGAGAATTTTACAGATGGATGCAACCAACAGTGGTTGACTTTCTATTTGATGCATTTAAGGAAGCTGAGGAAACCGGCAGCTAAGCACACCTTTCCAATAGAGCACTCATCACTGTCCTCCTTAAACGTGGAAAAGATCCATTGCAATGTGGTAGCTACTGCTGCAAAGATATTAGCTGCCCGTCTTAAACGTGTGATCCCCACCTTGATTCATAAATTTCCAGGTGGGCTTTGTGCCAGTTAGAACATCTCGCAATCATCTCTGCACCCTCTCCCATATCCTGTGGCTCTCAAAAGATGCCAAGGAAGAGAGAGTTGCCCTATCCCTAAATGCCGAAAAGACGTTTGATTGCATCGAGTGGCCCTACCTCTTCTGGACACTCTTGCGGTTTGGACTCGGCAAAGACTTTATTTTTAAGTCCGATGGCTGTACAAGGCGCTGATGGTGCAGGTCAACTGTGGTGGCTTCTTTCTTACCTCTTTGAAATTAAGAGGGGAACACGCCAGGGCTATCCTCTCTCCCCGCTGCTGTTTCTCGTAGATTTAGAGCCCCCTGGCAGCTGCTATCCGGCGACACCCTCTCATTATGGTTGTTCCCACCCCGGCAGGTGCTTCAAAATTCTGATATTCTGCTTGCCCAGACCGACCTACCCATATCCTTACCAACCCTTATGTCCACCATTTCTGATTTCATGACATTTTCAGGCTATCGGATTAACTGGAGCAAAAGTGAGACCCTACCGCTCTCTCTGGTTACCACAAAAGCGGCCATAGCCGACTATAACTTTCAATGGAGGGCTAGCTGTATGGCATACCTCGGGCATACCTCGGGTATACATTAACTGTGGCCTTGAGTGGATGATATCCGACAATCTGGACCCACTCATAGCTGCTACCAAATGGGAGTATGCGAAATGGGCCCACCTCAGTCCCTCCCTTTGGGGGAGGGTACAGTCGGTCAAGATGGTGATTGTCCTGCGTTTTGTGTACATCCTGGAAATTTTATCACTAGTGCTTAGGACATCCTTACTCTGAGAAATAGACTGAGACACAGAATCCTTCATAAGGGGGAACATGAGACCACAAATGAAAGCTTCAAAACGGATTGCCCAAAGGCCCTAGGGAAGCCCAAGCCTGCAGAGCATAGAACATTACTACAATGCACTCCACCTCTCTCAATTAGTATTTTTTTACCCTGGCTCGGTCGAAAGCTCCACTCTGGGTTCATATAGTACGCCTTCTAATGGGATTGGGCCCAGGTCTCCACATACTATATATGCTCCAAGGCAGCCCCAGCACTGTACTACCAACACCATCATACAGGCCATGCTCAAGGCATGGACACACGCACACAAACTGCTCAAAAGTGATGCAAGACTGCACAACCGAGCACCGTTATGGTGCAATGTCAGTATCTGCGTAGATAAACAGCCCATCTTCTGGTCTATTGAGCCAGGCTGGCTTTTTTAGGATTAACAACCTGATTCATGACACCCAACTCAAACCCTTTGAGACGCTAAGGGCGGAATTCAGCCCGCCCGCTCCCAACTGTGGCGCTACTGCCACCTGAAACACTCCCTCTCTGACTGCCTTGGTAAGTAGCCATGGGAGATTGAAGACTCCCCGAACTTGCAATACCTTACTTTGTAGAACCAGTTTATGGGGGTGGTCCCAGGATTTTATAACCTCCTGGCGTGACACCTTCACTCCCAACCCCTGCTGCACCAGACATGGCTACATTGTCAACAACTGCTGTATGTGGACTATTCTGAGGAAGACTGGACAGACCTCGCTGAAAACCTGAACCAGGATATCCTGGAATCTAGAATGAAATTTACTCTCTTCAAAATACTTCATGCTTGGTATTGGTCCCCTTTCAAGCTGAAAAAGGCAGGTCTGGGGCACCATCAGACCTGTCGGAGGGGTGCCCAAGACCTTTGTGACCTGCCGCATATCCTTTACCATCCTTTACCAAGGCCCGGAACTTACCACATACTGGACCTCTATTCAGACATCGCTTGGTGAGGCTTTACAGCAGCGGCGGTCCGTGCAGACCCCACCGTGGGGAGCAGAGGGGCCACGTGGGGGGTGGGGGGGATTTCGAGGGACGATGCTGAGGGAAAATTAATTATTTAATTTTCCCTCTGCATCGTCCCTCGAAATCCCCACGCGGCCCCACCGCTGTTACCTGCACAGACTGCGGCTGCTTTACAGATTCCCCTTCCTTTAATGGGACAGTTGGTCCTTCTCCATGATACGTCTGATCTCCCTGGCCTGGTGACCTGATCTCCCAGACCTGGTGGCCACAGGGCTCACTGTGGCAAAAATCTGTATTCTGGGCCTCTGGAGAGCGCTGCAAAGACTGACACATAGCGAATGGCGTGCTAAAATGTACAAAACAACCTCATACGAGCGTCTTACCTATAGGGCACAATACAAGACTGACACCTTTCTCCATATTTGGGAACCCTTTCTAAATTATGGAACCCCACATCCCTCGATTTTAACGTAGGCATATGCTGTCGCTGCAGGGAGTGTTAGACGTTTTCGGCTCATTCCCTACTCTACCCTTGAAGGAGATCCTTATTTCATTGCCTTCATCTCCCCCCTTACCTCCGCACCCCCTCCTTCCCAAGGTTCGTTGTTCATAGGGACAGCTGTGTCCATCTGGTTCTCTTTTGAAGGCCTTCCATGGTTGGAGGTTATCGCTTCATGTATTGTCCATCTTTTGGATGGGGGCACTACTGTAGTCCCTGATGAGACATTCTAATGTACCAAGCTGCCCTGACGATGTCTATATATGGTTATCTGGTTTCATGAGAAAACTGCACCTCCCTTCTCTACAAGTAAATGCTGTGCCATGTCTTGGGTTCTACACCATCGAACCGACGTCCTTAGTCGGTGCGGTCTCAGTGATATTTCTGTACATTGGTTGGTGCTGCAAGAAAGATTTACCACAAAAAAATTCTCTGATACAGAATTGAGCTCAGGCAAAGAATTATCAAGGAAGGAATACATTGCTCAAGTGGTGTGCAGGCCCTTACTCCTTCACCAAAAGAAAGGCTGCAGTCAGAGAGATTTGCCTTGGCCCAGAGGAAAACCTGTTGAGGCAGAACAGACAAAGATGGAAGCCTTGTTCCTCCCTTATGGTTGATGTAAGACAGAACCACCTGGTTGCATGCACTTATCCAAACTGCATTGCTTTGCAGAAGTAGGGAAAAATGCAAGAGTGCTTTCTGAATAGTAACCAGCTTCTTCCAACCATCGATCAATACGTATTTGTAGAGCGTGCTCTGCCTATTTTAATCTTTTAGTATTTTAGCATAAAGTTGTTTGAACTGTCTGTATTTTGTACTTTTAGGACCATTGTTAAGATCAAATAAAGGTTTTTGATTGATTGATATTTGTAGAGCTCGGCAAATCACCTGCATGGGTATCCAGGCGCTATGTTGCTGGGCTCAGTTGAAAAGCCAGGTCTTGAGTCTCTTCCTGAATTCTGCCAGAGAGGATACTGACCGGAGGTGGAGGGGAAGGACGTTCCAGGACTTGGCGGCGAGGTAGAAGAAGGGACAACCTCCACTGTAGCTTCTGCTGATGCAGGGTGTCTGTGCGAGGGCGGCGGAGTGAAGGTCTCTGGAGGATAGAACTGGAAGAACCTCTTTTCAGTGTCTGATTCCAAATACCCTGTACAGAACGGTCTCCTGTGGACCTCCACACCCATCTGCTGGCATCTGTTGTGATCCCAGGGGAGTGGGAGAACCCAATAGAAACCCTGATCCAGATTGTGCAGAATGAACCACCACTGTGAGTGCAGATGCACTTGCTGTGACTCTGGCTCCAGAGTCTTGTTGCCCTGGAATATTTCACTCCATAAGCGCGGAAGGTGCTGGACCAAAGGTTGCAGATGAAGATGAGGCAAGGAAGAACAGTAAGAGTGGATGCCACCTCCCCGTGAACTCCCAGCCGCTCTCTGCCTTTGCTTCCCTTTGGGATAGAAGTGAGGTCAGGTGTAAGTCCAGCTCCTGCTTCCTGGGTTATGGAAAACAAACCTGTCCCAAGTCCATGTGAAACAATTATCCTATGCAATGAAGATGCTGTGAAGGAAGTAAAGGGGATTTACTCAAGTTTAGAAAGAACACTTTATCTTGAGGAATTCTGCAAACCTGGAGCACTACTTCTCATCCGTAAGAAAAAGGAGAAGCACTCAGCCAGTCAAGCATGGGAAAACGATGTCTTTTTCTCCTTCCTCTTCCTCATTACACATCTTGCCCTCCCTCTGCCTTACATTCTCCCTAGAACACCTGTTTGCCCCCTCCCAAAGGGCATCAGGCCTCCAGAGAGACTCATTGCCACCATGGACTACTGTAGGTTTATGTGTATGTTGTGTGGGGGATGTAATGTTCATGATTTGTTCTTTAAAGCCTTTTACAATGGGAAGGACCCTCTCAATTGAAGTGAATAAAATACATTCAAATAGAAAATAAATGTCTAGCTTCGCTCATTTTTAGTTGGGGCCACTCCAGGTTCTATATTTATTAAAAAGCTGTTTCATTTAGAAGTGACTGGAGGAACTTTAAAAAAAAATTTTTTGAACAGAGTTGAGGTAATCTCTACATACCTTGTAAAGTTTAGAAGCATTCCACATTAGTTGTTTTTTGTGTTTTATGTTTATTGTATAAGCAATATGTGCAATGAACCATTTTGGCCGCTAGATGTCCGCCTTAACCCACAGATTAAAAATGAGACTAGTTCTAAAGTGGTGACAGATTCACAAAGGGGAAGCAATCCCCGGTGGACCGCTTCCCCTCTGGGAATTATGTTGAGTGGCCTTTAGAAACCATGTGAAAAATGTGAATGGCACAACAACAGGATAGTAATTGAAAAGGGCTGGCTGAAAGCCCCTATAAGCAAATATATTATATATATAATTGTAATAAATCAAAAAGGTTTTGGCTAACGCCAGACTAAAAACTGGTGCAAATGCCATTTGTCCCTTTTAATGCTCTAATACCTCTATATAGCTGTACGAAAATTACACTCACAGACCCCCGACATTTACTGAGTGTAAATACTAGTGAATTCAGGGAAAATGTGGAAATAACACACGAACCACAGACACAAATATAGCTTGCTCACAATTGCGCAGATATATGAATTGCCACAAAAAGTCGTCGGACCCGAGAATCCTATTTTGACATGGTAAATTTCCGAGCTGATAGGCATCTGCAGTCAAAACCATTGGAATACATTGAGATCTGTATTTTATTAAGTTAATTAATGCCGGCAAATGTGCAATCCGAATTTTACATGGAGGGACAGGCTGGAAATTGAATGTATACATACTTTGTAGTATTGCTGATATTTTCACTCATTTTGGTGTTGACTTTTCACACCAGCCCCCCCTCACTAATGGATCACGACACAGAACGTGGACAACTCGATGTAAACTCACATCTAGCGCCGAGTTAGACTGTCAGATTCTCTTCAATGAGAAATCAGCAGCAGGCAAACATTTGTAGCTCGAGCTACTGAAATGTAATCTTCGAATGCACCGCCATCAGGGTCCATTGTTTGCCTAATCAGCTGCTTAAATTAGAAAAAAGAGTTCCCCGTTCACACGAGCTGGTTAGAAGCCTGCAAGGTGCCATGAATGACGGAGGAAGTGTGCCTTGAAAGGTACTCCGCTATACAACGACACACACGAGGAAGTCACATCTGCTCTGCAGCACACATAGAAACAGCAAATCGCCTTTGAAGATTGTATATGTTCAGGAAGGTGTTCCTTCCTGCACATAAACAATCGCCCATGCAGCGCAGGCACCCTTGCAACATGGCGCAAGGCATTTTTTTTAGCGCCAGCGCTAGTGGAAACGCAGGGCTGCACCGTAATTTTGTAAATACAGCACATCACTGCGTTTAAAAAATGTCGGAGCGCGGCGTTACCAATTTTGGTATAACACAGCGCTCCAATATTTTATTGTAAATATCCCCCCAAATGCCCTACAGAAACCACCTGAGGACACTGCCACTTATGTGAAACAAACAGCTGAAACTCAGCATCACCATATACAAAGGTATGCAGTGGGAACCAAAATCAAAGGAACATTTTCTAAAGCCATTCCAAATAAATAGGCAGAAACCGGACCGAGAATAAGGTTTCTCATACTCTGGTCTTACCAATAACCTGGAACTGCCATCAGATCCTACCTTTCGGGAAAGCAGCCATAGAAGCCAGTAGAAGCACCCAATTAATAAGGTACCCCCAACAATGACATACACACTGACCTGAGCACCTTCCTGCAGAGAAAGCGGGGTGCACACTGGCTGCTGGGTCTTTCCCAAGATGGCCTTCGAAAATCCTAGGAGCATAGCAGGTCTTCTTCCCATATGTCCTGATTTCCATTCAAGCAATGGTGCGTGTCCCACAGGAGGCCTTACAATTCCACGTGGAATGTCAGGGTAATATAGTGCAACGGGTCTTGAATGCTGTGCAGGCATGCAGTGGAAGCCCTTGGAGCTCTGATGATTCTGTTGCACTTGGAAAGACCTTTGTTATGGCAAAGCAGCTGGTGCCATATGAGTGAACTGAAAATTGTACTTCCTCCTGTTTTTGAACCAGTAGTTAAGACCAGCTGCTGGTAATTGCTCATGTGAAACAGTGTTTATTGAGCAAATATTTAGCCCCCAATGATAGAAAGTAAATGGTTGATGACACCACATCAACATCCTATTCTATGCAGAAGATACACAACTCACACAAGAAACAATTTCACTGCATGCGTGACCAAAGTTGCTAACTGGATGAAAGCCAACTGTCTCAAGCTCAATATCGACAAGATAGAAATACTGATCTTCTGCAAGAACCACTCACCATGGGACTTTAACTGGTGGCCAGCCGAACTCGGACCCACACCCAGAACCCATGCCAGGAACCTCGAATAATCATTGACAGCAAACTTGAAATGACTGCACAAGTCAACACAGTCACTGCATCCATCCTGCTTCCATACACTGAAGATGCTGAGGAATCTCTTCAAAAGGCTCCCAAACAACACTAGAAAAACTATCAATCATGCCCTAGCCGCCAGCAAGTTGCATTATGGAACACCCTCTATGCCGGGATCACCAAGCAACTCACTCGAAGACTATAAACCATCTAGAACTCGGCAGCCAGACTCATCCTCAACATTCCCACACAAAACTCACATCACATCACCTCAGGGAACTACTCTGGCTCTCGATATGCAAACACGCTCAAATCAAATTTCCCACACACACATTAAAGTCAATACCCAACTCAGGCCCCACCTAAATGAACAGTCTCATCTCCTTCTACCAACCACCCAGAAACCTCCGCTCCGCAGGACTTCTACTCACCCACATCCCACGCATACATATAAGTTCAGGAGGACGAGGGTTCTCTTACATCACTCCAAGGGTGAAACAACCTCCCACACACATCAGAGCCCCCTCCTCTCTTCTTGAAGTCTGAAAGAAGCCAAATACCTGGGTTTTCAATTAACAAACCTATCATGGGCAGTGCTAGGCTCACACACACCCCTGCACTGCGCCAGGATACCCCTGCGGGTGATAGAGCACTTTACAAATACACATAACATAACTAGCATGCCATACAGGTGCCTAGAAACAGTGACTAAAGGAGCCAGCTGCATATATTACATCTCTCACAGGGCAGGAAAAAGACTGAATTACATAATTTCACAATGTGGAAAGCAGTTCTGAGAATGCCATGGTAATGCTTGAGACCATGGATGGTGCATGTCTTGAATAGGCAGGAATTGGGCAAATGTGCTGGTATTAGTAGACCAGTTGCCATGAAAAGGCAGGGAATGAGTAAACTAGCTGGGACTGGTGGTCATTTTATCTGCTGTCATTTTCTATATTTCTCACAGTAATTCATGCTCTCCCAAACCTTTGGCATCATTTTCTTTTACTCTTGCAAATATATTTACACTTGAAACTAACAGCTGGTCAGAGGGATGAGGCGAATGTAGACACCGACAGTTCTTTAAGTGGGCAGGTACTTTTCTTTTAAGTTTTAAAAGTAAAGTTTATTAAGTAGGAAAAAGGGAAATAACAGGCAGAAGGTTCACAATATAATATAATAGCAATGTACTGAAAACATTTGAACAATAATAAGATAGAACAGGAACATTTATGCAATTATATGTAAAAAACAGGATAAGAGGGGGAGGACAAAAAGAAAATAGAAAGGGCAAAAAAATAAAAGCACTTCTCATGTAATGAAATTAGCATAATTTTAAACAGTAGTGGAATTACAAAAATCATAGAGTACATATTATCAGGGAAACAAAAAAGCAAAACGTATTAGTATGGATGCTCTGATAAGAAAACTAATATATTCAAGGAGGTTTAGATACTTCATCAGTTATGGGTTGATGTATGAAAGTCTTTGAAACTGAGAAAATTAGAAAAATGGTTTCTGGAGACCAGAGAGAATTTTGTTTAATAGTAAGAGACATTGGGACAGTATACGCTCTATCTAGTCTATGATTATAACAAACACCATACCACCATGCTTGAAATGAGATATGCAGAGCATTCTTCCAATTTTTAGTAATCTGTTGAAATGCTACAGCAATTAATAAGTCTGCAATTTGTATATGAAAAGTACAACAATGCCAATCATCAGAAAAACTACCTAAAAATAAATTAGTAAAGGAGAATAGTATATGTGTATGAAAAACAGAGTTAATTTGTTTCCACACTTGTAACCAAAATTGATAGATGGTGTCACCGCCGCAATGTTGTGCTATGTTTCTGTTCCGACAGGTGGTCGGAAAAGGACCGCCTGTCAGAACCGTGGCGGGCGGTCTTTACGACGCCACGCTTACCCAACGATTCCCCCGCCATCATAATGTGGCGGGGGGAAAACAGCAGTACGATGGCGGAAGGCCCGCCACCGACCGGCTGTCGGTGGCGGGCCTTCCGCCATCGTAATGAGCCCCTAAGTTAATGAACATTTTCCCCAAAACCAAACCATGAATGTGTAGATAATAAAAATTTCCATTGTATCCGATCGAAAGCTTTCTCAGCATCCAAGGAAATGGCTGCTAAAGAATGTTTATAAGCTTTAGATTTACTCAGAACTTCTAAGAAAAGCCTGGTATTATCAGAGAGTTGTCTACCTTTAACAAAACCAGCTTGTTCACGACCAATTAAATTGGGGAGGAGAGGATCAAGGTGTAATGCCAGAATCTTGGCAAAAATCTTATAATCAGAATTAACTAAGGAAATAGGTCTATAATTTTTGCATAACTTATGATATTTATTATCTTTTGGTATAAGGCATATTAAGGCTTCTTGAAATGTCCCGGTAGCAGAATTGGAGGAAGTACAGAAAGTAAATAATCGATTTAATTTAGGGATTAATTGTTTAGAGAAATGAAGGTAGAATTCAATAGGGAAACAATAATGCCCAGGAGCTTTACCTTTTTTAATATAGTTAATAGCAGTACGAATATCATATGTTGTGATTTCACATTCAAGGGAAGAAAAATCAGGGGCCGATTCCGATCTCGGTCGGAGGCGCACCCAATACTATTCGGTCGGGAAAAAAGCCATGCGAAAGCCAGTTTCCCGACCGATCCGTACAGCACACCGAACTAGCAAGTACGATGCGCACAACAGCAAAAATTCCGGCCGAGCCGTACTCACCCAAACCAGGTCCTGTTCTCCGACCGAGGCGAATCCGGAAACGCCGAATCGAGTCGCACAGAAGGGAAAATGCAGCCCCGTCCGGCCGGACAAGTACGATGCGCTTTCCGTACGCGCCGAACCCGTCGCTACGCACGGCACGTCAAAGCATCCGGGAGAGGCGCACATAAGCTCCGAATCGCGCCACAACACGATCCACGGCTACGAGACGAACACAGCACAGACGAGGACGACGCGAAGCGACGAGGACGAAGCGAAGCGACGAGGACGAAGCCAAGCGACGAGGACGACGCGAAGCAACGAGAAGGACGAACGACACGAACCAACCATGAATCCCTTCGTCCCGATCATACCAATATTCTACATCTACTACCGGAACAGGCACGGACGCGTACGGCGCAGAAGGTAAGTCAGACACCAACCACAAAACACATACAACACGTACACGACACATCACACACATACACTGGGAATCTGAATATACTTACACCAGCAACAGCAGCACCATAGGGGCGGGATGCCCATCACCAATGCCACATATGCACACAGGGGCCTGAATGCGCGCCACCACCCCAACCCAGGGGGCTGGATGCCTACCACTACTACCACCCTTAGCCAGGGGGCAGGATGCCCACCACTACTACCACCCTCACCCACGGGGGCAGGATGCCTACCACTACTACCACCCTTAGCCAGGGGGCAGGATGCCCACCACTACTACCACCCTCACCCAGGGGGGCAGGATGCCTACCACTACTACCACCCTTAGCCAGGGGGCAGGATGCCCACCACTACTACCACCCTCACCCAGGGGGGCAGGATGCCCACCACTACTACCACCCTCACCCACGGGGGCAGGATGCCTACCACTACTACCACCCTTAGCCAGGGGGCAGGATGCCTACCACTACTACCACCCTCACCCAGGGGGGCAGGATGCCCACCACTACTACCACCCTTAGCCAGGGGGCTGGATGCCTACCACTACTACCACCCTTAGCCAGGGGGCAGTATGCCTACCACTACTACCACCCTCACCCACGGGGGCAGGATGCCTACCACTACTACCACCCTTAGCCAGGGGGCAGGATGCCTACCACTACTACCACCCTCACCCACGGGGGGCAGGATGCCCACCACTACTACCACCCTTAGCCAGGGGGCAGGATGCCCACCACTACTACCACCCTCACCCAGGGGGGCAGGATGCCTACCACTACTACCACCCTCACCCAGGGGGGCAGGATGCCCACCACTACTACCACCCTTAGCCAGGGGGCAGGATGCCTACCACTACTACCACCCTCACCCACGGGGGGCAGGATGCCTACCACTACTACCACCCTTAGCCAGGGGGCAGGATGCCCACCACTACTACCACCCTCACCCACGGGGGCAGGATGCCTACCACTACTACCACCCTTAGCCAGGGGGCAGGATGCCCACCACTACTACCACCCTCACCCAGGGGGCAGGATGCCTACCACTACTACCACCCTTAGCCAGGGGGCAGGATGCCTACCACTACTACCACCCTCACCCACGGGGGCAGGATGCCTACCACTACTACCACCCTTAGCCAGGGGGCAGGATGCCCACCACTACTACCACCCTCACCCAGGGGGCAGGATGCCTACCACTACTACCACCCTCACCCAGGGGGGCAGGATGCCCACCACTACTACCACCCTTAGCCAGGGGGCAGGATGCCTACCACTACTACCACCCTCACCCACGGGGGCAGGATGCCTACCACTACTACCACCCTCACCCAGGGGGCAGGATGCCCACCACTACTACCACTCCTTAGCCAGGGGGCAGGATGCCCACCACTACTACCACCCTCACCCAGGGGGGCAGGATGCCCACCACTACTACCACCCTCACCCACGGGGGCAGGATGCCTACCACTACTACCACCCTTAGCCAGGGGGCAGGATGCCCACCACTACTACCACCCTCACCCAGGGGGGCAGGATGCCTACCACTACTACCACCCTTAGCCAGGGGGCAGGATGCCTACCACTACTACCACCCTCACCCAGGGGGGCAGGATGCCCACCACTACTACCACCCTTAGCCAGGGGGCTGGATGCCTACCACTACTACCACCCTTAGCCAGGGGGCAGTATGCCTACCACTACTACCACCCTCACCCACGGGGGGCAGGATGCCTACCACTACTACCACCCTTAGCCAGGGGGCAGGATGCCTACCACTACTACCACCCTCACCCACGGGGGCAGGATGCCTACCACTACTACCACCCTTAGCCAGGGTGGCAGGATGCCTACCACTACTACCACCCTTAGCCAGGGGGCAGGATGCCCACCACTACTACCACCCTTAGCCAGGGGGCAGGATGCCCACCACTACTACCACCCTCACCCAGGGGGGCAGGATGCCTACCACTACTACCACCCTCACCCAGGGGGGCAGGATGCCCACCACTACTACCACCCTTAGCCAGGGGGCAGGATGCCTACCACTACTACCACCCTCACCCACGGGGGCAGGATGCCTACCACTACTACCACCCTCACCCAGGGGGGCAGGATGCCCACCACTACTACCACCCTTAGCCAGGGGGCAGGATGCCCACCACTACTACCACCCTCACCCAGGGGGCAGGATGCCCACCACTACTACCACCCTCACCCACGGGGGCAGGATGCCTACCACTACTACCACCCTTAGCCAGGGGGCAGGATGCCCACCACTACTACCACCCTCACCCAGGGGGGCAGGATGCCTACCACTACTACCACCCTTAGCCAGGGGGCAGGATGCCTACCACTACTACCACCCTCACCCAGGGGGGCAGGATGCCCACCACTACTACCACCCTTAGCCAGGGGGCTGGATGCCTACCACTACTACCACCCTTAGCCAGGGGGCAGTATGCCTACCACTACTACCACCCTCACCCACGGGGGCAGGATGCCTACCACTACTACCACCCTTAGCCAGGGGGCAGGATGCCTACCACTACTACCACCCTCACCCACGGGGGCAGGATGCCTACCACTACTACCACCCTTAGCCAGGGTGGCAGGATGCCTACCACTACTACCACCCTTAGCCAGGGGGCAGGATGCCCACCACTACTACCACCCTTAGCCAGGGTGGCAGGATGCCTACCACTACTACCACCCTTAGCCAGGGGGCAGGATGCCCACCACTACTACCACCCTTAGCCAGGGGGCAGGAAGCCTACCACTACTACCACCCTTAGCCAGGGGGCTGGATGCCTACCACTACTACCACCCCCACTCATAGGATGGACAATGCATGACACAACAAGCACACCACAACCTAGGGAATGCAAGATTAAGACATCCCCCCACCACCATGACAAGCGTGTGAGCAGGCTGTGTCAAATGCCTACAACACCGAACATGACTTTGAACATACAATGTGACCCCCTAGCACATGTGCCACACATATATGTGTGTGGCACCCACAATGCAAGCAGCCCATGACCATTGTGGCAATGGGGCCTAAACCCCCATCATCACAGTGACCAAAAGGCAAGTGTGGGGTCCATAGCTGAAGCACATTTTGACCATTGTGGCAATGGGGTCTAAACCCCCATCATCACAGTGACCAAAAGGCAAGTGTGGGGTCCATAGCTGAAGCACATTTTGACCATTGTGGCAATGGGGTCTAAACCCCCATCATCACAGTGACCAAAAGGCAAGTGTGGGGTCCATAGCTGAAGCACATTTTGACCATTGTGGCAATGGGGTCTAAACCCCCATCATCACAGTGACCAAAAGGCAAGTGTGGGGTCCATAGCTGAAGCACATTTTGACCATTGTGGCAATGGGGTCTAAACCCCCATCATCACAGTGACCAAAAGGCAAGTGTGGGGTCCATAGCTGAAGCACATTTTGACCATTGTGGCAATGGGGTCTACACCCTCATCATCACAGTGACCAAAAGGTAATTGTTGACAAAGAAAGAGCTGCAACTGCCAAACTGCATGGATCATTCCTGGTCACAGAACCAAAAACTCATCTGTGGCAAAGTAGTGTATGTGTCCCATTGCAACATAAATTGGGGGAGCCAAATACTGCAGTGCAAATGAAACATTCCTTTGGCCATGTGCAGACAAACAACACCCATGGGGGCTGAGACCGTCAACAGTCATCAATGACACAATGACAGAAGTGACCATCAGAATGCAGAACCACATATTTGCACCAATGGGCACACAAATGCAGATACCCTGTGGAGACAGCAGATGTGAGGTGAACAGATACCATACCATGGCAGCAATGGGACACACAAACCATGATCACTGTGCTGACCGATGACCTAGGAGTCCCAGGGACAGCAGGGGAAACACACCAAACAACATACAGCCAATGGCACACCCAAGATATGCCAATGCAGTGGTGCAGATGCACAAACACAAACAGGCAGACCAACACTGTCATCATACACAGCAGGTGAGGGGTGGGGGTGCCAGTGTCCCCAGGCAACAACACAACACATGAGGAGAGCTGAATACCAATCATACAGATGTGCATACACTGCCACACTAAGCTAACTCATGGATCCAAATCCCCTATGTGGGCAAGCAGGCATTGACAGGTGAGAGGGAGCACAAAACACACATGTCACACAGGCACGTAGGAACAACAACTGACACAGCAAGTCACAGACACACCACAGCACCACCCCCAGGGCCCCCACAATGTGGTGACCCTGGGCTGAATAAAAATACCACTGTGATGACAAAGCTAAATGTCGTTCACACTGTGAACCACAGTCAGGTGTCCTGAGCAACTAACTACCATCACACCTACACAAGCACAAATCAATCAGCATGGCCAGTAAGCCAAGGCCAACATGGAGGCAGGGGACTAGCCGGGCAACAACTCTCATCTGCACACACTCAAGACCACACCCCTCGACCTCCAACAATGTGCAGCAGTGAAGTACACATGCACTGGTGACATTGCACATGCACCAATGACTATTCCAGGGTGGTGGGTGGGAACCAAGGTGTAGAAACACATCACACATGGACACTCAACAAGACTCCTGAATGTCTGACACACTGCACACTACGCTGTACATGGACATGACGGCAATACCACACCGACCAATGGGATCCCAGCCACAGTCACACACCAATGAAGAAGCCAAGGTCACCCACAAAGAACACACATAGACAACAACCAACATTGCAGCCCGGACCCTAAGGAGTGCCAGCAGTCACACACACAACGTGTCACAATCACTGAAAGATAACACAAACTGGAAATCACATGACAGGGGCAAACAACAAGTGCCAAAGGGAAACCTGACTGTGACCCATCTGCGTCAGCACACAAACTCTGCCCTGACAGCAAACACACCTATGGGTGACACCCTGATGACCAGTAATGTGCCATGCACCCACATCACAGAGAACACAGGGAGAAGACTTTGGGGGAACATAGCTCAAGTCAGCAAGCATCACAAACAGGTACAACACTAGGGATCACAGCATGCGCAGATGAATGGAAGTGAACACACAGACATGCACATACAACACACACCTTGGGCGCAGGCAATGTCACACGTGTACACACTGCCATGAGGGGACTCCACTCCTGTGTGAGGAAAGCTGTGCCATATGTTGCCTCAGTAGGGCCCCATCATGTCAGCTGAGCACTTGGTCACACAATCAACAATTAGCACCAAATGAGGGCTCCCATCACATCAGCCTGGTCATGGATGTGCCAACGGAATCATCAGCACAGATCCAACACACTTGTATAGCAATGTTGCACTGACTACACGGATGAGTCCCTCCCCATTGATGCCCAAACCTGCATGTCCACTGGAGATGGCAACACGGTCAGGGAAGTAGACAAATGCAACGATGGCAGGCACAACAGATGTGCAGGGGTGGAAGCCACAGATATGAAATTGCCAATGTAAGTAGGAAACCCATTGCCAAATACTGAACACATGACACCCTCAGATGCTGCTATTGATGACATGGATACACCACATGATAGGACACATTCCCCCTGGACCACATGGGTTCCTGCACAGTAACACTTCATAATCATGAGACCAGATATCACCATCACTGCAGCAAGGGCATGGTTAGCTGCACCAACAACATGTACATCTGAAGCATGAGCACTAGAGAAAAGAAAGTTGCTTTATTCAGCATATGTGTTGTTTGATAACGACGTCCAGAAGAAATTAGAGCAAAGGCCAATGGCCAGTCCATTGTCAAAGTTCAAACAGGGTGACACTGGCAGATGTCACCCTACGCATGCCTGCACAATACCAGGGACAATCCACTAGGAGGGGCAACCGGGGGGCAGGCCAGGCACCGCAGGGACAGGATCAGGGCTCACCAGGGGAGTCAGGGAAGGGGTGGTGGGTGCTGGAGAGCCACTGACAACTGCAGTGGAGGTGTCTGACATGGTGTGTGCCGGCACAACTGGGGGCATGACACAGATGTCGTGGGTGCCGGCACAACTGCAGTGGACCCTGCAGATGGGGTGGACAGGTCCGCCACTGCAGTGCCCAAGTCAGACAGGGCGGTAGTGGACTCCACTGCAGTGCCTACCTCCAGGGGAGGAGAATGGGGAACAGGCAAGGTGGGTTGGACAGAGGGGGAGGACACCCTCACCACATCAGTGGCACAGACAAGCGCAGCGGGGGATGTGGTGCTGGGAGAGCAAGTGGCAGGGGAGAAGGCCGGAGCATCTTGGGGATGGTATATCTGTGGGTGGGGGAACCTGGGGCAGGGTGTGGTGGGGGCACCTGTGCAGTGGGGGCCTGAGGGATGGAGGACGGAGACCTTGTGCCTGAGCTGCAGGGCGGTGGCGGGGTCTTGCTCTTAGCACTCCGGGGGACTTGCGGGTGGGGGCCTCAGTCCGTCTGCGCCTGGGGGAGGGTGTCCGGGGGCGAGGGGCACTCTGCTCCGTGTGGGTGGGCTTCCTCTTCCCCCGGGATGCTGGAGCAGCTTCATCGGTGGGGAAGAGGCCGAGGTCACAGAGGAAGAGCTGCTGTGACTTTGGGGTTGCAGGTGAGGCAAGGGAGGGTGCTTTGGAGGGAGAGGGAACTGAGGACTGCGCAGTGCATGTGGATGCGTGTGTGTGTTCCAGGGCCCCATCCCCTGTGAGTCTGGCTTCAGTCCCCTGAATGTGCGTGCGTGTGCGTTTTGTCATTGGCGTGTGTGTCAGTGTGCTGGATGTGTGTGTGCTGGTGTGTGCCTGTGCCAGTGTGTGTGTGCCTGGGATGGGTAAGGTGCTGGGGAGTGTGGATGGAGCAGAGGCAGGAGGGGTGAGGGACCGTTTGAGGAGGGACACTGCTGCCGTCAGGGAGGAGTCCATGGACCTATTGCCCCTCTGTAGGTCAGACATGCCCGATGAGATGCCCTCCATGAACGACACCAGCTGAGTCAACAGCGCGGTGTGCGCATGGAGGACACTCAGCATGGCTGTCTGCCCTACATGGAGCTGGCGAAGGAGGTACACAGACTCCTCACTCAGGGCAGCAGGGGACACAGGGGCAGGGGGTGCGGTGCCTGGCCCAAAGGAGACACGCTCCCGGACATGGGAGCCTCCACGGACCTGGGGAATGGGAGCCGATGGGAGGGCGGTGGTGGTGCTGGTGGTGGCGGGGACAGCAACACTAGCTGGGGTGTGGTGGCTGCTGACACCCGCCTCCACAAGGGAGTCATCCTCCGAGTTGCTCTGGTCCTCAGCTGAGGTGGATGCTGCTGAGGACTCCTCGGTGTGGCTCCCCTCGCCCTCCGTGCCACTGGGTCCCTCCGACCACTCCTCGGCTGCTGACCCAGTCTGGCTCTCCGGCTCCTCCTGGTCCGTGGAGCTGTCCCCTTCCGTGGCCGTGGATGTATCTGCAAACAATGGGGAAACAGACAGACATCAGTCACCTGCACATAACGCACACACCACTGTGAGCACAGCACATCACAGAGCAAGCCCTGGCATCATTAGTTGTACATTGCTAAAAGTGCACTAATTGAACAGGAGAAGTCAATTGTCAGTCTGATGCCAAGCATGGCACTCACATCCCACATGGCCTTGCACCCATCTGTCTGGTGTCTGTTGGATTGCAACACCCCAGTGTTGACACATGCACCAAGTACACAGTAGTTGGACAGTGCAGAGGACACGGTGTGGACACATCACAGCTCTTGCCACTGAGTCAGTACAGGTTTACGGATGTAAGGGATGCCCAGAGTCAAATAGGAAATGCATGTGATGCATACCAGCGACAGACACCATGATGCACCCATGTCCTGATAGCCAGCGCCACTATGGTGTGCATGTAGCACATGTCACTCCCCTGCAGGATCACCAATCAGTAGACACATGCCATGGCGGAGGCATGACTGCAAAGTCATACATCACTGTCTCAGTGATGTATGACTTTGCAGCCAGACAACAACACTCTGCACTGTGTCACAATAGTAGGTCATGGGGAATGCAAGTCCTGGAGCTGCACAAGTGCACATGTACATCCCCCCACAACACATCCTCTTAACCCTCATCTGTCCAGGTCATACCTATTGGACATATGGGAGACCTGTGACACTACCCTCTGAACCTGAGCCCCTCACACTCTGCTGTGCATGGGGAACAGCTGCCTGAACTTCACATTTACATGCCCCAGTCTGCATGGGCAGCTGATCAGACACCTATGTGTCACACAAGTATCGTCTCCTATGGTCACATCTCCAGTGGCATGCTGAGCCCCTACCAAGAAACTCCACAGCAGTCCTGGCGACTAATCCACAGCACACTGACACAGAGGCAGACACCTGAGGGGTCAAATCACTGTGCACAATGTGTCCTCTGATACACGGGAGTGGGAGTACAGAGTGTATTGTATGGCCTGGAGTAGGCATGACTGTCCAGCCCCACATGAATGAGGGATGAGCCCTGGACTGTAGGCAGCTGGCTAAGTATGTGTGACACACGTCATATACATACTCCTGGGGCCCAAACATTGTTCCCACCCGCAGCATGGGTGTGTGCCAGGTACCCCAGCCACATGTGGTGGATCAGCTCAGCAATTGGACCACAGATCAAAGTAACACGCTGAATACATGTCAGAATACAGGCATTGTGTAAGCAATGGACCCACCCATGATGCCCACCACAGAGTCAGGGAAACAGATGCTGTCTCCCACCTTGAGTCAAGCAAACTGCAAGGACACAGTCCTAAGTGACAGAATTCCCTGCATGTAAGGGCCACACCTGGGTATCAGATGAGGAGTGGGCAGTGCACAATAGAGGGACATGGCTCCTGGACAACATGACTGCTGTACTGTGGCAGTTCAACCTGGCCCGAGGAGGGCACATAGCATGTTAGACAGAGTACACAGTGCAGTCTTTGACTCACCCCCTCCTTGCTGCTCTCTGGCCTTCAGCTGCCCATCCAGGTCTGGAAAGACCACCGCCAGGATCCTGAGCATGTGGGGGTCAGGGTCCGTGTTCCGCCCCTCCTGCGAGGAGGCGACAGCTTCAGCTGGACCCGTGCAATCCTCCGGGTCCAGCCCCGAAGGTCCTGCCACCTCTTTTGGCAGTTGCGGATCCGGCGCTTGTAGACCCCCACGGACCGGACAGCCCGGACGATGTCCTTCCAGATCTCATGCTTCCGATGGGCAGAAGCCTGTCAGGATGACAAAGTGATAAGGCCATTACTACACATGCAACATATCCGTGCATGACACAGTTGCATATACATGTCGCAATCACAGGGGCACATGGTGTACCCAGGCAGTGCACGGCTGCCCATGGACAGTTTTCCAGAAGTCACTACATGGTATCATTGCATGGGGAGTAAAACCCTGTTCAGAAGCACTGTCACTGCACCATACCTGTCCAGTGCAAGTCACTACACACTATGGGGGTGACAACTACTCAGTGAGCCTGCTAGCCAGTGGTGTGCTGACTCTCAGCCTTGCTAGTCAGACAAAATGCACATTCAGAAAGGCAGTGCACAGAACACTCACCTGCTCCCCTGGTGTCCCATACAGCTTGCTGTACTGTGGAAGTAGGCTGTCCAGCAGGGCCTGGTTCTCTTCAAGGCTGAAGGCTGGGGCTCTCTCCACAGTACGTGCCATTGCAGGGTCCAGAGGGGCAGAGACAGCAGCAGTGCAGTGGCAGATGTCGTCCTGGAGCATGTAGTGCAGGCAAGTGGGCTCTCAGGGGAACATGCAGCAATATATATGTGCTGGAGAGGCAGATACTGTCCCTTGTGTCCAAAGTGATAGGTCCAAGTCGTTTGCATCTTCTGAATCTGGCCAATCCATGGAATAGCAGCACCAAAACACGCCCACAGCATCCTTCAAAATTTCAACTTCATGACATACATGATTTTGCAACATTGTTGTGGGTGACCAACTGATTTTCCAGCAACCGACTCGTTCGAATATTCGAAAACGCGTCCGTTGCCAGGCAAGCCCATTGTCAATGGGTGCGCACCGATCGGTCCATTGCTGTTCAACGCGCACAGGGGTACAACGCGTACCCGCGCACATTGAAAGCAATGGGCCGGCCGGAGGCACCGATCGGTCCATTGCTGTTCAACGCGCACAGGGGTACAACGCTGCATCCGCACACATTGAATGCAATGGGCCGGCCGGAGGCACCGATCGGTCCATTGCAGTACAACGCGCACAGGGGTACAACGCGTACCCGCACACATTGAAAGCAATGGGCCGGCCGGAGGCACCGATCGGTCCATTGCTGTTCAACGCGCACAGGGGTACAACGCGTACCCGCACACATTGAAAGCAATGGGCCGGCCGGAGGCACCGATCGGTCCATTGCAGTACAACGCGCACAGGGGTACAACGCGTACCAGCACACATTGAATGCAATGGGCCGGCCGGAGGCACCGATCGGTCCATTGCAGTACAACGCGCACAGGGGTACAACGCGTACCCGCACACATTGAAAGCAATGGGCCGGCCGGAGGCACCGATCGGTCCATTGCAGTACAACGCGCACAGGGGTACAACGCGTACCCGCACACATTGAATGCAATGGGCCGGCCGGAGGCACCGATCGGTCCATTGCAGTACAACGCGCACAGGGGTACAACGCGTACCCGCACACATTGAAAGCAATGGGCCGGCCGGAGGCACCGATCGGTCCATTGCAGTACAACGCGCACAGGGGTACAACGCGTACCGCACACATTGAATGCAATGGGCCGGCCGGAGGCACCGATCGGTCCATTGCAGTACAACGCGCACAGGGGTACAACGCGTGCCCGCACACATTGAAAGCAATGGGCCGGCCGGAGGCACCGATCGGTCCATTGCTGTTCAACGCGCACAGGGGTACAACGCGTACCCGACACATTGAATGCAATGGGCCGGCCGGAGGCACCGATCGGTCCATTGCAGTACAACGCGCACAGGGGTACAACGCGTACCCGCACACATTGAAAGCAATGGGCCGGCCGGAGGCACCGATCGGTCCATTGCTGTTCAACGCGCACAGGGGTACAACGCGTACCCGCACACATTGAATGCAATGGGCCGGCCGGAGGCACCGATCGGTCCATTGCAGTACAACGCGCACAGGGGTACAACGCGTACCCGCACACATTGAAAGCAATGGGCCGGCCGGAGACACCGATCGGTCCATTGCTGTTCAACGCATCACTGTACATGTGACTGGCATATGTCAGCATGCCTGTCTCAGATGGACATATGCCAGCCACAGATAGCTCCCAGGGAGTGAGGGGCACACCTACATCACGACAGCCTGTCCAAACCTTATCATAAGGCATGTAAGGCTGCATTTCCTATTGTGTGTATGTTGGTGTACATGTTGTCCTGTGGGTGTCACCTGTGGGCAGCCACCCCCAGGCTGTGCACGTGTTAATGGGGACAGGATCCTGGGTGTTACGTGTACGTGACCACTGTGATGTGCAACTGTTCATATCTGTGCATGTGCCATGGTCACATTTCACAGTGGTGTTTGTGTATGTCATGTCACATACCCCGTGAGTCCCATGTGGGACGGTATGTTTGAGCCAGGGTGTCCCAGTGGCACAATAGTGATGGCCCTCCACAGTCTTTGTGCATGTAGTGTTTACAATGTCTCTGATTTCATGTGCACAATGGGAGACAGTCTCCACATCCACGTTGTGTGTGCATGGACTCTGATGTTGTGCGTGTGTGTCACAGACGTCCATGGCTCTCCTGCCATGGCAAGTGTGGCCACTACCTGTGGGGGTCATGTTTGTTTTGTTGTGGTGTACACATGATACTCCAGGTGATGCCAGTGTCCATGTGGCATTACAGGGTCCCTGGGAATGTGCCTGTCGTTGAGCTGTGGTGCCTGGGGCACATCTGTCCTCACATGTCACTGGGGGGTGACTGTGACACAGCATCATGATATCCAATGGGCCAACCTGGGACAAATTGATGCCACCTGTAGGACCGTGTTGACAGATGTTGGCCATGTATGTACCATACATGTCGTTCCGGTACTGCACACTTCATGTAGTTGTGCCTCATGATGATGTATGTTGGGATCTTGAGTGTGTTCAATGCCGCATATGTGGGGTGACTGACGATCTTGCTTACTTCTCCTCTGCACTGCAGGGCTCCTGCTGTCCATCGGCCATTCCCAGACCTGGCAACGATGGTGGAACGGGACAGCATCCGACGGTACCGCTTCACCAGGCAGCTGATTGAGGATTTGGCAGTGCAGTTGTCCCCACATTTGCAGCCTGGCCGGCCGTATCCTACAGCGCTGACCCCCAAGGTGAAGGTGATGGCAGCCCTACACTTCTTTGCCACTGGTACCTTCCAACATACTGTGGCGTCTGCTGGTGGGATGTCACAGACCATGTTCAGCCGTGTGCTCCGCGATTTCTTGGCGGCAATGTTGCTCTTCCTGAACCGGTACATCTATTTCCCTAGACTGCGACGACTCACTGACGTGAAGAGTGACTTTTATGCCCTGGGGAGGATGCCGCATGTCATTGGCTCCATTGATGGGACACATGTGGCTTTGGTACCACCACAGGCCCAGGAGCAGGCCTACAGGAACCGCAAGCACTACCACTCGGTCAATGCACTGGTGGTGTGTCTTGCAGACATGACCATCACACACGTGTGTGCCCGTTTCCCTGGTTCAGCACACGATGCCTTTGTGATGAGGAGTAGTCGCATCCCCAGGTTGATGGCACAGATGCAGAACCAGCGTGCCTGGCTTGTCGGTGTGTACTGACTTTGTGCCATTGTGTGTGATCTGATCTGTAGTATTCCGCCCACTTTTCCAAGTCAGCTGATGTGCACTTGTCTGTCCGTAGGTGACTCGGGATACCCCAACATGCCGTGGTTGCTGACACCCCTCAGGAACCCTGTGACACCTGCCCAGATGCGCTACAATGAGGCACATGGTCGGACCAGGAGAGTGATTGAGCGGACCTTTGGTCTCCTGAAGAGCCGCTTCCGCTGCCTGGACAAGACCGGAGGGTCCCTCCCATATGCCCCTGCGAAAGTGTGCAAGATTATCATCGTCTGCTGCATGCTCCACAACCTGGCAGTGCGGAAGGAGTTGCCTCTCATCCAGGATGACGATGACCAACATCCGCCACCTGTGGAGGATCCTGGCCTGGACCACGATGCCAGTGACGATGATGATGATGATGGTGATGGTGATGTCCGCACACAGCTCATCACCAACTTCTTTAGCTGAATGTGAGTATCCTGAGGTGTCATGTGAATGATGTGAGTTGGCATGATGTGTGGGTGGTGCTCTGGTGCTGTTGGAGTGTGTCCATGGGCTACTTGACAGGATGTGTGTTGCGATGTGTGGTGACAGGTGGGCTGTACTCCCCAACAGTGTTGACATGCTAACTTGGTTCTGGGTGGGTATCTTGTAACATGTATTGTGCATGAGTTTTGCTGTTCTGTCCTGTACTGCATTGCTTTTGACTGTGTGTCATTTCTGTCCTTCACAGGGTACTTTCAGATTCGTTTGGTCAACTGTGTCCACCGACGACGTGATTGCACATCCAGGCTGGTAGCTGTTGTGTCCCTACAGGTGATGTGCGCCACACCCATGGACTTCCTTCTGTCTACAGTTGTTGACTGTGTGCCCGCTACCAGGTGGGGTTACCTTGCATCTGTAGTGGTTACGGCATGTTGCTACTGTGTAATAAACCTGTGCTTCACTTAGTGATGTGCGTTGTCTGTGGTCACACATTTGACTGCCATTTGCTTACTGCACCTGTGGGCTACTTGACTACAACTGGGAATGGGTGTGGTGTCTGTGCATTGCACCGTCTTCCCTGGCAACATCAGTGTAGGCAATGAGTCAGATGGCCTAGGTGTGTATGTGTTGTGTAGCCCTGGTGGTGTGTCTCCCTCATATGTGTCACGTTGCCTGTACTCACATGCCTGTGTTGTCCTTGCTGTTGCAGTTCGCATACACTGTGTAATTTTGCAGTTCATCATCCCCATAACAGCACCCACGTTGGAATCACGACAGAGGCAAGTATGGTGTATTAGTGTGTTTATTGTGATAATAGTGCATAGGATGGATTGTGCTGTACATGAATCTTGCAATCCCAAGTTCCTAGGTGAATTGAAAGTCCAGGTAGACAGGATCCCCAGTATCGGGGCCACAGTTGTCTGACACATTGTTCCAACTTGTACTCCCCATGCAATGTGTGGGAGTAGTGTTGCCATCAACAGGGTGAACAGTCTGTGCACAAAGGCGAAAATCCAGAACAGGTTCAGGCTTCCTGGGAGTTGCGCTTGGCCATCAGCCTCTCACTTTCCCCTCCTCGGACGACCCCTCTTCTTGGGGGGGGCCCTCAAGTGCAGGCTGCTGCGGTGCAGGGGACTCTCCGCCAGAGTCCTCCTCCCTCCCTGTGGCAGTTGCAGTTTGTTCGGTACCAGATGTTGTTGGCACACAGGGAGGTGTGGACTGGTTGCTGTTCATCTGGCGGAGGCATTGTAAAATGTCCCTGTGCACCGCCGTCATCTCATGTAGTACATCCCACTTGGACTCCACGCGGGTCATGTGGGAGTCCACACGTGACATGTGGGAGTCCACACGTGACATGTGTGACTCCACTTGGGACATGTGGGAGTCCAAGCGGGCATGATGGGCAGCCTGCTGCTGTTTGATGTCTCTGAGGAGCCCCACTACCTGGCTGAGCTCTCCGGTGCTGGACTGGTACGCATCAGCTATGCGTACCAGTTGTGGGTCTTCATGCACACCAGCAACGTCTGCAAGCAGCGACCTCTGTCTCCCACCCCTCCCACCACCCCTGCTGACATGTGCAGTGTGTGCAGTTGCACGCACAGATAACCCTGGTCCACCTTGGGGGTTGGTGGTGGTGGTGGTGTCCATGGCCCCAGGTTGGTCCAGGGTCACTGCGCTGGTGTTGTTCCTTATTCTGTCCATGTCGGCAAAGATGGTATTCGTGGTGACAGTCGTTGGAGGGGTGGGTGCAGGGGTGCAGCTGGTGGACCTGCTGGTGCTGCAGCTGGTGGTCCTGCTGGTGCAGCATGTTGACTTGCACCGGATGTGCCAGGTTGTTCTTCATCGTCCGAGGAGGACAGAGGCTGTACGACGCCAGTGAGCTCGGCATCCTCTTGAGCCTGGGACTGGGACTCCTCAGCGTCTGCTGCTGTGTCCCTATCATCACCTGTTTTTGGGAGACACAAACAATGTATGTCATGTTTCTGCAGGCATCAGTGGTTGACACACCTGACAGTTGTGACTGTGCCTCGGGGTGCGGGCCTGTACATTGTATTGTCCTAAGTCGTCACAGTCAGGGGTTGATATTGGTGTGGCACATTGTCCTGCATTATTTGGGCATTTCTATGTATTCTCTGGGGTGTGAACATGGTCTGCATTGATTGTGTTTGGTTGACAGCCAGACCTCCTTCCCACCCACCCACCCACCCAGTCAGTTATCCCACCATGGAACGTGCTTGCATTGCAGGGAGTGGAAGTTGTCTCTCAGGATGTCAGTCAGTGGTGTCCTGCTGTTTGTTGGTGCACAGTTGGCAGCAGGGCCTTGTGCTCCCCACAGCAGTAGCCAGTGTCAGCCATCTTGTGAGTCCTTCTCCACTCCCTGTGATGTGAGCATGGTTCAGGGTGGTGTTGATGGGCCAGTTGTGAGGCTGAGCAATGTCTGTGACTACGACTCCCATCATGCTATTGCCTCCACCCCCTTCCCAGCATGCCCATGCTTCCTTCCTTTTGACTCTGCTTCCCTGTGGGGTGGGCTGGCTGTGCTGACAGGATGGCTGGGAGTGTTGTCCTGGCAGTTGTTTGGCTAAGAGTCCCAAGAGTGTCCCTGTGCTTCACACAACATAACCCAGGGTGGTGGTGCTTTGTGGGATCTTGTGTTAGGATGGAGGGCATTGCATTCTACCAGGTGGGTACTGTGGAGTTTGTGTTGGGGGGTGTGAGGGGAGGTGCTGGTGACTATGGTCAGTGCTGCAAGTCCCCCTTCCCACCCAGCCAGCCAGATATCCCACCATGGAACGTGCTTGCATTGCAGGGAGTGTAAGTTGTCTCTCAGGATGTCAGTCAGTGGTGTCCTGCTGTTTGTTGGTGCACAGTTGCCAGCAGGGCCTTGTGCTCCCCACAGCAGTAGCCAGTGTCAGCCATCTTGTGAGTCCTTCTCCACTCCCTGTGATGTGAGCATGGTTCAGGAGTGGTGTTGATGGGCCAGTTGTGAGGCTGAGCAATGTCTGTGACTACGACTCCCATCATGCTATTGCCTCCACCCCCTTCCCAGCATGCCCATGCTTCCTTCCTTTTGACTCTGCTTCCCTGTGGGGTGGGCTGGCTGTGCTGACAGGATGGCTGGGAGTGTTGTCCTGGCAGTTGTTTGGCTAAGAGTCCCAAGAGTGTCCCTGTGCTTCACACAACATAACCCAGGGTGGTGGTGCTTTGTGGGATCTTGTGTTAGGATGGAGGGCATTGCATTCTACCAGGTGGGTACTGTGGAGTTTGTGTTGGGGGGGGTGTGAGGGGAGGTGCTGGTGACTATGGTCAGTGCTGCAAGTCCCCCTTCCCACCCAGCCAGCCAGATATCCCACCATGGAACGTGCTTGCATTGCAGGGAGTGTAAGTTGTCTCTCAGGATGTCAGTCAGTGGTGTCCTGCTGTTTGTTGGTGCACAGTTGCCAGCAGGGCCTTGTGCTCCTCACAGCAGTAGCCAGTGTCAGCCATCTTGTGAGTCCTTCTCCACTCCCTGTGATGTGCGCATGGTTCATGGTGGTGTTGATGGGACAGTTGTGGGGGGGCAATATGTGTGACTGCGACTCCCATGATGCTATTGGCTACACTGACTTGGCCAGCATACACAGAATTCCTTCCTTTGAGTGGTCTTCACTGTGTGTTGGTGTTGTTGTGGTGGCTACATGTGTGGATGTGTGTGTTAGTTCTATTTGTGCCACTGCCTAGCTGTAGTTGTGGTTGTGTTTGTACATGTGTTGGCACAGTTGGATGTGACTTTTTTGATGGCATGTGTTGTGTTTATCTGACTGACATACACATTTTGGGATGATTCTGTTCTAGTTGCTGTGTAATTGCTATGAGTGCATGGTTTGACTCTCCCCTTGACAGTGATGTGTGTGTTTTGTGGCAGTTTATTGTGTACATTTGTTGTGTACTCACCAGGCTCTGGGATGTCCTCTAGTCCATATACGCTCACTGGCGGAAGGATGGCCCGCACCTTCTCCTCCCAGGGCCTGAGGTATACTGGCTTGGCAGGAGGGCCACTGCCGGTGTATTGGCTCAGGAGGTAGTCTTTCTTGAGCAGCTCCCGGACCCTCCTGCGCACGTCATACCACCTGTTCTGGATGTCGGTCTTTGTGCGCAGACATGGTGATTGTGCGTTCACCCTGTTGATGATCCTCTCCCACATCTTGGTTTTCTGCGACATGGGGGTCTGTTGGACCAATGTGCCAAACAGCTGTGGCTCCACCCTGAGGATCTCGTCTACCATGACTTCCAATTCACTATCTAGGAACTTGGGATTCTTCTTGGGGGCATGGTGATGGGTGGTGATGGTGGGTGATGTGTGTGTTGGTGTGCAGGTGAGGGTGTGTGGGTGTGTGTTGTGCTGGGTGTATGTGAGGTAGGTATTTGTTGGTGTGCTGCTGGTGTGTGGCTTGTGTGAGGGATGAGCTGTGGGTGTGTGGTTGCTTTCTCTTGGGTGCTGGCAGTGGAATGGCATTTGCAAAGGCTCATGGTAGTGATTTGTGTCCTTTATATAGGTGGAGTTGTGGGTGTGTCTTTGTTCTCTGTCCCCACCCCCCAGTATTTATTGGCTTGGTAATTGCTTGTTTGGCCTTTTTTGGGTGATTTTTCCTTTGTGCTGTTTGTGTATGTTGGAAACGTTCTTGTGACCGAGTCGGACCCTGCATTGGTCTCGTACGGTGTTTTCCGTTTCGTTCACGCTGTGTTTGTGCAGTTTTGTATGCTGCGTACGCGTCGGTCGCGGTGTATTGTGTTGCTTCGGCTCGGTTTTGTATGCGTGTCGGTCGTACGGCTTGTCCTCCGTCCGACTCGGTCGTGTTTTTCGCGCCTTGCATCGTACTTTGCGGGTTGGAGTTGGCGGGTACGATTCGGTCGGATTTGTTCCGGGTGCGTGTCGGTCGGTTGGATTCGCGTGTTTTTCCGGCCGGATTGCTATTTTCCGAGCGGCTCGGTCGGTCGGCTTGGTTTCCTGACGTGTCGGTCGGATTTATCGCGGCTTGCATCGTACTTGGCGTGTCGGGCGCCACTGGTACGTGTCGGTCGGTAATTTTTCCGGATCCGAGTCGGTCGGTGCTTTTTCCGGCCCGAATCGGAATCGACCCCTCAGTGTTTAAATCAAATTCCTTATGGATAGAAGAAAGATATGAGTTAATATCAGATTGTAGAGGATCTAACTCTGGCGTATATAGATTTTGATAGAATTTAGTAAATTCATTAAGGATATCATTTTCTCTAAAAAGAGGCATGGAATCATCTCTTAAAATAGTTTCTATTTTAGTTCACTCTTTTTTTAATTTTAAGATAATTTGCTAAGAGTTTACCTGCTTTATTTTGACCACCATAGTATCTGGCACTAGATTGAAGGAGATAAGAGTTAGCCTCTTCTGTGGAGAGTTTATTGAAATCAAATTTAGCCTGAATTAAATTATCTATACAAGTCTTAGATTTGAATACGAAGTAGGATTGTTCTAAGAATTTAATATGTTTCATTAAATCTAGTGCTTTTTTAATTTATTTTCTTTTTGGCGGAAACATAAATAATGATAACATCTCTAGAAGCAGCTTTGAATGTATCCGCAATAATTGGAAATGATGAGTCAGGAGATTCATTCAGAGCAAAAATTCTGTTATAAAAGTATCAAAGCATTGTGTAAAAGAGGTATCCAATAAAAGAGAAATATTGAAACGCCAACTTCTAACTTTGGGGGGAAGGGGAAAGAGGTCTAAATCTAGAATTACCTCTACATGATCAGAAATTAAAATGGTGCCTATATCAGCTCATAAAATGTGTTGAGATAAGGGTTTAGAAACAATAAGTTGATCAATCCTAGACTGAGAGAAATGTACAGGGTAGAAAAAGTATATTCTTGTAAACAGGTGTTGCAAATTCTCCAGGAATCAATAAGGGATCTTTGTTTGATGGCTGTGGTGAATTGTTTGTGAATGTAGGAAGGGACAAAAGAAGACTTGGAAGAGCAATCTAAAAAGAATCCATTACCAAATTGCAATCCCCACCAAAAACTAAGTAGTCATCAGAAATAGACATCAGTTTGGGTGTAATTGAGGGCCAAATATTTTATTAGGATGTGTGGGTGCATAAATATTAGAAACAGATATTGGAATTTTGTTTACTTGTAATCTAACGAGAAGCCATCAACCTTCTTGATCTGATTCTTCTGATAACAAGGTAACAGCCAAAGATTTTTTACTCAGAATTACAACTCCATTACATTTTCCATTACCTGGTGAGGAAAATGCATATCCCACCCAATGTTTAACAAGTTTTTTGGTCTCCAATTCAGTAACATGAGTTTCCTGTAACAAAGCAATATCAGCATTTAATTTGGCTAAATGAGTAAGAACTATTTGTCGTTTCATGGGTGAGCCTAAACCTTTTACATTCCAAGTAATAATGCATAAAGTCAGAATTGCAGTGAAATTAGCGTACTCTATAAGTGAAGAATAACAATTATGTAAATTGTTTAATCGAGTAAAAAATGGAACCATGCATTTCTTAGCAGAGAGAGAAATATAACAGAAAAGAACACAGTTAAAGAGAAGGAACATGATGAAGAATAAAAAATATAGAAGAGAGAAAACATAGGAGAGAGTATGAAAATAGAAGGAAAGAAAAGGAAATGCAGATAGAGAAAAGAAGACATGAAAAGGATAAAAAAATAAGGATGTTGACAGAAACAAAATAAGACAAAAGACATACCAAATAACAGGACAAAATAATCGGGAGTGGTGCGACCACAAAAGGGAAGATGACAACAACCGGGTTCCAGAGGCAGCCGAGGAGAGACATCCAGACCATAGATATGGGTATAAAAATAGGAGGATTTGCTGGACACCACACAAAAAGAGGGTACCTAAGAAGTGAAGAAAAAGATATACATTATTATCTTATAAAAAGATATACATTTAAAAGACTAATAAAACATGAAGTTAAATAGTAGGTTAACCTAGGCATTAAAAAATACAGCAACAACAATGTGAAACATAAAAAGAAAGTTATATGAAGCCTTCAAGTGAAAGGGTATTTAGAAGTGTCCATTGTTTCCATTTTACAGTTGTCAATAAATTTCTGCAGCATGGAGGGATCTTCGTACGTTGTTGTTTTGTTCTTGTAAGTCACTTTAAAGAAGCACGGCTGGAAAAGACCAAATCTGGCTCCAAGGGAACGCAACACAGGTCGCCTGTCTAGAAACTTCTTCCGTCTGTCTGCTGTAGCTTTAGCCAGATCTTGAACAAAATATAATGGTTTTCCTGACCAAGTAACACGTTCCTTTGGTTTTTGCTGCTTTGATAACTGTGAGAAGATTCTGATATCCCAGAAAAAATATTATGACACCCGAGGTTTTTGTGATGAGGAGGCATGTTGAGATCGATGACTAAGTCTATGAGCACGTTGTATGTTAAGCTTAGTGGATTCAGGTATGTTCAAAACTTTTGGGTGAAAATTTTGGCTAAAGGAAATAGGTTGAGAACCCTCTGTTTCCGCCGCAAGACTGTAAATGCGAAGGTTATTGTGTCTATTCTGATTTTCTAAATCTTCAGTAACCTTCTTTAGATATGAGACTTCCGTTTTGAGGTGCGTAACATCTTGAGCAGTATCCTGAATAGAAAGCATCTGATGTTCTATGTTCGCAACTCTATTTTCCATCAGAGACCATTTGTCGTCCAGTCGCTGAAGCTTTGTATTAGTTTCCTCCATATAGGGTTTCAAGGCGCGGATCTCATCTAGAAGGAGCTCCATAGAGACTGAGGAAATAGGTTTAACAGGTGATGGAGGATCCTTTTTTGGCCGTTTGTTTGCCGTTACTGTAGCTGTGGATGGTATTTTAGAGGGTGTGCTTAGAAGAACTTGTAGAGGTGCAGGAGGAGGACAAATGAGAATCTTGAGATACCATATCAGGGTGTTCCATTTTGGATTCCAATAAAGAAAAAGAGTTTTTAGTATCCAATGTATACTGAGAGTGAGCCATGCCAGGCGTGTGTAATTTTAAATTCCTAGTTTTCCCCAAACAGAAGTATAAATGATAATATAAAGGGAAGTGGTATAGGGAATTTACCTCCAAATGAACTACAGTTAAAATGTAGTTAAAACAGTCTCACGTGGTAGTCTATTGCAATGCTTCAGAAAATAGAAATGCTGACTTGAATAGATAAATTGTTTAAAATGAAACTCCCCAAGGCAGTCTATTGCAGTGCTACAGAAAACAAAACTGCTAACTTGAATAGATAAATTGTTGAAAATGAAACTTCCCATGGCAGTGCTTCAGAAAATAGAAATGTTAACTTGAAGAGATAAATTGTTGAAAAAGAAATTACCCAACACACAGAGCAGCAGAGATTTATGAGGGCTGCAGGGTCAAAAGGTTATGCCATTAGTACAGAAGCTTTGCTAAGTTTGATAAACACCTCATGTGAGGAGATATGATAAAGAGCCCATTAAGCTGTCACCTGTGAATGCAAATGTGTTCCGAAAGTATTCTGCTTCAGGTGGGAATTAAAAGTAGCAGTCTGGTGACAAACTTGTAGGTATGTGATGAAAAATACCTCGCAGCTGCCACGGAGGTCCATTAGCCACCACCATCTTCAGTGGGTGCTGAGCTACGCCCCGGGCAGGTTCTTTTCTAAAGGGGTTATTTAGTGTAGAGAACAGAAGAGTTCTCTTAACCCAGCCCACATGGCTAACAATCACCAACAATAGGCATTCTAGAACATTGCTTTGTTTGATGACGTCTGCTTGGGTTTTGAGATCTAGTGTGACATCATTCACCGGATGACTCCTTTAATTTGAAATGACGAGTACAAACACCTATCAGCAGGCCTGCGATTCTTTAATGGGAAGTACCAGCATTTCTCAGTAGCAAACAAATATCCTGGATTAGTGAGTACTGACACTTTTATATTTCCATTTACACCCGTGCTTCTCTTTTAGGCATTGAATAAATGGAACTGTGCAGTGTCATGTTACTCCTTCCCACCCTCAAAATAAATTGTAGCTTGACAGGTATGAACCAAGATGTACCTTCTTCGGGTCTTTCTAATGCTCATACAATGCTGATTCCCCCAGAATGCAGTTGCTAGTAGAAGCTATAAATGTGTTCTATGGTAACTGAATTGTTACATGTAAAGCACCCTGCTGTGCCGTGGCTAGTGTTGTGCTCTATACATGCCAGAAACAAATAAATTAATTTCTAGCATGGTTCATTTCAAGTGAATGTTTGTTTCTTTCTTTTTGGTTCTGCTTTTCAGTTTTTCTCTTCATTTACCACTTGTCCGCTGTAATTTTACACTTGTATGACTTTGTGAACTACAATATTTGGTGAGCTCAAATACATAAATGCCTTAAAAACTATGTTTAAAAAAATCAAAAATATACTACGTTTCTCACAGAGATTTGAGTTATATACAAATACACATGTAGCTATTTATATTAACCGACGCCTTCCCTATATTTGGTGCTTTGGGGCACACTAGCTCAGTCATGTGGAGCCCAGCACTTTATTAACAACTGGGCAACTACAAATTACCCCACTTTGAGCACAAGCAAAAATTAGGATTTGTGCACCAATTGGCACTTTCTTTTTGACAATGTTTTACATAGTGCTAAGTGCACAGAAAAACCTGGGCATAACACATGAAAGACAGGCGTAAATACTCTGAATGTACATGATTCTGCATTATTAGAACAGGTCTGTATGTAGGTTGCAAAACACTGGTAGTGCACGGCACAAACACTGTTTGCACTGTGATTTTGTTGTACCTGTTTTTTCCCGGTTGGGTCGACATGATCCTTTTAGTGTCAATGTCACTGATTTTTTTTCCATGGACCAGCAGTTGCCTTTATTACACAGAGTGCTAAAATAGAATGGCAATATTCATTTTAAAACAAAGTATTATGCCTAAACAAAGTATAGCACTTAAACAAAGTATTACACCTAAACAGTATTACACCTAAACAAAGTATTACTTACACTTAAACAAAGTATTACACCTAAACAAAGTATTACACTTAAACAAAGTATTACACCTAAACATAGTATTACCCCTAAAACGCATAGGGGGCAATTCACAATATATTTTTACTCCTGTAATACTCATGTACTCATGGGGAATCTCTACTACAGGTAGGTAGGAGTGAAGGGAAATCAAGGTGGGCCACAAGCAAATACAAAAAGACACATACAAAACGGTAAGTCAGTTGCAGTTCACAAAAGTTACACCCACATCTGTTCAACTAGTACTATAGCTCAAAAAGTCTTACATCTACTCCAGCTAAGCCTTAAAATAAGTGACACCCCACACATGGTCTCTCACTCTTGCTGCTAGGGAATCACATAGAAATCAATGGAGGCAATGAATGTCACCGCAAGCACAAAGCTGAACACCTAAAATAAGATAAAAATAATCAAATACCTTACACATTGCAGACACTAACACAAACCACACTGCAAAAATGTGAACATTACAGATGCACATACTTAGAAAAATAGGGCTATGAACATTTTCAGTGAATCAAAAAATGCATATCTGACATCACTCACTACTCTACACACAATAAGACACACCAGGACACAATACATGTTCCAAACAAACCTACATACATGTTTGCACACACACACACACAAACACACGCACACATACACATAAACACACACACTATTTTACAAAACACAGCCAAACAACTAAAAATAGCATGTCCTTTCCCCCAAAGGTATATGAAACCCCCCCAACATGTGCCACCCATGATGCAAGGCATCTTGGTGCCTTTGGCCTCCCTCCTTTTCCCTATTTTTACTCCAGCGCTGCATAGACCTACATAGCAGGAGGAAGATATCTCAGGTGTTAAGTGTTCCCTGAGATTACATATTCTGTGTTATTTGTAGTTCTAAGTAGCATAGGCAGAGGCTTCTCTGATGCCTGGTAAACAGACTGACACAATCAAAAGTTTATGGCTGTATTTTGTGGCATATGGATATCGTCACTTCATTTGCAACTTTTGGATATGGCGGGGATGTACACATTAACTGCTAGGCATATACTTAAATGCTTTCTTTGTGCATTGATCCAAGTGGACACTTATGCACTGTTTTGGTGTACTTCTGATTGAGTGCAGTCGTATACTCAAATCCTGCTTTTATTTTTTAATTGGGCCCCGGGTCACAAAATTGTGGTTCATTCCTGGTCGTGTTGGAAATATATTGTGGAGTATAGTTGGCTAACAGTAATTATTATCCAAACACAGCCCCCTAATATCATAAGAAAAAAAGGAGCAGTTTAGTACATTTATGATGTGAAGATGGAATCACTGTTAATAGTGCATATGAATAACACTCACTGCCACCCTGCAAATGTCGGCCAGGTGTTAAACAGCACAAACACTATCGTTTTTAGGTCGAGCCTATAGCGGCAGCGCAGATGCGCTGCTCGCTTTGCGAGGCATGCAGTATTCAGTATGGAGTGGAAGCTCCGCCCATTCTCCACCCATCTTTTTCATTGGCTTGTGTCTTAAATGCTGTCTTCCGATTGGTTTTAGGCTTGTTAGTCCCTCCTTTTGACGGCCATGTTGTCATTTGTGTCCTTCCATGGCTACTGGCCCTTTTACTTCGAGTGTTGCACAGCACTACTTTCTTCCTGTGCCCCCCCTCCTACAGTCCGTACCTTCTCGCCCGCCCCCCGTTGTTCGTGCCTTCTCGCCCGCCCGCACTTCCGTTTGCAATGCAATAGGTCTTGCGTAAATGTGAGTCCTATTGCATTGCAAATGCTTGTTTTTATTGGTTAAGCTTGCAGTGTATTTCCTTTCTTCGTTTTTGGTGTTCTACTTATGCTTGTGTTACTATTTTTTCTTAATTCTTTCTCGCCAGCCCAATGTGGCAGCTCGGACGAGCTAGCGTGCCGCTGAGCTCCTTGACGGTCTGGGCAGCTGGTGCCGCGTTGGCGTGGCCATGGAGGCGAAGCAGGACGGGCCGTCAGGAGGACAGGGCCCCGCCCTTTGAGCTCGGTGGGTCGGGACGCAGCAGGCTGGCAGCTTCGTGAACAGAAGAAGCGTCGCCCGCTACGGCCCGAGAGTGTCAGATGCAGCGGCCACTTGGGCAGGAATCTGGGACCTTGCAGACGGCCACTGGTAGTGGGGGAGAGAGAGAGGGCACACGCAGGCACCGTGGCCCCCCTCGTCGCCAATGTAGTGTTGCGCGCAGGCCTCCGCAGCGTGCACCATAAAGACAACATGGACCAGAAGGTACGGTGGTGGTCTCGCAACTTACCACGCCCGGACGAACCCTTGGCTCTTAAGTCTCTTGCGCAGGCGTACGCCCGCCACTTCCATTCTGTTATGCACATGGGGAATTGTAATCGCCACCCCCGGTGCGGGTCACAACAATGCAATGATCCAATGACCTGCCAACACTACACCACATGCACTCCACTCAGATCGTGGCAGTGATAGCTTATTTGCAGCTTCTTTTCCTCCCAACAAGGTATTTTTTTATTTTATTTTGTTTTTTTATCTGTCGCAGTCTTGTTTTGATCCGAACAGAATACAGGGGCAGCTCTTGTGTTTGTTGTCTGGCCAGCCTGCAGGCAATGTTATGTCTCAGTCGAGGCGAATGCTCTTGCGATTTGTGAACCACATCAAAAAAAATGTGTGTCCGGACCTCGGGGAAAGGAAAGGGGGGGCCGCTCGGCCCCCCCGCACGTATGGCGGGGCGCCGGCCCCCCTCCTCCCCCCTGAACTCTCGGTGGTGGGGCGTGCCGCTCCGCCGCGTCTTGATGACGCGGCGGGCGCGCCCACCGCCGATTGGTGCTGGCTCCTGCTTTGACCCGGAAGCAATTTAATTGCTTCCGGGGCAAAGGAGTGGAGCCAGAGGGGGCGGACCAGTTGGAACTGGTCTGCCACAGAGGGGTTAAAAGGCCGGGGGAGCGCGGGAGGCGCCCTCTTGTTCCCGCGCTCCCCAGGCTTGCACCCGCGCCTCGCAAAGGCGCCGAATAATCTTTTGTTTTCCCCTCTACAGGCTAGCAGCGAGGGGGATCGCATTTCGAGCGGCAGAGGCGTGCGTGGTCGCGGAGCGCCGCAGTGGGAGATTGCAGGGAGAGGAAGTGGTCCGTCGGCTAGGCGAGCAACGAGGAGCGGATCGTGCTCCCTGCTGACCCGCCCACACAGAGTCTGAGTATACGAGGAGGGGCTGAAAAGACACAGCCGGTAACAGGGGGCGAAGCAGGGAAGGCAGGGGCAGCACATGGATGGGAGACCACAGAGGCTGATAGGAATTTTTAATGAGTAATTGCAGGTAGCAATATTGTGCTAATTAGTAGCTGGATTGTGGGAATTTTTTGAGGAGGAGGCAAGGGTTCCAGGGCCATAACTTCGGGGTTGCGAATTTAAAAAAAAAAAAAAAAAAAAAAAAAATTTAATAATTTGTGGGTGGTGTTTGGCAGGGGACGTGAGGGGTGGTGGCACTGTTTTGGGGAGTATAAGGTATTTAACGGAGGTGTGGTGGTCCCGGTTGCACACAAAAGAAGGGCCTTGTTTGAAAGTGATGACAGTGCTATACCCTAACTAATTTTTACCGTAGGACCCCGGTAGTGCGACTGAACCAAAGGAGCGGCGCGCGGGGGACAACGCGATTCGGGGACACAGGCAGGCCTGCATTTCACTGCTTCTGTTGGGCCGCCGGGCTAGAGTGCGCTTGCCCAACACACCCAGGTTAGCTGGTGTGTGGCGGTCACAGTTGCGTGGTGCTTACGGCCAGTCTGTGTGCCTCCAACTCGAGCAGGTAAACACCAGATAGGTGATAGTGGGCACTGAGACACAGCAGGGCTTTCAGTGTAGGGGGTAAGTGCAGGTGGTATACCTGTCGCGGGGATGGCTAGTGGTCGTGGGGCTAGGCGCTCCCGCATGGAGCATATGCTGGAGGGCATGATGCGCAAGATGACAGCTATGGACAGGAGATGGGGGAGGGTTGACCAGATAGGCAAGAGCGTGGCAGAGCTCAGGCAAAGGTTCGACGAACAGGTTGGGCCATCCGGGAGACCCAAGCGAATCATTGTGCCCCCGCAGCCAAGGGGGATTTGGATGCGTTGCCCAAGCGGGTCAGGCCCAAGAAGGGTAGCGGTCGGGTCCCCAAGCCACACGAGGAGGGGGGCCTTCTGGGGTGGTCCCTGAGAAAGTGCTCGGACCGCCGGTAACTCCTGTGCCCGATCCCATAATCCCGGCAGATCTACCGGTGACACCGGCTCCGGCCTCTCCGGCGCCAGTACCAAACATAGTGCCTCAGGTGGTCCCCGCGGTAGTCCCGGTGGTACCCGCGCCGATTCCGGTACCCGGCTTGGGATCCCCCATGCCAGTTACAGCACCACCAGTGGTGGGTCGGGTACCGCCAGAGCTGGCAGCGCAGATAGCGGCGGTACTACCTTGGCTAGGGATAGGTGGAATGTTACCTCCTTCAGTGGGTGCCAGGGAGGTGGGAGAGGACCCCTCAGCGGAGGCTCAGAAAATGGTGGCAAAGATCTTGATTGCACAGGGTGGAGGGGGGCCAAGTGCGCCCGTTACTCCACAAGCAACAGGTTCGGGCAGCGACGCTGGAAGGGACAAGATTGGTGAACCAACGCGACCCACAGAAAGTGGTAAGGAGGGGGCATTACCGGTGCTGGGGGAAGGGACAATACCCTCCAGGAGGGAAAATCTGGCTCAACATGTGACACAAGAAGTGAAGGATTTGATCTGGGCGGGAAAATATGTCAATATGTTTTCCTTACTAGTCGATAACAGGGAAATGGAGTATGCTAGGAAACAGAAAGACTGGATGTTGCCTAGTGAATGGCGGTTTGAAATGGCGAGATTCAGGGTGGAGGAGACATTGATCAACTGGATTAGAGCCTTTTCTGTGTTTATGGCAATTACAGCCGAGCGCTTCCCGAATTTGCAGGCCGAAATGGCTTGTTACCAGAGTAGGATCACAACTTTCAGCGAGAGATATGGAGGGGACGGGTGGAAGGAGTACGACACTACTTTCAGGAAGGCTAAGGAGTTTGATCACGCATTATCATGGGATAGAGTGGATTCAATTTCATGGTATGGCCAGTTTACGGCGGGGGGTGCGGGGCCAAGCTGGAGCAAAAGCCACCACTCCAATCACCAGCAGCCCTTTCGGTCACCCCAGGGGGTGGCACAGCCACTAAGACGGGGAGCAATGGTGGGCGAAAAGGGGTATGCTGGGATTTTAACAAGCGTACATGCACCAGGACACAGGGCACTTGCAAGTTCAGGCACGCATGTTCCATATGTAACCATCCTTCCCACCCAGAAACAGTCTGTCGTAATAAAGGTAATGCCTCGGGAACCAGGGGAAGGAAAAAGCAGGAGTAGGGGAGGAGGCCGTTTGGTAGCTCATTCCCCCATTGACATTCTGGCTATGACTCCTTGGCTGAACAGGTACCCCGACCATGCCTCGGCGACGATGTTACAGGAAGGTTTTGGTCAGGGCTTTAGGATCCCAGCGGTGGGATATACCGGAACGCCGGAATGTAGGAATCAACTTTCAGTGAAGCACAACCCAGATGTGGTGGCGTCAAAAATAGCTAAAGAGCTGCGCCTGGGCAGGATAGCGGGGCCGTTTAATGACATCCCTGTACCGAATTTTGTTTGCTCGCCCCTCGGCGTGGTCCCCAAAAAGGAGGAGGGCGAGTACAGGCTCATTCATAACCTATCGGCACCCAGGGGCGCATCATTAAACGACGCCATAAATGAAGACATTTGTAGTGTTAAGTATGCGTCTTTTGACCAAGCGGTGGAGATGTTGAGGGCTCTCGGACCGGGAGCCTTGATGGCCAAGTCGGACATAGAATCGGCTTTTCGGCTACTGCCAGTGCATCCCCTAGATCAGCATCTGCTAGGTTTCTCTTTTCAGAACAAATTCTATATGGATATGTGCATGCCCATGGGTTGTTCGGTTTCATGCGCCTACTTTGAGAAATTTAGTTCATTTTTGGAATGGGCTTTTAGGCAAACGTCAGGGCATCGCCATGTCATGCATTACCTGGATGATTTCCTCTTTCTGGGGTCGGCGGGTTCACCTGAGGGTGGGTGGGCATTGCAGGAATTTTGCGTGCTCATGCGGGCTTTTGGGGTCCCGCTGGCACCCGGAAAGACGGTGGGCCCGGCAACCACATTGGAATTCTTGGGCATAGAATTGGACTCGGTGGAGGGCTGTTTCAGGTTGCCTAAAGACAAAATCACGAAATTTAGGGCAGCTCTCCAGCAAGGTTTGGTCAAAGATAGAGTGACGCTCCAGCAGCTACAACAGATTGTGGGACAGCTGAATTTCGCATTAAGAGTCATACCCATGGCACGCCCCTTCTCCCGCTCAATCTCGCAGGCCATGACGGGCCTGCGGGAGAAACTACCATCACGCTAGGTTACTGGCTGAGGTCCGCCAGGACATGCGCATTTGGATCGCATTTCTGGAGGGCTTCAACGGCAGAGTGGTGTGGTGCGGTCCCCCTACTACGTCTGCAGAATTAGGTCTATGGACGGATGCTGCAGGCAGTGTTGGTTTTGGTGCCATACTGGGAAACAAGTGGGTGGCCCAACGGTGGCCGGTTTGGTGGCAGGCGAGCGGCCTGACAGCTAATATCGGTTTCTTGGAGCTATTTCCAATATGGGTGGCATTAACAGTTTGGCCTGATCAGTTGTGTAATCGATCTGTAATCTTCTGGTCAGATAACATGACGGTAGTCGAATGTATCAACCAGCAGGCGGCACGATGTAAGTTTATACTCCGCCTACTTAAGGAGATTGTGTTGGTTTGCATGAAACTCAATGTACAGTTTAGGGCCAAACATGTCCCAGGGGTGTTGAATAATGCAGCCGATGCACTCTCTCGCTTCAAGATGCAGGTATTCAGGGAACATCTACCATCCGCAGAGGCGAAGCCTGCACACTTCCCAGCAACACTCTGGCAAATTGGTGCCCCCAGCTACAGAACCTCGTGGCAGCTAGCCTAGCGCCCAGGACCAGGACAGCTTACGAAGGGGCGTTTTTGTCTTATTGCTCCTTTTTGGGACGGGACTGGGCAGAGAAATGGGAGCATGAGGAGAGTTTCGCTATGTACCTAGATGCATTACATAAGGAGGGGCGCTCAGCGGCGACAGCTAGCAGACACAGGGCGGCCGTGTCTTTCATGGCACAACTCAGGAGGGCCAGAGATCCCACGAATAGTTTCGTCGTGCGGAAGGCACTAAAGGGGTGGCGGCGCCTGCAAGCAACCACCGCAGATTCCAGGCAACCGATAGGTTTAGACCGGCTGGCATCGTTATTGAACGCCTTGTCGGACACCTGCAGTTCGGATGGGGAAGTACTCTTGTTCAGAGCCGCCTTTACTTTGGCCTTCTATGGGGCTTTCCGGGTGGGAGAACTGGTGGCTAGCAGCAAGCAGGACATGCTGGGGGGTATTCGACTGGAACACACCAAAATATTGGGTGAGGTGCTGTTGATTACCATACGTAAATCAAAAACTGACCAGGAGGCCCGGGGGGACGGGCTGGTACTCCATCGGGCACGGGATAATCCTTGCTGCCCAGTGTTCCACGTAGAAGCCTTGATCAAACAGCGAGCGGGCGCAAAGGAGGGAGCATTGTTAATGCATGCAGACGGTACCCCACTGACCAGGTTCCAATTCCAACGAGTACTGTCAATGGCAATGGACAGGGCCGGTTTCAATCCAAAGGATTTTGGGACGCATTCCTTTAGGATAGGTGCGGCCACCGAGGCGACTGCTAGAGGATTGCATGCGAGCAGCGTAAAAGGATTGGGAGATGGTCTTCCAACTGTTACAAACGTTATGTGCGGATGCACATGCTCTGAGGTGACAAGTAAGTTACGCTGACGCCTGTCTTGTTGTTTGCTTCTATTTCAGTTTCTCGAGCCTGTCACGCAGGGCGGAAACTGTTGCCGGAGTCACCAACTGCAAGGACCTTCAGCTCGGCGGTCACAGGAATGGAAGAAGGAGACGAAAGTGGTATGGGTGGTTGGTCACTCATTTGTAAGGCGCGTTAAATCTGTTTTCTTTTCAGGTAGCTATAGACAGAGGGCGGAACAAGGAGGTTTCGAAGTTTCCTTTCATGGTAGGGGGGCCTATGCCTCAGTCAGTTTAGGGGTTCTTTACGGAGTTGCTCAAAAACACACCCCGCCGCCTGCAGTAGTTATCCTACACCTGGGGGGCAACGATCTGGTGAAATTGGGCAGGAGGGTCCTGATGGAGGAGATAATATCGGAAGTAAACTGGCTAGCTAAAACATGCCAAGGCTGCACCATAGTGTGGTCTCAGATGATTCCCAGGCTCAAATGGAGGGGGGACTCGGTCAGGGCGTTGAATCACTCGGTAAAGAGGATCAACAACAAGATAGAGAAATTATTTCGGTCACCTCAACTACAGAATATACCACATGGGTGTATCTGGGGGAACAGTTCTTCTTGCAAGACGGGGTCCATCTGACTGGGGCAGGTAACCAACTTTTTCTGGAGAACATTTTGGCAGGGCTGGGAGGTTCTAAGTAGGCATGACCTTTCGGAAGAGGAGGTAAAGGGGGGGCCAGATAGTCGGTCAACTATGCTGGCCTGTGGCGGTAAGGTCATGATCGGTGAGCAGTCAATTCAAGGTCCTTAGGGGCGTCACCATTCTGGAATGGGGTCGCCCAGGGGAAGGGCGAGTGGTCTCTCCCAGAACTCCAGGGGCGGTACATCCGCTTGGTTGGATGGGTGCGGGGGAGGGGGAGTCACGCTTTCTCTGGGCTGGTTAGCCACCCCGCACGTGCACGATGACGTCATTAAACGGCGCAGAGTGCAAGGGCCCCCTTTGGGTAATGGAGTTCATGGAGCGTACGGGGGTAACCGGGAGGGGGGAAGTACCCTCTCGGTAAACGGGCCCTCTGCGCATGCGCACTCATACGTGAGGGCGTAGCTGGTTAATAAGGATTTGACACCGGTTAGCGACCTTGCCGTAGGCCCAAAACTAGGATATGCAGAAAAGTAATAAGGATGTTAGATTCGGTTAGGAAACACGCTGTATTAGACATTTGTTAAGGTTAGCCATTGATACCTGTCTACATTGATTGTACCTAATGTCTAATTTTCTGCATATAAATGCTTGTGTAAATATTGTTTATTTCAAATTTTAATTTGTTTTCATGTTTTAATAAATACGGCCGGGGGTCGCGAGACCCCGCCTTCCAAAGAAAACTCCTCTCATGTCCAATTGCTTTAATTGTTTTAACGGTGGTAATGCGCAGGACAGGGAGGGGATTGGCGGTAGTCCCTGACCATAAGGAAAGGGGGGCCGCTCGGCCCCCCGCACGTATGGCGGGGCGCCGGCCCCCTCCTCCCCCTGAACTCTCGGTGGTGGGGCGTGCCGCTCCGCCGCGTCTTGATGACGCGGCGGGCGCGCCCACCGCCCGATTGGTGCTGGCTCCTGCTTTGACCCGGAAGCAATTTAATTGCTTCCGGGGCAAAGGAGTGGAGCCAGAGGGGCGGACCAGTTGGAACTGGTCTGCCACAGAGGGGTTAAAAGGCCGGGGAGCGCGGGAGGCGCCCTCTTGTTCCCGCGCTCCCCAGGCTTGCACCCGCGCCTCGCAAAGGCGCCGAATAATCTTTCCCACCCACCAGCCCCTGAAGCAGAATTTTGCGTTTGTATGTTGATCGTATCATTGTAGGTCGTTTTTCACTGTTAGTTTGTGAGTTGGTAGGTTTTCCTTAGGCCTTTTCCCGTTTACAGGCTCAAGTATCAAGCTATGGTTGCACAGTAAGGTGTTGTGTAAACTTTGTCCTTAGGCCTTTTTCCCGTTTGCAGGTAACATAATTGTCGTATTTATTGATTGTCCTTGGTCAGGCGGTAAGGTCATGATCGGTGAGCAGTCAATTCAAGGTCCTTAGGGGCGTCACCATTCTGGAATGGGGTCGCCCAGGGGAAGGGCGAGTGGTCTCTCCCAGAACTCCAGGGGCGGTACATCCGCTTGGTTGGATGGGTGCGGGGGAGGGGGAGTCACGCTTTCTCTGGGCTGGTTAGCCACCCCGCACGTGCACGATGACGTCATTAAACGGCGCAGAGTGCAAGGGCCCCCCCTTTGGGTAATGGAGTTCATGGAGCGTACGGGGGTAACCGGGAGGGGGGAAGTACCCTCTCGGTAAACGGGCCCTCTGCGCATGCGCACTCATACGTGAGGGCGTAGCTGGTTAATAAGGATTTGACACCGGTTAGCGACCTTGCCGTAGGCCCAAAACTAGGATATGCAGAAAAGTAATAAGGATGTTAGATTCGGTTAGGAAACACGCTGTATTAGACATTTGTTAAGGTTAGCCATTGATACCTGTCTACATTGATTGTACCTAATGTCTAATTTTCTGCATATAAATGCTTGTGTAAATATTGTTTATTTCAAATTTTAATTTGTTTTCATGTTTTAATAAATACGGCCGGGGGTCGCGAGACCCCCGCCTTCCAAAGAAAACTCCTCTCATGTCCAATTGCTTTAATTGTTTTAACGGTGGTAATGCGCAGGACAGGGAGGGGGATTGGCGGTAGTCCCTGACCATAGTGGAAGACTGATGGCTGTGAAGTGTGAACTAGCTACAAAACTCGATGAGCTGCTCCCCACTGGGCTTCTCCCATCCGCATACTGCAGGCTTCGCTCTGCCTTCTCCCATCTTCTTACTACAGACTTCCCTCTGCCATCTCCTGCCCGCTTACTATGGGCTTCACTCCCTTACTTTCGTCCGCTTACTACAGGCTTCACTCCATCTCTCCGTCCACTTACTACAGGCTTCCCACTGCCATCTCCTGCCGCTTACTATCGGCTTCACTCCGTCTCTCCGTCCGCTTACTACAGACTTCACTCTGCTTATCCATCCACTTACTACAGGCTTCACTATACTTTCTCCGATCTGTTTACTACAGGCTTCGCTCTGCTTTCTCCTGTCCACTTATTACAGGCTTCGCTCTGCTATCTCCTGCCTGCTTAAAACGGGCTTCCCTCTCCCTCCACCCCTCTGATCACTACAAACTTCATGCTGCCTCCACTCAATGCAAGCTTCACTCTCCCTCCACTCTTCTGCTCAAAGCAAGCTTCACTCTTCCTCCACCCTTCCGCTCACTGCAAGCTTCACTCTGCCTGCACCCTTCTGCTCAATGCAAACTTCACTGTCCCTCCACCCTTCTGCTCACTTCCAAGCTTCACTATGCCTCCACCCTTCCTCACTGCAAGCTTCACTCTGCCCCCACCCTTCCTCTCACTGCAAGCTTCACTCTGCCCCCACCCTTCCTCTCACTGCAAGCTTCACTCTGCCTCCACCCTTCCTCTCACTGCAAGCTTCACGCTGCCTCCACCCTTCTGCTCACTGCAAGCTTCACTCTCCCTCCACCCTTCCGCTCACTGCAAGTTACACTCTGCCTCCACCCTTCTGCTCGCTGCAAGCTTCACTTTGCCTCCACCCTTCCGCTCGCTGCAAGCTTCACTTTGCCTCCACCCTTCCGCTCACTGCAAGCTTCCCTCTGCCTTCACCCTTCAGTGGAAGGTGCTTGGCAAAGTTTGACTGGTTATCTTTCAGTTGCTTAATGCTGTATTTGAGTGCAAAATTGGCAGTAAAAAGGTGAAACATTGCCCAGAGAAAGTTAACGTGTGCAAATGCCAAAATAATGAAGTAGTGATGTCACAGAATGTGCTGTTATGCCACATATTTAGTTTTTTTTATTGCCGTATAATGTAGTCCATGCTTCCACATAATTTGGTCCCCCTCGTCGCATAAATCCAGAGGCCACTGTTTTTCGCCTAATTATAGATTTGCCACATAATCCATCATCTGCTGCATATTCTGGAGATTTTAGCCCCAAAAAATAGTTTCTTGCTCAAACGGTTCAATTGTTACAAAAAATGCAGCGATACGTGTTGCCGCGCAGTGAAAGGCCCTTTGCAAAGCTGGACTGGTCACCTTTTTCTTGCTTGTTGGTATATTTGGGTATTAAAATGGTACTAATGAAGTGCAACCAATGCCCAGACAGTGTTACCAAGTTTAACAATGATGAAATAATGAAGCAATACTATTACAAAATGTGCTGCATTATGCTGCATAATTTGCCTTTTCTTGCCTCATTATTTACTCAACCCTGCTGCATAATTTGGCCCCCTCCTGTCGCATAATTCCAGTGTGTTATGTATTAATGGGGATACCCGAAATGCTACCAGACCCGGGTCAGAATTGCAGTACAATAAACGAATGGTCACAGTAGCAACATTTTTTCAAAAACGAAAGAAATAAAAAACAGCATTCACAATACCACTATAGGTTAATCTGCAATGAATGCAATTTATTTTTAAGGCAAATATTCACTCTAGTTTTGGAAACGCAGTTGCTCTTCCATCCATAGCTATGTGATATAATTGGAACAATTGACCTATGTCAGGCCAGGATTGGTCTCACTATGTGAATTTGATGTTTGTATGTCACATCACCTTTCCCTTGTCCACCATCCTCACTCACTCACTATGACCCTCTACACCCTTTTCCTTATCCCAACACTAGAGCACCTTTTTCAAAAAAAGTATTTGAATTGATTCTAGATGGAAGAGCAACTGCGTTGCCAAAACTGGAGTGAATATTTGCCTTAAAAATAAATTGCATTCATTGTAGATTAACCTATATTGGTATTGTGAATGCTGTTTTTTTATTTCTTTCGTTTTTGAAAAAATGTTGCTACTGTGACCATTCGTTTATAGTACTGCATAATTCCAGTGGCCCTGCCTATGAGTCACTCGTCATTATGCAGTCTTTTTTCTGCATGGATGTAGCGTCTTCCAACCAAAAACTGTACTGGCGGTCTTACACCGTGGCTGAGTAGAAACAAAACAAGCATTTGCAATGCGATAGGTCTCGCATTTACGCTAGTTTGGGCTATTGGCATTGTAAATGACAATGCCTTTTATTTATGTTTTGGTTTTAAAAACATAAATAAAAGGCATTGTCATTTACAATGCCAATAGCTTAAACTCGTGTGAATGCGAGACCTATTGCATTGCAAATGCTTGTTTGACATACTGTTTAAGCCCATCAAGCAAGCATGCAAAGCAAACAGACATATTTTTGAGTGTTTACTTTGCATGACAGTGAAACTATCTCATTAAATGAACCATACAATAATTAGTAATATATGACAAAAAACACATGCTCAATTAAAGAACACAGCTGACAGACGGATAAATGGATAATGTTATCTCCTCGCATCCTTTGTGCAAACAAGGAACTGCAGGTCTGGCATTAATTTCCATGAATTCAGAACATTAACAAATTTTATTTCTGGAAGCTATGTCATCTACCACATTATCTTCACACAGAAAAGCTGCAACTCAATACAAGGTGTCAGTGTTAGGTGCTGATCGTTGTCTGGCCTTGTGGTTGGAAGAAAGTGTTCATTTCATGAAGAAATTGTCTTCTATAAGCTCCTAAAAGATTTACAACCATTGAGGTAAAAAGACGGTTCACAGCTTTCTAACATTGGCTTACGAAAGGTGTACATTTTCAGCACCGGATATTTTCTCTTTAGCCCACTTGCGCCATTTTCAAGTCCCTGCAATTAAACTGCCTTATTAGTAGACTGGAAGAGCTCAGTATTGGCTCTAGCTTGGCTTCAAACATATTTGCCAATTTTAAATTTGTTAGTTATATATATTTTTACATTTTCAAATCAAAGCGAGAAATACAATGGGGCCAAAACATATATATTTAGGGGAGGGGTGTGTGCACCCCCCTCCTCGGCCCTTAATTGGCCCCGGGGACCCCATCCCATGTGGCCAAATACAATTAAACAGGGGAGGAGGACGTGCAGCCCACTGCATATGCATATTTATGTGGACATATGGGATGACCACATAAATATCATTGTCATGACACTTGGGGTGGATCCATACAATGTATTTGAACCAGACGGCGCGAGTAAGGACAGGTTAGTTGATTTCAGACAGCTTCCCTATCCTGAGTGGCACCAGGCAAGGGTGCCTGCTATCACCATTGCTCTTTGCGACTGCCATGGAAACACTTGCCTGTCACTTGTGGCTGTGACACTGGTGGGATTCCGTAATTAAAATTTCACCATCTTGTGTCCCTTTAAGCAGATGATGCATTGGTCTTCCTGTGAAACATTGGAGCTTCACTAACGGACCTGATGCGGCTACTAGGTGACTTTGGAGCCGTATCGACCTAAAAGTCAGCTGGCCCAAATCTTGTCTGTTCCCCCCTCGCCCAGATCCCTGAACCCCAAAGGGAAGACTCCTCGACACACCGACTCAAACGGTGTTAATACACATTTAAATACCTTCATGCCCAAATATATCACACCCACAGGGTCGTCAGAGAGGGCAACCTGGGCCACGCGGTGCGGACGGTGCGTTGTTCACTCCCTTTTTGGTGCACGCTGCCCCTCTCTCCACCGGGACGGGTGGCAGTACTCAAGATGCTGTATTTTTTGCTGCACTGCCAACTGTACTTCCCAAGAACTGAATAGTCTGCTATTGACCTTGATTTGGGGGGGCACCAGCGAGTAGCTCTACTTATAGCACAGCGACCACTCCTTGAAGGGGAATGGGCGCACCTAAATTTGAGCTATATTACACAGTAGCGCAGTTGCAATGGGTGCTACACTGGTTGGGCATAACACGAGCGCTGAATGGGCAGCGGTCCGAGCTAGTCTGGGCAAGCTGAGTGTACACCTGGCTGACCGTTTGCACTTGTCCTCCACAACGAGGATCGAGCCTGATGATGACAGTGCGAACATGTTGGCGCTGGTTTGTACATGGGCTTAGCCCCTTACTCACCATTATTTATACTAGAACAACTGCTGGATATGCGGGAGTTAGCTACCCGACACGACCTGATGCCATGGAAAATAGCTGGTCTGGACATCTTAGGAGATCGATTTCATGAGGGAGCCCTTGTGTCCTTCGCGGACATCATGGATACGTTCGCCTTGGGCTAACTTACCACGCCATCCAACACATGGTGAGAACTAGATGGGGAACCGGGGAGGCGGAGCCGCCTCAATCACCCGTCCTACACATGCTTCTTAAATATGGTGGGACACTCCGGGCCAAATCGATATTATATGTAGCACTGACAACTGACGCTTTGGCGGATGTGGGGCAGGCCTTGACCCGGAGGAACCAAGTTCTCTCTCAGGCATTGACAAAGAAGGCGTGGGTGCGGGCTCTACACATGTAAAGAGGTATCCAGATATCCCAGGTTCCGCTTTACACAATTTAATTACACACACCAAGCCTACCTCTCCCCCCAATGTATCCAGCGCATATTTCCTATGACCTCGCCCGAATGCCCGAGATGTTAGCTAGCAGAAGCTGGATTCTACCACATAGTGTGGGACTGCCTGCCACTGCAACAGACGTGGAAAGAAATGATAGCCACCACAGCGGAATTAGCTGCCCGCACACTGACACCCACCCCTGAATCTTGCCTCCTTGGCCTCCGTACAAAAGCCAATGGAGATAAACACTTATGTCGGTTCATTGACCTTGCTCTTGTTCTTTTCAAGCAACAAATTATAATGCAATTTAAAGCGCCCACGACCCCTGATACTGTTAAATGGTTGACTATACTACTACAATGAGCATGTGCGGAATCCAGAGAGCTGAGAGCATTATGTGCCAAGGGAATGGTACGTCTAGGGGGTGAAAATTGGGACACCTATATCATGAACATTGAGGGCAAGGATGACACATGTTCACCCTGAAGGGTGCACACTGCTACCACAACAGCTACACTGCACAAGGGTGACACGAATGACCTGCTGGCCCCCATACTGTTGGCACGCAGCGGGCGATGGATATTAAACGTGTGGACTGAACCGTACAATTACGGAATACCGTTGCCTGTTTGCAGTCTGCTAACATGCAAATGTCTGAATCCTTTCTCTTTCTGTTGTCTAAAGGATTGTTTTTTGTGATGTGTTTCTTGCCATACCATATGTCCCTATGAGTCATGTGTATTGTCATGTCATGTTCACTTTTGTGCATATGAATTTTCAAGTCTTTTACATTGTCTTTTATATTGTCAATTTCAACCCTGATGAAGTTCAATTCCTATTGAACGAAACACGTTGGCTGGAGCCTGTTTTATGATCTTGTTGAAATAAAGGAAATTAAATACAAAGGGATTTGCTTTCCGTCTATATCATTTGAAAAAAACAACCCAGTAGTGCACCTCTCCACATTCATAAATTTTTTAGAAAGGCCTTCATCTGGGGCTCAGGGAGACTTTGTCTGGCAATTCGGAAGCTCCCTCTGTGGAACATTATTGTTTAGCCCTACATTTGGGACAAATAGCATACATGCACCCCCGGGTCCAAGATGCTCCCTTGTGGGTAATGATTGAATGCAGACTCCAGGAGACATCGTTGGGATTCCTGGCCCCACTGCCACCGACTCCCCCAAGCCCATGCTGAAAGCCATATTCGATGCCTGGATGCGGGCCCACAAGCTATTTTCGGCAGATGCGTATCTTCATGACAAAGCTCCCATCTGGACTATTACTGCCATTTGCATAGGGGGGGGACCATGCTTGTCTGGGGCTCTTGGCGCAGTGCTGGAATTCTGGCTCTTATGCATTTGATCTCTGGTGGTGAACTCAAGTCTTTTGAGATGCTATGGGATGCATTTGGCTTTTTGCGTACTGAACAATGGCAATATACACAATTACATCATTGTCTGCTGAGAAAATTGGGTCCCCAACCCTGGACCATTCCCTGTACCCCGGTGTCGGGCCTTGAATCCTCAGGATCATATGTTGCTATATATGGTCCACCTCCTGATAGCCTCAAGGTCTGATTTTGTATAAACAGACTTGATGGAGTGATCAAGCGGGGGAAGGGAAGGATGGGAACAGCGGGGAAGGAGATCTGCAACAAAAGGAATATCGTTGAGAACACTCGTCATATAACAGCACCACAATACCACCCCTAATGCTACATGAAGCTAGAATTACCTGTAAAGGAAAATAAGCTGAGTTCTAGTACAGTACAAAATCATGAGGTAAGGATCCAATGCTGATCTAAGGATTGGAAACACAAGATCAATACATCTTCAGACCTTATCAATGGTTATTCTGGTCATAACATACACGGAGGAAACACATACCAGAGGTTTGCTCAGGTAGAGCATAACAGGGGACGCGAGCTTGTTATCCAGGAAATGCTCGTCCAACCCCCGCTGTAGAAAACATATAAACAAAGACAGCCTCAATCAGACACACCAATGGTATAGGTGAACGTATGGTGTCAGTACTCCAAAGTGTATAAAGTTACCACTTAAAACGGCAGTGGCTCCAATTATAGTGCACAACGTTAGAATGCAAGAGAAAGTAATGAAATTGTCGTGTTATCCCCAATAACTCCTTGGGAATAGTAACACAGCGTACTCGTTCTTCCCTGCATGAGTTATTAAGATAACTCGCCAACAAGGGAGAGCAGTGTATTTACACGATGGAATCCAGGAAACAACCACGTAACCAACGTGAATTGTAAAGATAGCAGGAACCTGCCCTCTATCCGATACACGACCCGCACAGCAACAACCACACGACCAAAGTGGCCTGGAATGCGAGTAACAAGACAAGAACCACACAATAGTTTATCTGCTCGTTTTCTCCCCGCAAGAGCCGGAGCCCGACTCAACCAACGGGGGGAAACTGCAGATGGTAAACAGACAACGCTGTGAGGAACAAACCATGGTTCAAGGCTCCAGCGTACCAAAACAGGGAAAGGGAAATTAGTGGTGCACGTAGCACCCTTACCGGACTTCCCTTCGATTCGCCGCAGCTCCGGGTACAGAATAAACGGCCCGGACATGCATCTCGGAAGCGTCTCTGTTCTCTCGCTTCCTCTGACGTGGCCACGTCAGAACGGCAATTTCCCATGGGATCATGGGAATCGTAGTTCTTAGGAAATATACGGGTATGTCAATGAATACAGTTCTCGGTCAGTGTTCTATGACAGCCCTGTTCCCCTCCGATGCGTTGCGACAGTACATCTCTCTCCCGAAGAACACTGACAGAGACATGGCTTTCTGGGGAACCTTTTGTGAAACCTGGTAGCGAACCGGGGAGCATGAACCCCTACCGCTGGTACCCAAGAATTTTCCTCATTCCCATATCCCTTCCATGCTACCATAGTCTTTTCCGGTAGATCTTGGAATCTATGATGCCTCTCACCTCATGCTCCACCTCGTTATCCACTAGGATAGGTATTGTATGTCCCCGCCTGGAGAATGGTAAGGTTTAAGCAATGATACATGGAATGCAGGGTGTATCCTCAAATTAGAGGGTAAAGCTAATTTCACCACTACAGGGTTTATAAGCTTGATTATTTTATAGGGGCCTATGTATTTGGGGTTGAAGATGCTATATTTCTTGAATCTGATATTCTTCATTGACAACCACACATAATCCCCCACTTTGTATTCTGGCCCTGAACGTCTGTGTTTATCTGCATAGGCCTTGTATTTGATCTTAACTTCTCTCAAACCTTTCTGAGCTTCCTTCAGGGTGTTTTGGATATGTGTGATTCTATCCTGTACTTCAGGGATCTGTTCGTGATGTAATGGATTCAAAAAGGGGATAAATCGTGGATGAAACCCATAAGTGCAATAGAAAGGAGCATGTTTAGTAGAACTATGGGTAGCGCTGTTATACGCTATTTCTGCTAATCAAATGCTATCTACCCAACCTTCTGTAGTGGTGTCGACATAACATCTGAGGTATTGCTTAAGGGTCTGGTTTACTCTTTCTGTCTGGCCGTCATTTTGGGGGTGGAAGCTAGTGGACGTATTAGAGGAAATTCGTAACGCAGAACACCACACCTTCCAAAAGTTAGCCGTAAACTGAGAACCACGATCGGACACAATTACCCTTGGTAACCCATGTAATCGTACTATGTGTGGTAAGAGTAAGTGGGCTAACTGACCTGCTGTTGGGATTTGTTTGCAGGCAATAAAGTGTGCCATTTTAGTCAGATAATCTACAACGACTAGAATGACAGTATAGCATTTATCAGAGGGCAGCCCTACCACGAAATCCAAGGAGAAGTGTTCCCAAGGTTGTGAAGGAGTAGGAAGTGGTTGTAGGAGTCCGCCAGCCGAGCATGGCTGTCTTTCATTTGGTTACATATCGTACATTCTGTAACCCATGTACGTATGTCCTTTTTGATGTTAGGCCACCAGAATTGTCGCCATACTCTTTCAATGGTCTTTTCTACACCGTTATGTCCAGCGCAGGGTAAGGTGTGACACCATTTAAACACCTGTTTCCGTAGTGAACGGATGGGGATCAAAAGCTGGTTTCCTTTTACGGGGAGTCCTTCTTTCACCTTCCACTCCTTGTTTCTCTCCAACCAAGCCTTCCACTCTCTGGACAGGATATTGTTTGCAACACTTTTAAGAAAGGTTTCTGTGTATGTCACGCAAACTACATTCTGAGGGTTCACGATAGCATGTTCGGGGCTTTCTTCAGGAGCAACGGGAGTTGTCTGGCGTGTTAAGGCGTCAGCCTTCTTGTTCTTGCTTCCCGGTCGATAGGTCACCAGAAAGTTAAATTCTGCGAAGAACAGCATCCATCTCAGCTGTCGAGGCGTTAGGTGTCTTGCAGCCGTCATAAACTGAAGGTTACGGTGGTCGGTGAATACTGTAACAACGTGCTGGGCACCCATCAAAAAATGTCTCCAATCCAGGAAGGCGTCTCTGATGGCCAGCAGTTCTTTCTCTGCTATTGTGTAGTTGCATTCGGCAGGATTAAGCTTTCCGGACATATAAGCTACTGGGTGTAACTGGCCTGTCTTTACGTGACGCTGAGACAGTACTGCACCAACTGCAGTATCCGAAGCATCTGCTTCAACTACATAGGGTCGATCTGGATCGGCATGCTTCAGTATTGGGGCGGAGACAAATGCCATTTTTAAGGCCTCAAACCCTTTTTGGGCCTCTTCAGTCCATTGAAAGACGCTTTTCTTCCTCAACAAACGTGTAAGGGGTGCTGCCAGGTTTGAGAAATGGTTGATAAAACGGCGGTAGAAATTAGCGAACCCCAAGAAGCACTGGATGTCTCTGACGTTCTGTGGTATAGGCCACTCCTTGACTGCACTTATCTTTCGTTCAGACATTTCCTGCCCCCATGGGGTCAACATAACTCCGAGGAATTCGACCGTAGTTGCTCCAAACTCGCACTTGCTGATCTTGCAGTACAAGTGGTGATCGCGTAAGGCTTGCAGTATGGTATGCATATGTTGTTTATGGATCGTTATGTTCGACGAATAGATCAAGATATCGTCTATGTATACCACGACGTATTGATCTAAATATTCCCGCAAGATGTCGTTTAGAAAGAATTGAAATGCTGCAGGAGCATTACACAGGCCGAACAGCATCACCAGGTATTCGTATAAACCATAGCGGGTCTTGAATGCCGTCTTCCGCTCGTCCCCTTCCCGCATACAGACTAGATGGTATGCCCCTTTAAGATTCAGACGGTTGTAGATCACTGCCTTTTTTACCTGCTCTAGAAGGACGTTGATCAGAGGTAACGGATATCGGTTCTTAACCGTGATAGCATTCAATGATCTATAATCAATGCAAGCGCGTAAATCCCAATTTGCTTTGGGTATAAAAAACAAAGGGGAAGCCGCGGGGGACTTAGAGTCGCGTATGAATCCCAACGCCAAGTATTTATCCAAGTAGGCACGTAGATGTTTATTTTCAGGTTCTGTGAGTGCGTATACTCTTCCACAGGGGATGACTGCACCAGGTACCAGATCGATCTGGCAGTCGTATTGGCGATGAGGTGGATGGACTTCAGCTTTTGCTTCATTAAAAACATCTGCATAATCCATGTACTCTTCTGGTAATGTCACTTCTTGTTCTGCAGCAGTAGCAACGTGATAACAAAGAGCCAAGGCTTTAGCAGGGGTGGTACGGGGCTGTGTACAATGGTTTTGGCAATACTCTGATGTAAACATAAGAGTTTTCTCCACCCAATGAATTTGAGGATTGTGCAACCTTAACTAGGGTAAGCCTAGGATCACTCCATATTGTGGTGCTTGTATTATATTAAAGGCCAAGATTTTTGTGTGTTCTGCCCCGTACATGACTTCATGGCACTAGTAGTAAATCGGATGGGTCCTGAATCCAGACATCTCCCATCTACCGCAAACACTGCTTCTGGTTTGCCTTTTTCTTGCAACGTCACTCCCAAGGTGTGTGCCAGTTCCTGATCCATGAAGCATCCTGTTGCCCCAGAATCAACCATAAGCCTGCGCCTTACACCACTCGTCTTGAAGCAAAAGATTTAGTTTCAGATAAAAAAGCTCTTTGTTACTGTTGGAGTCGCCTTCCAGTGAAGGGATATAGAACGGGCTTGAAGCGGTCCCCTCGTCCTTCTTCAAGCTTATTCGTTTCCCGTCGATGGCTCTGAGGCGACGGTCGATACCTTTCTATACACGGTCCGGGGATTCCTTGGCCTTAAGGTGCATTCCTTAATGAAATGTCCTTTCTTCCCGCAATATATACACAGGCCTTTCTTTCTTTGGTAGTCTCTTTCTTCAGAGGTTAATGAAGAACGTACAGTTCCTATCTCCATAGGCTCTTGCTTTTGGGGGCGACTATTATCGGAAAGCCGAGGATGTTCGGTTCTGCCAGCAAATCTCTCCTTCTTCTGGTGATCTCCCTTCCTTTCGCTGATACGATGATCCGGCCTCAATACAAGGCTTATTAAATCCTCACAAGAAGTGGGTTGAGGATCTATTTGGGCCAAAACTTCTTTCATCTCCTCTTTTAACCCTTCGTAGAATATGGCTAGTTGTTTGTCCTCTGGCCATTCCGTTTCTGTAATTAGTCTACGGAAATCATTTAGGTAGGTTATCAAGTCCCGATTTCCTTGCCTTAGTTCCAATAAATCACGATCCGCAGAGAGTGTGGCAGATCTATGGTTGAAGGTTTTCTCAAATTCCCTTATGAAAGAGTCCCAGTCATACAATAGAGGGACGTCTCTTTTTACTAGGGGTACCGCCCACTGTGCTGCGTCACCTGCCAAATTTGAGATTAGAAAGGCTACTCGTGCATGATTTGTGTTGAATGCCTTGATCTTACACGAAAAGTGCAACATGACTTGTGTAAGGAATACCTGTACCCTGCTACTCTCTCCGTGGAATCTCTCTGGTGTAGCTAATGGGATAGGTGTAGGGATTTCCACTACCACAGGTGCTGCGTGGGGTAGCTGTGCTAATCCGGCATCAAACGGATTTCTTTGTAGCCTCTCTACTCTGGCCTGTAGAGCAGTCGTTTCTGCCCTAGAGGCCGTCAGTTCTGTTTGCATCACAGCCAAGGCGGCTATAACATCCTCTAAGGTAGCCATAATCAACTTACGACCGGGAGGATAGTAATTCGTGGGCCGTTTATTCTGTCGGGCCTTGAATCCTCAGGATCGTATGTTGCTATATATGGTCCACCTCCTGATAGCCCCAAGGTCTGATTTTGTATAAACAGACTTGATGGAGTGATCAAGCGGGGAAAGGGAAGGATGGGAACAGCGGGGAAGGAGATCTGCAACAAAAGGAATATTGTTGAGAACACTCGTCATATAACAGCACCACAATACCCCCCCTAATGCTACATGAAGCTAGAATTACCTGTAAAGGAAAATAAGCTGAGTTCTAGTACAGTACAAAATCATGAGGTAAGGATCCAATGCTGATCTAAGGATTGGAAACACAAGATCAATACATCTTCAGACCTTATCAATGGTTATTCTGGTCATACCATACACGGAGGAAACACATACCAGAGATTTGCTCAGGTAGAGCATAACAGGGGACGCAAGCTTGTTATCCAGGAAATGCTCGTCCAACCCCTGCTGTAGAAAACATATAAACAAAGACAGCCTCAATCAGACACACCAATGGTATAGGTGAACGTATGGTGTCAGTACTCCAAAGTATATAAAGTTACCACTTAAAACTGCAGTGGCTCCAATTATAGTGCACAACGTTAGAATACAAGAGAAAGCAATGAAATTGTCGTGTTATCCCCAATAACTCCTTGGGAATAGTAACACAGCGTACTCGTTCTTCCCTGCATGAGTTATTAAGATAACTCGCCAACAAGGGAGAACAGCGTATTTACACGATGGAATCCAGGAAACAACCACGTAACCAGCGTGAATTGTAAAGATAGCGGGAACCTGCCCTCTATCCGATACACGACCCGCACAGCAACAACCACACGACCAAAATGGCCTGGAATGCGAGTAACAAGACAAGAACCACACGATAGTTTCTCTGCTCGTTTTCTCCCCGCAAGAGCCGGAGCCCCGACTCAACCAACAGGGGGGAAAACAGCAGATGGTAAACGGACAACGCTGTGAGGAACAAACCACGGTTCAAGGCTCCAGCGTACCAAAACAGGGAAAGGGAAATTAGTGGTGCACGTAGCACCCTTACCGGACCTCCCTTCGATTCGCCGCAGCTCCGGGTACAGAATAAACGGCCCTGACTCGCATCTCGGAAGCGTCTTTGTTCTCTCGCTTCCTCTGACGTGGCCACGTCAGAACGGCAGTTTCCCATAAGATCATGGGAATCGTAGTTCTTAGGAAATATACGGGTATGTCAATGAATACAGTTCTCGGTCAGTGTTCTATGACAGCCCTGTTCCCCTCCGATGCGTTGCGACACCCGGTGCTCTCTTAACTCAACACTTGGGGTCAGTTTAATGGAGTGATGTCTGAATTATATAACCTCCTGATTTGTCATCTTTATTCTCAGCCACAATCGACTAGCCTCAGGATGACCTGGCAGGCTCGTCTGCAGGTGGAATATGATGAGAAAGACTGGACAGAACTTTTGGAGGCTCTAGAACGAGGAGTCCGTGAGGCATGGATGAAACTCAGTCTTTTTAAGATCCTTCAGGGCTGGCACTGGACCCGGGCACAGCTCCAGGCTGCAGGGTTGCTCCCTTATTCTGCCTGTTGGCGATGTGATCATGTGTCTTGTGATATTGTCCATATTTTGCTGGACTGTCCCACCATACACCCCTTCTGGATGTCAGTAGAGTCTACGCTCTGAGAATCTATGGATTTGCCCTCGTCACTTCCAGACCTACTATTTCTCTTCCATGACTTATTGGTCATTCCCGAATTGACCCGCCATGCCCCTACAACTGCCAAAATCTATACTTTGCGACATTAGCGCTCTCCACAATGGGAAACAGCTATTACATTGCATGCGTAACAACGCATGCGATTACAACGCGGTCGCTACAACAACCGCGTTGTTATATCGCAGTAGCATTACAACGCAAGTCGTTACAACGACTTGCTGTAGGGGGCGCTCTAAGCTAAGGAATAGTATAATTTACTATTCCAACACCTTCCCTACTGTTGCACACACTGGAGTTGGAATAGTAAATTATACTATTCCAACATCCAGCGCCCCCTACAGCAAGTTGTTGTAATGATTTGCGTTGTAATGGTACTGCGATGTAACAACGCAGCCGTTGTAACGACCGCGTTGTAATCGCATGCGTTGTAAACGCATGCGATGTACAGGTATATATTCTCCACAATTGGCATCACATGAGGAATGCTTGTGGAGATGTACAAGACCGCATAATATGAAAAGATCATTTACAATTAATGGACAAAGCAGATACTTTTCTTTTTAGAGGGTCCTCATTTTACAAGATGCTCTCCTCTTTCCCCATAGTTCGCTTAGACTGTTGCTTCCTCCTCATTACCATCATTGTACTCTCTGCCCCTCCCTCCCCCGCTTCCCCTCTCTTTCTTCCCTGCTTTGTAGTTTCTGTATTTTTCTTCTTTTTACTCTCTCTGTCCTTCTTCCCTTCTTCTCTTTACTTTCGTCCTTCTATAGCTTATTCTTTCTCCCCTCTCTTCCTTATTTTATCTTTCTTCAATATTATATGTTAATATTGTTTGCTATTGGTGCATGCATCATAATTAACGTTTACATCTTTATATGGGTATACGCTGGACTTGCATGTCACTGTATTTGTTATTTCTCAATTGTTAACTTTATCAATAAAATGCTTGATGCACACAAAAAAGGAGAGATTAGAGTCAAATTTTAAGCAAACGTTTCTTTAACTCCTTAACTGGCTCTGGCCATACTGTCATTGCATCTGACCATAAACTGGGACCCTGAAGATTAGTTATATTTCCACCACTAATTGGTATTGAGTTAGAGCTAATGGATTCCCAACTAGCTTTCTATTATGTACTGATGAAAGATATATCTAGAGGTCAAATGCACCCCAAATAATTAAAGAGGATTATGGTAAATGTACGTTAAATATTCTAGGAAGGTTGAGCAGACACATGGGGGACACCCCAATACATACACCAGAATGCTAAACGATATGTTATGTCACCCAATATAAATAAATGAGGAAGGCAACAAGTTAAATGACAGTTATCCAACCAGAATGGACCTCCAAAAGAAAGATATTGTCAGCTGTGATCACCTGAAGGCAGGTGATCCAAATACTATAGCGAACAATCTACCAGGACCAATAAAATAACAATGGTGCCATTAACAGCTTTCCTGAAGACATCCAGGTTGGACACCCAAATGGACTCTAGACCATGGTGGGATGGAGGACTCTTTGGAAAGCAATATATTCCAGGTTCTTGATTGCTGCTGCAAGAAGCAAAATTAGAGAAAATTAACAGGAACCATTAAATAGTGGGAGAGACCATGGCTCCCTTCATACTACAACAGTAGATGATGATCAATTTGTCGTCTGAAAATTGATGTGGAGGGTGAGAAATCCAGGTAAATCAGATGTTACTGGGCTCCAACTGTATCAATGGGTGGCGTTCACGTCTGGTGTCCTGGGGCCTCCATATTGTGTAGCCTGAAGCTGGGACCAAGTACTGTTTTTAGCTCTTTCCTTTTGGCATAGTGAGGCAGACCAAAGCTGACTCAGGAAGTGCTGCAGGCAAAAAACCCCGAACTCAGCAACACACAACATTTACACTCAATAAATCAATGTCCAGACAGTACTTTTACTTTTAAAGGACTATAATTTTAATACACAACGAAATACTACACACAAATCAAATTACAACTATAGACACATTTTCAGTGGGGACAACAGTTTGGAACCCCTCTTAATGGGCCCTTCCTTGAATAAAAAGAATGTAAGTCACCTACCCTAAAGAGTAATCAGAGGGGTCTAACTAGCACCATAAGCCTTGTCTGTTTCTGTTATCTGTGATTTTCTATGCAACAATGTATGTGCCTGAGGCTTTAACATGCTATACTAGCGGCACCTCCTATTGTCTTAATATTTTGCCATTCACCATCAAAAAAGCAGTCCATTTTGGCTTCATCAAGATATTCATAATATAGACAAATAAGCCTACCGCCTTTAACAATACATTTCATTAACACAAGCCTACGGGCTTTTACTTACTCATAAAGTCTCTGCAAAGAGAGACCAACAGTTATTCAGGCTGACCCAAAACAAAAACATGGAGTCTCTTACTAAAGATGCCAAACTTCAAACTGGCCAGAACTAAAACATAAAATTATGAACTTAAGGTATCTCCCAAGACAGGCCTCCTAACCATTAGATGTGATTTTTATGAACTCACTGGGATCTGGTTGTTTAAGCTGGTGGCCTAACAACTTGCCACCAAATACCTGTTATTTTATGTTATGTGACTTTGTATAGCACACAACTCACCTGGTAGGGTATCCTGGCACTAAAGCAAGAGCTGTTATGTTATGTTATCACTGATTTGTAGCGCGCACAGCTACTCAGAAGAGTGTCCCGGCGCGAGCCCAAGAGAAAACGGAACAGGGAAAAGAGACGGTGGCACCAGAAAAAAACAACTCAGTTGAATAGGAAGGTTTTGAGTATTTTCCTAAACTGAGTGGAATTCTGAAGGCTACGCAGATCAAGTGGAAGAGAATTCCAGGACTTCGCAGCCAAAAAAGCCAGGGAGCTGCCCCCCTTTCTTTTCAGACGAATTCTGGGGATGGAAGCCAGGTGCGTGTTGGAGGAGCGCAAGAGTCTGCCAGGGATATAAAACGAGAAGCGTTTCCTAAGATAGACGGGGCCATACTCATAGAGCGCGGCATGGGCCGTAACCAAAGCCTTGAACATGACCCTAGCTTTTACCGGCAGCCAGCTGTATGTGCTGAGCCATGGTTGGGGCTAGGTGAAGAGCCAGCTCTTCAGTTTCTTTCAGAATTCAAGAGCTAAGGAGGTGACTCTGATGCGCAAGGCAGGTCATTCCTTGTTGGAGAAGGCACGACCGCCGGATCTGGTTCTGTGTATGTGGGTGGTGTGTGTCAGTAGAAGTCCAGCTGAGCGGGGTGTCTTGTAGGTTTGTGGAAGTTTATCTGGTTGTTGAGGTATGTGCGGCCAATGTTGTGTAAGGCTTTGTATATGTTCGTGAGGAGTTTGAAAAGTGCTCGTTTGTGGATTGGGAGCCAGTGGAGCTCTTTGAAGTGCGGGGTAATGTGAGTGCGGGGTGGAGGGTTGAGGGTGAGCCTGGCAGCTGAGTTTCGCATGGTGTGGAATCTTCAGGAGAGTTGAGCATATATTCCAGCATAGAGTGTGTTACTGTAGTCCAGCTTGCTGGTGGTGAGGGCTATGGTGACGGTTCTGTGAGTATTGCTGGGAAGTCATTTGAAGATCTTCTTGAGCATCTTGAGAGTGTGGAAGCAGGAGATAGAGACTGAGTTCACTTGGCTAATCATGGTAAGTTGGTTGTTCATTACTATTCCGAGCTTCTTTGCATGGCTTGCTGGGAAGGTTGTGGGTCCGAGTATGGCAGGCAACCAGGTGGAGTCCCAGAGCGAGGTGTATTTGCCGAAGATTACTACTTTCGTCATGTCTGTGTTGTCTGTGTTGAGCTTGAGTCAGTGCATATTCATCTATCTGGCGACTTCGATGATGCAGGAGCAAAATTTAGTCTTGGCATTTGGCGTCTGGTCGGAGAGGGAGAGTATGCGCTGGTCGTCATCAGCATAGGATATGATGTTGATTCCAGGGGCCCAGGTGATGCTGGTGAGTGGGGATATGTAGACTTTGAACAGAGTGGGACTGAGTGAGGATCCTTGTGCAACACCGCAGAAGAGGCTGACAGCATCCGAAGTGAAGGAGGCCAAGTGCGGCATGTCAGAAAGAAGCGAATCCAGCAAAGTGCGGGACCTTGGTTGCCAGCTTTGTGCAGTTGTTGGATAAGAATGGAGCGGACACGGTGTTGAAGACTTCTGAAAGATCCAGCAGGATGAGGAGCGCAGTACCACCTCTGTCCATGGTCATCCAGATGTCATCCGTGGCAGCGATGAGGGTGGTCTCTGAACTGTAGTTGGACCTGAATCCGGATTGAGTGGTGCTGAGGAAGTAGTTGTTATTCAGGTGGGTGGCTTGACGTTTGTTTATCATCTTTTTCATGACTTTTGTCAGGGAGAGTAGCAGGGAGATAGGCCAGTAGTTGGCTAGTGTCTTTGGGTCTGTGGACGGTTCCTTGAGGAGGGGGGAGTACTGTGGTGTGTCCCCAGGCGTCTGCGTAGGTGGCTGTGATGATTGAGTCATTCAGGAGTGGGATGAGGGCTGTGCCAAAAGGGTCCAGTCCTTTGATGAAGATGTGGTGAAGACAGGGTGCTCCGGAGTAGATGGACTGCCTGGATGTTGCAGTTTCTTGAGTGGTGATCGTGGGCCAGATGATCAGGGTTGTCTTCTGGGAGTTGTTATAGATGGGCAGGAGGGCTGCGAGGGGGGAAGGGTCTAGTTGGGGCTCAGAGTTTTCGTAGATGCTGTGATCTTGTTCCTGATGAAGCTCAGAGCACATAATTTGTCTTGGTCAGTCTCTACCACCTAACTTCACTTTTTGTGGATTTCTTTGTCTCATCACACTGGCAGTAGCCCCACTGTAATCACTGAAGATCTGGCGTACCCAACCTCTTTCCATGTATATTGAAGGCTGTCCTTGGTGTCATCTCGAGCATGCGACCCGCATGGACACCTACACCATTCACCCATCCCACCTGCTTTTTCTTTCACACCTGACCCGCTCTCCTCTCTTGAAGTGGCTGCTTGGTTTTATACACAGGGTGTGGGCACAAGCAGTGGAGTGTCCTGGGTGTGCTGTGCTATAGGCAAAAAAATATTCCGCTCACTACAGCCTTGAGGGAGCTCTCCAGATATTCTTTGCAGTTTGCAGGGGTCTTGTCCTCATGCCTTTTCCTCCAGTAACTCAGCAAAAACAGTGTTCACAAGGAACTCATTTTTCATTCAGATGATAATTTATCGCAGCAGTTAATGTATCCTGCTTGACTTAAGCAAAATAGGTGAACAATAATAGAATAAAGCCCTAGGTCATTTAAGGCATATCAATATTAAAGCAATTTCTATGTTGCGACCCACAGTACAATAATGTTTTTCTTCCTCACTTTAGCCAAAGTGAGTGTTATTTATTATTGCATAACAATTTTTATAAATGTTTGCATAAAAAAGCATGAGAAAAATATTTCCTGTCAGTGTATCTACATTATATACATTTGCGTATTTGAAGGTGAGTAATAAGCTCCAGTGAAATAACCATAACCAAACCCGTGTGGTATATACAGTGCAGTAGAAAAATTTGAAAAGATGGTTATTGGTACACAGAAGAGGAGCCAATTGGAATATAATACAATCAATTGTTTGGATTTGTTGAGGGCTCTCCCTTTTTAAAAAAGCCAAGGACGTTTTGACCCTCTCGCGCTACGGGGTCTCTTCAGGACAAGAATTCTGGGGACTAAAGACAGGACAGGATTCAATATAGTGCTCAGATTGTGAAATAAGTGGGCACAAGGCTAAAATGTTGAGCAGGCTTACCAAGGGTTGTAACCAGAAGCCCAAACGGTGGTTTCCAATGACTGAATCACGATGCCTGTGTAGTAATTCCTTTAAAATATGATGTAGGGTACTACCTAAAGTATGACAATATAATTCCCATTAATGAAAATTAAATTGACTCTTGTCACCTACAGTTTTAAGGTGTACTACATGGGAAAGGAGGTGTATGGGGGATGAGCTTACCCGTTGAGAAGGTAAGCCACAGCTTGGCTTCCGGAGATGTTCACAGTAACAAAATTACTGTAGATCCTACAATGAGGAAGATCAATTACTTGATATGATGGCCATTCCCATCATATATGAAATCTCAGTGTAGCCTGTAGAATGCACATGATCGTGACAGGTATGAGGCACTATTACCTGTAAAAACAATTAATGTGAATGAGCAGGACTCGCCTTACTAATAATTAGTAGGTGAAGGTCTCAATCGTAATGAAGGGAACAAGGCGTGGACCGATAAATGGACCCAGCCAAGGTACTGAAATAAAGCATGGGAAAGAAGCGATATCTGAGTTACAGCGGCAACCCATAAAAGTCAGGATGCGGCTCGTAGCATAATGGCAGAATGTTATATAGTATTTAAATAGGAGAAGGCGTCATCGGCATGGCTTACCTAATCTCTCGGCGGAGTGGCGCTGCTACTGGCAACCTTGTAACCAGAAGCGTATGAGACGGCTACATATATGCTTGTCCACACTGAGCATGAGCGGGAACCGTGACCGACTGACGCATGCGTGATGCGTTCGTGGCCTCGTCTAGTACTTGGTTAATAAGGCAGCCACTTTAAAGTGCTGTATTACGAGTAAGAGCGCAGTGTTCGCTCTGGTGTAGTGGAGCTATATTTATACATCCCTACTGATGTATACATGCATAATGCCACTCAGTCGAGGAAACTAAGGTTAATGTTTATTACTAGCCTGTAGCTGATAAGGCAGATGTATAAACCAATAGTAGACTCTTATTACAACAAGTCAATGCAACAGTATAATGCCAATTATTACACAGTCAACATTATGTTACATGTTTCAAGAATATTGATTACAGAACATTGTCAATAGTGTTGGTTGGGACACATTGCAATACAATATGATCTTTTAACAGTTATCGATCAATGTTAACTGTGTCTTAAGCCATGACTGAATTCCACTACAGAACTAGATTGGTACGTGTGTACTCACGAATTATGATCTAGGCCTCGCTATGTGAGTGAAGAGAGGCGGGCCATAACCCAAGTGGTATGTAGTATGCTAATGTATGAGGATTTGGAACTAATCAATATACCAGGAGTGTGGTTTTAGTATTTATCTTATTACTTAGTGATAACCACAGTGTGAAAGTGGAGGTATTAATCACACTATTAGAGGGTGGAACAGAGGTGATTCATGTTGGCTGAAGAGGCGTGGGGGCTAAGGATTGTTCCAGAGACCTGGGATCATCGTCTTTAGTTTAGACTAATGAATCTCCGCCATTCTTCAAGGCTGTTTACTTTTCTGATGGAATCACACTTTTCGATCCATTTGCATTCCAAGAGCTGCAGAGTCAGGGAAATGTTACCACCCCTGGGTGGAAGTCTGGCTTTCTCAATTACCTGCCAGCGAATTTCCTCTGCAGTATGCGATTTCTCTTTGTAATGTTGTACCAAGGGTGCGGTTTCTACCTGGCAACGTATCCTGCTGCGGTGCTGGCCAATGCGGGTCTTGACCGGTTGGATAGTCTGCCCTATGTAGATGAGGTCACAGGGACACCAAATGCAATAGATCACGTTAGTGGTGGCACAGTTTGTAAGTTCATTTAATGTCCATTTTATATTGCCATGATTGAAGGTTTTGGTGTTTGAGGTATATTGACAAGCTATACATCCTCCACAGCGAAAGTGCCCAGAGACACAGGATAATGACCAAGCTTCATTGATAGTTGTATTGTATTTCAAAGCACTGGTGTCTGAATGTACCAAATGATCCCTAATATTTTTGCCCTTCTTATATGAGAACATGGGTAGTTCCTGACAAGTACTTAGTGTGTTCAGGGTTGGCCAATGTCTTTTGATGATTTTCACTACTTGAGTGCTCTGTGGGCAAAAAGTTGTTACACATACGTTCCTTTTATCTTGAGTTTTGGGTTTACTGACAAGTAGTTGTTCACTTGGGCTGAACCATGCCCTCTTCATAGATATCTTGAGTGGCAGACTTCGAGAGCGAGGCTATCCAAAAAGACTCATTAAGACATCTATGAAGAGAGCATGGTTCAGCCCACGTGAACAACTACCTGGCATATTGATTAGTTCCAAATCCTCATACATTAGCATACTATATCCCACTTGGGTTATGGCCCGCCTCTCTTTACTCACATAGCGAGGCCTAGATCATAATTCGTGAGTACACACGTACCAATCTAGTTCTGTAGTGGAATTCAGTCATGGCTTAAGACACAGTTAACATTGATCGATAACTGTTAAAAGATCATATTGCATTGAAATGTGTACCAACCAACACTATTGACAATGTTCTATAATCAATATTCTTGAAACATGTAACATAATGCTGACTGTGTAATAATTGGCATTATACTGTTGCATTGACTTGTTGTAATAAGAGCCTACTATTGGTTTATACTTCTGCCTTATCAGCTATAGGCTAGTAATATACATTAACCTTAGTTGCCTCGACTGAGCGACATTATACATGTATACATCAGTAGGGATGTATAAATATAGCTCCACTACACCAGAGCGAACATTGCGCTCTTACTCGTAATACACCACTTTAAAATGGCCGCCGTATTAACCAAGTACTAGACGAGGCCACGAACGCATCACGCATGCGTCGGTCGGTCACGGTTCCCGCTCAGGCTAAGTGTGGGCAAGCATATATGTAGCCGTCTCGTACGCTTCTGGTTACAAGGTTGCCAATGACGCCTTCTCCAATTTAAATACTATATAACATTCTGCCATTATGCTACGAGCCGCATCCTGACTTTTGTGGGTTGCCGCTGTAACTCAGATATCACTTCTTTCCCATGCTTTATTTCAGTTCCTTGGCTGTGTCCATTCATCTGTCAACGCCTTGTTCCCTTCATTACGATTGAGACCTTCACCTTCTAATTATTAGTAAGGTGAGTCCTGCTCATTCACATTAATTGTTTTTACCGGTAACAGTGCCTCATACCTGTCACGATCATGTGCATTCTACAGGCTACACTGAGATTTCATATATGATGGGAATGGCCATCATATTAAGTAATTGATCTTCCTCATTGTAGGATCTACAGTAATTTTGTTACTGTGAACATCTCCGGAAGCCAAGCTGTGGCTTACCTTCTCAATGGGTAAGCTCATTCCCCATACACCTTCCTTCCCATGTAGTACACCTTAAAACTGTAGGTGGCAAGAGTCAATTTACTTTTCATTAATGGGAATTATATTGTCATACTTTAGGTAGTACCCTACATCATAATCTAAAGGAATTACTACACAGGCATCGTGATTCAGTCATTGGAAACCACCGTTTGGGCTTCTGGTTACAACCCTTGGTAAGCCTGCTCGACATTTTAGCCTTGCGCCCACTTATTTCACAATCTGAGCACTATATTGAATCCTGTCCTGTCTTTAGTCCCCAGAATTCTTGTCCTGAAGAGACCCCGTACCGCGAGAGGGTCGAAACGTCGTCGGCTTTTTAAAAAGGGAGAGCCCTCAACAAATCCAAACAATTGATTGTATTATATTCCAATTGGCTCCTCTTCTGTGTACCAATAACCATCTTTTCAAATTTTTCTACTGCACTGTATATACCACACGGGTTTGGTTATGGTTATTTCACTGGAGCTTATTACTCACCTTCAAATACGCAAATGTATATAATGTAGATACACTGACAGGAAATATTTTTCTCATGCTTTTTCATGCAACAATTTATAAAAATTGTTATGCAATAATAAATAACACTCACTTTGGCTAAAGTGAGGAAGAAAAACATTATTGTACTGTGGGTCGCAATATAGAAATTGCTTTAATATTGATATGCCTTAAAGGACCTAGGGCTTTATTCTATTATTGTTCACCTATTTTGCTTAAGTCAAGCAGGATAACATTAACTGCTGCGATAAATTATCATCTGAATGAAAAATTAGTTCCTTGTGAACACTGTTTTTGCTGAATTAGCACCACCCAGTTCACAAGGATATTTGGGTCGCTCTTGTTTATGTGAAAATTTTCCTCCAGTAAAGCCAGAGAATCTTGAAACAACTGGTGGTTGCTGTTACAAATTTTGGCAACTAATTTCTGAGGCAGAGAGGGATGAAACCTCTGGTCACGGTTGACTTTTGCCAGCATCCTGAACATGCCAGGAAGTAAGAACAAAGCTCCACACAAGGAAACCTTCAACTGGCTGTATCTCTGAAGCACAGATGCAGACATAGCTTTTTTCTGTCACTCACTTCAAAGGGCTTTATTATAGAAATGCATGGTCACGCCTTGGATTACATGATGTTACTGGGTCTGAACAAGGAGTACATGAGTAGCTACTTCAAAGTACTAGAATTTGGTCACTGCTGCATGTATGTACATGGCGTTTGGAGCATTTCGCTCTTATAGGCTTCTCCTAGCCTCCAGTACCAGCAGTTAGAGTAGAATATTCGGCCCTTCACAGCCTCTGCGCTGCTCATTCTGCTTCCTGACAGCATCAGTTGTACTGTAGGGTCTCTGGGCCTGCCCTCCTTCGTGGTATTCTAACATGGGAGCCGCCAGCTTCTTAGCAGTGCCCCACAGGCCCTCCATGGCAGATCATACTTTGCACATACATTCTCCAGCCACCCAGGGTTTTGGTCTCTTACAGGATGACTTTACACAGTAGCCAGGGTCCCGAGTGAGGTACTACAGAAAGTTCCAATCTCAATAGAGGTCCATAGTACCTGTCCTTCATGGCACTGTAGCAGGCCCAGCCCTGGAGAGAGAGTCATAAATGGTGATGAGTGCACCCCAGGAGTGGGTACGCCTCCGATAGCCTAGATCATCCCTTGTCCTTCCTCCTTCCCTTCCAGGCTCCTTTGTAGCACACTCTTGCTGTACAGGGGTTCAAGAATGAAAGAGGAGGAGACTTCTGTGCTTGACAAGGCACTCCTTAATTCCACACATACTACTTTATCCTTCCACCTCTAAAAGGACTAGTGGAGTGTCCCTCACTAAAAGGAACCAGTCCACAGACTGCCCCTCTCCGGTATGGCATTCTGGAAAAAATTCAAAATGGCATCTCTTCAAAAATCAGAGCAATAATTTCTCTTGGTCAGTCTCTGTCCACACAAGTTTGGCCTCTTCCCTCCAAAATATCAAAAGGACCTACTGCTGGGCAGGAGACAAAGAAGACTGCCCTCTCCCTATTATTAATATTAGAAGCTTCTCCTGCATTAATTAACTTTGAGGTGCTGTTACTCGGTTATGAAAATTTATGACCACACCCACAGTTCCATTTAGAGTGCACTCCTGCGTGGCCGCACACATTGTCATTTATCTCCGCGCAGGGTTTTTATATAGTACAAACCTGGTTTGAGGGCATTGGAGCACTTTACATGAGCACCTGAAAATGTTACACATTTTTAAGGCATAGAGAGATTAAGTGATTCGTCCAGAATCACAGGATGTTGAGCCATGACTGGGATTCCAAACCTGGTTTCCCAGTTTCAAGGTTGGCAGATCAGTCACCAAAACCACATATCCAATGATGTATAAAATAAAAAAGCATTTGCCAACCCTCAATACAACATGACGATTGTTAGATGGGAATGGGAGAGAGAAATTAAGGAGTATAGGATACCGTCTCCCTAACCTGATAATTAACACTTCAAAGGTATCCTATAACCATGCTGCTTGAAGACTCAAGATATAAGTCACGGATAAGCATATGGTAGTCGACCAATGTGGACAAAAAAGATTGGAATTTTGTTTAAGGACCATCACTCACTCTAGCAGTGGCATGCTTACTCATCGGGTCACCAGGATGCGCTCAATCATTTCCCAGGGAACACGTTAAGATAGTTTCCTGCCAGGGTTTTCTAAAGGATAAAAATATCTCAAAGCGCCCAAGTATCCCTTTTAATAATGAGTGTATGTGGTATGGATAAAAAGATAGGTGGGGCACTAACAGGATATGATGCCCTACACCCTTATCAGCATCAACATATTCTAGCCCTTGTTAAAAAGGCCCAGACCTATGAGCTAGGACGAGTGACCAATACGGAGAGGTAACAGACCAGCAACATTCCTGGAGCATGCATGCAGTCCTGATGGAAGCCTGAGGTCAGGGCTGGACTGGGAACCAAAAGCAGCCCTGGCACATTTTGTCAGACCAGCCCTCGTACGGTGCATAGCGAGTGCAGCGAGCAAACCTGACCACTCTGACCACTACAAAGGGGGTTTTTGGCAGGGTTTCCCCTCAAGAAAATTTGGGAATAAATGGTGTATTCTAAAACACATTTTGTCATTATATTTTAATTGTATTAGCTTTTAAAGCATAGTAAATTATGACCTTACTGTGCATCAGGCTACAACAATCTTTGTTAGGGCTCTTCAATAATTTCCTCACTCTCACCCTCCAACAGTGCATGTTATCTCTCCATAGCCCCTCTGTCACTTGTATCTTATTTGTTTTATAGCACCTCTCATACCAGTGTAGGGTATCGGGGCACTTTACATCACACACACAGAGACAATGAATCATACATGTGTAAATCAGTGTATAGAAAATGTTACATAAGGCAAAGGGGACTACAAGGTGTAGGATTCACATGTCATTCATACTGGTAGGCATTCAGAACATAACACAGTGGTTAGGGTTGACTTCAATAATAAGAATGTATTTCTACCTAAACAAAGCAAACCTTTTTTAGCAACATTAGGGTAATAAAAGACTGGGAAAAAACATAACTTTCTAACCTTATCATGCTGCTTGCATGCAGCTCTTTGATGGCAGTTGATAGCTCACTGTGCTACATTACGATTGTAACTTATGAACTGCACAGTAACAAAAGAATGTCTGTGGCAAAAAGCAGTAACCCCTGAGCTATGCATATAAAATATTGTTCTTTGACATGCATGGTACAGGTTCTTTGCAGCAGGCATATTAACCTTCTGCGCTACCATAGATTAGTCAAAACTCCAAGTAGACAAAACTCCGATCTCTCTCCAGCAGGTACATTAATCACCAGAATTAACTTGACACTTTCATTGCTGCCAAAAAAGCTGCTGAATATACAAGGAACTTTGCAGTGCTTTTAAAACTGCTGCACTGCTACAAAACTGGCCTCCCACCCTTCCTGCCTCCTGGGGAAACGCCCAATGACTGGCTCTGCCAGACTGGCCTTGCCTGGGACCCTTAGCTGAAACATGTTGAAGCTAACAAGGATGCAAGGCCATCATATCCAGCTAGCATCATATTCGTTACATTCAGGTACATTCCGAAACATTCTGGAACAGCAATGGTAGTCAAGAAAGAAAAGGAACATGCTGTGATATTGTAGAACAGCAATGGCCGCCTAGAAAGAAAAGGAACATTCCAGAACAGCATCACAAGATCTCGGTGGCCATCTTGGATAACAGGGTACAAACACTTTGCCTTGATGAATTGCACATCCTGCTTGTCAATTCAGGAGAGAGAGGGCAAGAAGAGAGAGAAGAGGGAGAGAGAGGAGAGAGAGAGAAAAGAGAGAGCGTGAGAGAGACAACTAAGAATTTTCTCGCAAAATACTTGCAAGACTTTAGCATTGAAGACAATCACTTATGCATGCAAAGTCGACACGTGCTAACAGCATAAAAAACACAACTTCGAAAAACCTAATTGCGAAAGGCTTCAGCAAGCCTGGAACATTTATGCATTAAGTTGGCAGTAATTTGGATATTTATTTTTGAGTGAAAATTTTACTTTGTGCTCCATTGAAGTGAAGTGGAACAAAAAAGACTGTACCAGAATGTAAAGATATTCTACTTGGTAACCTTATGATATTATTGGGACAATAGTGAACTAAATGTTACCTAGGGAACTTTTTATGGAGTAAATTGAGTTTTCCTTTATACAGGAGAACGCTCACTAGCTCAAATATTAGGCGAGCTGTCCTCTAGTCATCCTATCAAGAAGAAATACTGCATCACCAGTTTGGTGATTTAGCTCCTGTGAAGCAGTGTCTTAATATCCCTATCTTTTGTCCCTTCTATGCATGCACTGTGAGAAAGGCAAACACATTTTTAGTTTTCTATAGGCATGCACACCTGCTGGGCCAAGTGCCATCAGGTTAGTGACAAAACTGATATGACAGACACTAACTAGGGTGTCAGCCATTATTTTGGAGATTCTGACATCCTTGCAGCAAGAAGTAAGCCAGTCACCTTCCAAGAATCAAGCCCTGCGACATGAAGTGCTTACAGGGCGTAGTGAGGTTGCAGACCTTACCAAAAAGACAGTTGCACCTTCATCTTCCAGAGAAAACACTGGAAAAGGTTGGTCTGGCCTAAAGCCCTGGACGGTTGAAGATCCTGCAGCCTGACGCCGGCTGGCAGTTGAGCAAAAGGGGTTGGGGACACCCTGCGATGCTCTGAGGTGGTGGGAGCCGCGGCGTCTTTCAAATGAGGCAAGCAGTAGGGGCCACGCTGACACTCGCGTGAGCCACTGGAGGTGCCGCTGCTCAGCCTCGGGATGCAGACGGAGGCGGACAGCCTCTTTTCACCTCCCCTTGCTCCCCCTTCACGTAGTGGAGGGTCCTGGCCAATTTGAGGACCCTGGGGGTGAACAGTGCTCACACGGCCGGAGTATACGATTGGCCACAGTGGGTGCTATGATGGCTGGTTGGCATGGGGGGAACACCCCTAGTAACTGTAAGCTGCACAAGAGGGCTGTGATTGGTGCTGGAGCTTTGGGGACCCCGGAGCGGCGCTGAATGGAAGCCGTGTGGAGGAGCAGAGGCCCAAACAGGTGGAGCGCGAGTCCAATGGGGGTGGATGCCAGCAGGGATGCCGATGGAGGGCCCGAGCAAGCGGAGCCGGACCGAGGAGGTGGCCCAGTAATATATAAGCTGTCTCTATAAATGTCAATCTGCTAAGCGCTGATCTGTGGAAGGTGGTGGACAAGGTCACAGCAGCCGAAAGTAACATTGAGACATTGCAGGGAGAGGTCACCACCCTGAAGCGATAGACGGCTAAGTTGTTCACAGTCTACAGTGAGCTGGAGTGCAGGTCAAGGACGCGGAAGGTTGCTCCCGAAATAGTAACATCTGAGTGGTGTGGTTCCAGGAGAGGGTGGTGGGAACCTCAGCTGCAACTTCCTGAAAAACTGGGTGAGGAGGGTGCTTCGGCCACAGGTCTTGTTGGACTTCTTTGTGGTGGAGCGGGCACACAGGGCTCTGGTATCTCCCGCCCCACCCCAAGGGCCCCACCGAGCGCCATCATCGCCAGGATCCTGAACTATCATGACTGAGACTGCATTCTGCGTGCCTCCCATGAACAGGCGGTGCCTTTGTTTGAGAACTGTAGAATAGCCATCAACACCAAGAAGGTGCAGAAACAACGTAAATCCCTCCAGATTGCTGCAGAGACAAAATGGCCCTGGTCTCTATTGAACTGGAAAAGGCATTCAATACTATTGACTTGGGTTACTTGCTTGAAGTCCTGTCGGTCATGGGGTTCGGACTACATTTCTGGGGCTGGATTCAGCTGCTCTACACCGAGCCTAGCGCCAGAGTGTGTGTGGGACAGTGCCACATGGAAAGATGTGACCTGATCAGGGGGATGCGCCAGGGCTGCACCCTATCCCCTTTTTGCACTTGCGATGGAGCCGCTAAAGGTGTGGACTCGGTGGGAGCTGCAGGACTGGGGTATAAAGTTGGGTGATGTTAGGCATATTGTATCACTACTCATACACAAGAGCAACTGATATTCTTAGAGAATTTCAAATGAGGGGGGTAAAGGGAGAATCCCACTCTACCTCAGGATATTAGTTTGCACCTCTACAGTATCCAAAGATATTGGAGTAGATGCCTCACTCACTTATCGTTACATGCTTCATTATTGGTGCCTATCCACACCCTGGTAAGATGGTACCACCAGGGCGGACTCAACCATAGATGGAATGGGAGTTCCTATATGAAGTCAAACTGGATAAGCAGGGATCCAGAAGGGTGGTTTAAAAATACCTCTGGGTACACTCAAAGATTATTCTTTATTTGAAGGGTTCCCGGGGTATGAATAAAAACGAAAGGTTGTGTGGTTTTATTGAATATACTCATTCAATTGTACCCTCTATGCCAACATGTTTCGGCCCACTCCAAGAGCCCGATCGGGTCTGGGGCCTTCGTCAGGGCTGAGTTTTATGTATCCTGCTCTTTTGTGCACGCACACCATGCACACTCGTGAGGCCTACAGCTCTCACCTGTCTTGGTCAGTTGTCCAGAGGTATTTTCCCTCTAGTTAATAAAGACAAGGGCCATGCACCGAGGGATTACCGGCGGCAGTCTGTGAGCAGAGAGAGGTAATCCCTCAGTGTCCTATCTTTGAGGAAAGTGTGACTACAAGATGGCACCGCACGCCAGAACCGCATGACCCTTGTCTTTATTAACTTGAGGGAAAATACCTCTGGACAACTGACCAAGACAGGTGAGAGCTGTAGGCCTCACAAGTGGGCGTGCCAATGATGAAGCATGTCACGATAAGTGAGTGAGGCGTCTACTCCAATATCTTTGGATACTGTAGAGGTGTGAACTAATATCCTAATTTCTGTTGATGGCCTCCACTCTTCTCCACATGCAGGCAGCTCTGGAGATGGCTCTCCTCTTGCATTCACACATCTGGCGTCATCTTGGTGTAATTTCCACCCCCTACATTTGTGTTTATGAAGCTCTCTAAATCGGAATCTTAGTTACGAGTACACATTTTTCAATTTGATTTAATAATATTTTTGATCAGTCCTCTCTGTATAGGGAACCTATTCACAAAAACTAGATTCAGGCCAATTTTTCTGAGGATTATTTTTCAGTAATACTTTTGGCATGCCTTTTGTATCATCTACTCCAAGACATCAATCTTGCATTCTCTCCTCATAACTTTTTCTTTACTTCATTTAGAATGTTCTGTTCTCTTATGCAATCCAGCAAATTCTCAGGAAGTGATTCCAGGACAAATCTACTTAGTAGGAACAGGATGAAAGCTGCTAGCTGTAAGCACTCTCTGGACAATTCTGGCACAACCCGTCTTGACATGCATAGCTTGACATACATTTGGCTGTGCCCAAAACAACTGCGGGAAGCAATTCCATGATACAAAATTGCTTTTGACTGACAACACTGTTGCTGGAACAATCAATGCAAAATCTCATCAATATGAAAATTTATGTTAAATGAACCTAATAATATTTGTAAAATATGAAATCTTATGAAGATCTGAAGAATGCATATATAAAAAGAATTTAACGAACTTGAACCTCGTTGAGTTTAAAAACAAATTGAGGTGTATAATTAAGGCATTGGGAGTGGTTCTCGGCTTCCAGAGGGCCGGGATGTACTGAGTTTTGTTATATCAACAGTCGACCTGTCATAGCTGGTTCTGCCCAAGGCAACTACAAATGCTACAATTGCTCTGGCAGCAGCTAAAAGCATGTGTATGTTCTAGTTCCATAACCAATCTAAGTTTATAAATTGGTTGCAGCCTGACAACTCAGACTTGTGTTATCCGCACCCTACGCTTATGAAAACTCCCAAAACTAGATTCTATTATTTAAACATAAACTCAATGAATATGATGAACTAGTTTACCATCTTGAAAAGAACCTGAAATTCATAACAGCAATACATTTTTATTCCTGTACCCATTTGAAAGACAGATCTCAAGTTACCATAATTTGTGGGAAGAAATCAATACGTGGTTTTTAGCCTGATACTTAATTCACCATTTATCTTATTTTATTTGTGTAATGGTTGTGGCCAGGTGGCCATTAAAACATACATTTCTTTTATTTATATTTTTAACATAACTAATATATTATAATGAGGCAGAGTGCATAACTCGAATGTTTCAAATGTATGTCATTGAGGCATCTACATGCAGGCATGACAATGGCTTGTAACACTTTCTAATCTGTGACTTAACCCCTTCGCTGCTAGGCCTTTCCCCCCCCTGTGCTAAGCCTTTTTTTGGCTATTTGGGGTAGTTCGCGCTTAGGCCCCTTTAACTTTTTGACCACATAACGTATCCACGCCAAATTTGCGTCCTTTTTTTCCAACATCATGGGGATTCTAAAGGTACCCAGGGTTTGTGGATTCCCCTGGAGGGGACCCAGAAATTAGCCAAAATACAGGTAAAAAATTTTAAATGGGAAAAAAGGGCTACAGATGAAAGCGTCTGGTTTTTTCCCTGCAAATGGTATCAAAAAAGGGGTTGTGGTGCTGAAATCACCATCTTCCCAGCTTTCAGGGACAAGCAGACTTTTGTCAGAAAACCAAAATCTTTTACAAGGTTTTGGCATTTTTCTGGGACATAGCCTATTTTTGCTATTTTTTGTGCTTTCAACCTCTTTCCAGTTAATGGTAGAAATGGGTATGAAAGCAATAATGGATCCTGGAAAGCTATACATTTTAGAAAAGTAGACAAAATTCTGAATTCAGCAAGGGGTCATTTGTGTAGATTCTTCAAGGTTTCTCTATAGAAACTAACCGTTGAATATAGGAAAAAATTGAAAATTAGTTGAAAAAAACAGCCATTTGTGTCAACGTTTTCACCTGTAATGTCTTCTAATTATGACAGCTGTTTAAAAGCAATATACCGTTACATCTGCTGGACCTTTCTGGTTGTGGGGATATATGGGACTTGTAGGTTCACCAAGAACCCGACGAACCCAGAGCCAATAACTGAGCAGCGTCTTGCAATGTTTTTTTATTATGTACCGGGTATATAGCAATTAATTTGGGAAAATATATACATGGAAAAATCGGTATGAAAGACACCTATGTATTTCTGAAATTGGAACAAAATATAGAGTTTAGAAACAGTAGATATTTGCACATTTCCGAAATTGTGAGTACTCACACTAGCATGAGAATTATAGGTCATTTTTCAAAATGACTTCTTTTTACACATTGTCTTTCATTTGGAAGGCAGAAATGCATCGAAAGTCAATAGGTAATAACAGTTGCTCTACACTTCTGTGTTACCCTAAGTCTCCCGATAAAAATGGTACCTCACTTGTGTGGGTAGGCCTAGTGCCCGCGACAGGAAACGGCTCAAAACGCAACGTGGACACACTTTATTTTTACTGTGAAAACTGACCCTTTTTTTGTAAAGTGCCTAGTTGTAGATTTTGAACCCTAGCTCTGCCGGCACCTAGGGAAACCTAGCAAACCTATACATTTTTGAAAACTAGACACCCAGGGAATCCAGGATGGGGTGACTTGACTGGCTCTCACCAGGTTCTCATACCCAGAATCCCTTGCACACCTAAAAATTTGTAAAAAAAAACACATTTTCCTCATATTTCTGTGGTGGAAAGTTCTGGAATCTGCATGGATCCACAAAATTCCCCCCACCCCGCGTTCCCCAAAGTCTTCCGAGAAAAATGGTACCTCACTTGTGTGGGTAGGCCTAGTGCCCGCGACAGGAAACGGCCCAAAACGCTACGTGGACACACCACATTTTCACAGTGAAAACAGACCCTTTTTTTGCAAAGTGCCTAGCTGTAGATTTTGAACCCTAGCTCTGCCGGCACCTAGGGAAACCTAGCAAACCTATACATTTTGAAAACTAGACACCCAGGGGAATCCAGGATGGGGTGACTTGACTGGCTCTCACCAGGTTCTGTTACCCAGAATCCCTTGCAAACCTAAAAATGTGTCAAAAAAAACAAATTTTCCTCACATTTCTGAGGTGGAAAGTTCTGGAATCTGCGTGGATCCACAAAATTCCCCCACCCGCGTTCCCCAAAGTCTTCCGAGAAAAATGGTACCTCACTTGTGTGGGTAGGCCTAGTGCCCGTGACAGGAAACGGCCCAAAACGCTACGTGGACACACCACATTTTCACAGTGAAAACGGACCCTTTTTTTGCAAAGTGCCTAGCTGTAGATTTTGAACCCTAGCTCTGCCGACACCTAGGGAAACCTAGCAAACCTATACATTTTGAAAACTAGACACCCAGGGGAATCCAGGATGGGGTGACTTGACTGGCTCTCACCAGGTTCTGTTACCCAGAATCCCTTGCAAACCTAAAAATTTGTAAAAAAAAACACATTTTCCTCACATTTCTGTGGTGGAAAGTTCTGGAATCTGTGTGGATCCACAAAATTCCACCCACCCCGCGTTCCCCAACCTCTCCCGAGAAAAATGGTACCTCACTTGTGTGGGGAGGCCTAGGGCCCGCGACAGGAAACGGCCCAAAACGCAACGTGGACACACCACATTTTCACAGTGAAAACGGACCCTTTTTTTGCAAAGTGCCTAGCTCTAGATTTTGAACCCTAACTCTGCCAGCACCTAGGGAAACGTAGCAAACCTATACATTTTTTAAAACTAGACACCCAGGGGAATCCAGGATGGGGTGACTTGACTGGCTCTCACCAGGTTCTGTTACCCAGAATCCCTTGCAAACCTAACATTTGTCAAAAAAAACACATTTTCCTCACATTTCTGTGGTGGAAAGTTCTGGAATCTGCGTGGATCCACAAAATTCCACCAACCCCGCGTTCCCCAAAGTCTTACGAAAAAAATGGTACATCACTTGTGTGGGTAGGCCTAGTGCCCGCGACAGGAAATGGCCCAAAACACAACGTGGACACACCACATTTTCACAGTGAAAACGGACCCTTTTTTTGCAAAGTGCCTAGCTGTAGATTTTGAACCCTAATGATCCAGCGGCGTACTAGCAGCAGATACTCCACTACCATATACTCACCTGGGCCCATACAACTTACTTCCACAAGACAGCAAGCAGACCGCTGGAACTTTTAGTTTATGTGTTTCATACCTCAAAATCTAGTTATTTCTTCTCTAACTAAACCTTTCACTGATCAAATAGTTCTTTCCTCTGGTCAATGGACAATTAGGTAAAACTAGTTGATGGCGATAAATGACCTAATTTATTAAACATTCCTTAATTATGAAGACATAATCACAGACTCAGGAAGTTTTTAAATCTTTATCTAAATTAAGTGAGTGTGAACCATCTCAAAGTTTCAGTACAAACACCCTCATTCGCAAGAGTGCCAATTCAATCAAAATCTACTAAGTATAACATTTCAAATCCACACAATGACTATGCACAGAAAGAAGAGGACAGAGAGAGAAGAGCATCTATCAATCGATTAATTTATAGTTACCAAGAATGGTGTGAAGACCAACCCCCTGGCCAAAGGGCTGGTAAGGGTCCCCGGGATAGATCAGGAGACAAAGACTTCAGGACAGGAATCAGGACAGGATACTTCACCTTTCTAGTTACCGACGACTGCGTCACACCCTTCTCTGACACTCTCTTCCTCCTCATGATTCTTCCTAACCCAATTAATTTAAATAGATGGTTCTGCATTCGATTTTCTTCAGCACCACCCACAGCATTGTCAGCATCCAGAGCTCTGCATCACCTTACCTCCAAGCTCTCCAGCATCGCGCCTTTCTAACTAACTAAACTACCTCAATTATACCTTTTCATTACCGAGTACCACCCATTAATGTTTCAATTTCGAAAAATACTAATTCTGATTGGACAGGCAAGGGGGGGATGATCATCACACCATGCTTACATTTCACTTATTCCATTAAACCATTGTTTCAAACTCCTCCCCGCAAACTTTATTAAATCATTTCCTTTCCCATACATCTCCAAACTTTATTAATACAAAATGTTGCGATATGCTGAATAAAACTCCTTCGTATGAACTCTTCACCCTCATGTTCCCAGGGCACATCTTCGCTGGCCTTGGACACGTGACAAGTTCTTAGTCATCTTTTCGCATTCCCTCATCAGCGCACATGCGTAGGGTTACGTCAGTCGGCTTGATTCAGACAAGTTTTAAAGGCCCAAAGCGCACTAATAATAAAATCAAAAGAAGAGATGTTATTTTCAAAAATAACTGATTTCACTGTATACCACCAACCTCTACTCTAACCCATTCTATTTATTATTGCCCTTTCTGCATTTGCATTAATATAAAACTTATTTTTCTAATTCAAGCAAGCAGGTGTCATGCATGTGAGTTTTCAAGCGGCCATTTTATAGTTCTTTGCGCAGGCGCCGGAATTTCCCTCCAAGCGTTAGTACGTCATACTACGTAGATGTAGCAGACGCATGCGCAGTAAAGATTCCCCGTTAAAATGCTTTTAGTCCTTCGTTCATGTTATTGCGGTTAGAAAACACATAGGTAAGCTTCGTTTTCCCGCATGTCTCCCTTTAAATGCGATTTATTAATTACAAACACGTTGTTAGTAAATCATTAATGAATTAAAATGAAAGGATTACTTCCGAGCAAGTCTCGTTTGCGAGTCCTTGCTCCATCAATCCCCTCTCTGATGGCATCTTAAGCCATCACAAAATTACCCATCCCATCCCAGATACCAACTTTAACACTTCTCAGTTTTTCTCTATTTCTGCTCTCAATTTTTCATCAGTCAATTCATTTCCTTCCAAATCCCTCATTTTCTTATATAATCTTCCTTTCATTTCTTCCATCTGTATTTCATCATATTTTCTCTTTCGTTTCTGTCCCTTTCCTTCCCTTTCAAAATGTACTTTCTCCTTCCTTCCTTTTCTACAACACTTATATGTAATTATCATTAACATCACTACCGTTACTATCATCACTAATGGTATTATTATTTGACCTAGAAAACCTTTCCCAAAATTAACAAACCATTTCCCTATTGATGTTATACTTTTTGTTAGTCTTCCTCACACACTGTCAACCTCCAGTTGGGTCAAATCTTTATGCATTCTCATAATGTTTTCAATATATCCTTTAATCTCTCTGCTCTTGTCCGGAATATAAGTGCAGCAATGTTGAATTTTCAACATGCCACAAACTCCACCTTCTTTTGCCAATAATATGTAAAGAGCAAGACGGTTCTGTAAAACCATAGACCTGATTGCAACCATTTCTGTGTTAATCATTAAGAATCCTCCTGCAGTATCTGTAGAAAGACGATCAACTATGGTTGATAACTTACAAATTTTCTGAGAATTTAGAATGACTCCAACTGAGGGTATCAATGCACTAAAAATGTCTCCTACAATTTCAGAAAAACTAGCTCTTTTTCTACGTGTTAGTCCATTAGTTCTTCCATTGATTTTATTTACATGATAAATCTTTGGAAAAACTATTCAAAAATAACAGCTCCCGTACCATCTTGCAGGTAACCTATAATAGGCATTATTCCCACAAACGTAATACACTCCTGGAAACACAGGATCAGTTCCCCCTTTTAGTCCCCACCCTCCTAAAATTAGGAAGTTGTGTTCACATTCACTGGAACCAATGAAATTATTGTTATAATCTGTCTTTAATCTATGGAGGCAGAATTTTCCCTTTTTCACAAAGTCCAGGGACATCACAGCATGAGCCTTGCCACTCGCATAGATTCCCTCCTTCCCAACCCATGGGGCTACATAGGTTTTCTGTTTGGTTGCCTTTCTTTTGAAATCCTGTCTCCTTTCTTTTACTAAATCTCAAAAATCTTTTTCTTCTTTTCTTAATGTACATGTTAGATTACCTTTACGTGCCTGAACTAAATCTATTGAACTCATTGTTAAGAAAAATTCACCCATAAACTGTGCATTTTTACTAGTAGCTACTGGATTCATATTTCTTCTAATAGGTAAATCAGGAAATACTACATCTAGATTAGAATAAAAATACTGAAGTCTCCCTGAAGCATAAAATAAACTTGATAAAATACTACATGACACACCATACGTTAAAGGTATATGGTGATACGTCACCCCTTCCGATACTGATGTGGGTAACTTCATACACACGTAACAGTTGTTAATTTCCATAGTACTAACATATTGAAATAACAATTTAATAAACACATTAGAAGACGTATTATAATCTGATTCATTATGATAGTTTGCTTCATCTTCCACCCCTATTTCTATTCCAGTTTCTTTTATTCTATCCACCTTAATATTAGTGTCTGTATTATTCTTATCACTCGTTTTCATTAACAAAGGTACTCCTACTGTTAGGAATAACCATACTAATGCTACTGATAAAATACTGCAAAAACAACATCTAAAACACTTTGGGGCAGATTTACAATTCTGGCGCATCCCTGCAAATCAGCAGGGATGCGCCATGAAAGATGCGTGACGCAAGTTTACCCTTGCGCCACCACAGATGCGCCGCATTTACAATGCGGCGCATCATGGCGCAAAGATAAACAGATGCGTGTCGCATCTGCCGGCGTAAGGTTAGCGCAGTGCTGGAGTTGTGTCGCGGGCGCGACGCAACTCCAGCACTGTTCCAACCTGGTCTATCCTCAACATGGTGCGTCACGCCTACGCCTGCTTCAAGCAGGCGCAAGGTTTTGACGCGCGGGGTCGGAAGAGTGACTGAGTGAAATCTTGTAGATTTCACTCAGGCACTTTTCCGAGGCGTTCCTGCACCGGAACGCCCACCCTGCGCCAGACGCCCACATGAAACCTGGACGCAGGTTTCATGTGGCGCAGGCTTACAACGTGATGCATCTTCCTAGATGCGTCACGTTGTAAATACTCCGCAGCATGGCGCTGGCTTTACGCCGCCGTTGCGTCACAGAAGTGACGCAACGGCGGCCCAAAAGTGGCGCACGGGGCTTGTAAATCTGCCCCTTTCTTTTTAATCCACATTCTGGTTTTCCGGTAACTTCAGTTTCTGCCATTTTTCTCCTGAGAAAATTTCTTTTCTCTTATCTTTTTCTTTGTCAGTTTTAATTTTCTTTTTCGTTCTTAAGGAGGCCTCAATTTGCTTTCATCAATCTGTGCAATATGAACCTCTTCTGTTTCATCAGACAGATCTAGAGATTCACATTCCTCGAGTATAACGTAAATCCACTCAGGAGCCTTGTATCTCCTGTTTAAGTTTCTCAATCTTGGACTTCGAGTTATCTTTGCTAAGGTTTGTTAAGGTCTTGTTTGACTTGTAATTTCATTTACTTGTTCTGGTTTCTTTTCTGATTTTCTCAAATGATATCTTAATTTCTTTACTCCAGTTGGCCAATTGTCTCCCTTTCTGACTCTTTTGATTTGTACTGCGTTTTCACCTTCTTTATCTCTTTGTAAAGTTCTTTTTATTTCATTTATTCTGGGCACAATCTGTTCTGTTTCTCTGTTTTCTGTGCTTGAACCTTCTTTTACTTCCTCCTGCTCAGGTCCTACCGTATTTTGTTCTTCTTCTTCCTGAGCTTGTTCTTCTATTTCTATCTGACCCTGTTCAGGTCTTACTTCAAACCTTTCTTCTTCTGCCTGAACCCGTTCTTCTGATTCTATCTGGTCCTGTTCAGGTCTTATTTTAAAATGTTCTTCTTCCGCCTGAACGTGTTCTTCTATTTTTCCATCCTCAGGTTTGTGTGTGTCTTTTTCAATTTTCACCTGAGTGTGTTCTTCTTTCCCTGTCTCTTCCTGTCTACTTTCCTGTCTTTTCAGTTCTGTTCTCCTTCTTGTTTCAATGTCATCATCAATTATTTCAATCACTGGTATCCATTCTTCCTGACTTATCTCTGGCTGTTCGTCATATGGTTGCCTTTCAGAATCTATCACTCTAGATTCTTCAATTTCACAGCTTACAACACCTGACGCTTCAGCCTGTTCAGTCAGTGGTTGCTCTTGTTGTTCTGATGGGCTCGGAACTCTTCTGGTATGGCTGGCATGAATCCAATTGGGCAAACCCGCACACTTCACTGCTGTGGTAGTGACCAGTATGACTTGTCGCGGTTTATCCCACCTTGGTGCTAAGCACGACTTTCTTGCGTGTTTTTTCACTAGCACCCAGTCTCCAAGATTCAAATCATGCGCTTGGTCTGGCTGTCTTTCAACTGCGTCTTCTCCAACCTGGTGAGAGATAGAACGCATCATTTCAGCCAATCCTTTGCAATAGTCCAATACCAGATCATCAGTTATACTCATTAGTTTATTTCCAGGAATAAATGCCTGTCTCATGGCTCTTCCCATGAGAATCTCATGTGGGCTCATTCCTGTTTTTCTGTCTGAAATACTTCTGAGACCCATCAATACAAGAGGTAATGCATCTGGCCATTTCAGCTTTGTGGATGCACACACCTTTCCCAATCTTGACTTGATTGTGCCAGTCATTTGCTCAACAATTCCAGAAGCCTCTGGACGATAAGCACAGTGTAATTTTTGTTCAATATTAAATGCAGCACAGATTAATCGAATTATTTCATTATTAAAATGAGGGCCTCTATCCGTTCCAAAGTGACTGGAAAACCAAATCGCGGAACCAACTCCCTCAACAATAATTTTGCAACTGTAAGACTGTCATTTCTTCGAGTGGGATAGGCTTCCACCCATCTTGAGAAAAGGCATACTATGACAAGTATGTATTTCAGTCCATTGCATGTGGGCAATTCAATAAAATCGAACTGTAGTCTGGTGAAGGGTCCTTCTGCCTTTCCAATCTTTCCCCAGCTTACCACTGTCTTTCTACCTGGGTTCTGCTGCTGACAGGTTAAGCATCTTTGACAAAGGCTCTCTGCGATTACCCTGAACTTTGGATTGTACCAACTCTGTCTGAATAGCCTGATCATTGAGTCTCTCCCTATGTGTGTTGCTCCATGATACACTCTTGCCATTTTTTAAAGCAAACAATCGGGCATGACTGGTCTTCCATCTAAATACACCCATACCTCATCTTGGTGTCTCTTTGTACAAGCTGCCTTTATCCAAATTTCTTTTTCTTTTTCCTCAACTTCTTCCTGCAATTGTCTAATCTCGTCCCATGTTTCTGGTACTGAGAAGAACATAAGTTGGCATCTGGTTTCACCCGTTTCAATTTTTCTGTTTATGGCCACTGCATTTTTGGCACAGTATTTGGCCACTTGATCCGCATAATGATTGCCTGCAGTCACATAGTCATTTCCTGACTGATGTGCAGCGCATTTTATAACTGCTATTTCTTTTGGCAATTGTAATGCTTCCAACAAATCTTTCACATTTTTGCTGTTTCTGATAGGAGATCCTGAAGAAGTCAGAAATCCCTCTGCATCCAAAGCTGGCCGAAGTCATGCACAACCCCGAACCCATATTGACTGTCCGTAAATATGGTTACTCTCCAATTTTTCCCTTTTTGCATGCCATTGTTAAGGCAACCAATTCAGCTACTTGTGCAGACTTGACCCCAGGTAAACAGGATGCTTCAATTACCCCAGATAATTTACAAACAGCATATGCAGCACTTAATCCTCCTTCTTGTGTCCTGAGGCAAGAACCATCTACAAATAGCTCATGGTCTGCCTCTTTCATAGGTGTAGCCTTTATGTATGGGGGGGATTCATACATAGCTCAGTCACGTCCAAACAATCATGATTACTCTCATTTCTCACTTCTTCATTACAGGGGTCTGGCAATAGGGTAGCTGGGTTCATAATCGTACATCTTATCACAGACACGTTCTCATCTCCCAAAATCACTCTTTCATACTTAGTCAATCGACTAGGGGTGAGATGCTGTGTTCTTGTTCTCGTCAAAAGAATCTCAACTGAGTGTGGAACGAAAACTTTCACCGGATGTCCCATCACTATCGACTCACTTTGCTCCAGACTCATACAAGTAGCAGCTACTGCTTTTAAGCAGCCAGGCAATGCTGAAGCCACTGGATCCAATGTGGCTGAAAAATATGCCACTGGACGTCTACTCAGTCCATGTCTCTGTGTTAAAACTGAAAGTGCACAATTTTCTCTCTCACAACAAAACAAAGCAAAATCTTTTGAATAATCAGGCATGCCCAAAGCAGGAGCCTCACATAAACAATTTAGCAATTTTACAAATGCCTCTATGCAGTCATCATTCCAATCAATCAGATCTTTTGCTCTTTTTTGAATCATCTGTATTAATGGCTTCGCTAACATAGAAAAACCATTAATCCATTACCTACAGTACCCAACCACTCCCAAAAACATTCGCATTTCTCTCTGAGTCTGTGACAGTTGCATCTCTTTGATTATTTTTATTCTTTCCGGTGTCACTTTTCTAACTCCTCTTTCTATTATATGCCCTAAATATCTAACTTCTTGTTGACAGAACTGTAATTTTTCTGGAGACACCTTGTGTCCTCATTCTGCAAAATGGTTCAGTAATGCAATTGTGTCCGTGACACAATCTTCTCTTGTTTTTGATGCCACCAGTAGGTCATCAATATACTGTACCAAAACAGATTTTCCTGGCATAACCAACGATTCTAGCCACTTTTTCAAAATCTGATAAAAAATGTAAGGACTCTCTGTGTACCCTTGAGGAACTCGACACCATGCGTAAATACGATCCTCAAACTTAAACGTGAAAAGATACTGGCTGTCTGGATGCAAAGGAATAGAAAAGAAAGCTTGGCATAAATCAATCACTGTAAACCATCCTGCATTCCAAGGTATCTGATAAAGGATCACTGTTGGATTTGGCACTATTGGACAACAGGGAATTACAATTGTATTTATTTTCCATAGATCTTGCACTATTCTGTATTTTCCGCTAGGCTTTTTCAGTCCCATTATTGGCGAATTACAGGGACTACCCATCACTTCTTTTAAAATACCTTGTTTAACCATTCGTTCGATTTCTGGAATAATTCCTGCCTTTACTTCTGGACTCATTTTGTATTGTCGAGTGTTTGGATACACTGCACCTTCTTTCACTGTCACTTTAACTGGGTCTATATTTGTCATTAGCCCAATGTCTTTTCCTGTAAAATCCCATACTTCTGGATTAACTGTGGTTCTCAATTCTTCTGGTAATTCATTTTCAGTTATTAGGGAAAACATTTCATCTATTTCTGTTCCCTGTTTGGCTAACATCATCTTGTACACTATGTCTTCATCTGGGGTTTGGAAAGCGACACCATCCGGTGTACAATAGATCGTGCAATTCATCTTGCACAGAAGATCTCTTCCCAACAGATTTACAGGACTGGAATCACAAACTACAAACCGATGCATTTCTTTAAAATTTCCAATTTGCACCTCCATTGGCTTGGTAATTGGGGTTCTAATCTGTTGGTTCGATACGCCCACAACTTGGATTGACTCTCCCGAGAGGGGTAAGTTTGGGATGTCTGCTGTTCTCACAGTAGACCTGGTAGCACCAGTATCCAATAGGAAAGTAATGTCTTTGCCTTCTACCTTCCCATCAACAAATGGACCTGACTGATCTACCGGCAAGGATGCGCCAAGCACGCACTCCTCTTCCTCCCCCCTCAGGCACCGTCATTGTGTGTTATCTGAACACTCTTCATCATTCTGTAAAAAATATTGTGTGATCGCTCTATTATTCTTACCACTTTCTCCTTGTTCGCACTGAAACCTCGATGATTCACAAAATTTGGCATAGGAGCTGGTGGCACCTGATATTGTGGTGTAACTACCTGCTGCTGCTGATTCATAAGTACTTCATTCTGCATCTGTGGGATTAAATTTTGATTTGGCCCATTATTATTCTTATTATTCTGAGTACTCTTACACTCGTTCTTCCAGTGTCCAAGCTTTCCGCACGCATGACAAGGAAACTTCTTTTTCACTTCTTCTCTGTCCATTCATCCTCTATATTTATTACCACTCGCTCCTTGACTATTCTGACTCTGTTCTTTCATTTGATTATTACTTTGGTCATTTGTTTTCTCTTCTTGTTGTTCTGCCAATTTAACTTGTGCCCACATCATTTTCTCTTTTAGCTTCCTACGCCTGGCTTCAATGTCATCCCCGCAATATTTCGCATATTTCAAAATCTCATCCACTGTCTTGCTTTGCCACCACAACATGTGCTGCTGTATCATCTGACTGATTTCTGGTTTCAAACCATATACAAACCGATACACGAAATGTCCCATATCTTTGTCACCTATATTTTCAAAACCACTATACTGCTTAAACACCTGTAGTAGCCTCTCATAATATGCATGTACAGATTCATTTGGTTCTTGTGTTGTTCTATCTATTTTTACCCAATCTGTTTCTTTAGGAGGAATTTTCCCTTTCAAATACGTAATCACTTGGTGATACTTTTTCATCACCTCGCCTGAGGGTGCTCCTGTCTTTGCATCTCTAGCATACTCCTCATTAGGCCAATCAATCGTAATTTTACATTCTGTCCATAAATCAGCAGGTACCACTATATCAAATAGACCATCCAGGTCTTTCAACAAAACCTTTGAAACCTTCACAAATCTCTCTACCTGTTTGTACCATTCAACTGGTTTTTCTCTCAGCTTTGGAAAATCATTTGTAAATGACAATATATCTTGTCTACTCCAAGGAACATGAACATATCCACCTCCTGGAACCTCTCTCATTGGACACAATTTTTCCACTTTGCTTGATTCTCTTACTGGAAATACAGCTGCTGCTTCTCTCGCTTGTACTTCCTCTTTCTTTCTTATCCATCTAATTCTCCATTTATCAATGTCTCCCAATTTTCGCAATATGTTCATTAATTCCTTTATCTGTAGTCTCTTTCGAGAAGCATTCACACTTTCTAAATCTTTGTCAGTAAATTCCACTCGATATGGTTTCTGCAACAACTTTGATTTCCCTATGTCTATTCCAATCTCTGACAGCAACTTCAGTCAGTCTCTCATGAAATACCCTTGCTCTCCTGGTTATACTTTTACATAAAAATAATAATTCCTCATCATTGTAAGTGTTCAATCTTTCTGTACCCACACATCCTGTCATCATCTCTTCTAATTCTACTTTCAATCTGCTGATATCTAAAATCCTTGGTATTGGGTTCTGATTATCTCTCTCCTGTGCCCATCTTTCTATTTCTTCGGAGGTGACTACTGCTGTGCCTCCAGTTCCAACAGGAACCAAAGGTCTTCTTTCTCTTAAATTCATGGGTGTGACTCTCTTTGGGGTTTCCATTAAAGTTTCCACATTAGGGAGATCCATTAATGAAATAACTGACTCACTTTCGCTAACTTGATCATCTGTAATTATTATTTCTTTTCTAGGACTATTTAATGGGATTGTCACAGATTGCGGTTTCTGGCTAATCTTATTATCTCCATACAATGGGATTACCGGACCAATGGTCACTGGTACTGTTAAAGCTTCAGTATTCAAATTTAATTGACTTATCTTTTGAACTAGTTCTTCTCTAGTTTTATTCAAAGCATCTCTTTCATTGTCCTGCAACACTCTGTTGTATGACGTCTCATGCAGAATCTGTGGAGTCAATGGTATTCCCATTATTGGCGCACTTGGGACAACCTTACTAGCTGCTTCTTGATACGGGGGTGGATTTTTAATCAAAATATCCTCTAACAACTCATCATCCGATTCACCATATCCTGCTGTATTCAAGTGTTTCGTTTTCTCCTTACACTTTCCTCCAGACTGTCCCTCAGCCATTAACACTGGATATAACCCTTCTGATACCATAGCTCTCCTCCATTGTTTCATCTGCCCTTCGCGTGACTCATTCAAATGTCTCGGAAAGAATCCTCTATACCTTCCACCTCTACATTTCTCTCGCTCATATGACTCAGCCTCCCATTCTTCCAAAGCCTCATATTGAGTTAACCTAGGTCTAGGTTCCAAATAATTCATCTTTAATCTCAAATTCTGAAGAATCCTTCCATTAAGCGTACCATTTTTAGGAAATGCTAGCACACCATCATCCTTTGTATATTCTATCCAATTTTCCAACCACACGCAGGTATGATATCCTCTTTCCATCATCATAAATGATGCTGGTGTCTTTGGTGGCGGAATAGGAATTCCCTCTCTAGTCAATACAGGCTTATCTTTCACAAAGAAATTCTTAATTTTCTTAAAAAATGACATTTTTCTTTTCTCTCCATACATTCTTGAGGAGCGGTGTAGGAAATTATATTCCGCAAACCCTTGAAATCTTCTACCTGTACGTCTTGCACTAACAGTCAAATCAAAATCCTGCATACAATCTTTCTCTCCTCCAATCCTAGCGTGGCTTCAAACTAGCTACCCAATCGAATCAAACTCACGTCGGCGATCTGACCAATGCCAGCGCGGCCTTTTCCTCACGTCAGTTCTGCTCCTTTCTACTGACCCCTCCTTTACAGGGCTGCTCCTGTCACACGCCCGCTGCTTCTACCAATCCCAGCACGGCTCACTGTGACGTCAGTACCACTCCGGCGATTTCTCACCCCTCCTTTACAAAGCTCCTCCTGTCACACGCCCGCTGTTTCTACCAATCCCAGCGTGGCTCTCCATGATGTCAATACCACTCTGGCAACTGACCCTCCCTTTACAAGGTAATACGAAACTTTATTTCTCAATACTTTTCTTTAAAATTCTTTTTTATTAACGACATAAAAACATTTGCTACTCTGTCTGTTCCGCTAAATCAAAGGATAGTTTATTTCTTTCTACTGTGAGTAAAACCTTCCGCTTACTCTTCATATAAGCTCCAGAGAACCTGCTACTCCTCCGGTATCACCCGTTTGGGAAATCTGAGACCAAAGTTTCACCAGCGAACCCCTATTGCTGTCAATCTAGCTTGGAAGGACCTGCTACTCCTTCAGGGTTACCCTTTCTAGGTGATATAACGCCTAAAGTTTCACCAGCAAACCTCCTTGCTATCAATCACTCTCACTTTTATACAGAAAATAGTCCCTACCTTAACACTGCCAGCCCTACCTAGCTTCTCAGTGTTATTCCAACAGACGAGTAACCTCACTGCGGTTTCTATCGCCACCCGCTATTCATTTCCCGGGAATTTTCCAGACGACATTAAAACAGAACGCTAACTCTTTTTGTTAAAACATAAATCAAAAATCAATAATCTATACTTATCACCAAACTAGTCACTAACAACCATAGCTCTGCTACCAGAAAACTGATCCAGCGGTGTACTAGCAGCAGATACTCCACTACCATATACTCACCTGGGCCCATACAACTTACTTCCACAAGACAGCAAGTAGACCGCTGGAACTTTTAGTTTATGTGTTTCATACCTCAAAATCTAGTTATTTCTTCTCTAACTAAACCTTTCACTGATCAAATAGTTCTTTCCTCTGGTCAATGGACAATTAGGTAAAACTAGTTGATGGCGATAAATGACCTAATTTATTAAACATTCCTTAATTATGAAGACATAATCACAGACTCAGGAAGTTTTGAAATCTTTATCTAAATTAAGTGAGTGTGAACCATCTCAAAGTTCCAGTACAAACACCCTCATTCGCAAGAGTGCCAATTCAATCAAAATCTACTAAGTATAAAATTTCAAATCCACACAACGACTATGCACAGAAAGAAGAGGACAGAGAGAGAAGAGCATCTATCAATCGATGAATTTATAGTTACCAAGAATGGTGTGAAGATGAACCCCCTGGCCAAAGGGCTGGTAAGGGTCCTCGGGATAGATCAGGAGACAAAGACTTCAGGACAGGAATCAGGACAGGATACTTCACCTTTCTAGTTACCGACGACTGTGTCGCACCCCTCTCTGACACTCTCTTCCTCCTCGTGATTCTTCCGCGAGCTTCTTTCTAACCCAATTAATTTAAATAGATGGTTCTGCATTCGATTTTCTTCAGCACCACCCACAGCACCGTCAGCATCCCGAGCTCTGCATCACCTTCCCTCCAAGCTCTCCAGCATCGCGCCTTTCTAACTAACTAAACTACCTCAATTATACCTTTTCATTACCGAGTACCACCCATTAATGTTTCAATTTCGCAAAATACTAACTCTGATTGGACAGGCAAGGGGGGGATGATCATCACACCATGCTTACATTTCACTTATTCCATTAAATCATTGTTTCAAACTCCTCCCCGCAAACTTTATTAAATCATTTCCTTTCCCATACATCTCCAAACTTTATTACTACAAAATGTTGCGATATGCTGAATAAAACTCCTTCATATGAACTCTTCACCCTCATGTTCCCAGGGCACATCTTCGCTGGCCTTGGACGCGTGACAAGTTCTTAGTCATCTTTTCGCATTCCCTCGTCAGCGCGCATGCGTAGGGTCACGTCAGTCGGCTTGATTCAGACAAGTTTTAAAGGCCCAAAAGCGCACTAACAATAAAATCAAAAGAAGAGATGTTATTTTCAAAAATAACTGATTTCACTGTATACCACCAACCTCTACTCTAACCCATTCTATTTATTATTGCCCTTTCTGTATTTGCATTAATATAAAACTTATTTTTCTAATTCAAGCAAGCAGGTGCCATGCATGTGAGTTTTCAAGCGGCCATTTTATAGTTCTTTGCGCAGGCGCCAGAATTTCCCTCCAAGCGTTAGTACGTCATACTACGTAGATGTAGCAGACGCATGCGCAGTAAAGATTCCCGTTAAAATACATTTTAGTCCTTCGTTCATGTTATTGCGGTTAGAAAACACATAGGCAAGCTTCGTTTTCCCGCGTGTCTCCCTTTAAATGCGATTTATTAATTACAAACACGTTGTTAGTAAATCGTTAATGAATTAAAACGAAAGGATTGCTTCCGAGCAAGTCTCGTTTGCGAGTCCTTGCTCCATCACTAACTCTGCCTGCACCTAGGGAAACCTAGCAAACCTATATATTTTTTAAAACTAGACACCCAGGAGAATCCAGGATGGGGTGACTTGACTGGCTCGCACCAGGTTCTGTTACCCAGAATCCCTTGCAAACCTAAACATTTGTAAAAAAAACAAATTTTCCTCACATTTCTGTGGTGGAAAGTTCTGGAATCTGCGTAGATCCACAAAATTCAACACACTTGGCGTTCCCCAATGTCTTCCGAGAAAAATGGTACCTCACTTGTGTGGGTAGGCCTAGTGCCCGCGACTGGAAACGGCCCAAAACCCAACATGGACACACCACATTTTCACAGTGAAAAGGGACCCTTTTTGCAAAGTGCCTAGCTGCAGATTTTGAACCCTAGCTCTGCCGGCACCTAGGGAAACCTAGCAAACCTATACATTTTTGAAAACTAGACACCCAGGGGAATCCAGGATGGGGTGACTTGACTGGCTCTCACCAGGTTCTGTTACCCAGAATCCCTTGCAAACCTAAACATTTGTCCAAAAAAACCACATTTTCCTCACATTTCTGTTGTGGAAAGTTCTGGAATCTGCGTGGATCCACAAAATTCCACCCACCCCGCGTTCCCCAAAGTCTTCCAAGAAAAATGGTACCTCACTTGTGTGGGTAGGCCTAGTGCCCGTGACAGGAAACGGCCCAAAACGCAACGTGGACACACCACATTTTCACAGTGAAAACGGACCCCTTTTTTGCAAAGTGCCTAGCTGTAGATTTTGAACCCTAGCTCTGCCGGCACCTAGGGAAACCTAGCAAACGTATATATTTTTGAAAACTAGACACCCAGAGTAATCCAGGATCGGGTGACTTGACTGGCTCTCACCAGGTTCTGTTACCCAGAATCCCTTGCAAACCTCAAAATTTGTCAAAAAAAACAAATTTTCCTTACATTTCTGTGGTGGAAAGTTCTGGAATCTGCGTGGATCCACAAAATTCCACCAACCCCGCATTACCCAAAGTCTTCCGAGAAAAATGGTACCTCACTTGTGTGGGTAGGCATAGTGCCCGCGACAGGAAACGGCCCAAAACGCAACGTGGACACACAACATTTTACAGTGAAAACTGAAACTATTTTGCAAAGTGCCTAGCTGTAGATTTTGAACCCTAGCTCTACCGGCACCTAAGGAAACCTAGCAAACCTATACATTTTTGAAAACTAGACACCCAGGGGAATCCATTATGGGGTGACTTGTCTGGCTCTCACCAGGTTCTGTTACCCAGAATTCCTTGCAAACCTCACAATTTGTAAAACAAAAACACATTTTCCTCACATTTCTGTGGTGGAAAGTTCTGGAATCTGTGTGGATCCACAAAATTACACCCAGCCCGCATTCCCCAAAGTCTTCCGAGAAAAATGGTACCTCACTTGTGTGGGTGGGTCAAGTACCCGCGACAGGCAAGGGCCCAAAACCTATTGAGGCGACTTCAAAATTACCTATCACAAAACAACCTGGTTTTGCAAGGGGGTCCCATGAGTTTTTGGCCCGGGCTCGGCGGCCATCTAGGGAAACCTACCAAACCCACATTTCTGAAAACTAGACACCCTGGGGCGTCCAGCAAGGTATGGCTTGCGTGGGTCCCCCAACATTTCCCTACTGAGAATCCCCTGCAAACCTCAAATTTAGATGAAAAAATCACTTTTTACTCAAATTTCTGTGTGGGAAAGTTCTGGAATCTGCGTGGATTCACAAATTTCCTTCTACACCACATTCCCCCAGGTCTCCCGATAAAAATGGTACCTCACTCGCGTGAGTGGGTCAAGTACCCGCGACAGGCAAGGGCCCAAAACCTATTGAGGCGACATCAAAATTACCTATCACAAAACAACCTGGTTTTGCAAGGGGATCCCATGAGTTTTGGCCCGGGCTCGGCGGCCACCTAGAGAAACCTACCAAACCCACTCATTTCTGAAAACTAGACACCCGGGGAGTCCAGCAAGGTATGGCTTGCGTGGGTCCCCCAACATTTCCTACCCAGAATCCCCTGCAAACCTCAAATTTTGTTGAAAAATCTATTTTTTCTCACATTTCTGTGTGGGAAAGTTGTAGGATCACCGGGCTGACACAAATTTCCTACCACCCAGCGTTCCCCCAGGTCTCCCGATACAAATGGTACCTCACTTGTGTGGGTAGGCATAGTGGCTCCAACAGGAAATGGCCCAAATCGTAGTGTGGAGTCTTCAAAATTACCTATAACAAAACTACCTGGTTTTGGGGGGGGCACCTGGGGTTTTGGCCCCGGGCTCGCCGCCATCTAGGGAAACCTACAAAACCCACACATTTCTGAAAACTAGACACCCGGGGGAGTCCAATGAGGTATGGCTTGCGTGCATCCCCCAACGTTTCCCTACCCAGAATCCCCTGCAAACCTCAAAGATAGCTGAAAAAACCACATTTTCCACATATTGTTGTGTGGAATCACTGTGGCGGCACAAATGTCCTACCCCACAGCGTTCTCCTTAGTGTCCCGAGTAAAATGATACCTCACTTCTGTGGGTGTCCAATGCAGAATTGGCTAAAAACGTATTTTAAAAAAAATGTAGGGCTTAGAATTCTCGGTGCTTTACCCTTATTCCCTATGTTTTGGGCTCTTCCCAGTCACACGCCCTTTCCCCACCCACACAAGTGAGTTATCATTTTACTCGGGAGACTGAGGGGAACGCTGTGGGGTAGGACATTTGTGCCGGCACGGTAATTCCCCCCCAAAATTTGTGGAAAATGTGTTTTTTTCAGCTAAATTTGAGGTTTGCATGGCATTCTAGGTAGGAAAACGTTGGGGGATCCACGCAAGCCATACCTCGCTGGACTCCCCCGGGTGTCTAGTTTTCAGAAATGTGTGGGTTTGGTAGTTTTCCAAGATGGCTGCCGAGCCCAGGGCCAAAAACCCAGGTGACCCCCCTTGCAAAACCAGGTTGTTTTGTGATAGGTCATTTTGATGTCTCCTCAATACGTTTTGGGCCCTTACCTGTCGCGGGTACTTGACCCACCCACGCGAGTGAGGTATCATTTTTATCGGGAGACCTGAGGGAATGCTGGGTGGTAGGAAATTTGTGGATCCACGTGGATTCCAGAACTTTCCCACACAGAAATTTGAGAAAAAAGTGATTTTTTTCAGCTAAATTTGGTTTGCAGGGCAGTCTGGGTAGGAAAATGTTGGGGGATCCACGCAAGCCATACCTCGCTGGACTCCCCCGGGTGTCTAGTTTTCAGAAATGTGTGGGTTTGGTAGTTTTCCAAGATGGCTGCAGAGCCCAGGGCCAAAAACCCAGGTGACCCCCCTTGCAAAACCAGGTTGTTTTGTGATAGGTCATTTTGATGTCTCCTCAATACGTTTTGGGCCCTTGCCTGTCGCGGGTAATTGACCCACCCACGCGAGTGAGGTATCATTGTTATCGGGAGACCTGAGGGAATGCTGGGTGGTAGGAAATTTGTGTATCCACGTGGATTCCAGAACTTTCCCACACAGAAATTTGAGAAAAAAGTGATTTTTTTTAGCTAAATTTGGTTTGCAGGGCATTTAGGGTAGGAAAATGTTGGGGGATCCACGCAAGCCATACCTCGCTGGACTCCCCCGGGTGTCTAGTTTTCAGAAATGTGTGGGTTTGGTAGTTTTCCAAGATGGCCGCCGAGCCCGGGGCCAAAAACCCAGGTGACTCCCCTTGCAAAACCAGGTTGTTTTGTGATAGGTCATTTTGATGTCTCCTCAATACGTTTTGGGTCCTTGCCTGTCGCGGGTACTTGACCCACCCACGCGAGTGAGGTACCATTTTTATCGGGAGACCTGGGGGAACGCTGGGTGGCAGGACATTTTTGGATCCACATAGATTCCAGAACTTTCCCACACAGAAATTTGAGAAAAAAGTGATTTTTCCAGCTAAATTTGAGGTTTGCAGGGCATTTCTCTGGGGGGGGGGGGCATTGCCATGCCCTGTTTGGGCATACCCCACCCCAACATCAATAAAAACAAATCCCTGGTTTCTAGTGGGCTTTCTGCCCCACTGGGGGGCAGATTGGGGGCAACTGCCCCCATCCGCCCCCTGGGGGGCAGAAAGACTGACATTTCTCTGGGGGGGTGGGGGCATTGCCATGCCCTTTTTGGGCAGCTCCCACCCCAACGTCAATAAAAAAAAATCCCTGGTTTCTAGTGGGCTTGCTGCCCGGGGCAGATTGGGAGCTACTGCTCCCATCTGCCCCTAGGGGGCAGAAAGACTGACATTTATCTGGGGGCATTTCCATGCCCTTTTGGGCAGCCCCACCCCAACGTCAATAAAAAAAATAATCCCTGGTTTCTAGTGGGCTTTCCGCCTCGGGGGCAAATTGGGGGATACTGCCCCCATCTGCCCCCCAGGGGGAGCAGAAAGACTGTTGCGCCCAAACAAATATGGGGGAGCAAAGGCCCTTGCCCAAGGGGCCGCTCCCCCCTCCCTGGTGCTAGTGGGTGGATCCCTGCTTGGGGATCGCCCTCCTGGGGTGATCCCCAAGCAGGGATCCACTAGGGAAGGGTACCATTGGAAAGGTGAGATTCTCCCCTTTCCAACGATACCTCTCCCATCTTTTTCAGTGCTCGGGGGCTGAGATAGCCCCACGAGCACCGAAACAATGAAACTGAAACTAAGTTTCATTTTCATTTTCATTGCAATGACGTCAGCGCTCCATGCGCGTGATCGGCATTGGAATGAAAATGCTAATTGGGCTCGGGAGGTTGGGGAAGCTCTTCCCCAACCTCCCGAGGCCAATAAAAAAAAGGGAAATCTCTCTGCTGTCTGCAGCAGAGGGATTTAGTGCCCCTGTTCTCATGACGGAATGGTTCCGTCATGAGGACAGGAGCACTGGTGCTTATGACGGAACCATTCCGTCATGAGCACCGAAGGGGTTAATAAATCTCATGGGAAGTTGTAGGTTGAACAAACATCAAAAAAATGCAATAGAAGAATTAATGAGAACAGGTTTACATGTGTACTAAAGACAGAGTTCAAGCTTGGCAAATATTTTATTCAATTTAATGACACACTAGCACAGCTTTGATATCAAGCATGCAAGGTTTTTTAAATGAATATGGCTGTTTACACCGCATGCGAATACATCGCATGCCATTACAACGCGGTTGTTACAACGACCGCATTGTTAGAACGCATATCATTACATCACAAGTCATTACAGCGCCTTGCTGTAGGGGGCGCATTGGACTTAGGAATAGTATTATTTACTATTCCTACTCCAGTTTGCGCAACAGCAGGGAAGGTGTTGGATTTTAAATCCAATACCAGTGCGCCCCCTACAGCAAGTCGTTGAAACGACTTGCGATGTAATGGTATGCGTGGTAACAACGCAGTCGTTGTAATGGTACGGCGTTGTGGAGACAGCGTTGTAAACGCTATTTCCCTTTTGAAAAATCACTGGTATGGAGGAACCAGGATGACTATTCTACCACAGAGGGAGTGCTGGTGGATACATCTTTGTGAGTCATAAATCCCAATAAACTTAATGAAACACAGGCTTATTCATGTTTTCTTTAGCCATCAAAAAGATCATCAAATAAAAAACAGACCCTAGGGTCAACAGAAGAAAAAGCTCCCAACGCTGGAGTTTGTTTATGAAAAATAAACTAATAAAACCCACATCCTTGTAGTTTTCTTCTTGGTTGTGGGGGTATTTTTTTTTTCTGTGCTTATCTACCAGATTTTACCTGGCAGAGAGGAACAGAAAAGGAAGGACATTATATCATCCACCCTAAATAGGGTGGATAATGTAATGCCCTTCCTCTGACAGCCCTTAGTCTGATGGGCCGTCAGAGTAAGCTTTCCATCGACAAGACAGACAGGGGCTCACCATTACCTATTTTAATTACTGATGGCACCCCAGATGATTTTGTTTCATTTGTACATATTTAATCCAATATGAGCACTTCAACGTAGGCTGTTTGTTCTCTGATATGTCTTGTAATATGATTTTACACGCCAGCTAAACACGTTCTGAAGTTATAAAGCGTGTGGGCCCCTGACTCACCTTGGTCCTATGGGGCCCCCCGCCTTCGCTGGGGCTATGCCTGTGCTTTCAAAGAGGCACCAACTCTGCCCTGCTTGTATCAGTAGTTGTAGGCCTTGGGATGATGGGTGGGACCGGTGCATCGAAGGGCCAGCTGGTTCCACACAATGTACTGCCCCGGGAACCTGCAGCAGTGGCCGATTTGGCTAGCTGAGGTCTCCCAGGCAGGGGTCATACCCACCATATTGGAATCTAGACGGCTGATGCCCTGGTGGCCCCAGTGCCCGGAACTCTCACTGCTTGGGGGCTATGCCTGTGCCTTCAAAGAGGCACCAACTCTGCCCCGCTTGTCTCAGTAGTTGTAGGCCTTGGGATGATGGGTGGGACCGGTGCATCGAAGGGCCAGCTGGTTCCACACAATGTACTGCCCCGGGAACCTGCAGCAGTGGCCGATTTGGCTAGCTGAGGTCTCCCAGGCAGGGGTCATACCCACCATATTGGACTCTGGACATCTGATGCCCCGGTGGCCCCAGTCCCCAGAACTCTCGTTGCCTGGGGGATTCAGGGCCACTGCTCCTGCCCCTGAGTTGCCTCCACTCTGCTCCACATGCAGGCAGCTCTGTAGGGGGCTCTCCTCTTGTAAATTTGAGAGGCGGCGATTCACACATCTGGCATCATCTTGGTGTAATTTCTACCCCTGCACTTGTGTTTATGCAGCCCTCTAAATAAGGAGCCTTAGTTATGAGTGCATATTGTTCACTTTCATTTAATAACATTTTTAGTCAGCCCTCTCAGTATAATGAACCTATTAACAAAAACTAGATTCAAGTCACTTTTCTGAGGATTGTTTTTCAGTAATACATGTGGCAAACCTTTTGTATCAACTCCTCCCAGACGTCATTCTTTCACCCACTCATCATAAAGTTTTCTTGACCTCATTTAGAATGTTCTGTCCTCTGAGGTAATGCAGCAATTTCTCATGAAGTGATTGTAGGACAAATTTACTTAGTGGGGACAGGATTAAAGTTGTTGGCTATAAGCCCTCACAATCAGTAGGTTTAGATTAGCTTGGAACCTTATGAAGATCTGAAGAATGCATATATAAAATGAATTTAACTAACTTGAACCTTGTTGAGTTCAAAAACAAATTGAGGTGTATAACTAAGGCATTGGGAGTGGTTCTCGGCTTCCAGAGTGCCGGATGTACTGAGTTTTCTTATATCCACAGATGACCTGTCATAGCTGGTTCCGCCCAAGGCAACTACAAATGCTCTGGCAGCAACTAAAGCAAGTGTATGTTCCAGTTCCAAAAATTATCAAAGTATATAAATTGGTTGCAGTCTGACAACTCAGACTTGTGTTATCCGTGCCACACCATTAGCATATGAAAACTCCCAAACTAGATCCTATTATTTAAACATAAACTTAATGAATATGCTGAACCAGTTTACTATCTTGAAAAGAACCTAAAATTCCTAACAAAAATCAATATTTTTTCCTGTCTCCATTTGAGAAACAGATCACAAGTTACCACAATTTGTGGAAAAAAATCTACACATGATTTTTAATGTGGTAATCCTTAATTCACCATCTCTCTTATTTTATCTGTGTAATGCAGTGATTCCAAAACTGGGTCGAGACCCACTAGGGGGTCACCAGGCGATTTTTGGTGGGTCACCAAACTCCAAGCAATAAATAAAAATGCCTTTAAATTCTGTAATTATCTTGGAACGTTTGCTGCGCGTCAATGCCAGAGGTCAAATGTCAGACTATGGGGTCGATTCCGATCTCGGTCGGAGGCGCACCGAACACTATTTGCCCGGAAAAAAACCCAGCCGAATGCGTGTTTCCCGACCGATTCGTACATACGTCCGAACGAGCAAGTACGATGCGCATAACTGCCCAGATCCCGACCCAGTCGTACTCACCCAATCCAGGTCCTGTTCCCCGACCGAGCCAGATCCGTAAACGCAGAATCGAGTCGCACAGAAGCCAAAATGCAGCCCCGTCCGGCCGGACTAGTACGATGCGCACTCCGTACGCGCCGAACCCGTCGCTACGCACGGCACGTCAAAGCCTCCGGGAGAGGCGCACATAAGCTCCGATTCGCGCCACAAGACGAACCACGGCTACGAGACGAACACGCCAGCCACGAGTACGAGTCGAAGCAACGAGAAAGACGAACCAACCATGAATCCCATCGCGCAGGTCCAACCAATACTCTACATCTATTACCGGAACTGGTACGGACGCGTACGGCGCAGAAGGTAAGTCAGACACCCACCACACAAACAAACCACACATACCCGACATATAACACACACACATAGGGATGCAGAAATTACTTACACCAGCAACAGCAGCACCATAGGGGCGGGATAGCTATCACCAATGCCATATACACCCATAGAGGCCTGGATGCCAACCACTACCACCACCCCTACTCATGGGGGCTGGATACCTGTCACTACTACCACCCCTACCCATGGGGGCTGGATGCCTACCACTACTACCACCCCTACCCATGGGGGATGGATGCCTGCCACTACTACCACCCCTACCCATGGGGGCTGGATGCCCACCACTACCACCCCTACTAATGGGGGCTGGATACCTGTCACTACTACCACCCCTACCCATGGGGGGCTGGATGCCTACCACTACTACCACCCCTACCCATGGGGGCTGGATGCCCACCACTACCACCCCTACTAATGGGGGCTGGATACCTATCACTACTACCACCCCTACCCATGGGGGCTGGATGCCTGCCACTACTACCACCCCTACCCATGGGGGGCTGGATGCCCACCACTACCACCCCTACTAATGGGGGCTGGATACCTGTCACTACTACCACCCCTACCCATGGGGGGCTGATGCCCACCACTACCACCCCTGCAAATGGGGGGCTGGATACCTGTCACTACTACCACCCCTACCCATGGGGGGCTGGATGCCTACCACTACTACCACCCCTACCCATGGGGGGCTGGATGCCTGCCACCACTACCACCCCTACTAATGGGGGGCTGGATACCTGTCACTACTACCACCCCTACCCATGGGGGCTGGATGCCTACCACTACTACCACCCCTACCCATGGGGGGCTGGATGCCCACCACTACCACCCCTACTAATGGGGGCTGGATACCTACCACTACTACCACCCCTACCCATGGGGGCTGGATGCCCACCACTACCACCCCTACTAATGGGGGGCTGGATACCTGTCACTACTACCACCCCTACCCATGGGGGCTGGATGCCTACCACTACTACCACCCCTACCCATGGGGGGCTGGATGCCCACCACTACCACCCCTACTAATGGGGGGCTGGATACCTGTCACTACTACCACCCCTACCCATGAGGGGCTGGATGCCCACCACTACCACCCCTGCAAATGGGGGGCTGGATACCAGTCACTACTACCACCCCTACCCATGGGGGGCTGGATGCCTACCACTACTACCACCCCTACCCATGGGGGGCTGGTGCCTACCACCCCTACCCATGGGGGCTGGATGCCTGCCACTACTACCACCCCTACCCATGGGGGCTGGATGCCCACCACTACCACCCCTACTAATGGGGGCTGGATACCTGTCACTACTACCACCCCTACCCATGGGGGGCTGGATGCCTACCACTACTACCACCTTTACCCATGGGGGCTGAATGCCTACCACTACTACCACCTCTACCCATGGGGGGCTGGATGCCTACCACTACTACCACCCCTACCCATGGGGGGCTGGATGCCTACCACTACTGCCACCTCTACCCATGGGGGGCTGGATGCCTACCACTACTACCACCTTTACCCATGGGGGCCTGGATGCCTACCACTACTACCACCCCTACCCATGGGGGGCTGGATGCCTGCCACTACTACCACCCCTACCCATGGGGGGCTGGATGCCCACCACTACCACCCCTACTAATGGGGGTCTGGATACCTGTCACTACTACCACCCCTACCCATGGGGGCTGGATGCCTACCACTACTACCACCCCTACCCATGGGGGGCTGGATGCCTACCACTACTACCACCTCTACCCATGGGGGCTGGATGCCTACCACTACTACCACCCCTACCCATGCGGGGCTGGATGCCCACCACTACTACCACCTCTACCCATGGGGGCTGGATGCCTACCACTACTACCACCCCTACCCATGGGGGGCTGGATGCCTGCCACTACTACCACCCCTACCCATGGGGGGCTGGATGCCTGTCACTACTACCTCCCCTACCCATGGGGGGCTGGATGCCTACCACCCCTACCCATGGGGGCTGGATGCCTACCACTACTACCACCTCTACCCATGGGGGGCTGGATGCCTACCACTACTACCACCCCTACCCATGGGGGGCTGGATGCCTACCACTACTACCACCCCTACCCATGGGGGCTGGATGCCTACCACTACTACCACCCCTACCCATGGGGGCTGGATACCTACCACTACTACCACCACTACCCATGGGGGGCTGGATGCCTACCACTACTACCACCCCTACCCATGGGGGGCTGGATGCCTGCCACTACTACCACCCCTACCCATGGGGGGCTGGATGCCTACCACTACTACCACCCCTACCCATGGGGGCTGGATACCTGTCACTACTACCATCCCCACACATAGGGGGCTGGATGCCTACCACCAACACCACCCCCACTCATAGGATGGGTAATGCATGACACAACCAGCATAGTCCAACATAAGGAATGTAAGAAAAAGACATCCCCCCAACACCATGACAAGCATGTGTAGACTGTCAAATGCCTACAACACTGAACATGACATTGAACATACAATGTGACCCCCTATCACATGTGTCACACATAAATGTGTGTGGCTCCACAATGCAAGCAGACTATGACCACTGTGGCAATGGGGTCTAAACCCCCATCATCACAGTGACCAAAATGTAAGTGTGGGGTCCATAGCTGAAGCACATTTTGGACATTGTGGCAATGGGGTCTAAACCCTTATCATCACAGTGACCAAAATGTAAGTGTGGGGTCCATAGCTGAAGCACATTTTGAACATTGTGGCAATGGGGTCCAAACCCCCATCATCACAGTGACCAAAAGGTAAGTGTGGGGTCCATAGCTGAAGCACATCTTGAACATTGTGGCAATGGGGTCTAAACCCCCATCATCACAGTGACCAAAATGTAAGTGTGGGGTCCATAGCTGAAGCACATCTTAAACATTGTGGCAATGGGGTCTAAACCCCCATCATCACAGTGACCAAAAGGTAAGTGTGGGGTCCATAGCTGAAGCACATTCTGAACATTGTGGCAATGGGGTCTAAACCCCCATCATCACAGTGACCATAAGGTAAGTGGGGCCATGGAAAAAGCTGCAACTGCCAAACAGCATGGCTGATTCCTGGTCACAGAACAACAAACACATCAGTGGCAAAGTAGTGTTCGTGTCCCATAGCAACATATATTGGGTGAGGCAAACAGTGCAGTGCAAATAAGACATACCTTTGGCCATGTGCAGACAAACATCACCCATGGGGGATGACACTGTCAACATTCATCAATAACACAATGACAGAAGTGACCATCATAATGCAGAACCACATATCTGCTCCAATGGGCACACAAATGTAGATATCCTGTGGAGACTGTAGATGTGAGGTGAACAGATACCATACCATGGCAGCAATGGGACACACAAACCATGATCATTGTGCTGACTGATGACCTAGGAGTCCCAGGGACAGCAGGTGAAACCCACCAAACAACATACAGCCAATGGCACACTAAAGATATGCCAATGCAGTGGTGCAGATGCACAAACACAAACAGGCAGCCCCACACTGCACATCAAACACAACAGGTGAGGGGGGTGCCAGTGTCCCCAGGCAACCACACAACACATGATGAGGCCTGAATACCAATTACACAGATGCGCATACAGTGCCACACAAAAGTAACTCATGGATCCGAATCCCCTATGTGGGCAATCAGGCATTGTTAGATGAGAGGGAGCACAAATCACACATGTCACACAAGCTTGTAGGAACAGCAACTAACACAGCAAGACACAGACCCACCACAGCACTACCCCCAGGGTCCCCACAATGTGGTGACCCTGGGCTGCATGAGAATCCCACTGTGATGACAAAGCTAGATGTCGTTCACACTGTGAACCACAGTCATGTGTCCTGAGCAACAAACTACCATCACACCTACACAAGCACAAATCAATCAGCACGGCCTGTCAGCCAAGGCCAACATGGAGGCAGGGGTCTAGCCGGGCAACAACTCTCATCTGCACACACTCAACACCACACACCTCGACCTCCAACAATGTGCAGCAGTGAAGCTCACATGCACTGGTGACATTGCACATGCACCCATGACAATCCCAGGGGTGGTGGTGGGAACTAAGGTGAAGAAACCCATCACACATGGCCAGTCAACAAGACTCCTGAATGTCTGACACACTGCACAGTACGGCGTACATGGACATGACGTCAATACCACACCAACCAATGGGATCCCGGCCACAGTCCCATACCAATGAAGAAGCCAAGGTCACCCACAAAGAACACACATAGACAACTTCCAACATTGCAGCTCTGACCCTGAGGAGTGGCAGCAGTCACACACACAACGTGTCACAATCACTGAAAGCTAACACAAACTGGAAATTACATGACAGGTGTAAACAACAAGTGCCAAGGGGAATCCTGACTGTGTCCCATCTGCGTTTGCCCACAAACTCAGCCCTGACAGCAAACACACCTATGGGTGACACCCTGATGACCAGTAATGTGCCATGCACCCACATCACAGAGAACCCAGGGAGAAGAGTTTGGGGGAACATAGGTCAACTCAGCAAGCATCACAAACAGGAACATCACTAGGGATCCCAGCCTGCCTAGCAAAATGGAAGTGAACACACACAGACATGCTCACACAACACACACCTTGTGCTCAGGCAATGTCACAGAATTACACACTGCCATGAGGGGACTCCACTCCTGTGTGAGGAAAGCTGTGCCATACGTTGTCTCAGTAGGGCTCCATCATGTCAGCAGAACACTTGGTCACACAGTCAACAATTAGCACTAAATGAAGGCTCCCGTCATATCAGCCTGGTCATGGGAGTGTCACCGAAATCATCAGCACAGATCCAACACACATGTATAGCAAGTTGCACTGATAACACAGATGAGTCCTTCCCCATTGATGCCCAAACTTGCATGTCCAGTGGAGATGGCCACACGGTCAGGGAAGTAGACTAATTGAACAATGGCAAGCACAACAGATGTGCAGGGCTGTAAGCCACAGATGTGATATTGCAAATAAAACTAGGAATTCCCATTGCCAAATCTTGAAAACATGACACCCTCATATTGCTGCAAAGGATGACATGGATACACTACAGGATAGGACACATTCCCCGTGGACCACATGGGGTCCTGCACAGTAACACTTCATTTTCATGAGACCAAAAATCACCATCACTGCAGCAAGGGCATGGTTAGCATCATCAACAACATGTACATCAGAAGCAAAACCACTAGAGAACAGAAAGTTGCTTTATTCTGCATTTGGGTGAGAGAAGTGAAAGAAAAAATATAACAAAGGCCAATGGCCAGTCCATAATTTGAGTCCAAACAGGGTGACAGTGCCAGATGTCACCTTTCGCATGCCTGCACTGCTACACACCAGGGACATTCCCCTCGGAGGGGCATACGGGGGGGGCAGGCCAGGCACCGCAGGGACAGGATCAGGGCTCACCAGAAGGAGGCAGGGAAGGGGTGGTGGGTGCTGGAGAGTCACTGACAACTGCAGTGGAGGTGTCTGACATGGTGTGTGCCGGCACAACTGGGGGCATGACTCAGATGATGTGGGTGCCGGCACGACTGCAGTGGGCCGTGCAGATGGAGTGCACAGGTTCCCCACTGCAGTGCCCAAGTCAGACGGGGTGGTAGTGGACTCCACTGCAGTGCCTATCTCCAGGGGAGGAGAATGGGGTTCAGGTAAGGTGGGCAGGACAGAGGGGAGGACACCGTCTCCACACCAGTGGCACAGACATGCGCAGCGGGGGTGTGGTGCTGGAAGAGCAAGTGGCAGGGGAGAAGGCCGGATCATTTTGGGGATGGTGTATCTGCGGGTGGGGGAACCTGGGGCAGGGTGTGGTGGGGGCACCTGTGGAGTGGGGGCCTGAGGGATGGAGGAAGGAGACTTGGTGGTTGAGCTGCAGGGCGGCGGAGGGGTCTTGCTCTTCCGGGTCCGGGGGACTTGCGGATGGGGGCCTCAGTCTGTCTGCGCCTGGGGGAGGGTGTCCGGGGGTGAGGGGCACTCCCTCTGTGTGGGTGGGCTTCCTCTTCCCCCTGAATGCTGGATCAGCTGTATTGGAGGGAAGAGGCCTAGGTCAGAGAGGAAAAGCCGCTGTGTAGGTGGGGTTGCAGGTGAGGCAAGGGAAGGGGCCTTGGAGGGAGAGGTATCTGAGGACTGCGCAGTGCTCGTGGATGTGTGTGTGTGTGCCTGGGCCCCATCCCCTGTGAGTGAGGTATCAGTCCCCTGACTGTGCGTGCGTGTGCGTCTGGATTTTGGCGTGTGTGTCTGTGTGCTGCTTGTGTCTGTGCTGGTGGGTGCCTGTGCCAGTGTGTGTGTGCTTGGGACAGGTAGGGTGCTGGGGAGTGTGGATGGGGCAGAGGTAGGAGGGGTGATGGACTGTCGGAGGAGGGACACTGCTGCCGTCAGGGAGGAGTCCATGGACCTATTGCTCCTCTGTAGGGCAGACATGCCCGATGAGATGCCCTCCATGAACGACACCAGCTGAGTCAACAGAGTGGTGTGGGCTTCGAGGACACTCAGCATTGCTGTCTGCCCTACATGGAGCTGGCGAAGGAGGTACACAGACTCCTCACTCAGGGCAGCAGGGGACACAGGGGCAGGGGGTGCGGTGCCTGGCACGAAGGAGACATGCTCCCGAACACGGGAGCCTCCACGGACCTCTGGAATGGGAGCCCATGGGAGGGCGGTGGTGGCGGGGACAGCAACACTAGCTGGGGTGTGGTGACTGCTGACACCCGCCTCCACAAGGGAGTCATCCTCCGAGCTGCTGTGGTCCTCAGCTGAGGTGGATGCTGCTGAGGACTCCTCGGTGTGGCTCCCCTCGCCCTCCGTGCCACTGGGTCCCTCCGACCACTCCTCGGCTGCTGACCCAGTCTGGCTCTGCGGCTCCTCCTGGTCCGTGGAGCTGTCCCCTCCTGTGGCCATGGATGTATCTGCAAACAATAGGGAAACAGACAAACATCAGTCACCTGCACTGACCGCACACACCATAGTAAGTACAGCACATTACAGACCAAGCCCTGGCATCCTTAGTTGAACATTGCCAAAAGTGCCCAAACAGAGTAGGAGAAGCCAATTGTCAGTCTGATGGTCAACCATGGCACTCACATCCCTCCTGGCCTTGCACCCATCTGTCTGGTGTCTGTCGGATGGCAATACCCCAGTGTGGACACATGCACCACCTACACAGTAGTTGGACAGTGCAGAGAACACTGTGAAGTATGTGAACATGCACACATCACAACTCTTGCCACTGAGTCAGTACAGAAGTCCGGATAAAGGGATGGCCAGAGTCTATTTTGAAATGCATGTGATGCATACCAGCACCAGACACCATGATGCACCCATGTCCTGATAGTCAATGCCACAATGGGGTGCATGTAGCACATGTCACTCCCCTGCAGGATCACTCATAGGAAGTTTAATGCCATGGCACAGGCATGCCTGCAAAGTCATACATCACTGTCTCCAGTCACATGGGCAGGGCAGCCAGACAACAACAGTCTGCACTGTGTCACAATCCTAGGTCATGGGGAATGCAAGTCCTGGAGCTGAACAAGTGCACATGTCCATCCCCCACACACCACATCATCTGAACTCTTATTTGTCCACGTCATACCAATTGGACATATGGGAGACCTGTAACACAACCCTCGGAACCTGAGCACCTCACAATCTGCTGTGAATGGGAAACAGCTGCCTGAACTTCACATTCGCATACCCCAGTCTGCACGGTCAAGTGATCAAACACCTATGTGTCACACAAGTATCGTCTCCTATGGTCACATCTCCAGTGGCATGCTGAGCCCTAACCGAGAAACACCCCAGTAGTCCTGACAACGAAGCCACAGCACAATGACACAGAGGCAGACAGCTGAGGGGACATATCACTGAGCCCAACGTGTCAGCTGATACACGGGAGTGGGAGTACAGAGTGTATTGTATGGCCTGGAGTAGGCATGACTGTCCTGCTCCACGTGAATGAGAGATGAGCCCTGGACAGTAGGCAGGTGGCTAAGTATGTGTGACACACTTGATATACATACTCCTGAGGCCCAAACATTGTTCCTACCCGCAGCATGGGTGTGTGCCAAATACCCCAGGCACATGTGGTGAATCAGCTCAGCAATTGGACCACATATCAAAGTAACACGCAGATTACATGTCAGAACACAGGCATTGTGTGAGCAATGGACCCACCCATGATGCCCACCACAGAGTTAGGGGAACAAATGCTGTCCCCCACCTTGAGCTAAGCAAAATGCAAGGACACAGTACCCAAGTGACACAATTCCCTGACTGTAAGGGCCACACCTGGGTATCAGATGAGGAGTGGGCAGTGCAAAATTGAGGGACATGGGTCCTGGACCACATGACTGATGTACTGTGGAAGTTTAACCAGGCCAGAGGAGGGCACATAGCATGGCAGACAAAGTTCACAATGCAGTCATGGACTCACCCCCTCCTTGCTGCTGTCTGGCCTTCAGCTGCCCATCCAGATCAGGGAAGACCACCGCCAGGATCCTGAGCATGTGGGGGTCCGGTGTCCGCCCCTCCTGCGAGGAGGCGACAGCTTCAGCTGGACGCGTGCGATCCTCTGGGTCCAGCCCCGAAGGTCCTGCCACCTCTTCTGGCAGTTGCCGATCCGGCGCTTGTAGACCCCCACGGATCTCACTGCCCGGATGATGGTCAGCCATATCTTCTGCTTCTGGTGGGCATCAACCTGTGAGGATGACAAAGTGAAAAGGCCATTACTACACATGCAACATATCCGTGCATTACACAGTTGGATATACATGTCTCAATCACAGGGGCACATGATGTACACAGGCAGTGCAACGATGGCTATGAACAGTTTGCCAGCAGTTACTACATGGTATCATTGCCTGGGAAGTAAAACCTCATTTAAATGCACTGTTACTGCACTATACCTGTTCAGTGCATGTAACTACACACTATGGGGGTGACAACTACTCAGTGAGCCTGCTAGCCAGTGGCGTGCACACTGTAAGTCTTGCTAGTCAGACAACATGCACATTTAGTAAGGCAGTGGACAGCACACTCACCTGCTCCCCAGCTTGCTGTACTGTGGAAGGAGGCTGTCCAGCAGGGCCTGGTTCTCCTCAGTGCTGAAGGCTGGGGCTCTCGCCACAGTACGTGCCATTGCAGGATCCAGAGGATGCAGATACAGCAGCAGTGGTGGTGGCAGATGTCGTCCTGGAGCATGTAGTGCAGGCAAGTGAGCTCTCAGGGGAACAGCCAGCATTATATGTGTGCTGCTGAGGCAGATACTGTCCCATGTGTCCAAAGTGATAGGTCCAAGTCGTTTGCATCTTCTGAATCTGGCCAATCCATGGAATTGCACCACTTACACACGCCCACAGCATGCTTCAAAAGTTCAACTTCATGAGACCCATGAATTTGCAACATTGTTGTGGGTGACCAACTGAATTCACTGCATCAGACTCGTTAAAGGTTTGAAAACGCGTCCGTTGCCATGCCAGGCCATAGCCAATGGGTGCGCACCGATCGGTCCATTGCTGTACAACGCGTACCCGCTCACATCATATGCAATGGCCAATGCGTGCGCACCGATCGGTCCATTGCTGTACAACGCGTACCCGGTCACATCATATGCAATGGCCAATGCGTGCGCACCGATCGGTCCATTGCTGTACAACGCGTACCCGGTCACATCATATGCAATGGCCAATGCGTGCGCACCGATCGGTCCATTGCTGTACAACGCGTACACGCTCACAACATATGCAATGGCCAATGCGTGCGCACCGATCGGTCCATTGCTGTACAACGCGTACCCGGTCACATCATATGCAATGGCCAATGCGTGCGCACCGATCGGTCCATTGCTGTACAACGCGTACCCGGTCACATCATATGCAATGGCCAATGCGTGCGCACCGATCGGTCCATTGCTGTACAACGCGTACCCGCTCACATCATATGCAATGGCCAATGCGTGCGCACCGATCGGTCCATTGCTGTACAACGCGTACCCGGTCACATCATATGCAATGGCCAATGCGTGCGCACAGATCGGTCCATTGCTGTACAACGCGTACCCGCTCACATCATATGCAATGGCCAATGCGTGCGCACCGATCGGTCCATTGCTGTACAACGCGTACCCGCTCACATCATATGCAATGGCCAATGCTTGCGCACAGATCGGTCCATTGCTGTACAACGCGTACCCGCTCACATCATATGCAATGGCCAATGCGTGCGCAACGATCGGTCCATTGCTGTACAACGCGTACCCACTCACATCATATGCAATGGCCAATGCGTGCGCACCGATCGGTCCATTGCTGTACAACGCGTACCCGCTCACATCATATGCAATGGCCAATGCGTGCGCACCGATCGGTCCATTGCTGTACAACGCGTACCCACTCACATCATATGCAATGGCCAATGCGTGCGCACCGATCGGTCCATTGCTGTACAACGCGTACCCGCTCACATCATATGCAATGGCCAATGCGTGCGTACCGATCGGTCCATTGCTGTACAACGTGTACACGCTCACATCATATGCAATGGCCAATGCGTGCGCACCGATCGGTCCATTGCTGTACAACGCGTCCCTGTACATGTCACTGGCATATGTCACCATGCCTGTCACAGATGAACGTATGCCAGCCACATTTACGTTCCAGGGACTCAGGGGCACACCAACAACAGCACAGCCTGTCCACACTGTATCCTAAGGCATGTAAGGCTGCATTACCTTTTCCGTGTATGGGGGTCAACATGTGGTTTTTGGGTGGCACTTTGGGGCAGCCACTCCCAGGCTGTGCACGTGTTCATGGGGACAGAATCCTTTGTGTGTTGTGCACATGACCACTGTGATGTGCAACTGTTCAGTTCAGAGCATGTGGCATGGTCACATTTCCAGGTTGTGTATGTGTATGTCATGTCACATACCCCCTGAGTCCCATGTGGGACGGTATGTACGTCACAGGCTGACGCATTGCCACAATAGTGATGGCCCTCCACAGTCTGTGTGCATGTTGTGTTTACAATGTCTCTGATTCCATGTGCACAATGGGGGACAGTCTCCACATCCACGTTGTTCGTGCATGGACTTTGATGTTGTGCGTGTGTGTGTCACAGACGTCCATGTCTGTCCTGCCGAGGCAAAAGGGACCACTACCTGTGGGGGTCATAGTTGTTTTGCTGTGGTGTATTCATGATGCACCATGTCATGCCAGTGTCCATGTGGCAATACAGGGTCCTTGGGAATCTACCTGTCAATGAGCTGTGATGCCTGGGGCACATCTGTCCTCACATGTCACTGTGGTGTGTGTTTGGAACGTGACAGCAGTACATGGGAACTGTGACACAGCCTAATGATATCCCATGGCACAACCTGGGACTTGTTGACGACACATGTTGAACTGTGATGTTAGATGTTGGCCATGTAGGTGCCATACATGTCCTTACGGAACAGCACACATCATGTACTTGTGTCTCATAATGATGTATCATGTGATATTGAGTATGGTCAATGCCACATATGTGGGGTGACTGACAATGTTTCTTTCTTCACCTATGCACTGCAGGGCACCAGCTGTCCATAGACCATTCCTTGACCTTGCATCCATGGTCGAACGGGACTGCATCCGACGGTACCGCTTCACCAGGCCGCTGATTGAGGAATTGACGGTGCGGTTGGCCCCACATTTGCAACCTGGCCGGACATACCCTACAGCGCTGACCCCCAAGGTGAAGGTGATGGCAGCCCTACACTTCTTTGCCACCGGTACCTTTCAACACACTGTGGCGTCTGCTGGTGGGATGTCACAGACCATGTTCAGCCGTGTGCTACGCGATGTTTTGGAGGCTATGTTGAGATACCTGAACCAGTACATCTATTTCCCTAAACTTCAACAACTCACTGACGTCAAGAGTGACTTCTATGCCCTGGGGAGGATGCCGCATGTCATTGGCTCCATTGATGGGACACATGTGGCTTTGGTACCACCACAGGCACATGAGCAGGCATACAGGAACCGCAAACATTACCATTCGGTCAATGCACTGGTGGTATGTCTTGCAGATATGAGCATCTCACACGTGTGTGCCCGTTTCCCCGGTTCTGCACACGATGCCTACCTGATGAGGAGTAGTCGCATCCCGAGGATGATGTCACAGATGCGGAACCAGCATGCCTGGCTTGTCGGTGTGTACTGACTTTGTACCATTGTGTGTGTTCTGCAATGTAGTATTCCACCCTCTTTTCCAACTCAGCTAATGTGCAATTGTCCGTATGTAGGTGACTCCGGATACCCCAACATGCCGTGGTTGCTGACGCCCCTCAGGAACCCTGTGACACCAGCCCAGATGCGCTACAATGAGGCACATGGTCGGACCAGGAGAGTGATTGAGCGGACATTTGGTCTCCTGAAGAGCCGCTTCCGCTGCCTAGACAAGACAGGAGGGGCTCCCATATGCCCCAGCAAAGGTGTGCAAGATTGTCATCGTCTGCTGCATGCTACACAACCTGGCAGTGCGGAAGGAGTTGCCTCTCATCCTGGATGACGATGACCAACATCCGCCACCTGTGGAGGATCCTGGCCTGGACCACGATGCCAGTGATGATGATGATGATGAGGGTGATGTCCGCACACAGCTCATCACCAACTTCTTCAGCTGAATGTGAGTATCCGGAGATGTCATGTCAATGATGTGAGTTTGCGTGATATGTGTTGGTGGTGCTCTGGTGCTGTTTGAGTGTGTCCATGTGCTACATGACTGTATGCGTGCAGCGATGTGTCCTTACAGGTAGTCTGTTCTCCCCAACAGTGTTGGCATGCTGACTTGGTTCTGTGTAGGTATCTTGTGACATGTATTGGGCATGAGTATTGCAGTTCTGTCCTGTTCTTCAGTGCTTTTGACTGTGTGTCATTTCTGTCCTTCACAGGGTACTTTCAGAGTTGTTTGGTCAACTGTGATCCCCCGACACCGTGATTCAACTTCCAGGGTGGAAGCTGTCGTTTCCCTACAGGTGATGTGCGCCACACCCATGGACTTCCTTTCTTCTACACTTGTTGACTGTGTGCCCACTGCCATGTGGGATTACCTTGCATCTGTAGTGGTTACAACATGTTGCAAATGTGTAATATACCTGTGCTTCACTTTGTGATGTGCGTTGTCTGTGGTCACACATCTGACTGACATTTGCTTACTGCACTAGTGGGCTAGTTAACAAAGACTGTGAATAGGTGTTGTGTCTGTGCATTGCACCGTATTTCCTGGCAACATCAGTGTAGGCGATGAGTCAGATGGCCCTGGTGTGTATGTGTTATGTAGCCCTGGTGGTGTGTCTCCCTCATATGTGTCACGTCGCCATGACTAACATGACGGTGTTGTACTTGCTGTAGCAGTTAGCATGCACAGTGTCATTTCGCAGATCATCATCTCCATGACAGAAACCACGTTGGAATCACAACAGAGGCAAGTATGGTGTATTAGTGAGTTTATTGACATACATGTGTGAGTATAGTGCACAGGATGGTGGGTGCTGTACATTGGGATTGTAATCCAAAGTTCCTAGATGATTTGGAAGTCCTGGTAGCAGAAATGTCCTGAGTAAAGTCCACAGTCATCTGATACATTGGTCCAACTTGTACTCCCCATGTCATGTGGGAGAGTTGTGTTGCATTTGACAGGGTGAACAGTTTGCACACAAAGGTGAATTTCCAGAACAGGTGTTGGCTTCCTGGGGGTTGTGCATGGCTATCGGCCTCTCAGTTGTCCTTCCTCGGACGACCCCTCTTCTTTGGGGGGGGAGCCTCAAGTGCAGGCTGCTGCGGTGCAGGGGACTCTCTGCCAGAGTCATCCTCCCTCCCTGTGGCAGTTGCAGTTGTTGCAGCACCAGATGTTGTGGGCACACAGGGAGGTGTTGACATGTTGGTGCAAATCTGGCGGAGGCATGTCAATATGTCCCTATGCACCGCCGTCAGTTCTTGCAATGTGTCCCACTTGGACTCCATGCGGGACATGTGGGAGTCCAAGCGGGCATGATGGGCAGCCTGCTGCTGTTGAATGTCCTTGAGGATCCCCACTACCTGGCTGACCTCTCCTGTGCTAGTCTGGTACGCATCAGCTATGCGTACCAGTTGTGGGTCATCATGCAGTCCAGACCCCTCTGCATACAGCGACCTATGTCTACCACCCCTCCCACCACCCCTGGCGACACGTGCAGGACCTGCGGTGGCACACACAGGTGACCCTGGGCCCCCTTGGGGGTTGTTACTGGTGTTGGTGTCCGTAGCTCCACGTTGGGCTGGGGTCCGTGTGCTGTAGTTGTTGGTGGTCCTTGGTCTGTCCGTGTCGGCAGGGGTGGTCTGTGTGTTGGCAGTTGTTGGAGGGGTGGGTGCAAGGGGTGCAGCTGGTGGTCCTGCTGGTGCTGCATGATGACTCACTCCGGAGGTGCCAGGTAGGTCTTCGGCATCCGAGGAGGGCGGAGGCGGTTCCACACCAGTGAGCTCAGTGTCCCCCGGAGCCTGGGACAGGGACTCCTCAGCGTCTGCTGCTGTGTCCCCATCATCACCTGTTTTTGGGAGACACACACAATGTATGTTATGTTTCTGCAGGCATCAATGGTTCACACACCTGACAGTTGTGACTGTACCTCTGGATGCGGGCCTGTACATTGCATTGTCCTAAGTTGTCACAGTCAGAGGTTGATATTGGTGTAGCACATTGTCCTGCATACTTGAAGCATTTCAATATGAATGTTGAGGTGTGTACATGGCCAACATTGGTTGTATTTGGTGGACATCCGGCCCTCCTTCTCCCCCCAGCCCAGTTATCCCACCATGAAGCATGCCACCCTTGCAGTGGGTTCAGGTTGACTCTCAGGATGTCAGTCAGTGGTGTCCTGTTGTTTGTTGGTGCCCAGTTCCCAGCATGGCCTTGTGATCCCCACAACAGAGCACCATTGTCAGACATCTTTGAAGTGGCTTTTCACTCCCTGTGAGGTGTGCATGCTTGAGTGTGAGCTTGCTGGGCCATGCGGGTGGGGATGTTGAGCTGTGACTACCACTCCCATCATGCTATTGCCTCCACCCCCTTCCCAGCATGCCCATACTTACTTCCTTTTGAGTGGACTTCACTGTGTGTGAGTGTGACAGCAATGGCAAGATGGCTGACAGTGGTGTCCTGCTGTTTGTTGGTGCCCAGTTCCCAGCATGGCCTTGTGATCCCCACAACAGAGCACCATTGTCAGACATCTTTAAAGTGGCTTTTCACTCCCTGTGAGATGTGCATGCTTGAGTGTGAGCTTGCTGGGCCATGCGGGTGGGGGATGTTGAGCTGTCACTACCACTCCCATCATGCTATTGCCTCCACCCCCCTTCCCAGCATGCCCATACTTACTTCCTTTTGAGTGGACTTCACTGTGTGTGAGTGTGTCAGCAATGGCAAGATGGCTGACAGTGGTGTCCTCCTGTTTGTTGGTGCCCAGTTCCCAGCATGGCCTTGTGATCCCCACAACAGAGCACCATTGTCAGACATCTTTGAAGTGGCTTTTCACTCCCTGTGAGGTGTGCATGCTTGAGTGTGAGCTTGCTGGGCCATGCGGGTGGGGGATGTTGAGCTGTGACTACCACTCCCATCATGCTATTGCCTACACCCCCCTTCCCAGCATGCCCATACTTACTTCCTTTTGAGTGGACTTCACTGTGTGTGAGTGTGACAGCAATGGCAAGATGGCTGACAGTGGTGTCCTGCTGTTTGTTGGTGCCCAGTTCCCAGCATGGCCTTGTGATCCCCACAACAGAGCACCATTGTCAGACATCTTTGAAGTGGCTTTTCACTCCCTGTGAGGTGTGCATGCTTGAGTGTGAGCTTGCTGGGCCATGCGGGTGGGGGATGTTGAGCTGTGACTACCACTCCCATCATGCTATTGCCTACACCCCCTTCCCAGCATGCCCATGCTTCCTTCCTTTGACTCTGCTTCCCTGTGGGGTAGTGTGCCTGTGCTGACAAGATGGCTGACAGTGTTATCCTGGGGTTAGTTTGGCTACAAGTCCCATGTGTGTCCCTGTGCTTCACACAGCATAACCCAGGGTGGTGGTTCTTTGTGGGATATTTAATTAGAGTGTGAGGCAATGCATTCTCCCAGGTGAGTTGTGTGGAGTTTGTGTTAGGGGTGTGTGTGAGAAGAGCTGCTGGTAACTATGGTCAGTGCTGTCAGTCCTCCTTCCCACCCAGCCAGATATCCCACCATGGTGTGAAAGGCAGCGAGTCTTCTAAGACCCTCAATGCTGCCCGGTGCAGGGTTCCACCTCTAATTCACTTTGGGTTCGCTATCAAAATAATGAGGCAAGTGCTGGAAACTGGAAGACAAGAAAAAGGTTTATTTCTCATGAGGAGATCACGTCAACTGCAGACACCGGGATGTCTGAGGGAGGTGTTCTGCTGATAACTCCTTTGGCTCTTCCTTTTATACAGGTTTGACACAATGCATTGGTTTCATCAACATGGTTACACAAGCTTGGGGTCCCCGCCCGGGCAGGTTGTCACACAAGCCCAACAGTAATTCTCTTCCCACCCAGGTCAAACAGACAATCTTATCTTGCAGCTGGACCTTGCTTCAGGGTCTAAAACATGTGAGACCGGCCAGATCTAAGAGTCCGTTCTGTTGATAAAAACAGGTCCCATTGTTGGTAACAACAAGTCTTGCTGTTTGCAGTGCAATAAATCATGTTGCAAGAGTCTTTTTGGTGTTTGGAACCTGTTTGTGTAACTAGGTGCAGTGAGGGGTAGAGTGTCCAAAGGTTTGCCTGAAAACAGAGATGAGAGGAAAAACGAGTTTGTGGCAGCAAGTGGCGCTGAGGTTTGTTGCGGCAAATAGAGTTTATAGCCCCCAGCACACGTACCAGGTAGGTCAGAGGGTCAGAGGGATGCTAGTAAGGGCAGGGTGAAACAAAGGTGACCAACAGAGTACAAAATGGCTGTGATAGATTAAAATGACTGCAACTTATGTGCACATAGAATTCCACCAGACAAGATGGCGCAGGTAATGTTCACGATTGTCGTTTTGCTTTTAACAGTGGCCCCTTTGAACATAACTAGCCAGCTTGTCAGTCTATTTCGATCTCCATAATGTCCTGTATCTCTTGATCATACATTACTCTCGTTTTTGTTAGATGAGTGTCCATAGTCTTAGGGTGCAAGGTAGTTATGCAAAGATAACACAAAGGTGGTATACAGTGTATACCCAAACAACAACCACATATTGTCAATTCTGGGACCAAGAGAATCATTGATATTTTCCAACCAAACTCCTTCAAGATGCCCCAAAGCCAACTTCCAATTGTCCAAGTCTCTGATCCTTGATGAATTTCTGAAGATAGTCTATGGAGATGTTCGATTGCTTCATAGACAGCAGAGTCTGCTTGATCAATGTCTTTAGAACGCTTTTCTCGATGATGCTCTGCAGGGGCTGTGTAGGTTGGTGGCAAAACAAAGGCGATGTAGCACGTGCCCCCCAGTTTCTTGGGAGCCAGGTGTAGGCTTTGGTTCCACAAACAAAGTACATATTGGGTGATGCAACAAGCGCTGGGGGTTGGCAGTGTTCAAAGTCCTTACAATGCTACACGTGCTGTGACCCACATTCTTAGTCCCACAGCCTTCAATGCATACAAGGCCAGAGACGTTCACCACAGATAGGGCCACAGTCAGTGTTGCAGCAGTTCTCTTCTTCAGGTAGGAAAATGTGGCTCTGTTAGGATTATTGAACACTTGCATTTCCACTGCTTCTTTGGAGGGGACATTAATCTGGAATGTCGCATTGAAGGTGTGAGGGCAGAAGGGGGCGGCTGTCCTTCCTGTTTTGTTTCGCCAGAACTCGTTGTAGAACTGGGCGATTGTTCCGTCGGAAGTGGCATTGTCTTTGTAACTTTCTTGTAGGAGCATCATCCAGGCAAGGCAAGATCCGTGAATAGAAAAGGGCGAAGGGATGAAAGGGATGGAATGTTCAGTGGCATGTGGTAACAGCCCACAGACCCAACAGTTGGTAGCATTGGTGGCAAGATTGTGCTGGTGCAACATCTGCACGAAAGAATTATTCCAGAATTCTTTGCGTCGTTCTCGGAGATGTGGCGGTAGTGATACCAGGTAGTGTTCTTTCTTGGTTGTTGGTTGCATGGTGGGTGACAATGTTCTGTATGCAGGTGCATTCTCTTCAATGATCCAGAGTGCGACCATTAGCAGGAGACAGGTGAGAAATGCGGCTACAAGTGCAATTGTCTTTGTGCTGTGCAGGTTAGCAGTCTTGGTATCTTTGCGGTGGTTTTGCAGGTGTTCAGTTTATCAGGACTTGCCAGGGGCCCGTCCACCTAGGCTCCAGATTCTTCGTTCTTTGGAAGTTGCGAATCAATACATGGTCGCCTGGCTTTATTTCATGTCCCGGGCCCCTGGATACGTCAGGCAAGGCTTGCTGCACCTGTTGGTGGTTAATTGTTAGCTCGTTTGTCAATTTATGCAAGTAATCCGACATTAATATGTTCAGGACATCGTTAATGGAGGTGGGTCTTGGTGCCGCCCAAATGCTCAAAGGGGTGGTCAGGGACTCCAAACCCTCCCCGTGGTACTACTGTCCCCTTCCCTGGGTTGTGTTGTAGGCAGACTATACATTGTTGTACTAGGCGTTTTGCAGATCTCTGCTATCTTGACGTTATGCCATACTCTGGTGATTAGTTCAATCATGGGGGTGGAGCCTATGTGTGCTGGTAAATGTGCCATGGTCAATATGGGGATGAGGTAGGCATTGGGTAACAGCCATTTATTTCCGTCTTTAGTTCTCCAGCAATCTTCCTCGTCTTTTAGTCCCACCTTTTCCCACTCGGTCAATTCGCCTTGTGTGCCTGTAGTCTGTATGTCCCTTACAGTGGTCCTAGCGTCAGTCCATCGCTCAGCTTGTGACCTGGTTACATACATTCGTGTCGGAGTTCTGTCTCCTGCCGTGGCTCGGGCAGTAACGTCTGCTAGTGCATTTCCCTGTCCAATGAGATCAGTCACTTTCCTATGTGCTTGGCATTTTATCACTGCTAACTTCTTGGGGAGGAGGACTGCTTACGTCAAGGCGGAGACTAAATCTCCATGCAGGATGGGTGTACCGTGTGAAGTCAGGAACCCTCTTTCTTTCCATAAGATCCCAAAATGGTGAACCACCCCGAAGGCATATTGGCTGTCGGTGTAAATGTTAACTGTCGTGTCAGTCGCTAAGATACATGCTCGTGTGAGGGCAATGAGTTCTGCAGCCTGGGCTGAACGTTGGGGAATACGGGCTGTTTCCAGAACGGTTCGGGCTGTGGTGACAGCGTATGCAGCTGAGGTGGTGCCGCCGGGAGTTTGATGCACGAACCATCCACCCATAGTTCTCCATCTGGTTCTAGAAAGGCGGTGTCTCTGAGATCTATTCTACTCTTTGTTTGTTCATCGGTTAGTGTCACACAGTCGTGTAGTGGAGTCACGCTAGGATCATTTTCGGGTAGGGGTAACAGTGTGGCTGGATTGAGGGTGGTGCATCGCTTTAGGGTAATGTGCGGTGCTAGCAGGGTCAACTCATATCCTGTCAGTCGGGCGCTAGTCAAGTGTTGGGTTTTAGTCTGGTTTAGTAGTGTGTCGACTGCATGGGGTACTAAAACAGTGACTGGATTGGAGAGTACTATTCCTTCGCTCTGGCGTATCGATACTGCTGCAGCTGCCACAGCGCTGCAGGGCACGCTGGCAGCGCTCTGGCTACTGGATCGAGGGTGGCAGAGAAATATGCACAAGGGCGTTGTTTGTGACCAATTGATTGTGTTAGGACAGACAATGCACATCCTTCCCTCTCGTGCGTGTAGAGGAAGAATGGTTTGGAGTAATCCGGGGTTCCTAGGACAGGCGCTGAACAAAGGGCATTGCGTAGTTCTTTAAAGGCTGACTGGCATTCGGGGGTCCAGGGGAGAGGTGAGGGGATGTCTTTAGCTAGGAGGAGAGAAGGGGTTTGACAATGAGGCTAAAGTTCGGTAACCACTGTCGGCAAAATGAAGTGAGACCTATCAAAGAGCGGACTTGTTTCTGATCTTTGGGGACAGGGGTGTCTAGAATTGTCTGGATCCTGTCAGGCGTGAGTTTCCTCCCTTCTTTGGATAAAAGGTGACCCAAATAGGTCACTTGTGATTTACAGAACTGCAATTTCTTTCGGAGACCTTGTGACCATTCTCAGCAAGAAAATGGAGTAGTTTGATGGTGGCTGTGATGGCTATTGGTATGGTGTCCGCTGCTAGAAGGATGTCGTCTACATATTGTATTAGTGCCACTCCATCTGGCAATTGTATGGCGTCCAACTGTCTTTTAAGCGCCTGGCTATAGATGCTTTGGCTCTCAGTGTACCCCTGAGGTGCTCTGCAAAATCTGTACGAACGGGAGTTTAGGGTGAATCCAAATAGATAGCGGCTGTCCTTGTGCATAGGTATGGAAAAGAATGCGTTTTGAGGTCAATTACAGTGAAGGTGGTGGCAGTGGAGGGATTAAAGTCAAAATTGTCGTGATGTCGGAAACTACTGGGTATTGTGGCACTACGATTTTGTTTATCTCCCGCAGGTCAATGATGAAGCGGTAGGCTTTTCCGTCTCCCTCTCCCTGTCTCTTTACAATCGGTAGTATGGGACTGTTACAAACGTTGCTCTCTACTTCCTCTACCACCCCTGCCTCTACCAAAGAGTGTATGATCTCTGTCAGTGCCTTCTCACCCTCTGGCGATATTTTGTACTGCGGTACTTTCGGTAGGGTTGCGTCCTGTCGTATTGTTACGTGTACTGGGTCAATCATCATTCGTCCCACGCCTGAATCAGCCCTAGCCCATAAGTGTGATGGCAAAGTGTCCAGTAGGGATGCGTCAGTCTCGGAGATGGGAAACATGTGCTGAGAAGGGTTCTCTCTATGGCGCTGGGGGTTGTCATACAGGACGACACGCACTCCGTCTGGTGAGCATCTGATAGTCGCATGGAAGTGTTTCAAAAGGTCGAGACCCATAATGGCGTCTGGGGTGTTGGAAGAGAGGAGGAATGTCGTTTCGACGCTCTTGTTGTCAAGGTTAAAAGGGATCGGTCGGGACAAAGGGTTGGTGGAGGGCGTACCGTCAAATCCTATTGAGGTCACATGTGAGCCTGACAAGGGTGCCCTTGGAATCAGTCGTTTGGATAGTGCACTACGTGTTGCTCCCGTGTCTACCAGAAATGGCGACTTTGTGCCCAGGACCTCAGCGGTAACATAAGGGCCTTGCTGATCAACATAGAGCTCGACTGGATCCCTCCCTTGCCCCTGGCTGTCCTATGCAAAGTCGTACGTATTGTCATAATCTGTCTGTTGGTACTGATTCTGTTTGGGATGGTCAAATGTGTTCACTCTTCCTGGCCTTTCCTCGCTTGCTTCACTCGCGCACCTCTCTCCCACGTCCTCTTCCTCTCTGTCCACTTGCTATTTCCTCGCCCTCTGCCCCTACCAGCTCCTAACAAAGCCAGGCATTGGGTTTTCCAGTGTCCATATTCTTTGCAAAATGCACATTGATCCTGTCCTAGGTCTTGAGCGTCCTACATATGATGTCGATGAATTGTTTCTAGGTGGCTGTACTCTAGGGGTATTCTGCTGGTATCCTCCCTATATTGCTCCCTTCCTGTATTCGCCCCCTGGAGTTGTGCTACCATTACCCTTTCCTTCAAGTCCTTCTTTTTCCTTTCTGTAGCCCTGTCATTTTCGTTTCCCTGATGCTCATAGTACTGGGCCATTTGGAGAATGGCCGCCGGTTTAGATGCTGCCCAACTACTTTCGCTGGCTTGTAATTTCTGGGATACATCTGGCAGTAGTCCTTTGACATAGTTCTGCACAAATAAGTGGTGTCCGGGTTGCGGTGGACATGTCTTGTCCACTGTAATCGGAGAACACCGTTTCAAATCTGGAGAAATACTCTGAGACATCCTCTTGTGGTTTCTGGCGGCACGCGGTTACTATGGACCAGTCTATCTTTTTCTCTGGGATCAGCGTTTCACTTTCTGCACTATTTTGTCAGGGAGGTCCAATATTGCTTTAACCGGTTTTTGACCAGGGTTCCGCTGTTTATCCAGTGTGTTGAGTTGTTCCCAGGTATGACCAAGCAGTTCGGTATGGTCTATTTTCCTAATCTGTTTCCACACATCTGCTGGCAAACATAACCCGAAGAACAAGTCTATGTCGGCAAGTGTCATTATTGTTGATCCCAGAGCGGTACCTAGCTCGGTGTAAAAGGCGGTGGGTTCTTTCGTAAATCCGGTAAAGATTTACGGAACGTCAAAATGTCCTGTCTGTCCCATGGTTGATACACCCAATTGTAGACCACCCTTCCTCTAGCGTCTTGATGGTTCATATCGTCATGAGTCCCTTGTCCTCTAGGAGGTACCCAATAAGGGGCAGCTTCTTTTATCGGCATCATGCTATCTGGTTTTTCCACCGGGAGTCCTGCTATCTTAGATGTCCTGTCCTTATCTATCCGTCCTTGTTCCACGAGGTGACGGAATACCTCCAGTGTGGATGAAAAGAGTTCTGTAACATCGTTGTCGCCTTCATCTCCGGTGTCTACCTTCCTATAGAGAGCCACTAGCCGCTCGGGCCCTACATCTTGGTACTTCTCTTCATATGCAGTAAGAGTGTGGTAACAGAGACGTACAATAAAGTATCGTTTGCGGTTTTCAACATAGGAGTTGCATATGTCAGTTACATACTCTTCTGTCTCCTTCCTATCTATGAGGGATTTAACTATTTTATCAATGCCTGCTCGCTCATTTTTACTTAATCGCGGGACCCTGGGCGCTCCTTTTTCTTTTGATCTTACCTCTACTACTGTATCCTTTGATGAGGCATTTGGTGTGGGTGACTCGGTGGGAGCAGAGGCGGTGGAGACTGAGGCGATCGTGCCATCTCCGGCTATACTTTGGTGGTCCTGGCGTTGTACTACGGGATGAGTAGGGGCGTAAGGGGGTGGCATGTATATGATTGGGGGACCTAACAATAAATCATCATCTACCCTTTGTTTTGCTGGTAACTTGGGGTAAAGAGTCGAGGGCGTTCTAACAGGGCATTGACCTGATATTTTTGATTCCTGTTCCTTTTGATCGATTTCCTTTTCTTTTAGTTTTTCTTCTAATCTTTTACAGGTTTGGCAAGCTGATTTTCGCGTTCTTTATCTTGTCTAGCTTCGTCCCTTTTCTTTCTTTGAGCTGCCTCTTTTCGCCATAAACCAAAACTGTCAAACATGGCTGGTCTAGTTTTCATTTTGTGGAGAGCTAATTCTAACGCTTCTATTTTAGCGGGATCAAAAGATCCCGTCAGTGGCCACTGATTTACCCGGTCCTTCCTAGTGTATTTATGCCATAGTTTGCTATAAGCTACGGTGGCTAATCCATACTTTACGTACATGTCCTTGTTAGGGGTGCCTTCCGGCGGTGCCGGCTGACTGACCTCTAACGAACGGTCTGGTCCAAAACAATTACAATCAAACAATCTAGAGAAAACATGCATGACGTATTTATCGGTCAAAAATGAATATCTCAATCAATCAATTTAGACAAAAAGTCTGCACTACCTGTCCTTCGCTGCCTGTAAAGAGAGAGAATATTCCTATTCTTCGTTGTTTGCAAGCAGGGAAATGTCGCAAATAACTCAATATCAAAAAGGAATACTAGTATTTCAATCAAACTATTCAATCAATGAATCAATTTAAGTCGCTTTTTCACGACCTTACCCGGACCGTATGGACGGTTCTTCATCTTCCCCCTTCCAGCGCCTGGTTGTCCTCTCACTCCAACAATCAATGCAGCGTTCCTCTAAGGTCCCAGTCAGGACCGCAGGTCACTCGAGAGAGGTCCGTTCGGAACCGGTGAAGTCTCAGTCGATCGGCAGCCAGACAAGGGTCTTCTCAGGCAGGTATACCCCAATCGTTTAGTCGTTCACTCCGTCGTTAGGACCTCTCTACCGGACCCACGCGGTCGCTGATGGGCCCTCACGTTTGGGCGCAAATTTGTGAAAGGCAGCGAGTCTTCTAAGACCCTCAATGCTGCCCGGTGCAGGGTTCCACCTCTAATTCACTTTGGGTTCGCTATCAAAATAATGAGGCAAGCGCTGGAAACTGGAAGACAAGAAAAGGTTTATTTCTCATGAGGAGATCACGTCAACTGCAGACACCGGGATGTCTGAGGGAGGTGTTCTGCTGATAACTCCTTTGGCTCTTCCTTTTATACAGGTTTGACACAATGCATTGGTTTCATCAACATGGTTACACAAGCTTGGGGTCCCCCGCCCAGGGCAGGTTGTCACACAAGCCCAACAGTAATTCTCTTCCCAACCAGGTCAAACAGACAATCTTATCTTGCAGCTGGACCTTGCTTCAGGGTCTAAAACATGTGAGACCGGCCAGATCTAAGAGTCCGTTCTGTTGATAAAAACAGGTCCCATTGTTGGTAACAACAAGTGTTGCTGTTTGCAGTGAAATAAATCATGTTGCAAGAGTCTTTTGGTGTTTGGAACCTGTTTGTGTAACTAGGTGCAGTGAGTGGTAGAGTGTCCAAAGGTTTGCCTGAAAACAGAGATGAGAGGAAAAACGAGTTTGTGGCAGCAAGTGGCGCTGAGGTTTGTTGCGGCAAATAGAGTTTATAGCCCCCAGCACACGTACCAGGTAGGTCAGAGGGTCAGAGGGATGCTAGTAAGGGCAGGGTGAAACAAAGGTGACCAACAGAGTACAAAATGGCTGTGATAGATTAAAATGACTGCAACTTATGTGCACATAGAATTCCACCAGACAAGATGGCGCAGGTAATGTTCACGATTGTCGTTTTGCTTTTAACAATGGAACGTGCTTCCATTGCAGGGAGTGCAAGTTTGCTTTCAGGATGTCAGTCAGTGGTGTCCTGCTGTTGGTTTGTGCACAGTTCCCAGCAGGGCCTTGTGCTCCCCACAGCAGTACCCAGTGTCAGCCATCTTGTCAGTTGTTTTCCACTCCCTGTGATGTGAGCATGGTTCAGAGTGGTGTTGATGTGCGTATTGTGAGGGTGGGCAATATCTGTGACTACAACTCCCATCATGCTATTGGCTACACTGACTTGACCAGCATACACAGAATTCCTTCCTTTCAGTGGGCTTCCCTGTGAGGTGGTGTTGTAGTGGTGGCTACATATCTGACTGTGTTTGTTGGTTAGATTTGTGCCACTGCCTAGCTGTATTTGTTGTTGTGTTTGTACATGTCATGACACAGTTACATATCACTATGAGATGGCATGTATTGTGTTTATCTGACTGACATACACATCTTGGGATGATTATCTTTTGGTTGGTGTGTATTTGCTAAGGGTGCATGGTTTGACTGTCCCCTTGACAGTGATGTGTGTGTATTGTCACACAATATTGTGTATATTTGTTGTGTACTCACCAGGCTCTGGGATGTTTGATAGTCCATATACGCTCACTGGTGGTAGGATGGCCCGCACCTTCTCCTCCTAGGGCCTGAGGTATACAGGTTTGGCAGGAGGGCCACTGCCGGTGTGTTGGCTCAAGGCGTAGTCCTTCTTTAGTAGCTCCTTGACCCTCCTGCGCACGTCATACCACCTGTTCTGGATGTCTTCCTTGTGCGCAAACATGGTGATTGTGCGCTCACCCTGTCGACGATCCACTCCCACATCTTGGTTTTCTGCGACATGGGGTCTGTTGGACCAGTGTACCAAACAGCTGTGGCTCTACCCTGAGGATCTCATCTACCAGGACTTCCAATTCACTGTCTAGGAACTTTGGATTCTTCTTTGGGGGCATGGTGATGGGTGGTGGTGGTGAGTGATGTGTGTGTTGGTGTGCAGGTGATGGTGTGTGAGTGTGGGTTTTGCTGGGTGTATGTGAGGGTGCTATTTGTTGAGGTGCTGATGGTGTGTGGCTTGTGTGATGGATGAGCTGTGAGTGTGTCTGTGATTGCTGTGTGTTGGTGTTGTGTGCTGGCAGGTAATTAGAATTTGCAAAGGATCATGGTAGGGATTTGTGTCCTTTATATGGGTGGAGTTGTGGGTGTGTCTTTGTTCCATGTCCCCCCAGTATTTATTGGCTTTGTAATTGCTTGTTTGGCCCTTTTTTGTGTTTTTTCCTTGTACTTTTTGTGCATGTAGGAGACGTTCTTCTGACCGAGTAGGACGCTGCAGTTGGTCTCGTGGAGAGCTTCTCCGACTCGTTCACGCTGTATTTCTGCTGTGTTTCATGTGCGGCGTACGCGTCGGTCGCGGTGTATTGGGTTGCTTCGGCTCGCTGTTTTGTATGCGTGTCGGTCGTACGGCTTGAGCTCCGTCTCGACTCGGTCGGGTTTTCCACGCATTGCATCGTACTGTGCGGGTCAGAGTTCGCGGGTACGTTTCGCTCGGGTTCCTTCCTGGTGCGTGTCGGTCGGTTCGATTCGCGCTTTTTTCCGGCCGGATAGCTGTTTTCCGTGGCGGTTCGGTCGTTCGGCTTGGGTTCCGTGCGAGTCGGTCGTAAATCGCATGCATTTCATCGTACTAGGCGGATTGGGCTGCAACGGTACGTGTCGGTCGGAATAGATTCCCGATCCGAGTCGGTCGGTACGTTTTCCGGCCTGAATCGGAATCGGCCCCTATGTCTTCTGCTGCTTACTTTTTTAAGATGGCGAGTGGTGTTCACAAACTCCCCTCACTTTGTCGGTACAGAGAGAAAAGTAAAGTAAGGTATGTGGAAAAGGAAAGAAAGGTTGTAGGATGCCATTTTACCGGTGACACAACAAAAGGTAAATACCTGTAAATGAACTGTACATATTCAGCATTTAAGAAAGCAAAAATGAAGCATATCATTTTATAATTCTGAATTGTGAGGGAAACAAAAATTTGAATAGGATCAGAACAAATCAAGACACTTTACTTGGTGATGTAAAATAATAAATATTCACTGAAACCCGATTTCCAAACATTATCATTTGTGTGCAGAATGGTTTTCTCAGTAAATTGTATGTCTGTGCAAATTTAGTAGCCTTTTCAATGGAAAATGTGCTGTCTGTAAATGACAATGAGCTACTACACGATGCTTTAGTTACATTTAAAATTCGCCCTACTCATGTCCATTAAAGGTAGGTGGGGGTCAAAAGTTTGTCGCACTAAAAGTGGGTTGTGGTTCTAAAATGTTTGAGAACCACTGGTGTAATGGTTGTGGCCAAGTGGTCATTAAAACATACATTTCTTTTATTTATATTGTTAACTTAACATTATATATTATAATGAGACTGAGTGCATAGTTCTAATAATGTTTCAAATGTTTGTCATTGAGGCATCCACATACAGGCATGACAATGGCTTGTGACACTTTGTAATCCGTGACTTAATAAATGTCATGGGAAGGTGTAGATTGAACAAACATCAAGAAATAGCAAAAGGAGAGTTAATGAGAACAGGTTTACCATTTGTACTAAAGACATGAGCTCAGGCTTGGCAAATATTTTATCGAACTATTGACACACTAGCCCAACTTTGATATCAAGCATGCAAGGTTGTTGAATAATCACCTGTGTGGAGGAACCAGGATGACTATCCTACTACAGAGGGAGTGCTGGTGGATAGATCTTTGTGAGACATAAATCCCAATGAATTTAACGAAGCACAGGATTATTCATGTTTTCTTTAGCCATCAAAAAGATCATCAAATAACAAAGCGACCCTAGGGTCATTAGAAAAAAACTCCAAAATGTAAAATGGCATGGGAGATGACTAGGTAAGATCAATGAAAGAAAGCAATGTGTAATGGTTTGGAGCTTGAGGATAATGGTGCACTCAACAGTGTAGCTGGCTTAGAATTGAGACATTGCTATGAGTTTAAAGGACATTTGAAGATATAAAAAGGTATCTAGAGACGAGCTATCTGTAAACTCAGAGCCTGATTTAAGCTAGACAGGCAGCTTTTGCCACCCTGGCAGACTACCATCCGGCAATTTAGAGATGATCACTGGCCATCTCAGTCATTTCTGTACCTTAAAACAAACCAATGTCACTGCGGTTCTTTTCAAGGTACAAAAAGTATGGTGGACAGCAGCCATTCGTTTTGACGGTGTTCACCAAATGTTTAAAGTCTTTTTTGTTTTTCAGAAACAAACTTCCAACCCTGGAGTCTTCTTCCAGGGGGAAACAACCTTTACAACGCATCATTTACAAAGCATGCGTTTACAACGCAAGTCGTTACAACGATGCGTTGTTACATCGCATGTCATTACAACACAAGTCGTTACAACGACTTGCCGTAGGGGGCGGAAGGTATTGGATTTGTTGGATTTTCAATCCAACACCTTCCCTACTGTTGCACACACTGGAGTTGGAATAGTAAATTATACTATTCCAAACTCCAGCGCCCCCCCCACCGCAAGTCGTTGCAATGATTTGCGCTGTAATGGCATGCGATGTAACAACGCGTCGTTGTAACGACTTGTGTTGTAAACGCATGGGTTGTAAACGCATGCGTTGTAAAGAGTGCTATTCCTTCCAGGTTGTTGGGTAACTATATGTTTTTTCTGTTCTTATCCACCAGATTTTTCCTGGCAAAGAGGAACAGAAAAAGAAGGACATTATACCATCGACCCTAAATAGGGTGGATAATGTAATGCCCTTCCTCTGACAGTCCCTAGTCTGTTGGGGCATCAGAGCTAGCTCTCCATCGACCGGGCTAACGGGGGCTCACCATTGCCTATTTTAATCACTGATGGCACCCCTGATGATTTTGATTAATTTGCACATATTTAATCCTATATGAACATATCAATGTAAGCTGTTTGTTCGCTGATATGTCTTGTAATATGATTTTTCTCATGCCAGCTAAGCATGTTATGAAAGTTATAAAGTGTGGGGATCCCTGTCCTTACCTAGATCCTACGTGGAACCACCGTCGCTGGGGCTATGCCAGTGCTTTCAAAGAAGCCCCAGCTCTACTCCGGCTGGTCTCAGTGGTTCTAGGCCTTGGGAAGATGCGTGGGGCCGGTGCATCGAAGGGCCAGCTGGTTCCACACAATGTACTGCCTCAGGAACTTGCAGCAGGGACCGACTTGGCTAGTTGAGGTCTCCCAGGCAGGGGTCATAACCACCATATTGGACTGTGGACATCTGATGCCCCGGTGGCCCCAGTCCCCAGAACTCTTGCTGCCCGGGGGATTCAGGGCCGCTGGTCCTTTTCGTGAATGTCCTCCACTCTGCTCCCCATGCAAAGCACTGGAGGAGGTTCTCCTCTTGTAGAAGGGAGAGGAGCTGATTCACACATCCAGCGTCATATTGGTGTAATTTCCACCCCCTACACTTGTATTTATGAAGCTCTCTAGAAAAGGAGCCTCAGTTATGAGTACAAATTTTTCAATTCCATTTAATAACATTTTTGATGAGCCCTCTCTGTATAGGGAACCTATTCACAAAAACTAGATTCAGGTCACTTTTCTGTGGATTGTTTTTCAGTAGTACTTTTGGCATACCTTTTGTATCATCTCCTCCGAGACGTCAATCTTGCATCCTCTCCTCATAACTTTTTTTCGTTACCTCATTTAGAATGTTCTGTCCTCTGATATAATCCAGCAAATTCTCTTGAAATGATTGTAGAACAAATCTACTTAGTGGGAACAGGATGAAAGCTGCCGGCCAGAAGTACTTATGTCAGTAAGTTTGGTTGTATGACAGAACCACGCATGCCTAAACCACGTGTGCCATAACAATGCAGTCTTAACAACGGCTGTGTCGTTACCATATGTTCCTTTAGCACGCAAGTCGTTACAACGACTTGCTTTAGGGTAGCACTGGACAAGTACAATTTCCTATTCCAACTCCAGTCTGTGTATCAGTAGGGAAGGTGTTAGACTTAAAACCCAACACCAGTCCAACACCATGTTCCCTAAAGCAAGTCATTGTAACGACTTGCGCGCTAAAAGAACGCGTGGTAAAGACACATCCGTTGTTCAGACTGTGTTGTAAAGGCACTGTGTGGTTCAGACTGTGTGGTGAATGATGTTTCCCATGCCCAATACATTTGTGGAAAGCAATTCCATGATACAAAGTTGCTTTTGACTGACAACGCTGTTGCTGGAACAATCAATGCAACATCTCATCAATATGAAATTTGATGTAAAATGATCCTAATATTATTTGTGTAATATGGAACCTTATGAAGATCTGAAGACTGCATATATAAACAGAATTTAACGAACTTGAACCTTGTTGAGTTTAAAAACAAATGAAGCATATAATTAAGGCATTGGGAGTGGTTCTTGGCTGCTAGAGAGCCAGGATGAACTGAGTTGTCTTATATCCAGACTCAACCTGTCATAGCTGGTTCCCCCCAAGGCAACTACAAATGCTCTTGCAGCAGCTAAAAGCATGTGTATGTTCTAGTCCCAAAAACAGTCTAGGTTTATAAATTGGTTGCAGTCTGACAGCTCAGACTTGTGTCATACACCCCACACCTTAAGCATATGAAAACTCCCAAAACTAGATCCTATTATCTAAACATTAACTCAATGAATATGCTGCACCAGTTTACCATCTTGAAAAGAACCTAAAATTCATATAAAAAATCAACATTTTTTCCTGTACCCATTTGGAGACAGATCACAAGTTACCATAATTTGTGTTAAGAAATCAAGATGTTGTTTTTAGCCTGGTAATCCTTAAATCACCATTTCTCATTTTTCATCTGTATAAACGTTGTGGCCAGGTGGCCAATAAAACATACATTTCTTTTATTTATATTTTTAACATAACATTACATATTATAATGAGCCTGAGTGCATAATTTTAATAATGTTTCAAATGTATGTCATTGAGCTATCCACATACAGGCATGACAATGGCTTGTGACACGTTGTAATCCGTGACTTAATAAAATCATGGGAAGGTGTAGATTGGACAAACATCAAGAGAATGCAAAAGATGAATTAATGAGAACAGGTTTACCACTTGTACTAAAGACATGAGCTCAAGCTTGCCAAATATTTTATTGAACCTAATGACACACTAGCACAACTTTCATATCAAGCATGCAAGGTTGTTGAATAATCACCAGTGTGGAGAAACCAGGATGACTGTCCTACTATAGAGGGAGTGCTGGTGGATAGATCTTTGTGAGACATAAATCCCAAAGAATTTAACAGAACACAGGATTATTCATGTTTTCTTTAGCCATCAAAAAGATCATTATATAAAAACAGACCCTACTGTCATCAGAAAAAAAAGCTTAAGTACTAAAATGGCATGGGAGAGGACTAGGTAAGGTCAATGAAAGAAAGCAATGTGTAACCGTTTGGAGCTTGAATATAATGGTGCACTCAGCAGTGTAGCTGGTGTAGAATTGAGACATTGCTATGCGTTTGAAGGACATTTGAAGGTATAAAAAGGTATCTATAGGCGAGCTATCTATAAACTGAGAGCCTGATTTAAGCTAGACAGGCAGCTTTTGCCACTCTGGAAGACTACCATCCAGCAATTTAGAGATGATCATCAGCCATCTCAGTCACCTCTGTACCTTAAAAGGAAACACCGTCACGACGGCTCTTTTCAAGGTACAAAAAGTAGGGTGGACAGCTGGTATTCGTTTTGACTTCTTTCACCAAACGTTTAAACCTTTTTTTTGTTTTTCAGAAACAAATTCCCAACGCTGGAGTTTGTTTATGAAAATAAACTAATAACCCCTTCATCCTTTAAGTTTTCGTCCAGGTTGTTGGGGGTCATTTTTTGTTTTTTTTCTGACCTTCTCCACCAGATTTTACCTGGCAGAGAGGAACAGAAAAAGAAGGACATTTTACCATCGACCATAAATAGGGTGGATAGTGTAATGTCCTTCCTCTGACCACTCATAGTCTGTTGGGCCGTCAGAGCAAGCTTTTCATAGACAGGGCGAACAAGGGCTCACCATTACCTATTTTAATCACTGATGGCACACTTGATCATTTTGTTTAATTTGTACATATTTAATCCAATATGAGCAAATAAACGTAAGCTGTTAGTTCACTGATATGTCTCGTAATATGATTTTTCACATGACAGCTAAACACGTTCTGAAGTTATAAAGAGTGGGGGGCCCTGGCTCACTTTGATCCTACGGGGCCCCCCACCTACGCTGGGGCTATGCTGTGCTTTCAAAGAAGCCCCAGCTCTGCTCCAGCTGGTATCACTGGTATAGGCCTTGGGATGAGGTGTGGGGCCGGTGTATCGAAGGGCCAGCTGGTTCTACATAATGTTCCTCCCCGGGAACCTAAAGCAGGGGCCGACTTGGCTAGTTAAGGTCTCCCAGGCAAGGGTCATAACCACCATATTGGAATCTGGACGGCTGATGCCCTGGTGGCCCCAGTGCCCGGAACTCTCACTGCTTGGGGGATTCAGGGCCACTGCTTCTTTCTCTGAGTTGCCTTCACTCTGCTCCTCATGCAGGCAGCTCTGGAGAGGGCTCTCCTCTTGTAAAAAGGAGAGGAGCCGATTCTCACATCTGACATCATCTTGGTGTAATTTCCACCCTGTACACTTGTGTTTATGCAGCCTTTTAAATAAGGAGCCTTAGTTATGAGTACCCATTTTTCAATTTAATTTAATAACATTTTTTATCAGCCCTCACTGTATAGGGAACCTATTCACAAAAACTAGATTCAGTTCACTTTTTTGAGGTTTGTTTTTCAGTAATACTTTTGGCATACCTTTTGTATCATCTCCTCCAAGACGTCAATCTTGCATCCTCTCCTCATAACTTTTCCTTAAAATCATTTAGTATGTTTTGTCCTCTGATGAAATCCAGCACATTCTCATGAAGTGATTGTAGGATAAATTTACTTAGGGAACAGGATAAAGGCTGCTGGCTCTAAGCACTCTCCTGAAACAATTCCAGCACAACCCATCTTGACATACATAGCTTGACAGAAACATCTGAGGAAAGCAATTCCATGATGCAAAGATGCTTTTGACGGACAACGCTGTTGCTGGAACAATCAATGCAATATCTCATCAATATGAAAATTGATGTAAAATGAACCTAATAATATTTGTGAAATATGAAATCTTATGAAGATCAGAAGAATGCATATGTAATAAGAATTTAACAAACTTGAACCTTGTTGAGTTTAAATACAAATTGAGGCACATAACTAAGGCACTGGGAGTAGTTCTCGACTTCCAGTGTGCAGGGATGTACTGAGTTTTCTTATATCCACACTCGACCTGTCATAGCTGGTTCCGCAAAAGGCAACTACAAATGCTCTGGAAGCAGTTAAAAGCATGTGTATGTTCTAGTTCCAAAAACAATCTAAGTTTATAAATTGGTTGCAGCTTGACAACAAATGACTTGTGTTGTCCGCGCCACACCATAAGCATATGAAAACTCCCAAAACTGATTCCTATTGTTTAAACATAAACTCAGTGAATATGGTGAACCAGTTTACCATCTTGAAAAGAATCCAAAATTCATAACAAAAATCAATAGTTTTTTTCCTGCACCAATTTGAGAGACAGATCACAAGTTGCCACAATTTGTGGAAAGAAATCAAGACGTGGTTTTTAACACCATAATTCTTAATTCACAATTTGTCTTATTTTATTTTTGCAATGGTTGTGGCCAGGTGGCCATTAAAACATACAAGGTCGCTGCTGTAAATTGTTTAATTCTGTTTAGTAGGAGTTAGGGCCCTGGGGTGAAATGCTACTGGATGCAGTTCATCAATGTAGTCTTGACTTTTGACTATGGAAACCCTAGACATCAAGGTATGTAGTCTAGGTGATGTAGTAAAATGTCATTTTCATTTTGTCAAATACATCTTCCTCTTCTTGTCCTCACACAAGAGGATTGCCTTTTCTTTGTCAAACAAAGTTGGAGAAAACCTTAGCTCTCTTGATCATTTCCAACATGTGGGAAAATGGGTTACTAGTTAGGGGGTGAAACCCCAATGTTATCCTATGGTAGAGGTAAGCCTTGCAGTATTGAAAAATGAATTCAGGAGTTTTTCACTACTAGGACATGTAAAACTTAGAGTACGTGTCCAAGAGATGCCCGTGTTGCATAGTCAGTCACACATCACGTCATGCACCGGCCTTCTGTCTGGCTGTACTGTAGGTGATGTCTCTTTTCTTGTGCACCTAAGCATAAGAAAGAGTAACAACAACATACAGATGTAACTGTTTGCTTTATGTGCATCACGTTGGGATGTGGCACTCAGGGAGCTGCAGGTGACAATGTAATAATCCTTAGACATTGAATGCTGTTGTGTACCTTTTGCAGACATGGGGTTGATGCCTGATGTTAGGAAAATGGGGGAAAAATTTAATTTAAAAACATTTAAATGAAAAAAAAATATTAAAAATTGAAAAAATAAAATTACGAAAAAATGTAAATTCAATAAAATAAAATTTAAATTATAAAAACCTAAAATTAAAAAAATCGAAATAAACAAATTATAAATAAGTGAAATTATACTGGAGAAAGTGGTGGAGTAGTACCCTTCCTTTTCCTTGCTGGAGATCTGGGAGCCAATGATTCTAAAAGAGGAGGTTCAACTTCTTGCTCAGATGGAAGCTCAACCTCCTGTTCTGTTCCAACATCAGGCAAATGTACTATTGCGTAGGGAGTAAGAGAGTGCCTCCTCCACCATTTTTCAGTTCATTCTAGATGAAGAAATGCTTGCAGAGTTCTGGTTGTGGTTTTATATCTGTTTATTTGTCCAATATTCATTGTATGGTGAGACAAAGAGACTTTCACACAGCCAACACGTGTTTCGCCCCTATGTGGTCATTTGGACCAGGGCTTCCTCAGGGCTTAGTACAAGTTCTTATCAGGTCTTAGATTCCAGTTTGGATTACACAGGTTTAGGTCCCAGCTAGCCGTTGTGCAAAAGGATAGTTCTTTGTTCAGGATTTGGTGATCAGTTTGGTTTAGTGTTGTGTTTGACAGGTTTATGATTAAATTATAAGTGGTGGAGTAGTACCCTTCCTTTTCCTTGCTGGAGATCTGGGAGCCAATGATTCTAAAAGAGGAGGTTCAACTTCTTGCTCAGAAGGAAGCTCAACCTCCTGTTCTGCTGCAACATCAGGCAAATGTACTATTGCTGGCTGCGGCTGCAGCTGCTGTCCACTTTGCTCTATTTCCTGAAATGACTGTGCACTACTTTGCGAAAGAGACAAATCCAATTCAACATCACTACTCATCGGTATCGACATGATTGCAGTGGCTGCCTCACTGTCAGACATGGTCCTGGGCTTAGGTTGGGGGGGGGGTGTTGTTGATGCAGGAGTGCTGCTCTCAGCTTGCTCACCGGAGGCCGGTGCGGCAGGCACAAGTTTGCCAGAAAAGATTCTGTTCGGCACAACAGTGGTGGAAATCTGCTTCTTCTCCTCCCTACTGGCCACTCTCTTGGCAGCACTTTTCTTTTCATCTTGAAGTTGGCAGTGGCACTTAGCTTCACAAACTGAAGAGATGCCCGTGTTGCGTAGTCAGTCACACGTCATGTCGTGCACAGGCCTTATGTCTGACTGTACTGTGAGTGATGTCTCTTCTCTTGCGCACCTAAAAGCAAATAAGCAAGAAGAACATCAGTGAAACGTGGCATTGATGCAGTTCAATTAGTAGTACAAACAAACAATATCATTCAGTGTGGTTACTTAAGTTACTTAAGTTATTATAAATAATTAGCAATTCAGTGTAACTATCCATTTGTAAAACCACACCGACATAAATGTTCGTGGTGTACACTCAGGAAGGATAAGAAAGAGCAACAACATACGGATGTAACTGTTTGCGATATGTGCATCACATTGGGATGTGGCACTCAGGGAGGTGCAGGTGAAAATGGAATAATCCTTAGACAATGAATGCAGTTGTGCACTTATAGCAGACATGAGGTTGATGCCTGATGTTAGAAAACTGGAGAAGAAATTGAAATAAAAAAAAATAAAAAAATTAAAAATTAAGACAAAATTAAAATTACATTTTGTTTAAAATTTAAAATATGTAAAACTAAAAAAAGTAAATAAAAAAACCTAAAATTTAAAAAATCGAAATGATCCTCAAGCATATAATTTATTAAACTGCTATCTCAACCATCCATGCAAGCCTATGGCAAAGGGCCGCACTGGCTGGACGCACAAAATGGCTGCCAGCCAGTGCCACATGGTCAACAACAACAACACTGAACAAGAAGGCATGGGGAACAAAGAGAAGACATGCAGGCCTATGGCAAAAGCACACTGGCTGTAGTGCCTACACAAAATGGATGCCAGCCACATAGGTCACAAGTTCACACTAACAAGCAAGAAGGCATGGGGAAGAAAGAAGACATGCATGCCTATTGCAAAAGCACACTGGCTGCCTACAAAAAATGGCCACTGACCACATGGTCAAACAGCAAGCAAGGAGGATGGTCACAAAGAACACATGCAGGCCTATGGCAAAAGCACACGAGCTGCCTACACAAAATGGCTGTCAGCCACATGGTCACAACAACAAGCAAGAAGGCATGGAGAACAAAGAAGACATGCAGGCCTATGGGCACTGACTATACAAACTGGCCCCTGGCCACATGGCATGGGTAACAATGAAAAATGGTGGCCTGTGGCAAACACGCTCACACACTGACCAGATAAAGGAGGCATAGATTAGTAACACGGAAAAATAGCATTAATTCAGAAATGGCAAAAACAAAATTAATTGGACTAAGAACTTTTACAACAACACACATCCTTCAAAGGCATCAAATATAATTACCCCACATATACACTGTTTGCAGAAAAAAACTTGAAATACCCCAAAAAAACACATTTTGCAATTTAATCCAATGCCATCCATGGCCTAAATGATGTTTCAATTCAACAGACACCACAGAAACAGTTGTTTTATGCACACATGAAGCAACTGGATGTACTGGCTGGAAGGCCAATTGGAAGACTAGGCCACATATGGAATTAAATCAAACAATATGTAAACTTGTTAAAAAACATGGAGAAGAAAATGTACTGAACTGTGCAACATTTTTCCTTTACAATAGAATATAAATTACATGCAAAAAAATAACTAGGCCCCTACTAAAACTGCAGGGCATCCACCACAATAAATAAAAAAAATATAATAGAATAACAAATACATCCAGGTGCATGCCCCTAATCAAACAAACAACACCCTTATACACCAGTTTTCCAACTTGTGAAATCTCAAATAAAAAGTCCTTAAATCCAATGGTATATCGGCAGCGGACAAGGAGAGTGATCCTTCCAGTTCAAAATCCCAATGAAAAGTGACCAGGAGAGGGACAAAGCACTGGGAGGAGCCTGCTGGACAAAAATAGGAAGTTAGAGTCTCTGGGGTCCTTCCTTCCTGTTTGAAACAAAAAGTAAAAAAGAAACAAAGGCTTCTCACACAAAAAACCAACTCTAACGGCTAGTTTGAGAAGAAAATTCACTCCAAAGACTTTTTCAGGAATTCAGGAACACCGCGTTCCTCCGCGGAGTGCCCGAATTCTGCACACTCTGCGAGAGGAGCGGAGTTTACCCCCCAGGCATACTCCAAATAACTGTTTGTCAATTCATTTCTGAGGTGTTTAGTTCAAATGGAGCCGAGACATTGACTCCTCACAAAAGTTATGATTGTACCAGTGATCATGTTCCACACTGGCATATCTATCCATTGGCCGTTAAAGAAGATTTGGTGTTGAGAGAATACTTGGAAGACAAACTTAATATAGGCTTCTTATGGCACTAATAATCACCAGATAGGGCACCTATCTTCTTTATTCTGAACCCAGATAGGGATTACATTCCATGTGTGGACTATAAGGAACTCAACACCATCCACATCCATAATTGTTACCCTCTACCACTCTTCTCAGTGTTGTTGTGTTAGACCTGACACTCTTAGGGTGGTCTTCCCCAAATCCTTACTCCTCCATTTTTACTGATCTCTTTTTTGTTGGCTTTAAGACTGTGCACTTTAACACTGCTAACCAGTGCTAAGGGGCGTGTGCTCTCTCCTCTAGACATGGTAAAATTGGCTTACACCCAATTGGCACATTTAATTTACTTGGAAGTCCCTAGTAAAGTAGAACTACATGTACCCAGGGAATGTAAATTAAATGCTACTAGTGAGCCTGCAGCACTTATTGTGCCACCCACTTAAGTAGCCCTTTAAAAATAGGCACTTTCTCTAAGCACCACTTCTGATGATGATGATAGGGACACAGAGTGGACCCGGAAGAGTCCAGGAGACAACAGGAGAGGCAAGGGAAAAGAAAAGTTCCCAAAAGACTTAGACTTATGGAAGGGGATGATGAGGAACATGACAAGAACGAGGCAGTCATGGTGGAAGGTGGCACAGAGGACTCTGACATTTCTTTTCAACCTGCTCTGAGGGATGTGGCACAGGTAGCACTGCCACCAGCTCCTATATTTGCAAAGCCCCAGCTGAGACCTGCACCAACCCCTACCTCACGAGAAGCAGAGAGTCAATCGAAGGCACGTCCACCTACTTGCAGTTCTTCTTCAGGCATTGCAGTGGCACAGTAAAAAAGTATTCCTCCCCAGTTTGGGACTTTTTTACGGTTAGCAAAGAGGGGGAGCACATTTCAGTATGCAGCATTTTCAGCACAAGTGTTCGTTGAGATAAGCCTTGTACATATTATGGTACTATAGGCCAAACGACCCATACGAAAAAACACCACACAATCAAGTGGGAGGATCACCTTAAAAAAATTGCTGAACATGGTCGTGGTGGTGAGGAGAGCCAGGGAACATCAGCTAAAAGTCCATTCACGGTGGAAAGTGATGATGAGGAAGAAGAGGGGGACATCTTCATGCAAAGCAGCCCTGTCCCCAGCAGTGCAACAGCAGATTCACTCACCTCTGCAACTTCACAATGGCACAAGACTCGGAGTGAGATGGAGACACCACGGCATACAGTGACTGCCCCACCATGACACACATTGGGTCTACCACCAACATCTACTTCTCGAAAGACACCTGTGTCAGTGGCCCTAGAAAAGAAGAGAAAATCCAGTCTACTATTAGGGGCATGGTTAGGCATGAGGGGCCCTATGGGCGGAACCACCCAACCGCACATTTGTATAATGGGAAGCTGGCAAAAATGGTAGCGCTGGACTTCCTCCCTTTTTCTTTTGTGGAAGGAGTGGGATTCTTAGAATCACGTTGTGCTGCAGTTGGTTGGACAAGCTTTGCAGCAAAGTGTTGTTCACACCACACCGGATGACAGACATGTGGACTAGTTGTCAGGTAACTGATTACATGTGCATAACTGCACACTGGATCTCTTTTGCAGGGATAAAGCAAAAGCTATCTTCAGGTCTTGGCCCTGAAGAAAGTTTGAAGAGCGTTCGGTGGCATGCAACAGTGGACATGTTCGTAATAGAGAAATCACACATAGCTGTAATTATCTTGGAGGTATTTAACAGTAAGGTGTATGAATGACTGCGACCCAGAGGTCTCAGAATTGGATTTGTTGCCATCGACAATGGCAGTAACATAGTCAAGGCCATGTCAGATGGAGGCTATTTCAGGGTCCTGTGTTTGGCCCATTGCATCCACCTGGTAGTGTAAGACTTCCTAAAAAAAGAAGACATAGTCAGCAACATACTGACCACCTGCAGAAGAATCTGCACTCATTCTGCACTCATTTCAGCCATTTTTTTAAAGCCTGGAAGCAGTTGTGGATTATTCAGCGTAATAATAGAGCACCAGTTAAAGCCCTGATACAGAGCGTGCCAACACATTGGAATTTGACCTTTTACATGTTGCAATGTGTGTTTGTGCAGTACAAACAGATCAATGACTATGTCATTCAAAAAAGTGGGGATTCAGGTGGGAAAGCTATGACCATGGATGCAGACAAATGGGGCCTAGTCAAATGCCTGATACAGATGCTGCTCCCTTTTAAGGTTTTCCCACTGGAAGTTAGCAAGGAGGACAGTATGATGAGCCAAGCTATCCAGTTGTTGCATCTCCTACAGGACCAGGTAAAGAAGGTGTCTGAAAGGTTTGCCCCCACAGGTGTCAATGAAAACACAGAAGCGCATGCCTTGGTTGAGACCTTAATCCTTCGCTTGGCTTGTAATACAAGGCTGCAACATGGCATAATCACGCCCAAAGAATACATCTGTGCCACACTACTTGATCCATGGTACAAAAATATTCTGCCCACTTTTGTTCCTTTTTCTGAAGGGGATGTTTTAAAATATAAGAGGTAGATTGTAGAGCAAGCGGAGATTTGGAAGAAGAGCGTCTGAAACTTTGAGTCCCACCCCACAGTTCTGGGGTGCCACCTTCGAATTCCAGAGAGGGCAGTCTTGTCTCACATCAGCCAACAACACCATCAACCAGAACACCAGCAACAACAGCAACAAAAGGACCGGACCCAACCTCTGCATTGGTTTCAATTGGCAGGGCTCAAGTCCAGTGCAGAGGCAACAGCAAAACAGGTTGAGCAAGTGACAGCACCAATGACCATCCACAGGATGTTCCAGGAGTATCTGGATGATCCGAAAGAGGTCCAGGAGAATCAAAATCCATTGATGTATGGAATGGGAAGATGCACCAATAGCTAGAGCTCAGCAGGCTGGCAGTAAAGTATTTGGCTTGTCCTGTCGCCAGTGTGTCTGCAGAACGTGTGTTCAGTGCAGCTGGTGCAGTTGTTACAGTGAGTAGGACCAGTCTCTCGCCTCAAAACATGGAGAGATTGACTATGATCAAAATGAACCAACATTTTATACCACACAAGTACACCGTTCCTGAAACAGCAGCACAGGAGGAGGAGGGTGATTGGAACAAAATTGAATTAAATGTGTTAGCTGACCAACTTCTGGGTGAACCACCTGAGTTTGAGGACAAACTCTACTTCCCGTATTAAGTATGCCAGTGCCCCTATAGAACTTTTTAATTATTTCTCGTTGAACTTAGTTCTATCTTCGCCAAACAAAAAAAAAGCTAGTGGAACATTATTATTTTTGTGTCAGATTTATGCTGCCCCACCATTTGTTTAGTCACATATATTGCTGGCATGCAGTTGGACCAGTGTGCATTGAAGAAGGCGCCACAATTCCTTCATGGCATTGGGGACAACGCCTTCTCCCGTCGCATGCCTATTGCCTATCCCTTTTTGCATCACTTAGCACTAGAAGGTCTGCCCCAGAAGATCGTTTATTATTTACAATACTGCCTGCCATTACCAAATTCCAATGTGTTACCTGCATCAAAGATGAATACCTAAAGTACACGTGCTTGGATTTGAAGAGGTAACTAGAAATATTGCAACGGTGAGTGACTGATTGTGCAAGTGATGATGATGATTGATGATTCATGTGGTGGCAGACAGTGAGGGAGGGTGTTGAACTGTAATGTGGGAACTTGCCTGAGATGATTGATTTGCAAAGTTTGGAGCCTGAGTGATGGGAGATCATTTTTTCCCTGGAGGTGATTGGCCTTCACGAACTTACATAGCAATAATTAATTAACTTGTATGGTCCACTCCTATGATCCTTCTGTTTTTTTCATCATCTAGGATGGCTGCCCCAGTCAATTGTTTGATTTACAAGACTGCCAGATTCCAATCTGTTGCTTGCATTGAAGGGGAGATAGTGTACCTACCAATGTGCTTGGATTGGAAAAGGTAACCATTGGACCATTAAGTGATCAAATTATCGAGTGACTGTGAGTGATGATTGATGTGGAGGCTGACAGTGAGGGTTGGTGTGTTGAACTGTAATACGGGAAATTTCTTGAGGTGATTATTGATTTGCAATGTTTGGGGGCCTGAGTGATGGGCAATTATTTTTTTCCCTGGAGGTGATCAGCCCTTTCACACTTAGCCAGATTTAATTGCAGGGTCTTCTCTTTTTTTCTGATTCTTCAGAGACCAGAACAGTCACTTTAGTTAAAAAACAAAAACCTATGCAAAATACTGCAATTCTGTTTCTCTACTTGTTCTTCAGTAGCAGTGCACTACACGTCTATCTTGCTTGGGTCATGATGATTACTGGTCTGGGACGGAGTTACCCTGAGTCAGGACTCAGGAGGAGGATGGAAGAACTCAGGGCAGGAGTTGCAGGACTACCTCATCAACAGCTATAAGCAAGATGTTATCGACTTGGGTTCACTCCCCAACGTAGAAGACAGAACATTTAGATATCTGATAATTTGGGTCTCGGGGACAGAAGGACTGTTTCCAATGCATTTATCTGTACTCTATCATACTCATTCCTTTGTTTCCTTCCACAACAGATTGGTGACGAATGATGTGCTGCCGCTCATTGCCCAGATGAATGTTGTCCTTGTGTAGTGTTTGTCTTTGTCAAACCTTTCCCCAAATCCCCCTTCCCATCCATTCATCATACCCCTAAACCTCTACCCCAGGGCTGTGTGATTTATTGAGGTGTGGCTTAATATACACCATCAATGGATCACACACTTCGTGGGGCGGATGTGGTGAAAGCAATACCAACTTACTGCAGGATCTTCTAAGCAATAGCCCACACTGTCCCCATTTACGACCCCGCGCATGAAAAGTGATCCATATTTTAGGTATAGAATGAAGAACACCAGTCGTCAGCATCATCATTCAGGCCTTGTGTTGCATAACCGTAAATGCCTAACCTAAGCTTGTCCACTCCAGACTTTGAGTCCATTTGTTTATAACTTGAGGAGGTCGTAAATAATACTACTAGCTCCCCATTAGCCAAAACTTGATAGTATTGCTATTTTTTGTGTTTTAGCAATATTAGTTGGAGCTCACCTGGGTGGAACTGGAAGTGGGACCTCGCTTGTGAAGTTGTGATGCCTTCTCTCTTATTGCTTCATCTATATTCTGGCAAAACAACTAGTATGGAGTAAACTGAACTAGTCAGCATAGTAAGTAAGTAACTAACTGCTACAATTGTTTATCTAGGTTGTTGTAGACAATATAGGTCATCATGGCAGCATTTCCCCTAATGGTCAAGATAGTTAAAGAAGCATAACTCTATAACTAAGTGCTATACTCTCTCTTACAAGCACATAAATAGGCTGCATAAAAGCTGAAGGCAGCAGTGCAAAGTAAAAGGAAAACAAACTATTCCAGGCATACATTTAGATGAAATAAAATAGTTTCACACCCTCTCTACCTACAAAACATGCCCAGCCCTCTCCCCCACTAAAACTGACCCAAGCCCTAAAGTCCCAAAAGTCAAAATGTCCAAGGAAATTCACTCCAAACTCTCTTCCCAACTTCTCTACCCAGCCCCAACAAATAAGTCCCTCCCACAAAACAAAAAATGATAAAAAGTGCTAGAAGAGGCCATGGCAGATGTCTGTCCGGAGCTGGTCCAGGCTCCTCTCCATTGTGGTGAGCCTGCTCTCGATAGAGTCCATTTGCTGCAGGATGCGGTGTAGCAATTGCCGGTGGTGTTGTCAGTGTGGAAGGGGCTGGCAGCAGTTGATGGAATATGGCGGTGACGCCAGCGATGGGATGGCAGGAGGCTGGAGGCTGAGGGGGACCGACTGAGAGGCGTTTGTTTCCTCCTCCTCCTCTTCCAGTGCTAACAGCTGCTGGTACTCTTGCTGGATATGCTCCAGCCTCTGCCGCTGCAGATGGGCCGCTATCTCCTGCCTGTTGGGTGGTCCATCTGGACCAGCAGGAGCAGCTATATTGAGAAAAACAAAAAAGACAAATTGTAACAAAATGCTCTGTACAAACAATTGTTTTAAATTACTGGGTGGCACAGTAGAAGTAAACTTGCTGGATCCCTAGGAATTTGATGTGACTATGATTAGGAGAGTCACAAGGCCAATGTTATGTTTACCCACACATGCCTTGCATAAAAAGCACTGACTGTGTGGCAGAAAAGTACTAAAAGGCAGAATAACACCGGATTAAAAAAACAGTGATTTGAATATATATTTCTTCTAAAGGTTTTTCAAGTAACTATAAAGAGACACTTTGAGTTGAAAAATGAATTACCTCTCATTAATGAGTACGGCATTATGCACTGTATGAAGTACAAGTTGTGTTTTGTGCTAAACTAATGAAGCCATGCTCATTGCTAGCCAGTGCGTCAGGTAGTTTGCTACTGTCTGCAGCTGGGGCAGCTGCAGTTGGCAATTATCTATTTTTAAATCCAATTGCCCTGCTCTTCTCCAAATGCATTTCTCTTTCTACCCTGACTCTAAAGAGGTAGATGAATAATAAATAAGATACTACATCACACACCTCACGTATGAAATGCGAATATTAATATTATCCTGTCTGCCGTAAGTAGATATTGGGAAAAATGAATCTGATGGGCTGCACTACAGGGAAAGGAAAGTAACGGGCTATATAAATTGTATATGGCACATTCGTCACTGTGTATTCCATATGCCAAACTTGACATCAAATCATGCACTTACTCCCACTTTACTCAGCGGCCTAACTCACCACCACATATTATTTCCTACAAATTCATTCGCTGGTCAGTAAGCAAGGAAAGGAAACTTGACTTACTCTACTGCAGGGTAGGGTAGAGGGATTAGACAATTAGGGTAGAGCTTTTTGATATAGACTAGAGGGGTCACTACACTGATCATTGATTCATCATCTTTGGCTTATTCAATCACTGTATAACTCGAAAGGAAAAACTCTGAACAAGTGTAAAATAAATCCGTTCTAGGAAACCATGAAATATATTCTGGAGTCACTTCACTTCACATGGTTATAAAATGAAATGTGGCACATGCCAAGAATGCATTTTCCAATTTGGTAGGCTAGGATGGAAGAACTTAGGAAAAAAATAAAGGAGTGAAGTACTAAGAGTTGACTGAGTGGGCGAAGGGAAACAATACACCTTGTGTGTTCTGTTTGCAATGCATCGAAAACATTGTACATGGCAAAGGAAGGGAAGGCGTTGCAACGCCGCTGGAGGGGTCAGGCTTATTATACTACATACTCCGCTTTTGCGAGAGGAGTATTGATATGGATAAGGGCAGGTGTTCCATTCCAATGCACAACACAATTGATTGACCTGGAGGGTAGATATGTGGTGGTGACTGGGAGACTGGATGGTAGGGACCTCACACTGGGTAGTATATATGCGCCCAACTTAGACCAACCGGCCTTCTTCTCCCTACTATCAGGAAAGTTGGCGACCGTCCTCACGGGGTCGATATTACTGGGGGGCGACCTCAATTGCACCTCTGACGTTACCCTTGACCGCTCTCACCCCCCACTCCCTAATGCACCTGCACTCAAACTGGCAGAATCACTCCGTAATTGGCAACAGAAATGGGGCTTAATCGACACCTGGAGGGCGCAACACTCCATGACCCGAGATTACTCCTTCTTCTCGGCCCTCCACGAATTACATGTTAGACTGGGCGCCATTCTGTGTTCACCTGATGTCCATGAGGGGGTTGGTTGCAGCGAATAACTCACCAGGACACTCTCCGACCATAACCCTGTTCTGATGCAGTTACAATGGTCACCCGGGCGCCCAAAAATCCCCACCTGGCGCTTGCGCCCAGAGGCCTTAGAAGACCAAGCTTTCCGCACTGCTATAGGGTCAGCTATCACTAACTACTTCCAAGGCAATGGGGGTACAGCCACATCCTCACTCGTGGAGTGGGACGCCTGTAAAGCAGTCCTTAGGGGGAGGTGCATATCTGAGTTGGTTGGGGTTTGGAAGGTTATCCTCCAGGATATAAAGAGGGTTGACGAGCGCCTGCGCACACTGGAAAAAGACAGACCCGAAAACCCAGGCAAGCAACAGGAGTTAATAGAGGCTAGAGAGGCAGTAGCCACACACGTAGAGCGCCTGCGATGCTTCGATTACAAAAACTACATAACTCGGGCACACTCGGAGAGAGATAAATCGGGGGCCCTTCTGGCTTGGTTGGAAAACATGGCCAGACGTGGGTCAGTCATACTAGAGATTAGAGACCAGAATGGGGTAGCTAGACATGACCAACAGGGGATCAACAACCTATTTTTAGCATATTATACTGAGCTCTATCGGAGTCAGTTGTCCCCAACAGATGAGGAACTGCAGGAATTCATGCGGGGGGTCGATCTACCTGCTCTAGATGAGGATACAGCAGTCTCGTTGGGGCGAGAGATCGAAATAAGGGAGGTACTTGGAGCTATCAAGAGTATGGCCCGCAATAAAACCCCAGGCACTGATGGTCTCCCGATAGAATTTTACCTCACATATATCGACCTCCTGGCTCCTAAACTCGTGCAATTATATAATGACACCAAGAGACTTGGCAAACTACCTGTCTCCACTAGAGAAGCGATCATCATTCCTTTGCTAAAGCCGGGCAAACAGGCATGGGATAAAACTGCGTATCGCCCCTTATCCATGCTCAATCTTGATTATAAAATACTAAGTAAAATTTTAGCCTCCCGATTGCTCCCTCACATGACCACCCTGGTACACAACGACCAATCCGGGTTCATCCACACTAGAAACACAGCGCTCAATATCCAGAGACTCATGCGAATCCTAGAAGCGGATACTTACCGAGTGGATGTTGCGACGATATTTGTAGTGGACATAGAAAAAGCCTTTGACAGTCTGGAGTGGGCTTTCCTATTCCATGTGATGTGGAAAATGGGGCTCCGATCTGGCTTCGGGAGCTGGACGGCTCTCTTATACGCTGCCTCCACTGCCAGAATTAAAACTGGGGTGCTAATCTCAGACGCTTGCGGAGTGGGGCGGGGTACGCGGCAGGGGTGCCCCCTCTCCCCACTGTTGTTTGCTCTGGCGATGGAGCCGTTAGCAGCACAGCCCAGATCGGGGTGGGCATACCGAGGGCTCGACATAAATGGACAGGTCCATCATATTGCATTATATGCTGACGACCTTTTGCTTTTCCTCGCTGACTCGGGAGCGGAACTCTTGGGGGCGAAAAACCTGCTCCACGCTCTCAGCAGAGTGACGGGATTAAAAGTGAACTGGTCGAAATCTTGCCAGTTTCCGGCGCGTGGGGACAGAATAGGTCCGCAGCACACAGAGGGAGTGGCCTGGGAAGACAGATGCCTACCCTACCTGGGCACACATATCTACCACAAACAGGAGGACATTCTTGAGGTTAATATTGGAAAGGCCATCAGAGGGGCAAAAGCTAACTTCGAATTCTGGGGTTCCTTGCCGTTGTCAGTAGCGGGCCGTGTGGCCCTACTTAAAATGGTAACCCTCCCGAGGCTCTTATATTACTTTGGGACCTTACCGATTTGGATCCTGGCAAAGTACTTCAAGCAGCTCCGTTCAATGATCACAGCCTTCCTATGGGGCACGGGCAGACGCCGGGTGGCGCTCAGTACACTCATGTGACCAAGAGCGGAGGGCGGCCTAGCGGTCCCAGACTATGAGACCTATTACTTGGCAGCACAATTTCAATGGCTCACACAATGGGTGGCGAGCACCACTAGGGGTGAAGAAGAGTGCAGGGAGGATTTGAGGCCCCTATTGTTGTTGTCCCGCATTATTCTGCGGCTCCCGGTCAACACCACAACCCTCACCCTGGAACTTAACACAGCACGAAAATGCTGGAACAGATATTTGCGGAGAGCCTCTATTAAGTGCCCCTATGCGCCGGAAATACCATTGATAATGTGCAGGGCCCTGCCACACGGTGGCAACTGGCAGAGATTGGAGACTTGGGCGGAACAAGGGCTGACTACCATCGGGGACCTCTATGAGGAGGGAGCCATGATCCCGTTTAATGATCTACAAACCCGCTTTGACTTACCCGAGGTGATTTCCTACAGTACACGGCCCTCACTGCAGCTATCAGGAAGCACTGGGGTGGGGGACTTACTGAACCACCAACTTCCCTGGGCTGCCAATACGTGGTGATGGCAGCCGGCACTTTTAAAGCAGTGACGTGCCTCTATAGACGCATGACGCTAGAATCCCTACTCCCCCTGTCTGCCCTGAAGCTCAAATGGGAAGCTGATATAGGGGAGGCCATCCCGGATAAGGCGTGGGGAGAGCTAGTGGAGAGAGCCTGGAAGAGCAGTAGGAATGCACGGTTTCAGTTGGTGCACTTCCATATTTTACATAGAGCATACCTTACCCCGGTAAAACTACACAAATATTTCCCGGCCCAATCAGCGGCCTGCCCGAGATGTAATGCAGAAAGCGCAGATTTTAAGCACATGTTATGGGAATGCCCGTTCTGCGACAGTTATTGGGAGGATTTAACGACAATACTGTCAGACCTCACTGACAGAGAGCTAGAACCAACCCTGGCTCACTGTATTTTACACTGGTTCCCCCACACGTCAAAGAACAAAGGGGCATATTATCAAGCACGGCGTTAAAAATTATCGCCGGTTTAGCGGCAGAAAACTGCTGCTAAAGCGGCAATAATGGGCTTGATAATATGCCCTTGAGAATTCCAATAGAAGTCCATGTTCTGGTGTGAACATGGGCTTCTATTGGAATTCTCCAGGGCATGTTATCAAGCCCATTATCGCTGCTTTAGCAGCAGTTTTCTGCCGCTAAACCGGCGATAATTTTAACGCCGTTCTTGATAATGTGCCCCAAAATTACTAGTAAATTTTTAGATTTGGGTCTGCTCCTGGCCAAGAGAAACATCACCACACATTGGAAACAGGCGAAACAGGGCCCCAGCATAACAAAGTGGAAAGCAGAATTCCTAAAATGGGCCGAGTGTGAAGGAGTGATTAGGTTACAAATAGCGAAACGAACAGGGAGTGAAAAGGCCCTGGAAAGGGCGAGAGCTTGGGAAGCGCTCGTTGTAGCACTCAAATCCCCCAAAGAGGATGCGGATGATGCATCTATAGGTGACCCTGTGGCGGCCATGGTCTAACACATAGGTAGCTCTAAGACCACCACGATCTGTAGCCTCACATTCCCGCATGGTGCTAGACAAGCAAGCCAGATAACACTCAGCTGCAGCTGCCTCCCATTCAAATACGTGGCCCCACTGAGATAACAGTTCTACTGACCTCTTGCAGCCCGCACCTAAGTGACACGCCTGGGGGGTGGTGAGGGAGGACGGGTGGGGGGATAGTTGGGGAAGGAAATTTACAATGGTTGAATATACTTATTGTGATGATTGTATGATGTGCCCCAAAAGTTGGCATGGACATCCTATGGTGCCTCAACTGTGCCTCAAATAACCTGATTTAAACTGTGACTTTGCTAACTGTCTGGGGTATGTAACCGGAACCCCCTTTTTTGGATGTACGGAAAATCAATAAAAATGTGTTTAAAAAAAAATCGAAAACATCGTACATGCCACATTAACTGAAGTAGACTCACATTGCACAGCCAACACTGCAGTCACGAATTGACCCATACTGCACTTTGGTCATAGGTGGCAAAAATGCCACGGGCAAGGAGGGGGATGTCAAGAGAGTCAGTGAGTCAAGGGAGTAAAACAAAAAATAAAAAATACCCCCCACTTTGAACCATAGCTTTGATAACCCTACTTAAACCAAGTAAGGAAAGTAGGTGAGCAGTATGCTCCTCATGAGAAGAGCTGTCTTGCTTATTCATCCAAACAATCCAAATATTAATTCATCCTTTCATTCTAATTCACCCATAGCCACCATGATTAAGCTTTACTTTCTCTCATTCAGTCTTTCACCAAAATTTCCAATCCATTATCCTTCCATTCAATATCCATCCTTTCTTCAAACCATCCTTTCGCCCATCGATCCTTTTACCCACCCACGCACCCATTCACCCACCCACCCTTTTACTCATATACCATTTCCTTTCTTTTAACCTTCCGTTCTTTCATGTTTCTCTCAAGTCATCAACGCTCATTATGTGAGCTTTTGCTGAGTTGCAGATAGAAGAGACCATAATAACTCAACCACTGCTGCAGCTGGAAAAGCCGGTGGGGGTTTACTTCACTGTCATAGGCTGAGGATGCCCTGGTACTAGCTAGTGAGTATAGTAATCCCCCTCCAACTGACCCGCCCCTCCTGCAGCGGCATTGGATCCAGCATCACTGGTGTTCTGTGTGGCTAGAATAAAACCTTCTACATATTTTAGATGCCAGATACACCACCCCAAATACAACTGCAATACAGCACCGCAGTTCAGTTAGCACTGCAGTATCTTCTAACAAAAATATCACTCTGGGCATTTGATTGGTTCACAAAGTTAGACAAGCCAGGGGTGGAATAATGGTCAATGAAAGATATGTGGTGATGGTTGGCAAATGTGATTGGTTCACAAAGTTAGACAAGCCAGGGGTGCAATAATGGTCAATGAAAGACATGTGGTGTTGGTTGGCAAATGTGATTGGTTCACAAAGTTAGACAAGCCAGGGGTGCAATAATGGTCAATGAAAGACATGTGGTGTTGGTTGGCAAATGAAATGGGAGTGGGATCTCATACTTTTTTTCCAGCCATGCTGCACTGTCATGGGAAACTGCTGGTATACTGCAACTATAAATGAACAAGACAGCAGCACACTACATTGGGGGGACAATGACCATGGACAGTCTTTCGTGACCTCAACTGTGTTAGAGCATGAGCAGGAAAAAGAAAGCCTTCCCAACAAACATACATGGTGAATTTTATTTATAATACTAGCTTACTTGGCCCTGCAATCTTCACAATAGACAGCACCAACATTCCAATACCCCAAGATTCTACCCTAAGAAGTCCACAACAATCATAAAACCCAACATTAGGTAAATAATAATAATAAATAATAGGACTTACTGGGGTCAGCAGAGGTCTCGCCAGCGGCGCTGGTGGTCGGCGCCAGCTGACCAGCTTCTCCCGGACCCCGAACAACATCCGTCTTCTTGCCCTTGGGTGCTGATGTAAGAAATGAAGAAGATAAAAAAAATAGATTAGTGATTGAGTTAATAATCTCCACAATTTTTTTTATGACACATTGTACTTCTCCAAACCAGATCGCCTATAGTACTACTAGTTTCAACTCGAGTCTATCGAAAATCGTTGAGTTGGCCATACTAATCCTGAAACCCTATTCCAAATTTCCTTACCAAAAACTACATTTGGAACTAATCTATTGCAGTGAATGATCTTTGATTTTATTCCCATTTCTCAACCCCCTTGATGGACAAACTCAGTTTCCCTTTTTTGCACTGTATAGATGCATACTACACATTGCTGTGAAATAAATAACTTGGAACTGTTCGAGCTACATAAACAAAGTCACAGAGAGAACGCGCTACTCATTGATTCACTATAGTGACAGGAGAACAGTCTGTAATGGCTTCTTAATTAATCAGTAGTAAAACTAGAGAGGTGGCCCCACTGTCCAAGGGAACAGGGCACTGTAAACCAGTAGAGAAAAGGACTTCCCCTGGAGAAAGAAAACACCCACACTTGCGCTCACTCGTACACACCACTCTTATATTCTATCAATCTGTAGAGGACTCAAGCTCAATATAAACCTTAAATCGAGATGTAGCGTTTAACAATATTTTATTTTGTATATATATAAAAAAACTCCGTATTTCAGAGTATTATTAAAACTTATGACACATGAATATAGATCAATGCAGTTCATACAAAGTGTGCAAAAACGCCCCTAACACAGTACATATTCAAGTTAAAATCCGACAAGCGGAACCAATTTTTTCAAAAAAAGTCAAAAACAATAACCAATAAAATCAAAACAACGAAAACTGGGAGACCCTTTTGACACAGTTACACCTGGACTGTTGCCTGAGCAGATCCAACATATAACATCAAGTTAAAAAGCTCTGGTAGGATAACTATTGATTCCTTCCCAGGGTTCCTTGTGGTTGGATTCTAGTGGACTGGCGTTGACGCGTTTCGGTGGTATATCATTTTATATTTAAGAAAACCACCTTCTTCAGGACATAAAAATCAGGAATTTTTTCCTCCACAATTCTTTCAGTGTAGTTTATTAATCTATACAGAAAAAGGGAAATGTGTTAGGAAAAGATATACACACAGGGGACTTTCAATTTCTTCAAGACTATCAACGTTCGGAAAGGTTCCTTCCCCTGATTTATAAAAACATCATCACTTTTTTTTATATTGTCAGAGTATCACATTTAACATTGTGTTTTCAAATATCACGCTACATCTCTATTTCAAATCGAATACTGAGCTTCCCCACATGCTGTATTCTCCATCAAAGTAGAGAAACCCCCCCATTCATCGTCAACTTTCACTCCATCCGTATTTATACAGATTTCAGACTCACCCATGACGTTGTGTTTGTAGCACAACTTAGGATCCGGCATCAATTCTAGCCGCTTTTTTCATATGACCACCGTTGTTAACTTATCATATACATGGTGGATGCTTCTAAAGATAAAGCCAAAGACAACAAGGTTTCAATATTGACTTTATAGTAGTTGCCTTATGTTTGTATTTGTTATGGGGGATAAATAGGAAGTCTTACCTCCCAATAAAAACCAGTTGTTTATATGAGGTAAATATATCCTCTTCACATAAAATTGTAATAGTCCGGTTGATCCTTAATAATACTTGCTTCTGTGTGCCGGACAAGTTTATCCTTTTTGCACTATCCCCCAAGAAGGTCGGATGGCATTGTTCAATATGATCCTAAAAGGAAACCGGTATTCCATCATGGTGCATTATAATATGTTTCCTAGATTTATTTAAAAAGAATTTTTTTGAGGGGAAGGGGGAGATTCTTAAATAAAAGTCCCTTCTACTTTCTCCCTAATGAGCGATCCCTCTGAGTGTGTCCGTTGTTAAATAAAATTGTATAAGCGGCTACACCATACTCTGGTCGCTGCCTCGCAAACTCCAGATAAATGACGGGTGAATCGCTTGACAGTATTGCTCTGTTAATTAAATTAGATTCACCTTGTAACTGATTTCGCAGACCCAAGATAAATAACGGGTGAAGCGCTCGACAGAATTGCTTTGTTAATTAAATTAGATGTACCTCGAACCGTTACTGATTTCGGAACCCTACTAAAGACTTTGTATCTTTAGGGGTAGCTGGTTTAAACTTTGAAAAGGGAAAGAAAACAACCCCGCATATTACAGAGTGACTACGATTTTGGCACTCACCTCTCGCACGGCGTCTCTACGTCCGTGTTGTGGAAGGTGTCTCGTAATCATTTCTCACGCTTTTTAAAGCAGGGGAGTTCAATTACGTGTTATACGCGTTTTCCCATCACACCTTCCTTGTAACGGACTGAGCATGTCCGGCGGCCATATTCTAATGGTGTCAGTTTCTATTCGAGAATCTTTCCTTACTATCCCCATACGGTCGGGAATACTCCGCAAATATTTATAAACAAATACAGTTTATCTTCACTTTTAAGATTGAGATTGCTATGTAATTCAGAGGACTGAATATCTTTCCCTTACACAAGACAAAGTAAAGAGGGTATTACCCTACTTGTATAGAATTACCATGAACCCTCGTAAGTGAGGATTGCGCATGTATGGCGGCCATATTGTCACAACTACGGCCTCAGTGTAGAAAACGTTACATAGCGCCAATTACCTGTGTATGTCTCGAGTGGACTGCGCTCATGTAGCGGCCATATTGTTATGGATCTAGCTACGGGTTATAAAACATTACCTAATAACTCCCATATGGCCTAAAATACTCTGCAGACATTTTAAAATAGATATAATTGTTAACGTTTTTATAATACCTGTATAATTGGGTGAGACTGAATTTCCTTATCTTGCATATCAAGACAACCATCCCCTACTGACAATAGTGGAAGACATTTTACCATGGAGTTTTCATGTTAAATTATCTTACTGTTAGAATATATTATTTCCTCTAGACTGCAACCCAATATCAAATCCTAAACTCTATGGGGAGTCTCATGAACCACTTGTAGGATATAATATATTTAGTACCTTAAATTCATGCTATTTGTTCCCAGTCTTCCCTACTATTAAGACCCTTCTTGATAGTGTCAAATTTAACAATGTACCATTGCTCACGTAATTTACGCCTACTGTCCCTGTTGCCTCCTCTTCTATAGTCTTTTATTTTTTCTAAGACAACCCATCTAATATCTGCTGGTCCATGTTGTTGTTCAATCCAGTGGCTAACTAGGGGCGCGTTCTCTTTTTGAGTGTTTATGGCCGACCTATGCTCACATAGCCTTAGTCTCGCTTCCCTGCCAGTTTCTCCTATATAGCCTACGGCTCACACGAGTAATGAGAGGGTTAATTTCCTTGATTTAACTATAAAGCATGAGGAAGGTCACTTAATGGTAGAGCTATACACTAAACCCACAGATAAAAACACGCTCCTCCATTATAGCAGCTATCACCCCAAAAGTCAAAAAGACAATATTCCCTTTGGGGAATTTTTACGTCTGCGTAGGAATTGTACATCACTGCAAGTCTTTTATTCACACTCAGAGAAGCTGAAGATCAAACTGAAAGATAGGGGTTACCCTAGTAAGTTAATTAATCACTCCTTTAAGAGGGCTAGATTTTTTGATAGGGACAATCTTTTTCAAAACGGGAGGAGAGATAAACCCCAAGACAAACTAGTGATGGTAAGCCAGTTTTCCACTATTAGCAACAAACTGACAAACATTTTCAACCGCAATTGGAAAATTTTGAATGATGGAGAAAACATTAGTCTTCCTAAGCCCTTATATGCTTACAGGAAAAACAGAAACTTACGTAATTCCTTGGTATTTACTTACAGAGAGGATGTAAATGAGACCCAAAAGACCCTGACAGGGGAAAGAGCTATAGGCAACCACAAATGTGGCAATTGTAATGTTTGTGATTTGTGTATAGTAACCAAGGCAGTAACTCTGAATGGGGTGACTCATCAGATCACTACACTCAACAACTGCAAGAGCAAGAATATATTAAACCTAATACTATGCCCATGTGGATTAGGCTATATAGGAGAAACTGGCAGGGAAGCGAGACTAAGGCTTTGTGAGCATAGGTCGGCCATAAACACTAAAAAAGAGAACGCGCCCCTAGTTAGCCACTGGATTGAACAACAACATGGACCAGCAGATATTAGATGGGTTGTCTTAGAAAAAATAAAAGACTATAGAAGAGGAGGCAACAGGGACAGTAGGCGTAAATTACGTGAGCAATGGTACATTGTTAAATTTGACACTATCAAGAAGGGTCTTAATAGTAGGGAAGACTGGGAAAAAATAGCAAGAATTTAAGGTACTAAATATATTATATCCTACAAGTGGTTCATGAGACTCCCCATAGAGTTTAGGATTTGATATTGGGTTGCAGTCTAGAGGAAATAATATATTCTAACAGTAAGATAATTTAACATGAAAACTCCATGGTAAAATGTCTTCCACTATTGTCAGTTAGGGGATGGTTGTCTTGATATGCAAGATAAGGAAATTCAGTCTCACCCAATTATACAGGTATTATAAAAACGTTAACAATTATATCTATTTTAAAATGTCTGCAGAGTATTTTAGGCCATATGGGAGTTATTAGGTAATGTTTTATAACCCGAAGCTAGATCCATAACAATATGGCCGCTACATGAGCGAAGTCCGCTCGAGACATACACAGGTAATTGGCGCTATGTAACGTTTTCTACACTGAGGCCGTAGTTGTGACAACATGGCCGCCATACATGCGCAATCCTCACTTACGAGGGTTCATGGTGATTCTATGCAAGTAGGGTAATACCCTCTTTCCTTTGTCTTGTGTAAGGGAAAGATATTCAGCCCTCTGAATTACATAGCAATCTCAATCTTAAAAGTGAAGATAAACTGTATTTGTTTATAAATATTTGCGGAGTATTCCCGACCGTATGGGGATAGTAAGGAAAGATTCTCGAATAGAAACTGACACCATTAGAATATGGCCGCCGGACATGCTCAGTCCGTTACAAGGAAGGTGTGATGGGAAAACGCGTATAAGCCGTAATTGAACTCCTCGGCTTTAAAAAGCGCGAGAAATTATTATGAGACACCTTCCACAACACGGACGTAGAGACGCCGAGCGAGAGGTGAGTGCCAAAATCGTAGTCACTCTGTAATATGCGGGGTTGTTTTCTTCCCCTTTTCAAAGTTTAAACCAGCTACCCCTATAGATACAAAGTCTTTAGTAGGGTTCCGAAATCAGTAACGGTTCGAGGTACATCTAATTTAATTAACAAAGCAATTCTGTCGAGCGCTTCACCCATTATTTATCTTGGGTCTGCGAAATCAGTTACGAGGTGCATCTAATTTAATTAACAGAGCAATACTGTCAAGCGCTTCACCCATCATTTATCTGGGGTTTGCGAGGCAGCGACCAGAGTATGGTGTAGTCGCTTATAGAATTTTATTTAACAACGGACACACTCAGAGGGATTGCTCATTAGGGAGAAAGTAGAAGGGACTTTTATTTAAGAATCTCCCCCTTCCCCTCAAAAAAATTATTTTTAAATAAATCTAGGAAATATATTATAATGCGCCATGATGGAATACCGGTTTCCTTTTTGGATCATATTGAACAATGCCATCCGACCTTCTTGGCGGATAGTGCAAAAAGGATAAACTTGTCCGGCACACAGAAGCAAGTATTATTAAGGATCAACCGGACTATTACAATTTTATGTGAAGAGGATATATTTACCTCATATAAACAACTGGTTTTTATTGGGAGGTAAGACTTCCTATTTATCCCCCAAAACAAATACAAACATAAGGCAACTACTATAAAGTCAATATTGAAACCTTGTTGTCTTTGGCTTTATCTTTAGAATCATCCACCATGTATAGGATAAGTTAACAACGGTGGTCATATGAATAAAGCAGCTAGAATTGATGCCGGATCCTAAGTTGTGCCACAAACACGTCAAGGGTGAGTCTGAAATCTGTATAAATACGGATGGAGTGAAAGTTGACGATGAATGGGGGGGTTTCTCTACTTTGATGGAGAATACAGCATGTGGGGAAGCTCAGTACTCGATTTGAAATAGAGATGTAGCGTGATATTTGAAAACACAATGTTAAATGTGACACTCTGACAATATAAAAAAAAGTGATGATGTTTTTATAAATCAGGGGAAGGAACCTTTACGAACGCTGATAGTCTTGAAGAAATTGAAAGTCCCCTGTGTGTATATCTTTTCCTAACACATTTCCCTTTTTCTGTATAGATTAATAAACTACACTGAAAGAATTGTGGAGGAAAAAATTCCTGATTTTTATGTCCTGAAGAAGGTGGTTTTCTTAAATATAAAATTATATACCACCGAAACGCGACGACGCCAGTCCACTAGAATCCAACCACAAGGAACCCTGGGAAGGAATCAATAGTTATCCTACCAGAGCTTTTTTAACTTGATGTTATATGTTGGATCTGCTCAGGCAACAGTCCAGGTGTAACTGTGTCAAAAGGGTCTCCCAGTTTTAGTTGTTTTGATTTTATTGGTTATTGTTTTTGACTTTTTTTGAAAACATTGGTTCCGCTTGTCGAATTTTAACTTGAATATGTACTGTGTTAGGAGCGTTTTTGCACACTTTGTATGAACTGCATTGATCTATATTCATGTGTCATAAGATTTAATAATACTCTGAAATACGGAGTTTTTTTATATATATACAAAATAAAATATTGTTAAACGATACATCTCGATTTAAGGTTTATATTGAGCTTGAGTCCTCTACAGATTGATAGAATATAAGAGTGGTGTGTACGAGTGATCGCAAGTGTGGGTGTTTTCTTTCTCCAGGGGAAGTCCTTTTCTCTACTTCTTAATTAATCAGCCAAAGCGAGCACCAATGATGAGTACGATTAGGTAGCCCTGAGCATCTGCCTAGCAGAAAAAAGAAACTGGATCACACAAGAATGTACCAGCGTAAACTAAACGTAACTTGACCTGTGTGAGCAGCATGCGAATCAGATTTTCTTTTTAGCATTATAGAACATAAACACAACAAATAATTAATACTCATTTAGCCCCGGAATCTCAACGCCTAGCAGGTCGAGCAGGTCCTGTTCCCAGTCCAGGATGTCCGCCCAGTGGTGCGTCAGCTGCTGGATGGTGTGCCGAACCTAGATGGTGCGCCGCACGTGCCGGCACACCCTACCTCAGCGCAGCTGACGCTCCTGCAGGGGGTATCCGCTACCGGGCCTGCTGCCAGCATGGAGGTGAGGTAGCGCTGCACAAAATAAACAGCACCGCCACCTCCTCCTCACCAAAGAGCGCCCGGGGCTGAACACCGGGGCGGCGGCGCCACCTGCAAAGTAGTCGTCCTGCCTCTGCCATGGCGCTGAGTGGGTTCAGAAAAAGCAAAAAAAAAGAAAAGGAATGGAAAGAAGAAAGATAAGCAAGTAAGTGGAAATAAACCAAAAGTCACGAAAAACACAAAACAATTACCAAAAACATAAAATACACAAACACAATGACACACGCTAATATAAAAAATAAAAATGAGGAGTAGATTAGTTTTAAAGGGGGAGGATCACACAGATTAAAGAGAGATACATTTTAGACCCAGCACCATGCAGAGAGCAGAAAAACATGATGGGCACGCCCATGTGGACCATGTGATGCCGTTCATGTGAGATTTAGAATGCAAGAACGCACTTGAGAATCGCGTGGTGCCGTTTGCATGCGATTTGGAATTTGAGGATGCACTCCGTGTTCCCATCACAATGCGAATGGGTGCGCAAGCAAACCCTGCCCCCTAGCGGAACTCCACGTAGTGTGGCTGAGTATTTTTGCATCTTCACGGAGTTCCGCATAGCGCAGTTCTGCAAACTCCGCCCAGGCCTAATTTGGAGGTTACCAAATAGGTCAAAGGTTGATTCCGGGTAAACCCTTCTCCTCAGAAACAATAGATATTTCAATACATTGATGAAAAATACATTATATTTTCTATCCATCTAATAATAAGATCAATCATAGCTCCTCAACTAATGGTTTCCCATGACAACTGCAAAATATGGCACATTCATGATGTCAATCACCAAAAGTTCAATATGACCTGTGGTTGTGACCACTGTTCTAGCATGACTTTCCCTTACCTCATCCCCAGATGTTAATGAAGTGTGATCAGCACTCTGTATAGCTTCAGCATGCACTTTTCTTCAGATAGGAATGTTATTCGATGTTTAGAAGGCTTGATCCAGAAAACGTCATTAGGCACCATCGTGGATCAATGCAAATATATGATTTAGACCACTAGTTGTGGTTGATTCAATCTGGACATGAAAATGGACCTTGCTTTCAGCAAACTCTTCTACTTAAACATGCTCCAGACGGGTTTGCTGTTCAGGGTTGAGTGTTCCTATTTTCCAACAGTTTGGGGCGTTGGCATATAAAGTGGCCAGCCTTGCACAATAAAAGCAAACTTCTAGGGAAGTGGTGAAAAAGACTGGTACCAATAATACATAGATAATTTATCCTTGAATCTATTTCCTTGGGATACCTCATACAGCATACTGTTTTGAAGTTACTTCAAAATACTGAAGTTGGATCAGAAAAGAGTATGCATTTGGGCACAGTGAAGTTGGAGCACAATCAGTAAGTCGAGGCCCCTAGCTAATATTTTTCACAACTATCCCCTGTTAGTTTTGTTCAGTTTTAGGTGAGCCTGAAAGTTCTGTTTTCTGCTTGTCCTGAAGCACATATAATGTTTTTCAGCCCACGGGTTTGTATTCGGGCATTCCATAGCAGTGGGACCTGAGCTAGAAGGGTGTGCTGCTATGTTTCATGCATTTACAAACTCTTTGATTAATTAGGTGGGCAGTTGTTGAACATAAAGCTGTGTGGGGGAATAGGAGGGTACAGAATTCTGCAGGTGCACGGGCCAATTACCCAAGTATTTTAGTGCACAGTGAAGATAATCCTGAATTTGATTCTTGTTACTACCAAATGACAGTGGTCTTTCAAGGTAGGTTTGATGTGGTCACTCCTGTGAAGGCTCCAGTATATTCAATTGCTTGGCATACGTGGTGTTGCCATTATCTGTTTTATGGCAACCCAAAAGCTCTCATTAGCTTGGAGGGTGGTTTGCAGGAGTAAAGGAAATTTCTGAGGAATGGGAGCTGAAAATTGATTTTGATGCTCTTGGCCACAGAATTAACTTGGTGAGAGAAAGAGAGCTCCGTGTTTATGAGAATGTCCAAATTGCTCACCTCCCAGTGGTGAAAAGGAATGATACAAGAAAGCAGAGGGGCCCTTTGAATGGTAGTTGGTCCAGCACTGTTCCTTCTAATCATATAACCTCAATCTTTGCTTCATTCATTAACCAAAATCTGTGTTTTACTCATTACAACACACAGTTGATGCTATCCTGGCTCATATCCCAGTTGAAAGTGGATAAGGGTTCTCCATGCATACATCACCAGCATCACATTGTATTGTTCTGAAGGCTAACCCAGCGGGTGCATGTTGAAAATAATTCAGAGTAGTGAAAACTTTGAAGAACTCTGTTGTATGCCATGCTAGAGACTGATTCAAACACTTCTAGTTTGATTTGTTGTATGTGATTGGGTTGGAAGGATCTGACCTAATCTACTTCAATTCCAACCAATCCAGGCCATATTGTAGGCTGCTGAGGGGTCAAAAATAAATTATTTCTTATTTTAATCAAGTAGACAATGATGTTTTTCCTAAAGTACATCAGGGGCTAATTCAGTCCACCTCAAACGCCTCAAAGCAGATTGATGGTCACCAAGGATGTAATTTAGTTCAACATATTCTTGAAGTTGGGGAAGCGGAGGTTAGACTTGAGCCAATAGTTAGCAAGATATCATGGGTCAGCTGTCTTGATTTTCAGGAGATGCATGATCAGAGTCAACCCTATACCTGGCGCAATCAGAAATTTGCCCGGCTTGGTAACAGAAGAAGGTTGACAAAATCTTTTCATCCACGGAAGCCATTAACTTGAAATGTATTTATTTTTCAATTATTACATAGTTTTGTAAAGTGCTGCATGCTACCTTGCAATTATTTCAAAACACTGAAATTGAATCATTTATTTCACGTCTCTTAGAGTTTTGGGCACAGCCACTAGCAAAATATCAGTGTGTGTGTGTATTTGTTTGATTTAGTGCACAAAATGCTGTGGTATAAAAACAATATTCCACAAGAAACTGTGAAATATGGCAAATATCTCATGGTTCTATGGAAAATAGGTGTTTCATCATCATAATGACAGGCCATAGAACACTATGCAGAGATTTTTATTTTCATGTGCACTAGGATTATGCAAAAAGGTTTCCTAAAATATGAAGCAAGATTATTAAATTATGTGGCACATTCTCTGGCAGTATTCTTTTCATCATTTTGAACTAGAAGCAACATTTTCTGCAAATTATGCAAACTATGTGGCAAATGATGAAAATCCTTCATTATGTGGTAAAGGCAGCAGTCACAGAATTGCTGAATTCCACTGAACCTCACCATTGTCTTATTACCATCAATTTGTTCATGAATGGTGAACCTAAACTTTTTTATTTAATTCAGTGACCATTGCTAGCTGCACTTCGAAGAAAACTGTTGTTCAAGCTCAGTACCCCAAAATAACATTGTAATATAAACGAGCATTGGCAATGCCAATCGGTCACGCCATTGGGATCTTATATGTATTTAGCTATGCAGCACATAAGCGGAGGGGGCGCGACACTCAGCATTTTAGCTGATGTCTGCAGAGGGCTTCTGCTGCCTCAAAAAGCGCCTTCCTTATTCATTCACACTTACCCTGACTTCTAGTGCGAAAGTGATTCAGCACCCACACTAATCTGCTGCATACCTAAATACATATAAGATCCTAATGGCGAGACCGATTGGCATTGCCAATGCTTGTTATTCTTTTTTCCAATAAGTGTTTTGAAAATGTGACCCAAGATTGTATTTTTTGCAATGAACAGAGAGAGCAAGGAAGACAATTTTTGAAAATAGGACAAATGCAAGAGAACAGTCTAGAAAGACTTCCAGTAAGAATAGACACTTCACATGTCCATCTTAGAAAGCCGATGCACACCATGCAGTGTTTTGCGAGGGTTCAGCAGCCAAACAATAATTATTTGATGTTAACGTGTGTTTATCTGAGCAGTGGTTATCTTTTAAAAGCATTAATGTGTTTGCCAAAGACAAGAAGCAGAGCAGTCAAAGCAGTCCATGTCTATATAAAATAAGGAACAAGTATTTCAGGAGGGGGGGCATTGCACGTGGGAGAGAGCAACCAAAACATGCACTCTCTCATGGAGTGCGTAAAACAGTGCTTGAAATGGAAAAATAGAAGTTGCTTGTTTCTGAGAAGTGCCGGTACTCTCCAATTAAAAGTATTACAATTTTCTTAATAAGTGCAGGTACTCTCCTGAAACAAAAGTTTTTAACTGCTTCCTGACATTTCTGCTTTTCGACCAAAATGTACACATAACACACACCTACTTCACTGTGCTAAAATAATCCATAAAAAACAAAGATGTCTATTTAGTCAACCAATAAATCTCACAAGCACTGCACGAGCCAACATTCCGGACCTCTGAGCAAATCACTTGCGGGCAGCGATGGATAAACATAGTAACAGAGCAGAGCTTTTCGTAGAAAGATGACCACACTGGAATTTGAGATGTAAACAAGTGCCAAACTTCACTCCCTCTATAGTAACCTAGTAGAGTTGTTTGCTGAAAGAGGACACCGTGACATTTCAGATGTAAAGATGTGCAACACTACTATCACTGTATAGTAAGCAGGAAGAGCTGGCTACAGAAAGAAGGCCACAGCGGGATTTCAGATGTAAACCTGTGCAACACCACAATCTATGCATAGTTACAGGGTAGAGCTGACAACAGATATGACAACATCGCTATTTCAGATGTAAACATTTGCAAAATTACAATCCGTGCACTCTAACACATGAACTATGCAGGTAGATGGCACTAACATTTCAGATGTAAATATGTGTATATGTGTAACACCATAGCCCGTGCATAGCAGCCGAGTACAGCTCTCTGCAGAAAGATGACACCCTGATATTTCAGATGTAAACAAAGTATTGAAACGTTTTTTTAGATGCAAGCATGTGCAACACCACAGCCTGTGCATAGTAAAAGAGTACAGATATATGACACCCTTATAATTCAGATGTAAACACGTGCAACAACACAATCCCTGTATAGTAACATAAGAGTTGGCTTCAGAAATATGACCCCACCAGTGTTTCAGATGTAAATATGTGTAACACCACAGCCCGTGTATAGTATATAGCTCACTGCAGAAAGATGACACCCTGATATTTCAAATGTAAACACATGCAACACCACACTCCCTATATAGCAACCTAGAGAAGCTGGCAGCAGAAAGATGACCACACCAGTATTTCAGAAGTAAGCATGTGCAACACCACAGCCAATGCAGAGTAACCGAGTACAACTCTGCAGAAAGAAGGTATAGTGATCTAAACACATGCAACACCAAACTCCCTGTATAGTAACCTAGAACAGCTGGCAGCAGAAAGATGACCTACAACATTATTTTAGATGCAAGCATATGCAACACCACAGCTTGTGCATAGTAACCGATTACAGAGTGCAGACACCCTGCTCTTTCAGATGTAAACACGTGCAACACCACAATTCCTGTCCAGCAACGAAGGGCTGGTTGGAGAAAGATGACCACACCAGTATATCAGATGGGGCGCTTATACACACGCAGAGGAAACTCGAAAGCGAGAAGTCCACCTGGATGTCTGTACCTTGTTCCGAACAGGAGCCGGCCTGCTGTTTTAATTTTTTTTAACGGATTGTGCAGACGACACTGTCACCACTCTCTCCTGACTCCCCTTACACCACTCCTATCTATTCCTCTCAATGGGCTGAACCCCATCTCGCACTCACCGTGGTCCAGGCAGTTAACAGCACAGCCTCCTGGCTAGCCAGAGTCACATTAGGATTGTCCTTCATCAGAATCTTGACGCGGGACATGGGCAGTCGGACCTGGCGGGCGGCTGCAGGTGGGAGCTCCTCTGGGAGGGGCTGAGTACCAGCGCCTTTAGGCACCAACCCGGCCATGGGCCAGAGGAGGTGAACATGGAAAGCAGGAAGAGCAGATGTGAACGGCACGCATGAGACGCCTCAACAAGTCGCCTTCCAGCAACCCTTAGTCCAATCGGAAGCGAGAAAGGACTTGCGTTAATCTTGGAGGGGATGGGAGACATATATTTGAGGGCAGGAGCGAGAAAACAGGGCGGCAGAGGTGTTGGTTGGCGGCGGGAACCCTAGAAGGACTGGAGGAGGTTGGTCACCAATTATAGCTATTTTTAACTACTACATTAAATTGCATTGTATTTTTGTTTAATTTGTCAGTTGCCAACGCAACAAGGAGGCTGCGACGCTCCCCTGTGGCGGGATTCCGGTTGCCTCCTTGGCGTGACTTACCTGGAATGGCCTCGGGTGCAGAGAGCCCACGGGGTCACCAAGGCAGCCGGAAGAGAGGAGGCACAGTGGCCTGTTCGAGATGTCCGTTTTGCAGTCGGAGGACCGCTACTTTGTTTTCTGGGTGATGGGATGAGACTCTCACGGCAAGTCTACGGTAGCAAGCATGGAGCCTGCCTGCATCATGGCCGGAGTATCGAGGGTCAGTGGAGTCTGTTCGCCCCGCAGCATCAATGGGTCCAGTGCCAAATAAGCGCAGAGGGAGCACACCCTGGGACGGACGGTGAGTCCTGCGGGCCCCAGTGCTATCAGCTCCTGGAAGGGACACAGGAGTTTGCTGCAGCCCTGGGGAGCAGTGGAGATACCACCAAAGCACCAGGGTGGCTGCCGCAGAGGACGGGTCTCCAACGCCAGCAGGCCAAACACACCGAGTGTGTCCGAGTCCAAAGATGCTGACTGCTCTTGCCGAGGATATGGATAATGCTCCGTGAAAGAGGATGAGAGAGCAGGCATACGGAAAATGAGCAGCCACGGCTGCTGGGGAGCAGCAGTCATACCGACGATGAGCAGCCATGCCTGGAGGGGAGATTAAGGGACTGTGTCTGGAGGCAGCCCTGTGCACCCCCGAGTGGCGAGGAGTGGCAGAAAGAAAAACAAGCGGGCGCCTGCTTAAATATGGCACCCGTGTTGATAATGCTGAGAATGTTTAACGCGGCGCCCGGGGGGAGGACAGCAATGAGAAAGCTGCCTGATGCGTTGGCAAACAAAACGAGCAACAGAGCTGTTGGCAGCTTCCGGGTGAGCCAGGGAATCCACGAGCGCGCAGACTTTTGGCGCATGCATAGAATATAAGGCAGCGCGCGCATGTTAATGCGCACTATTTTAAACAAGCATTTGCAATGCAATACGACTCGCATTTACGCGAGACGTATTGCATTGGAAATGGGAGTGGGGCTGTTAAAAAAGGCACGAACGGGAGTGGGGGGGGGGTGAGGGGTTAGCGAAAAATCACGGACTGCGTGAGGGGGCGGGGGGGACACAGGGGAAAAAATAGTGTTCAGTAAAGGGGCCAATAGCCTCGGAAGCGTACAAATTACGCCATGGCCATCAGGAGAAGGGGCTAACAAGACGGAAACCAATCAGGAGGCAGCATTTAGGCTGTAAGCCAAACAAAAAAATGGGCGGAGAGTGGGCGGAGCTTATGCGAAGCTTCCCCGCTATAGTATATACACCATGCCTCGCAAAGTGAGCAGCGCATGCGCGCTGCACGCTAGGCGAGACCTAAAAATGCATTATGGTTAACATAATATGGGCCTCTATTGCCTCCTTGGTATTCTGATGACATTTACAAACCATTCGACCTTCGGGTTTATGGTTTATGATGTCACCAGAGGGATTTTATGCTTGCCTTCATTATGAAGCTATTTAATAAAAAGAAATAAGGCTATGTAATATAAATGCCTCAAAGTTCAAACAAACATGCCATTCATTGGCAGTGTATAATACAAAAACCAAAGAGTGAATCAGAATCAGTCTCTAGCATTGTGCACTCTCTTTTATGAGCACAAATACAGACAGAGAGGAGTTGGCCTAACGGCTAGGGCGGTCTACCTCGAATCTGGGGAATCGGGTTCAAGTCTCGGCAATGACGCTGAACATCCTGCGATTCTGGGCAAATCACTTAATCTCCCCGTGCCTAACAAAAATGAATGTGTCCTCATGTAACGCAACTGGTGCTATGTAAAGCGCTCTGATACCTGATACCTTCGGGTCAAGATCGCGCTATATAAAACTCCAATAATAATAATAACTAATAATATTCGCAGTAGTCACAGAAACTGCTTAAAAATTACTTTCAAATGTTTTTCACAATGGGCAGATGTTCACTTTCTGAAGAAGCTCACTGGGAATCCAAGTGGAAATGAAGAATTTCTTTAGAGGAAATATAAACATTTGATGTTCTTCTAATAGGCTTAGATAAAGGTAAGTTCATGAAAATGTCAATGTGTGGCAGACTGCACAAATATCTATGTTAGAGTGGACATTAGGGCCGAAGCACAATAAAAGTTGACTTCCACCAAAGCATAAACTTGCCCCTTTGACTTGCACAGTGTTATTAGTTAATGGAATTTGCAAACCTGACAGTTCTTTGCCTCGCAGCCTACAGCTTTCATATTATGTCAGAGATAATGCTCTTTACCACTGCCCTGCATATGCCAACCTCTGTAGTTGCAACTTTATGTGTGTAACTAGGGTGGGAGGTGAATTGTAAATGTTGGTGAATGAATACAAGGGCTCACCTTTAAGTGTAGTTTCCAGCATTTACACTGGCACACCCCTGACACTGCCTTAGATGTAGTAAAGTGCAGATGTCCCAGAAAGTCAAAGATGAGCAGGCAAAGAACCACAGAAATAGTAGCAGAGAAGAAAGAAGAAACAGGGAGATTAAAAGACATAAAGAGAAACACAGAGACACTCAGCCCAGGACAATTCTTCAAAGCAAGGTCGGAGGCACATGATATCACTCCCTCTTGGAAAAATCGAGACCACGTGGAAGCTAACGACCAATGAGGTATGAGTGTAAGCAGCAACCTGGAAACTAACACTGGCAAAGCCAATTGGTCTGGCCTTGACAAGTCTTCACTTTCTTTTATGCATTTCTTTTTTTTTTTTAAACATATGAAATAGACATTAAAATAGTAAGAATACTACAAAATAAAACCCTACAAAGGGTGTAGATATGTTTGGAAAAGCAAAACATGTAAACAACGCCCCATTCCAAAATAAATTTAAACATGAAATTTAAGCAGAAATGAAAGCAGACATTTTCACACTAAAGTGCACTTCTTTTTTGGCGGATACATACATGTGTAGCAGCGAAATGCTGCCGCTCTCAATGAGTAGAGCGGGTGGGTGAAGTGAGCTGACCCATTGCTCCATGCTGTACGCTAAGGGTGGAAGCAAATTATGAATGACATATGAGCAAACCAATGGATGAAGAGAACTTACTGAAGAGAACTTACCAAAAGCCCCTCTATGCACATAAGTATTCTTATTATGATTTTTGCGGAAAACATGAGGTTGGCGAGAAACATGAAGCTGACTCTAGGCCAAACGTAAAAGTTCCATGCGATCCAAAGTAGAACTATAAAAGAAAATATGGTCCTAAACAAGAGCCAAATAAATTTTCTCTCCAATCATAGCACAATGGCTCATATTCATGCAAACATGGTTGAACACAAACATCCGCAGGGTACAGAAAGAGAAATTATCCCTACGCTTTCTAGAATTCCGGAAAGAATTTTACTCAATGTGAGATGGATAAAATGTTTTTAAGAGCGGTATTGGGGAAGGCATATAATGTCCTCAAAGCAATGTACCCACAATGCAGCTGTGCCTGAAGCGGGATCACCAAGGGTCTTAAAATGATGCACACAGTGGGGATACAACCTAGCCGAAAACATGCTCCTGCTGTTCTACAAACAAGGAAGGCTCCCAATAATGCCTGCTCATCAGACCTTGAGCGGCACACATGGCCGCTTGACATACAAACACTGCAAATTTCTGCATACATTTGAGACAAGCTTTGGCAATGCCAATAGGTCTGGCTTTAAAGGAATGTTGTATGGTAATGTGAAGCAGTACAAATAAATAGTATGGGAATAGATATGAATTTGTGTAGAAGCAAAGAACTGTAGAAATGAACTGTGTAGGTTAAAAGGTCAGTTGACAGTTGCACTGTCATTCCAGATCTAAACATACGTGTAGGTTATTGACTGCCCTCCTACCATCCAGGCTGCTGCCAGAGAAAAGCAACCTAAATTATCTAATACACTTTAATGGCAGTATAATGTCATATGTGTGCCCCTGAAAGATCCAGCTCAGACAGCTGGATACATAAACAATAAGATCACAGCTGTTGGAGGGCAAGCACTTTTTGTGTGGAAGCACACAACTTCTGCCCAATCAAAATATGTACTCCTGGTTCCCCAACATGTGGGCAGAGCCAAAGCCCCTATTTAGTGATGTTCACATAATTGTCTGATGACAGCAGTACTGTCAAGCCAGACAATAAAAATGCTCATAAACTCTATAGTAACAGAGAACAAATCATCCGAAGACTAACTTCAAATGCAAAACCAAGATGCGATGAACACCGATCAAAGAAATAGAAAAACTCCCAAGCGCAGTACCTTAATCTGTGCTTGAAACAAAACAAACAAACAGAAAACAAACAACCCTCCTGCAAACCCAAAAACAGACGCTGCACAAAATGAAATACAATAAACTCCTAAACAGAAACAACTCCCTAGAAGAATATTCAATCTCTCTAAAAAATCTCGAACACAGACAACTGATCACCAAATATAGTGACACACTACTGAGTTTGTTTTACTCAACTTTTCTGTAGGGGTGTGCGAAATTAGCGTCATTTCAGGAAAAGTATGGGAAATTAATTACAGGTAATTATGCAAAATGCAAATCTGGCACCCAGTGCTATATTTTAGCGTGAAATACGTCCCTGGGTGCATTTTGGACATGAGGATGCACTGTGCACTAAAAAATTGTGCCAAAAACTCAAGTGCTGCGGAAAACTCCCACTCATATTCTTCTTGTCCCGGCCTTCCCGTGCTAAAATCTTGCTGCAAACATGGTGTAATTATGTGACATGGCGTAATTTCAGGAATTTTGCATAACAAGCATAATGAGAAATTCTGATATGACATAAATAAGACCTGCATAATTTTATTTTCGCCAGGGCCTAATTTTCTGCTGCATTTGATTCAGCTAATCTTATCGTATTACTCTAGCACCCTTGTTCTCCTCCTTTTTATCAGGGTGGAGTGAATTTCTAGCCACTCAATATTATTGATCCTAGCCAATCGAACTGTTTGTGGAGTGCTCTAAGGGACCTTCATTGATCCTGTTTTATTTAATATCAATATGGGTCCTCTAATCGCCATCATAAGATCTTTTGGTCTCAAGTGCATATCGTATTCAGACGACACATTACTGATGCTGTGCTTCAACAAATCTTTGCCTGATCTTCAGCATGTTTCCCAATGTATACCTCATAGTGATAAAAGCCTGGATGGAGGCTAATCTTTTGAAGAGCAGCACAAGAAAAACAGAAGTTGTTATCTGTGGCTGTTCACTTTGGTCTCAGCGACGGGTCTGTGCCCTTTCCCTGTGTCCACTGATAATACCTGGCATTTCGATATGGTAAAAGAGTGGTATGTGGAGGGCCAAGTACATTTAGGAGTATCTCTCGCTTCCACCAGATGAGACCTTTTAAGAAGATCCTCCACTCTATGACTCAGCATCTGTGAGCCCTGGTGGTTGGAGCAGGATTGCATTCTCAGATCAAATGTACAAATGTTTTCTACCTGAAGCTTGCTTCTGAGACTACCGAAACTTTAGATTCTCCAGAATGTGGCAGTCAGGCTTGTTTTTAAGCTTCAGAATTTTGATCATCTATAAGATACCCGTCACCAACGACATTAACTGCCAGTTGCAAAGCAACAATTTAAAAGCTCTATGTTTTGCCGATTAGGCATTTTATGGTCTTGCACCAAGTTATATTCAGGTGAGACTTAGTAGGCTCTCTCCCACATCACTACTTCCGTTTTGTGCTCTTCCTTTTGCACAAGACCCTTCACTTTAGATTTGCTGGGGATGAAGGTAAGTTCTTCTCTGTTCTGAAACTGCAACTCTGGAATCCTTTACCTCTCACCCTTGATCAGATTATCAATCAGAATGTCTTCACTCTCATTGAATAGTCTCTAGTTGTTTCCTCTTGTTATTGTTCGGTCGTAGCGTCAAGATGTCTGCTGATGTATGTGAAATCATCAGTACCTTCAACCACTCAGGATAAGTGTTCAATGCTAGAGATCAGCTAAAGGATCATTTAGAAAGACCTGTAAAGCCGACATTAAGGTAGATGCCTCACCGCAGATGAGAAAACATCTAGTCAAACCCTACCCAAAAACAGGTGCAAATAAGCAAGTACGATTACAATGAATTCTCCTAGAAGACTATTAATTTGTCGGAACTGAAGGATGACCTTAAGACGTGTATCCTCCTTGGAGAACAACCATGTTTGACAAAAAGTGGAGCAGAGATTCAAAGACCTATCTTGCCATGCCCAAGCACCTACTTGGTTTTGGCAATGCTCAATCAATAAGTCATGCTAAGAAGAATGTTATTTAACTGAACTGAATTAAATTGGAGAGAAACAGACTGAAAAGGAGGAAAAGAGAGGAAGGAGGGACACATTCTGCACTCTTTCCACATGCTTGATGTGGTGGGGCAACCTTTGCTGCTGAAACTCTCTTGCCCCTTTACATGTGATACCCTCAGAAGAGAGAGAGAGCGCACGCGAGAGGGGAAGAGAAGGAGGAGTGAGCGATAGAGAAAGCGAGGGTGGGTGAGAAAGAGAGCGATGGACAGAGAGAAACAGATCACGTGTGAGAGAGGCGAGACACAATGGGAACGCGACTGTATTTTCACTTAAAATACTTTATTTGTTTACATCATCAGACACTATTGTGTTAAATCCTTGCGTCTAGAAGTAACTCTTAAATGCTTCTCTTTGTTTGCAGCATGCTTATCTTTCATTCTTTTTATTGTATATTTTTATTGTGTGCCTATTTGAGTTAATGGTTGCTTTACTTTTCTCCAGGTGGAATGTAAAACTTAGAAGGTAGAGAGGCGTATGTGGCTCCACCCAGGTAATACGTCTCTAGTGCAATTGTTGGGGTCTTATGAGCTGGCACGAAAGAAAACAGCTGGCTCCAGTAAAATGCCTCCTTTCTGGTTCAAGGCTGCAGGCTTGTATTTTGCTATGGCATCCATAAAAGCTATAATACCTGTTAAATATGTGTGTGTGCCAATCTTAACCAAAGGTCAAGTTTTAAAGAGTATTGTATACACCATATGTGCTTGAATGAGGCCTCAGAAATCCTTATCTTTATTGCAAAATATGTAATAAATGTTAAGAATGTAGCCTGTTTTGCACCATTGTTTGCTTCAATGTTGTCAAGCTATGCCAATTAGAGTGAATGTGATTGTGATATTTTAAGAACAGCGCTGGAGGCAAGTGGCAAACAGCAAAATGAATTTAGTTAAACATATCGATGAAAGAGACCCCAGTAAGTCCATTTCATAGTACAGCAGGAAAGAAAGACTACTAATAGTTTCACCTTTACAATAGGCTCTTTTTCAGTTACACCTGTAATCGCATTAGTGTTTTAATCTACATCTCTAGTGCCATTTATACATATGGAAATGTTGTTATGTTATGTTGATTTGTAGTGCACTCATCACCCGAAAGAGTATCCAGGTGATTGGTCAAGGTGTATAGGTGTGTGGTCCCAAAGTGTTTATATGAAGAGCCAGGACTTCAGCTTCTTGTGGTACTTCAGAAGTGAGGAGGAGGCTCCGATGTGTTGCGGGAGGTCGTTCCATGTCTTGGGTGCGATGTAGGAGAATGAGAGACCTCCAGTGCTGCTTTTGCGGATGCAGGGAGTGTGTGTGAGTGAGAGTGAGGCAGAGTGTAGATGTCTTGTGGGTTGATGAAAGTGTATATTGTTGTTCAGGTATTTTGGTCCTGTGTTGTGTAGGACTTTGAATGTGTGTGTGAGAAGTTGGCTGCACTTGTGAAGGGAAGCCAGTGAAGCTTCCTGAGGTGCGGTGTGATGTGGGTGCGGCATGGGAGGTCGAGTATGATTCTTGTGGCTGCGTTCTGGATGGACTGGAGTCTGTGTAGGAGTTGTTTGGAGATTCGAGAGTAGAGAGTGTTGCCATAGTTCAGCCTACTGGTGATGAGTGCTCGTGTGACGGTTTGTCTGGTGTTCTTAAGAAACCATTTGAAGATCTTTCGTAGCATGCATAGGATGTGGAAGCAGGAGGTGCACACTGGAAATGTTTGCTAAAATAAATATAACGCCTACAGCCCTCTAGGCGCGGTTTTAGGTAGCTGTATGCTCAGGGATAAGCATAGGTCTCTGCCACACCATCCTCCGGGATTGCTTGGAGCCAATGAGGGATAGATGTTCTGAGTAGCAAACAAAGGAGCAAAAAGAAACATGCCTCCAGGAGTTTGTGCATCACTACAAAAACAGTGTTCCCACAGAGATACAGGGAGGTGTACTAACCAAGGCCAAGTGAATTAGCACCTAAAAGAGAAGCCAGCACCATCCATGATACATACCTGTGCAACAAACCAACAGGTAAGGGCAAACCCAAAAGACAAAACAGTTATGAAATAAACCAGGAGGGTTTACTGTCTTCAACTGTGGGGAGGCAAAGGTTAGTGCAAAAGTGCAGTAAACTATACAGCCACACATCAGTGCCCTCCCACGAGTGCACTCCTTTTCCCAGTGCTTGAACTCATTGACTTATTGAAAGACATAATATCCTTGATAAATCAGTTCGATTCATGGTAGATTGTACAGTTTGGGTCAAACAGTAGCACCGGAGTCTATGGCTGTGAGGGGTGAGAGGAGCAGACTGATCTCTAGCCCACTGAAGAAGGTGCAGCCAGGGTGGGCCAGTACCAAAGAGGCTGCAGATATCATATCAAGTACGCTTCACTGAAGGAATAAGGAATGGTTAAAGTGTGGGATCCGCTAGCTCATGGGTGTAGGAAACTGGGTTTTTGTTGCAGTACCCCCCACGTTTTGCCTGGGATCTGATGCAACTTTGACTGAAAGTGTGCTTGGTTCCTGCTAACCAGGTCCCCAGCACCAGTGTTCTTTCCCTAAACTGTACCTTTTGAGCCACAATTGGCACCCCCTGTAGGCCCCATGTAAGTCCCTTGTAAATGGTACCCCTGGTACCTAGGGCATTGGACCTAAAGAGGGCCCCCAAGGGCTGCAGCACGAATTGTGCCGCCCTAAGGGGCCCTTCACCAAGGTCATGCAAACTGCCATCGCAGCCTGCGTGTCTTGGTGCAGAGAAAACGGAAGAGTCGAACCCCAGTGTGCCATGCCAGCAAAACACTGCATGTGGTATAGGTAAGACAACCTTACAGCAGGCCTCACAGCCCTAACACAGGGTGCACTATACCCCATGTGTAGGCATATCTGCCTGAGTGGATATGTCCCTGTAATGTCTGAGCAAAACCTTAGATGTTAAAAAGTGCACAGGGAAGCCCTAACGAATACATGAGCTGGACACTCATCATTACGAGCTCCCCAGCTACATGATGGCTTGACTGTACCCCAAGATGTTTCATACCAAACATCTCTTCTTAATAAATCCTCACTGATGCCAGTGATGGATTTATTATACGATGCACCCAGAGGGCCCCTTAGAGGAGTCCCCTTAAAACCTACTTACTACTAGTGTGTTGACTGACTGAGCTCGACCAGCCAGCCACCATAGACAGGTTTCTGACATCATGAGGTGAGAGGCTACGCTCTCGGAGGTCAAGAACAAAGCCTGCTCTGGGTGGAAGTGTTCACACCTCTTCCAAGCAGGATGGGCATTCCAGGGTGGGAAGCTTCAATGGCCCTGCCGCCTTTGTTATGTGACTGCGGGCCTCTCCAGATAGTGGAGATGCCCACACCGCTGTCCTTCACCCACTTTTGGTGGCAAGACAGGCGGGAAAACTAGTAAGATTAGGAGGTGTGCCCACATTCAGACAGCACCACTACTAGGGCAGGTCAGCTGATGTGGACCCCACTTTTCAGATTCCTCTATATTGTTTTGGACTGAATTAGGACTTTAGGGTCCCGGTAATGCCCACTTCCAACAAGAAGCTGTCATAAAGAGGGTGCAGACACCCTAAGGTAGGTAGTCCATTGTCTACTACCTGTCACTCTCATAAAGGCCCCTAGATTGAGTATTTAGGTGGCACCCCTGAACCCAAGAACTAAGATTCGACAGATCAACAGAAGAAGAATGAGGAAGAGTCACTGCCTAGTGAGAACTGCAGCAGAACTTTGAACTTTGGTGAGATACCCTACTGTCTTCAGCCCTCTCTCGACAATTGTGACTGAGTGACTTGTCCTGCAAGCTGGAGAACTACCAAAGCCTTGGGTAGCCTGCCAGCACTTTACAAACACCAAAAGTCTCCCCTGGAGTAGAGGAGCTACTCTCCTGCAGTCTGCAGGCTCCGTCAGCAGAGGTCCGGTCCACCTCCTTGCAGCTCCTCGGCCCGACTGACGCCGCAGATAACCACGAGAAGGTACTCATACTCTGGAAGGTCAGATCTGTCTCCCCACTGAGTGTGAAGACACTAGGAGCAACCTGAGCCATGCAGTACCAATCCCCGGGGTACCGGACGCCCTGCACCAAAAACCAACAGCGAGAGTCCAGTCCAGATTCTCACTGCACAAGGACCAGGCAGGCATTGAGGGATGTCAGCATCACTGAGACCCACGTGGAGAGTGGTCCAGCTGCTTGCTTTTGCCCCTGCCAGCTGTTTGTCTCTACCGCAAGGTGCATCTTTGTGCACCAGCACAGCCGACCCAAACCACTCTGCTCCCGAGCCCTCCGGCCCAGGTCCCGACTGTGCAGCCATACTCCAAGACCCCTTGCGATCTGAGCCCCAATTTGGGTGCACTCAGACTTGCCTACAAGCCCCTATTTGCAGCCTCTTTCCAGGTGTCCCCCCTTCTCTGTAGTGTGTCAGTAACAAGCCTCACCAGCACCATGCTCCCGGGAGGACTCGGATGGTTCCCGACAAACTGCTGGTAGTACTTTGAACCTTGGCCAACTACTATTCTTATCCCAGAAGGTGAACCCCTGAAAACGATTGTATCTAATCTTTATGCACATTGACTTTTCCTTCCATAGGATTGCATTGTGCGTAAAAGCGCACAGGTCTGAATGCTTTACTTACCTGCGAATATTTTTATCGAAAACTGTACTTACCTTGAAACTAAGTTCTTGAGTTTGAAATATATATAAAAATTGTTATTTTTCTTATTTGGTCTCATTTATTGCCTCTGTGAGTACAACAAATGCTTAGCACTACCCTCTGATAAGCCTAACTGCTCGACCACACTACCACAAAAGAGAGCGTTAGAGTTATCTACTTTAGCCTCTGTAAGCCAATTGGGGACTCTCTGCACAGTGTACTTCGTTTTAGTACACTATATAGAGGGACAGGTTCCTACAATGGGGTCTTAGAATATGGCAGATTAGTTCAAAGCAAGGTGCGCAGGTCTTCTAGCAGTGGCTAGAGACTAAACAGGAATATAAATGTCTGTGTATGAGAGTAAACCATGTGCTGGAGCAATGACCATCCAGGAATGGTCATCAGAAGCCACAGAGTCAGAGTCACAAGGATGTAACAACACCGACCACCTCAGGCTGGCGTCTACATGGATGAAGTAGGGCTCAGTAGGGTCTACACAGGCAAGAACATGGACATTGGGCAACCTGGAATGCCACAATCAGAGATCTCCCCGTCAGAAAGGGTCACCTGGTGCTGTAAAGTTGTTGCTCAGTCTTAGAGACTGGTGAACAACTTGGTGTCCGAATATCTCAGGGGAACTTCACCCTCATTGATGGCCAATCACAGTGGTGGGTAGTTTGAGATTTCTCAACCCACCCTGGGCCCTTCTTAATGGCAGCGTGAAAAGCAGAACAGCCTCAGGAGGAAAACAGCGGGCCTCGGCAGAGAGTTTGTATGTTACGATATTCAGAATGGCACACTGCTTAGGGGCAGCATTGGTCAGCAGGTTGCTAGCGCTGAGGGGCAAAGATGCATGGAGAAATGTGTTGGCCGAAAGGTCTATCTCTATCTTCACAATGATGCACATTCGACAATCTGGGCTGCTGCACATGGTGGAGCTTTGACAAGCCTTGCAGAGTATACAGCAGCGGCAACAGCCCTCTGCTGGTCATCACTCAGGTGTATCTGCAGCAGAAGAGAGCTAACCCTTTGAAGCAGGGTCATACACCTTCTCCTTCTCAGGGATGACTGCAAAAAGGAGCAGCCATTCCCAAGGAAAGGCAGGTTTTTACCGTCCAATGGACTTGAAACACACCCCAGCTCCCTCCTTTCTCGACCACAGTGGGGTCATCAGACCAGCTGACTTCAGTGCGAGTGATTCCTCCTCTGTTCTGGAATAAACATAAGGTAGCATAGCATTTTAAATGCTGGAGGTACAGAACATGGAGCAGAAAATATCCTGCCACTGCAATATCGTACATAAAATAATGAGGACCAAAATATTGACAAAGGTAACTCTATACAGGTAAGTATACATTTATTATGCTTAACTCCACATCTATGCACCTTGATGATACAGATGTGGAGTTAAGAATAGTAAATCTATACTTATCTATGTGTAGTTAACTCTCATGCATGCCTACAAAGCCTTCTACAACGCCGGACCTACATACCTCAACCACCGCCTCGCCTTTACACTCCCACCAGACATCTCCGCTCCGCCCAACTGGCCCTGGCCACCATCCCACGGATCCGCAAGACCACGGATGGAGGAAGATCCTTCTCCTTCCTCGCTGTGAAGACTTGGAACTCCCTGCCTCTGCACCTCAGGCAATCACCATCGCTGCCACAATTCAGGAAGCACCTCAAGACCTGGCTCTTCGACTGAACTGCAGACCCATACCCTTCCACCCAGTCGGCACCTTGAGACCCTCAAGGGTGAGTAGTCACGCTTTATAAGACCACTGATTGATTGGATATTTTGGTCCTAAATATTTTGCTTACGATGATATGGTAGGGCGATATTTACTACCTAATCTTCTGGACTGCTATCATTTTAAATAGAATTCTATTATGACACCAGACCCCAAACATCCAGATTATAGTCTAGAGTAAGCAACCATCCCCCTTTCTCCAGGTTAGACCGAGGCATTTTTTAGTCCATTGTTAACCTAAAACTTTTTCTCAAAATGTAGCAGTGAGCAGTAGTGTAGCAAGGATGCCATGGACCCTAGTGCAAGCAAGAAAAATGTCCCTTTGACTGCTACTGGGGTAGTAAAATATAGCAATTATCAGGGTTCAATGGGTCCATCAGGGCCTGGGCTCCAGTGCACTGCACCTGCTGCACCAATGGTAGCTACGCCTGTCAGTAAGCTCTTCTGCAGATGAGTGTTATTCGGTTAGTTACACACAATAGCAACTGATAAACTTGAAGGATGGAAAAGGGGTCCCACTCTATTTGAGGATATTTGTTTACCACCTCTGAAATATCCAAAGATATTGGATTAGATGCCTCACTCACTTATCGTGACATGCTTCATCATTGGCGCCTATCCAAACCCTGGTAAGATGATATCACCATGGCGGACTCAATCATAGATGGAATGGGAGTTCTTATATAAAGTCAAACTGGACAAGCAGGGATCCAGAAGAGTGAGTTGTTAAAAATACCTTCAAGTATACCCAAATTTTGTTCTTTATTAATAGGGTACCTGGGGTATGGATGAAATCAAAAGTAGTGTGGGGTTTTATTGAATATAATCATTCAATTGTACCCCCTGTGCCAACATGTTTCGGCCTACATCAAGAGCCCATTCGGGTCTGGGGCCTTCGTCAGGGCTGAATTATATCTATGCCTGCTCATATGTGCAGGCACTCCAGGCACACTTGTGAGGCCTAGTGCTCTCACCAGTCTTGGTCTTATGCCCAGAGGAGTTTCCTGCAAGACAAAAAGGTCATTCAAAAAAGAGGTGTAGCTACTTTAAGTGAACCATCCTAAATTAGGTTTGTGATCTATATCATGCTTTTTGATGAATTTGTACTGTTTTTGATCCATACATACGATATAGATAACCTGATAATAACGAGCAATATGATTTAATAATCCTATTCACTTTGGGAGCACTATGATCACTACAATAGAGGGTTGGAGACCCAGTGTTTATTTGGCGTCTTTAGACAGGTATGGATCACAAACAGTACGAATTCATCAAAAAAGCATGATATAGACCAGAGGTGGTAAACAAATATCCTCAAATAGAGTGGGACCCCTTTTCCATCCTTCAAGTTTATCATTTGCTTTTGTGTGTAACTAGTGTAGCTTGGAGACTGCAACTGATTTGTTTGTCTCTCGCTCTCCGGTGTGGAATATGTTATTCGGTCAGGACTGGAGTGTTACTGGAGTGCCTGGATCCTTCCTGAGTACAGTGGGCAGACACCTCAGATCCTCTTAGTCCTGCGTTATTTTGAGGTGGGAAGAAACACAAGTCTGGTACGTGGGGAAAAATACAGTTCAAGGACCACTTGTTCACTGAGGCGTCTTGGTGTTAAGAAGTAACAACAAGAATATAGGAGACATGATGTTAGGTTAAAGAGAAGTTTCCCAACTAAAGGAGTCAGGGTTAAAAGTGGACTGAAGGCACACAGGGAGTGAGTTCCAGATCTTGGCCAGGGCCACCAAGAAAGCTCTAGCCCCAAACATTATACAGTCCTTAATTTGTAACTAAATGTTGGTTCACCGAATGCCAAGGATGGTTGTCTTAAACCACCTCAGACCTCATTAATTCACTAACAGATGCTCCATTCCCCTTTATGTAACTCTTGCAAGTTCCAGCTTTGTCCCTTTGTGATAGTTTTTCCTTCTTTCTCTTCTCCCATCTTTACGATTTGTGTGTTTTGTTCCTCTCTCGCTTTTGGTAAATATCTGACATGTAAGTGCTAGTCCCCACAAATAAGGGCTGGTATCCCACAGATGAAGCCCTGGTTACAAATCACGACCTTGGAAATGACAATAAAGATGACCAATAGCGCAGATCTTTTGAATGAGTACCAGTGGAATATTTTTAGTGCTGGGCCATTGATTGTTTGAATGAGTACCAGTGGAATATTTTCAGTGCTGGGACACTGATTGTTTGAATGAGTACCAGTGGAATATTTTTAGTGCTGGGCCATTGATTGTTTGAATGAGTACCAGTGGAATATTTTCAGTGCTGGGACACTGATTGTTTGAATGAGTACCAGTGGAATATTTTCAGTGCTGGGCCATTGATTGTTTGAATGAGTACCAGTGGAATATTTTCAGTGCTGGGACACTGATTGTTTGAATGAGTACCAGTGGAACATTTTCAGTGCTGGGCCATTGATTGTTTGAATGAGTACCAGGGGAACATTTTCAGTGCTGGGCCATTGATTGTTTGAATGAGTTCCAGTGAAATATTTTCAGTGCTGGGACATTCATTGTTTGAATGAGTACCAGTGGAACATTTTTAGTGCTGGGCCATTGATTGTTTGAATGAGTTCCAGTGAAATATTTTCAGTGCTGGGCCATTGATTGTTTGAATGAGTTCCAGTGAAATATTTTCAGTGCTGGGACATTGATTGTTTGAATGAGTACCAGTAAAACATTTTTAGTGCTGGGCCATTGATTGTTTGAATGAGTTCCAGTGAAATAGTTTCAGTGCGGGAACATTGATTGTTTGAATGAGCGCCAGTGGAATATTTTCAGTGCTGGGACATTGATTGTTCGAATGAGTACCAGTGGAATATTTTCAGTGCTGGGCCATTGATTGTTTGAATGAGTACCAGTGGAATATTTTCAGTGCTGGGACATTGATTGTTTGAATGAGTACCAGTGGAATATTTTAAGTGCTGGGACATTGATTGTTTGAATGAGTACCAGTGGAATATTTTCAGTGCTGGGCCATTGAGTGTTTGAATGAGTTCCAGTGAAATATTTTCAGTGCTGGGACATTGATTGTTTGAATGAGTACCAGTAAAACATTTTTAGTGCTGGGCCATTGATTGTTTGAATGAGTTCCAGTGAAATATTTTCAGTGCGGGAACATTGATTGTTTGAATGAGTGCCAATGGAATATTTTCAGTGCTGAGACATTGATTGTTTGAATGAGTACCAGTGGAATATTTTCAGTGCTGGGCCATTGATTGTTTGAATGAGTACCAGTGGAATATTTTCAGTGCTGGGACATTGATTGTTTGAATGAGTACCAGTGGAATATTTTCAGTGCTGGGCCATTGATTGTTTGAATGAGTACCAGTGGAATATTTTAAGTGCTGGGACATTTTATTGTTTGAATGAGTACCAGTGGAACATTTTCAGTGCTGGGCCATTGATTGTTTGAATGAGTTCCAGTGAAATATTTTCAGTGCTGGGCCATTGATTGTTTGAATGAGTTCCAGTGAAATATTTTCAGTGCTGGGACATTGATTGTTTGAATGAGTGCCAATGGAATATTTTCAGTGCTGAGACATTGATTGTTTGAATGAGTACCAGTGGAATATTTTCAGTGCTGGGACATTGATTGTTTGAATGAGTACCAGTGGAATATTTTAAGTGCTGGGCCATTGATTGTTTGAATGAGTACCAGTGGAATATTTTCGGTGCTGGGCCATCGCTGTATGAAATGTGACCATTAATATAAAATGGCACGACAATTATTCAGGAGCAAGAGAAGCTGTGCGGAGTAAGAGAAATAGTTGAGAACCTGGAGGCACTGGCAATGCTTGTTTTACAAAATAGTTCTTTAATATACAGAATACATCTCTTGACGCTATGTATTCAACACTCCAATTAAAGCGAATGGCACCTCTTTCGAACTAGTATCTCCCTTTCAATATAGGTAAATAACCTCTTTTTAATCAATGCTTCTTGATTCTTAGATGCATCTTTTAGCTCGAAAGTGATGGTGGCACTCTGCAGGTGTGAGGAGGCGGGGGTGATAAAAGGTATTCTCGGGGCAGGGGGGTGGCCTTGGTATCATTGTCCTAAACAACACCTTTAAGGTTTGTCTTATTATATAACATTTTATGTGCCTCTTTACTTACACCAAGATCTGCAGAAAGTAAATATTTCAATGTGTAACTTGATTTAATGTAAGCAATTTGTTTACCAGGAACGTGAAATGCACATACTACTGGGGACAATAGGAACATCTTTCCACAGCCCTTGCATTATTTCACTGCCACATCTATCCACTGCCCCAGCATGTCTCCATAATCCCTATTCATTTCTCTACAGCTCATACCCTCTTTACAGTCACATCTCTCTCCACAGCACCTTCCTTTTTTCATTGCTTCACCTCTTGACTGCTGCCCCTGCATCTCTTCATGGGCCCATTGCTCCATAGCCACTTCATCTCTTCACTGCCCACTCCCTCTAGAGCCTCTGATTCGCCCTCACTGCCCCATCTTTCCACAGCCCCTGCATCACTTTATTTCCCTTTCTCTGTGCGGCTCCTGCATCTCTTCACCCCATCTTTCCACAGCTCTGCATCTCTTCACTGCCACATCTTTCTATATGGCCTGCATCTCTCCACTGCTTCCTCTTTCCAAAATCAAGCATCTGTTTCTGCCCCATGTGATCTCTTACTTCCTTCTCTCTAATTGGACTCAGCAGTGCTTCACTTCCCCATCTCTCCACAACCCCTGAATTCTTCACTGACATATTTCTTCCCAGCTCCTTCCTCTGCTCATTTTAATTATCTCTCTACAGCCCCTGCAACTCTTCACTGCCTTTTTACATATCCCCAGCATCTCTTCACTGCATCCTTTCTCATGAGCTGCTGCAAACCTTACTGCCCCACCTCTCCACAGCCCCTACAACTCTTTATTGCACCATCTCTCGAAAGCCCATTCATCTCTCACTATCATATTTCTGTACAACCTGTGTAACTCTTCATCTGCCCCATCTCTCTACAGCTCCTGCCTTTATTCACTGTCCCATATCTGAACAGCAGTCTCTGTGCCACTTCACTTCATTTCTTCATTACATCCTCTCTCCTCAGCCCTCTCATCTCATTACTGCCTCCTTTTGTCTTATCTCCTGGAGCCCCTCACTGACCCCTCTACCCACAGCCCATGCATCTCTTAACTACCCAGTCTCTCCACAGCCTCTGCATCTCTTCATTGCTCCATCTCTCTACAGCTCCTGCCTTTATTCACTGTCTCATATCTCAACAGCAGTCTCTGTGCCACTTCACTGCATTTCTTCACTACGTCCTCTCTCTCCTCAGCCCTTTTTATCTCATCACTGCCTTCTTTTGTCTTATCTCCTGAAGCCCCTCACTGACCCCTCTCCCCACAGCCCATGCATCTCTTTATTACCCAGTCTCTCCACAGCCTCTGCATCTCATCATTGCTCCATCCCTCTGCAACCCTGCATCTCTTCACTGTCTTATTTCGGTACAAATTCTACAATTCTTGACTGTCTAATCTCTCCACAGACCCTACATCTCTTCACTGCCACATCCATCAACAGCAGCCTCTGCACCACTTCACTCCTCCATTGCTCCACAGTCTTAGCATTTCTCAATAGTCCCCTTTCAATTCTCCACAGCCAATAAATCTCTTCACTCTCACATCTCTCCACAGCCACTGTATCTGTTCACTGCTCCATCTCTCGAGAGCACTTTTCACCATCCCATGGTATTATGTTATGTTACAAGTATTTACGGAGGGTGCTACCACCAGTGAACCCAAGGCACTATAGAAAGTGAGCCTCAAACAAAGCACAAAAATCTTCGACTCAAAGAGCGTACGTCTGCTTCAAAAACACAAGTCTTAAGTTGCCTGAACTTAAGTAAAGTTCTCTCAAGGATGAATGAATCAGGAAGAGCATTCCAGAGCTTCGCAGTACAATTTCTGAAGCTCTGACCTCCGATCCTTTGCTTGTCATCTAGAAAGTTTGTCAGACTTTTTAATTCGACTTACCTTTTCCTTGTTGTATTTACTTTAGCTTTGTCATTACTTCGGATCCAGTGACATAGGATCTTTACTTCGTATCTGACCTTGACCTAAAACATGAACAAACATATATATAGGGCAAGGAATGGGAGTAGTTTAGGCGCAGAAAGGTTCATGGGTGGGACTTGTTTAGGGGTGGTAAGGGGCTTTTAGGGGTCAGGGATATGATGGGTGGAGATCAGGGGCAAGGTGAGCTGTTTTTAGGGGTCAGGTATGGATGGAGTATAAGGATGGAGATGTTCTTTTAGGTTTCAGGCATAGGTGGAGCTTTGGGGTGGTGAGAGGTTTTAAGGGTTCAAGGATAGGTGGTGGTTAAGGGTGGAGAGATGTTTTTAGGAATCATAGATGGGTGGAGCTTAGAAGAGGAGAAGGTTTTTTAGACTTCAGAGATTGGTGAGGCTTGTGCTTGGAGAGGGTTCTGGGATGGTAGAGAGGGGGTTTTAGAGTTCAGGGATGGGTAGAGCTTAGAAGTGGAGAATGATTTTTAGGTCTGTAGGATTGGTGAAGCTTATCAGTGGAGAGGGTTTTTTAAGGTTCAGGCATGTTAGATATTTTATTTAGTCGGGGATAGGTGGAGTTTAGTCATTAAGAGGGGTTTTCAGGGCTCAGGGATTGGCAGAGTATAGGATTGGAGAGATGTTTTTAGGGTTTAGGGACGTTTGGAGTTTTGAGAGTAGAGAGGAATTTTTAGGGTTTAGGGATGGGTGAAGTTTTGGGGTGATTTTTTATTGTTCATGGACGTGTAGAGGTTAAGGGTGGAGACGGCTTTTTTAGGGGTCGGGAATGGGTGAAGTTTAGGGATACAGAGGGCTTTTTAGGGTTCAACCGAGGGTGGAGATTAGGGGTGGGGTAGGCATTTTTAGGGTATAGGGATGGGTGGAGTTTAGAGGTGGAGAGGATCTTTTAGGTTTCAGAAATGGGTGGATCTTAGGGGTGTAGAGGAGTTTTAGGTTTCAGTGATGGGAGGTGTTTACGGGTGGAGATATGTTTTATGGTTCAGTGATGGGTGGCGCTTAGGAGGGCAGCTGGATTTTCAGGGTTTGGGATGGGTGGAGCTTAGGAGTTGAGAGGGGATTTGGGGGTTCAGGGGTGGGTGAAGTGGAGATTTTAGGGTTCTGAGATGGGGATAACTTTGAGATAGAGGGTGTTTTATGGGTTAGGGATGGGTGGAGCTTAGGGATCGAGATGGGTTTTTAGGGTTTAAGGATGAGTGAAGCTTAGGAGTGTGGAGGGGCATTTAGGGTTCAGGGGCAGGTGGAGTTATTTTCTTACCCATTCTCTTTTAAATGTCACATTAGTATTTCATAATTGCACAAAGGCTATCTTATCCTTCTGAAGGTTTTCAACTCTTGCAAAATGTTGTTTGAAAAAAATCTGCAGGACTCCTTCTTGATAAAAGTATCACATGTGGTGTCCCTCATGTCTTCACTACTTTCCAATTCGTACATGAGACCACTCGTGTCAGTAGTTGTACACCACTAACTACACATAGAAATGTAGACGGATGGGAAGGAGATCCATTACATTCTGCAGAATGGAACATATGAGTAGGACCTTGGAGCCTTTCAGACACATTTTCTGTTGGACGAGAGGTCTCTGCCTTCGTAGATTAAATATTAACATGTTGGTCACTTGGAGCTGCACCAAATACAGCCTATTGGCTGCAAGAGCTAGGGACTGATCCTACACTTATGCAGAAAGTTAAGTACCTACATGCCTACACATCTCAAAAGGAAATCCTAGAGGAGACTATTTTAGTTATTGTTTATATTTCTTTATTATAAAATCTACTCTGAAGAGTCTATCAATGATCTTTCAAACAAGGATACATAGTCATACCAGTAGTTTTGTGCATGAGAATACCACAATTCAAATGAATGTACACTATGCAGTGGACCAACATTTTAATACAAAAATCATACGATTCATACATCAATGCATAAATACATGTAAGAGGAAGGCAGATATACATAGGACAAGTGTATAGACTTGTGCAAAGTTTCATAAAAGTAATTCCATATAAAAAAACTGGTCATCAAAACATGTAATACAAAAATAGATAATGCTGAGCACAGCGGTGTTAACAGACCCATTTTTATATTGGTCAAACAAATTCACACAGGTTTGTTGACATTTCAGTTTCTTAATCAAAAGTGTGCGAAGTCAAAATCAGCGCAATAATACAGTTACATTCTCTCCTAAAATTCGTCTAGTATATATGTTTATATGAGACAAGTAGTTGAAACGTGGAAAGGGGAATGCGATAAGAGAGAGTATAACAACACTGGATATCATTTCACCACCTCATCACTCTGCATGGCAAGCTTCATGCAGATCCATCAAGCAAGGGCCTAAAATTTTTTTGAGGGGGGGTGAGTCGTTACCTACCACAAGAGTGAAGCATGCAAGCTTTTGACATCAAGAGTCCCACCTCACCATTCCCTTGAGATGCCCTGGAGTCAAGGCATAACAGAGTCGCAGGCACATGCCGGCAGACTACTTATGCATAGATTGCCGGGCCCAAAATGTGAGTACAGCAAATTCACTCACTGCCCTGCCTTTCCACTACCTGCCGGTCATGAATGTGAATCACAACTTGTGGGCGATGCACGTTTTGTGAATCAGACACTTGACAGGGCACATATAAAATGGCGACCAATCAATATTCTGCAATATAAACACTGGGGCATATGAAATCCTATTTGAGACTAGGCATAGACCAAGCTCAAGTGTTAACAGGAGTAGGCGCATTGAGATGGCTTCTGTATGAAAGATGCAGATGTTGATTACGTGATACAGATGTGGAAGGTTTACTACATCTGTTAATAAAATATGGTCAAAGGAAGGCTGAGAAAAAGGTCTAATTAAATCAATAGTGATCCGTGCTTTATACAAAAATTATCTGTCAGATTTTAATCGGTGGGCAAGATGTAAATTTAGTGCTAAAAAAGAGCGATTTTCTTGAAAAGGAAATGTGCTTAAAATGTGCTTCACTCTTAGACTGACTACCCTGTAAGAAAGAGGATATTACAATACTGCCAATCATCTGGAATGATAGCAAGAACAACTTTTGCGACTGCCTTGAAAAAGCTCACCCGCTGCTTTGCTGGAGCGAAACGTGTGCCGGTTGTGAATGTCCACAGTAAATAAGAGACGTCGTCTTCAGATTATACAAGTGAAGCTGTAACAGGGTCCAAAATATTGCACTGCACTTCTAGAAACTTAAGCTTTTTTCTTGCAACTTTTCACCATATTTATAAACTGTAATTTATTTATAGGTGGTTCTAAGATTGATTTATATGAACATTTTAAAAAATAAAACTACATAGATTATTAGATAAATAAATAAAAAAAATACCGCATCTGTAGCTAGTGGAAATCAGGCGTGATTTTGGAAGAATGATTTCTCCTGTTGGTGAAAGATTTCAGCCCAGTATATATTTATAGAGCTAACAAGATTACGCAAGGCACCATAATCAAGCTTCAAATCAGTGCTTAATTTGCGCTGGTGGTTGCCGGTGCTCTGCACCTGCACTAAATTGTCAACACCAGGATTTATGGCAGTCTGCCACATGGTGGCACTGTTTGTCTGATTTAGAGACGAGTACAACAAAGGTTGTTTATTAATTAAAAATACATTGAAAATAACTAATACGTGCTGTCCAAGCCGTTCTTATAGCTTTGGGGTCCTGGAATAAATAGTCTGAACTGTCACACTTGTAGGAGTGTGATGGTTAATACTTTTGTTGGTACTGTTGTTGGCTGCACTGGCAGTGGTTGGTGCGAGCTGTGGCAGGCTCCTCACGAGGGCCCTGGCACCTACTGTTTTACAAAATAAACACTGTTGCAAATCAATGTTTTTTTTTTTTTTATAGCCCAGTTCTACTTCAAAGTGAGATCTTCCCCAGACATGCAGAACAGAGAGGGAATTGCCCTGCCTTGTAATGAGGAAACGATTTGATAGAGATGACAATAGGCTTGAGTCCTTCCTTGAAATCAGAAACCCACAGATGAGTGCACGTGTCTTTTCGGAAATAATAGGCAGGCCATTTGAGGTTGAAACACTGGAATCAGAAACCCACAGAACAGAGAACTTGTCTTTTAATATTTCGATAATTATAGGCAGGTTATTTGGGGCTGAAAGATTAAAACAATGGGGACTTTGCAACACAGCGAAACAGAAACTGGTGTTGCTTCTCAGAACTGCCTCGCTTTTGTAAGAGGTGGTTACTGGAAAGATCATATACAAGCAGAAGTGTGGTTGCTTTCAATATGTAGACTGGAGATTTTTCCATTTTTATATTTTTGATTTTATCTCATCAGATGATGTTTCAAGCAGCGGCGCATTGCGGGCTGAAAAGTTATCAGGTCTCAGAGATCACTCCTAAAGTGAGGAACTTACAATATGGAACGTGAAAAGGTCGATGTTAGAGGTGAAAAGGAGAAAAACAAGCACTGGTAAAGTTAATAGGTCTCACCAGTGACACCTACTGCAGGTGCATCAGCGTTTTTCGATTGATTTTGTTTAAAGCATATGATAAAACATTCCAAGGTGGCAGATGCGCATGCGCACACGGTGGCAGCCATCTTGGAAGGATTTAAAAACTATTTTAAAATTGCTACCCACTAATGAAGAGGCAGGAGGTGAGTGAAAGGGCAAGCAGGCACTTGGGAGGATAATATTTGAATAAAGAGACCATGGCGGGAAATGGACCCGGGCCGGGAAGGCGAAGCCGGATCCGATAGGGGCCCGGGTAGAACGCCGGCCGGAGGCGGGAGCCCTCCCCCGCCCCCCTATTAGCATGCCGGCTGGGCCGGCGGGGGCCAGGATTGGCCCCCATAGACAAAGGGAGCCCCCCCCCAATCAGGGGGCGAGTTAGGAAGCGCAAGGGGGGGATAAGAAGGGGCCAACGGCCCGAGGTGAGCACAATTCCCCCACCTTGCAGGAGAGAAGAAGAGAATGCCGCCAGCAGGAATCCCAGCAAAGGAGAAGCAACATCCACGGGGGAGGAGAATGAACGTGGAAGAAGTCGACGCGCTGGGGCAGAAGCAGGGACGCTGGCGAGGAGGCGACGAACATAGGCAGGACGGCACCAGCACCTGGAGCCAGAACGGCGGTGTTTGGAGCTATCAAGCCATGTCCAGGGGCTTTAAGGGCCGACGAGGCTGCAGGCAGCAGGCTCGCTACAGGGACACCTCGAGTCAACGCGGTGGATCGGAAGCGAAACAGCCAGGAAGCAAAGATTGTGTCCCGGTCTTGTGGGAGGGTGGCCAGATAACGCGCCGCAGGATGGGTTGGAGCGGGCGACGGTGCCCCCGAGGATGGTGGCGTTATCACAAGGTGAGCACGGGCCGGTATTTCTTTAAGAATAATGGACCGGGGTGGGGGCGCATTACAGCCACTGTTAATCTGCAGAATACGAGCGCAGCCGGGACGGGGCTGCGAGTGGCGCCTAGGGCCGGTAATGCTAAGAATATAGAAGGCTATGTGGCGTATACGTCTTCCTGACGGCATTTGTCAGTGCGCGGGAAAAACCGGCGCACTTCAGGATGAGATTTTCCAAGGACGAAAGCACTTCATGTGCGATTGCCATCTCAGTCCAGTGCAACTAACCCTGGTTTCAGACCTCGACAAGACACGTTTGGCGCCTTTGTGCTAATAAAGAGCAAGACGAGTATCAGTGGGGCAGCGGGTACAGTGGCACCGACAATGATGGCCGTGTAAGGCTCCCTGCACTCCAGCGAAAACTTTCTTTGGTTGTCGCAGCAGGGTCCTATTTTCCCAAGTATGGGCCATTTTTCGCGACTGGCATTAGGGCCCAAGCCTCCCCCCCCCCGCTACACTTTCATTCAAAGTAAAAGTGTAAAAGCAGCATTTATATGACCAGTTGTTATATGACCAGTTGTGGAGTTAAGTTCCTTAACGTATAACGGGGTTGTAATCGCCGCATGACCAATATGCTAGGCAGCCATATATTCCTTGTGATTTCTCTCCCGTTTCGAAAAAATGTATGTGCTGCCCCCCCCTTTTTATCTTCAAGAAGTGGGTTTCAATACAACCTCGCCCCACTCTCCCGAAGGTTGCAATTCAACATTGGCGGCATTGAGTTGGAGCGGCCCCATTCCAAAGTCCACGCTTAGTGGTGAATTTCTCCACGAAGAGAGACATATCTCCACCCCTTTTCCCCACCGCCCTCTCTCCCGTCGTGCGTGCCAGCCCGGGCGGGGGCAGTTCCCCGGGCTGGCGACCGTCTGATTGCAGCCGCACCCGAGTACTTCACATATCTTAAAAGACCATTTAGTGGTTAACGAGGCTTTGTGGTGTTTTTCACCCCTTCTTAGAGCCCCTGCATCTCCGCTCTGTGGGGAGCGGCGGGGGATCCGTGTTCGAGGCTCTGTCCCTGGGGCTGGTTGCGCACGGGTGCTTGCACCTGAAAAGCACTCAAGTGCCGCCCGCACTCCTAAAAGCAGTAAAATATCCCTGCCAAATACTTCCCGCGGAGAGAGGCTGCGAGACACGCTGGGACAGCCATAACCGGGCAGACCCACGCTGTACCGACCGCGTTTATCCTTCATTTTAGTATTTCGGAGGCATTGGTGAGCAAAATTCCCCATAATGTTCGGGAATTATGAGATCAGATGAAGCAGGTAGAGACAATTGAGCAACGCATAAACATCACAGAACAAAGAATATCGGTAGTGGCATCGATGGCACCACGGGTTTCTTCTAAGAAAATACTTTGAAGTTTATCTGTGTCTGTTTTCTATATGCGCAATATTAGATCTGAAAGTATTCTATTGCTTTCCAAATGTACTTCGGTAAATAATCTGGGATGTTATGAGGTTGTATTACATTTCTGGGTATCTGTGGGTTATAAAAGTAACGCACCCAGGACCCTCCCTCGGGAGCACCTGTTTTAGACTTCGTTCAGGTCACAAAAGCACTTTCGTTTCGGGTGCTTTGCAGCAGCTGCAAGATCTCCTTACAGTTCCTGGTTGCTCAAAGGGGCGACATGCTGGAGATTTATAGGCGCTGGGGAATGTCACTGAATGTGCGCCTGCTAATAACATCTTCTCCAGTGGCAAACATTTTAAAGATGTCCCTGGGCCGTTAAAACCGGAAGCCTTGTCCGCTAGGGGGGTACAGCCACTGCTGCATCCGCAGAAAGTTGCCACTTTAGCAGTAGGCGAGCATAGATCACCGAAGGCTTGGGAACATGTTAAGGCACGCTCAGAATGCGGAGCATGATGAGCCCACCATGGATTCTCTCACTAGCACCCTCCAGCAGTGACGACCAAGTCCCCATAATCACTCTCCCTCGGATGCATTGATTAGATATATAACACCATACCAGTAAAGATGTCAGAGCACTTTGCATCACACACACATTACACAGAGACAGTCAATCATGCGTGCGTAAATCGGGGAAAAGGAAATGTTAAAAAAGCCAAAAGACTACAAGAAGTAGAAGTCACATGTCATCCATACTGGTAGGCAGGACTGGTAGGCTAGGAGTGCTTGGGGTGGAGAAGCACAAACTCAGAATTGTAAAAGAAACAACATAGTTGGGAGTTTCTCTTTGATAATGAGAATCGAGTTCTACCCGAATTAACCCCTTTTGCAACATTAAATCTATGCTGTAATGTATACTTTGCAGTGCGTATGCAGTTCTACGGTGAAAGTTAATAGCTCACGGTTCTATATTAGGACTTTAAGATAGAAATGGCGGTGAGGGACCCAGTAGAAGAAGTCATGAAAAGAGCGGAAATGAGTGCATAATCCAAAGCCGTCCGCCCAAGGAGAGCATTAATTAAGGCCTAACTCTCCGGAGCATGACCCGATCAGTGTAGTACAAAAGCTACCCATTTTCGTTGCGAAGGCCAAATTAAAACCCGCGTGAAACCGGATTTTGGCTAGATGTTGGCCTCCGTAAGAAAGAGCACACCATTTCTTGACATGCCAGGTTAAAAGCATCAGAAATTTACCAATACCGCTTATGGCTATGACAATCCAGATTGCTGTGGAAACACATACACATGTATGGCCAAACTCCAGCAAATGGGTCTGGTGGTGGGAGGGCAGTCTTCCTGCAAAGCCCCGTCGTCTCGCTCACCACTCGTGGCACCCATACGCATAATGTTCAGCCACAGGAACGTCTGACTGAACCGGTGAGAAAAGCGGGGCGGAAGTTGTAAAGTGAGCATGCTTTTACCATACAGGTGTCCTGCGCTTTCAAGTACTGTGAAAACGGATACAGAATGGGGGTCACGTCCTTCCCAGTGGTTAAAGGATAGTAAAAACATGCTTTGAGACAGAATACATGTGCATCTCTATTAATAAATCGTGAAGTTATTCTGCATAGTGAGGGATTGTTGCAAATTGGGTCAGGGAATCTCGGCCCGTGAAATGCATAACGATCAGCTCACAGTCTATGGCACGGCGACGTATTCCTACAATTTGTGCAGATGAATGTGCTCCCAAACAATTAGCCTGGTTGATAAATGATTAAAACAATTACCCTAATGTTCATTTCCGAAAAGCTTTTCCATCCTATCTATTCTGCACACTCAGCGTAGATAGAGACTGAGAATCTATATTGGGTAGCAACGTAATCCAACTCGAAGTTGCAGATGCCATTTCTCGTTTTCAGTGGGAGAAACTCGCCCCAGCAGCAGACAATAGGATGACCCCAATGCCAGAAGAGGCGTGGTCATGGGTGGACCTGGGTTGAAAACATTGCTGAACAATGCGCTGACCACAAAGACAAGCACCCGGTACAGTAAATGCTGGGACACATTCAGGGCCAGGACAGGGCTAGAAGGGGACCAGTGGGCCTCACAGGAAGTGGTCATAGAGTTCATTGAGTGGGCGTTTATGTCAGGGAAGACAAACAGATGGGCCCGGGCACACCTAAACGCAGTGGCGTACTGCTCAAAAATGGGGGAACAGGCAGACCCACCTAGGGCTTTCAAATGCAGAATGGCAATGAGGGGCTGGGATAGGCCGCAACAGCCAAAGAAAGACGCAAGGCGACCCATCCACTTTAACATGCTGCAAATGATGCTGGCGGCACTAGCAGAAGGGTGCTCCTCAGAGCACGAGGTAGTGCTACTTCGTGCAACTTTCGCGATGGCATTTTTTGGGGCTTATAGGGTCAGCAAGCTAGTAGCCCCATCAGTTAATAACCCAGGGTCGGCCTGCATCCACAGAAAGGATGTAGAGATAGGCGAAGGCCACATGGACGTGCTGCTGCGGCGGTCCAAGACAGACCAGGCAGGCAAGGGAAAGTGGACCAGGATACACTGCATCAAGGATGCAAATTGCTGCCCGGTGTGCTTACTGCAAGACCACCTGGGGCAAGGGGAGCTGAGCCAGGGGCCGCTTTTCAGGCACAAGGACGGGCCTTTCCTCAGCAGCTTTCAGTTCATAGCTGTAATGAGGAAAACCCTGGAAACAATGGGTCTCCCCGTGCGAATATGGCTCCCACTCTTTCAAGATAGAGGCAGCCAGGACGGCAGCTGGGCTTGGGTTGGAGGATGGCCTGATCAAGGGAATAGGGCACTGGAAGTCCAGCGCATTTAAGCGTTACAAACACCCGACGGTGGACTGAGTCCGATTTCTCCCTGCCCCATCGAGGTCCAAGAAATCCACGAAAGAAGGTGCGGATCATGGGACACTCCTACGTGACGCGGGCGCAGAAATGGGCGGCGGCCAGACGCGATTTTGGCGTGATATGGCTGCGAGACACTGAAATAGAATGGTGGGGGCGCCCGGGAATGAGATGGGACCAGCTGCTACCCGCGGCGCGGGAAGCGTTGAAACAAGGTGGCAGGCCAGATGCGGTAGTGGTCCACCTGGGAGGGAATGACTTAACAGCATTGGGAAGGCGAGCGCTACTAGAGGACATGCAGAAAAGCCTCACGGCTTTGGCACGCCTGATCCGTCCCGCAGAAGTAATCTTTTTCAGAGATCATAGGGCGGAAGGCCTGGCAGGGGGCAGTGGACCTGGGGGCAGTGGAGAATTCCAGGAGAAAACTTAATATCACCATGGCCAAAGTGTATAAGGCCAATGTATGGGGCTTCGTGAGACACGGTTTTATAAAATTGGGGTCTCCAGGGTACCACCTGGAAGATAGGGTGGGAATGGACATGTTCCTGCTGAACATTGTGGGGATACTGGAGCAAATGGGCTTCAATTAGGAGCAAGAGGAGAGGCCAGGGTAGGGGGGAGCTCCCTCCGATCGAGAAACCGTAGGAAGCGTGGCGGAACAAACACAAAGAAGCTAGAACAAAGAGAAAATTACTAGAAGGTAGATGGAAGGCTCTCACAGTGTCCTTGGGATGCCTCACGGCAGGGGCACTGAGGGAGCCAAGGGCGGCGCGCCGCCATAGAAAGAGTAGATGCGATGCTCCCGCAGGACCCTTGGGATCCTCACGGCAGGGGTACCGAGGGAGAAGATGGCAAGGACTCAGCCTCAGGAAAGGTAGAGTACATGCTCAAGTAAGGTCCTTGGGATGCCACACGGCAGGGACCCCTGGGAGAAGGGAGGGCCCACAAAAGGGTTACAGGGCGAGCGGGACGGCACTTGCAGCCCAGGCAGGTCCAGACGGGCACCCTCCAAATCGGTAGCAAGCTGAAGCCTAGACCCGTGAATCGAAGCCCAGAAAAAGGGGCCCCTCCGTCCCAGGAAAATTGAGGAGGCTGGGTCCCTAATGCAAGAGAAAGAATTGCAATGAGCAATAGAGGAAAAGATAGAACATGGTCATTGAATGTGGTTATGACCATGAACGTTTGAAAGGATAACATTTTATGTAAATAAATGTTATGTTGATGAATAAACTGCGACCTTTTCAGGCACCAAAGAATGTTGTCAGTGGTGATTTAAGGTAAAAGCGCGCAGTTGGTGGAAACAGTGGAGGGGAGCGGGGCGGGACGACTCGCCGCCTGGAAGGGGTTGGAGTAGAGGAGCATTAAGAGAGAGAAAGGAGAGAAATTAAAGTCCTTGGTGCCCTGAAATGCAAGGGCTGAATCAAGCAGTAGAAAGTCATCCATTTGAAATACAGTGAGATCACAGATCTCCTTGAGTGAAACAAACACAAGCATCGGGAAGCAAGCTATGGAAAGACACTGACGCATCAACAAGTGGTGGGCTCATAGCCCACTCGAAGTATATTGGATACAACAATTCTGTTTGCCAATAGACAGCTAGAGCTATCTGTAGGCCAGACCTAAACAGGGGATTGAAGGCAAGGAGAGAGAGAGGCTGGAAGGACTTGGCTTTAGTTTTCTCTGCATCTCTGGACACTGAACAACTGATGTATTGATCTATATAAGTAAATCCTCATCTGCAGTGCTCCTAGCCTTTTGAATTTTTGGCTGACTGTGGCTAGAGGAATGGGAGAGGCATTGGTGTTGTAAGGGTGCCATGGGCCCTAGTAAAAAAGAAGCAAAGCACACCTCGCTGCACCTGGCTGTGTATTAGAAGACAGACAAAGAAGTTGGTCTTCGCCCCTGAGACTCCGATGACCCGCTGCCACTGCACCTGCTGAACTAATAATAGCTGTGACTATTTTCCACAGTGGCAAAAATAAGGTCCTTAATTATTTTTTTTCCAAAGACTTTTACACTACGACTGTTAGAATGTTCACCACTATATAATTAAAGTATGATGCTTTCACAAGCTCTTTTAATTATGATCTTAACAGATACAACATGCAATAACACCATGGATTCAACAGCATCAGGCTTTTGATGCCCAAGTTGTGCATCACAGATTTATTGCTAGCCCTGCACAACCTTCTGGTCCTGTATCCACAAATAGGACCTGCAATGCCAGGTATGACTGGAGCAATAGAAGATGGTTGGTATTACTGGGTGCACAGCAGAGCGGGAGATGCTTATGTACATGGACTCCAGTCTTAACCATGGAATTCTATGTAAGGGTTGCCCGTGCTCCAGCATGCTGACACTGTCATAATTACTAGCACTCCATAAAAATACTAAATAAATAAATGGATAAAGGAATATAGACTGACCACTCCTTGGGCTTTGGGAGGACAAGATTTTCCACTTTTCCCTACTGACATTAGTGTGCCCTATTGTCAAGTGTTAGACATAAGGGGGTGAATCCCTCACCTGTTTCTTTGAGGCTCTGCTGAAATGGCGACCCCTATCGGAAGCCACGGGTTACACAGAGGATGCCCTCTGGAAAGCAGTGCCTGACTGCACAAGGAGGGAGAAGCTCAATGGCACAAATAAAGTCCAAATTGTTTGGTCCCAATTGTAGAGAAGTTCTTGCAAGGCTGAAGATTTGAAATTCGGTTTCCAGCACTGGAACAGAGCTGCGACAAGCAGGACCGGAGCAGAGGTGGAGCAAAGAGTCCAACAGTAGGAGCAAGCCGGAGGTGTTGCCACTCACTCGTACACTGACCAGAGGTTCTTTGTGAACTGGTGAGAAATGAACCACAAGGAAAGAAAGGGCTGGTCTCTGAACAGCAGCCACCTGACATGAAGGGACTGGTCTCATAAAGGGAAATACTGGAATGGTGCTGATGTTTTTGGGCCATCTTGGAGTGGAGTCAGTGTATGGTGGTAGAAACCATGAAATGGAGTCTCACTGAAGGAGAGTTCAGGCTGTAGCTTCCCACTTACTACCATTTGTACATTGCTGGACAAGAACCATAATAGTATACCCCCTTTTCAGTTTTCTTTGTTTCCTGGTAATGGTGAGAATTGGGGAATATAGGAACTGCATGTAAGTAGATTGGATCAGATGACCACCTGTATTAATTCTTTCCTACCAAAATAATGGCAAACAAGCGGGTTTTCGGGGACACAAGATGCAACTGGGCATTAAACTGTGGCTTAGCTCCTGATAGTCCCAGATTTGGGTGTTTGATTCTTTTGGAGTGGGCCAGTAAGCTTTCATTTCATTTCATTATGTCTTTATTTCGATTAAAATAATCATAAAAGACAGTACATACAATATCAGGTTAAAAATACTTGAAATAAAACACAGTATGGTATGTAACAATCAGAACAATAAGACTAATAACAATAATTAGTGCAAGACATTGATCTTATAAAATGGCTCAATAGCCAAAGACCACATTAAAAACCATAAAAATACAATCATACTATATAAAACCAAATTATCATCACTACTATAGGTTAAATAACAGAGTCTCACTAAAATGACACCGCAGCTATGGAGCTATGACTAGGCACTGGTTACTCTTAATTTTTTACAGCGGATGATCCAGGCCCAACTCAAAAATGTGGCCATAGCTACAACTATAGGAGCCTCAGTGGATGACCGCAAGATCCTTAACGCCTCCATAGCAGATCTAGTGCCCAGGTTCGTGCAGATGGGTTTCAGCCATTTGCTCCTGGGAAGCTTGTAAGCCGGGCACGCCAACAAAAAGTGGGATATCGATTCCATCGGAGCTAGGCATGCAGGGCAATGCTCTGACCCGTGCAAGCGCCATTTGCATGTAAAGGCGTTAATTGGGAGAGAGCCAACCCGAAACTGGTGATATAATTTCCTATCAACCGGTCTAAGGATGGTATCCCAATATTTTTCGAGCACGAAGTCCTGCTTTGCGTGAGAAAGTCCCTAGTAAGCTTTCTAGATGGTGGTTTTCATCTTGCAGAGCTTCAGTGGACAGGAAATCTGAGTCAGAACTGGTCACAGCTTCTGAATTCAACATTGTGGAATCCGAAATACCTCCATGAAATATTTGGATCACAGTTGTCTGTTCCTCGCAAGAACGCTGTGTACATGGCAATATTGAGCTTTTATTTGGTTATTTCACACAAAAGCTCTTTCTAAAGGGTGGTAACACCCATCGTGTTCCCTAATCACCTTCAGCTCTCCTGAGGGAATGCTAGAAAAAGACTTTTGAAGGCTTCACCTCCTGAGGTATCATGGGAACTGGTTGACTGGCCATAGGAGAACAAAGCCCAGAAGTAGATCAGGGTATCAGGTTCAGAAGCAGATCTACCTTATTCTTCTTCAGTGGATTCTGATGAGTACCAATAACCAGATGGCAACCTACAATGCTCACCACAGAAGTTGAAACTCAGAATTATGGTGCTGGATACCCAATTAATATATGGAGGTGCCGTGCAAGCCTAGACACTCAAACAATCACAGGATGTTTTGGATCTGGGTAAGACCAAGACCGGAGCAGAGCTGAAGCTGGAGCTCACAGTAGTGGAGCTCCTAGGACTGGACCAGAACTGTAGCTCTAACTTCACTGGAGCAGAGCAGAAACAAAGCATTCAAAACGAGGAACGCGCTGAAGGAGTTGCGAGGCCCTGGTACATTCATCAGGGATTCCTTATATACTAGTAGAACAGGAACCACCTTGATGTAAGGTGCTGATTCCTGCACAGAAACTACCAGGCAGGAAAGGCCTTGCCTCAGAAAGGGACATACTGGAATGGTGTTGATGTTTGGTGGCCATCTTGCAGTGGTGTCTGTTTTTGGTGGCCATCTTGGAATGAAGTCTCAATAAAGGAGAATGTGGCTGTAGCTGCCCACATACAGCCACGCCTGTTGCGTGTTTAGAACCACAACATCTGCTTGGAGTTCTCAGAGGAATAAACATGAAATGAATAGAGAGAAGCTAGCTCTCTCTGTAATCGATAGTGGACAATCAGTTAACACCCTGTTGTCATTTTTTTAGGATTGTTAAGTACCAGGGTCTGGAGTAGGTCTAAGGCATCAGGGGGACTGGAGCACTGATGGACAGTGCCATACAACTCTAACACTACAATCTGGTCAAGTCATACATCAGTTAAGAGCCAAACTAACAGCAATATACACATGATCAAACTTGAGGAAACGGTAAATTATGTTCTACATAGACATTAATGACATTTGTGTAGAACAATGAGAGAAAGCAGAATCTGCTGAAAATATGCTGCATTCTATCATCAGGGTATAAAAGAAAAATAACATGTCCTGATTGATGCATGACTGACATATGTACTGTGGGTGACTGTCACCTTCAGTTTGCCCAGCACGCATTCAAGCTCACTTCCTTACAGCTGTCTTACCAAGAATGGAACCCCTGATCTGCAGGCTACACCGCCGGCATCTCTACAACAAAACACAAATCCACTGAGTAGTCTTCTAGAAAGAAACCAGTGACTGTAGTTTACGCAGCGTGCATTGTAGAGGACACATCGAGCCTCTGGAGCAACTAAACGTTGAGGCCTGTTGATACACAGATCTCTGCAACAGTTGCATTAGTCCACTGAGCTGTATTACCAGATCATATACTTGAACAGTAGCTATAACCATTAAGATAGCTAAGTGGAGGGGGCGTGGCCAAGCCGGCGACTAAAATGGCCGCCTGGCTCTGAAGCTCCGACGAGCGTCCCAGCTTTATGGCGTATTCCCGTGATTTAGGCTGCCGTAACACCGTACAGCATGCTGCAACAAGAGGCGGATGAGGTCCCTACCCCACCGACCTCAAGACGAAGCTGAAAGGTGCCCGGAAACCCCAGCGGCGGAGCAGAGCGTGATCCGCGGTGAGGCCCGGCTTAGGTGGAGCTTCGCGTCCGGCCGGCGTCCTGGCCGTTGAGATCCGTGCGGAGGGGGACCTGACGACGCGGCCGAACCTGATGCCGAAAACCGACCTACATTGCCGGTGAGGAAACACTGCGCCACTCCGTTTCCCCCGCCCGGCGACACTGGGACCGTGGCTGCCTTCTGGGACGCGGCGCGCACACCACCGCAGCGGCGCGACCTGGGCGAGATCGCAGCCTTCGGCCCCGTACGTAGCTCCGCGGCGGGTCTGTGTGAGACACGGGGCGGCTGGAGCGGACCTTCCCAGGCAAGAAAAAGGCTGCATCAAGAGCCCGCATTGGCCCTCTAAGAACACTGCAGCGGGTGAAAAACGGGCGCTGACCCCTGCATCTCGCCCATAGTGATCAGTGCACCTTCAGCCTGTATAAGACTTTACCACCAACACTCTGGGGCATCTTGGTCACTCCCGCAACTGGCTCCAGGCCGCACATTCCACTATCTGGTTGCAGCCTGGTTGCACCCCCGCCTGGGCCCCCTCTCTCAGCAACTGAGATTGCATCCCGACAAACGCCCAGTCTTGCCATCTGAGGAGGGCACACATCACCATCACGCCGCCACTGCGAACTTACTGTCACTGGGCCCAAGAGGTTGTTGGAGACTCCCCTCACCACGCAGGCACTGACATCAGGATCGGCAGATCTTAGCCTGGAGCGTGCTTACACGACACGGAGGCGCTGCGTTCCGTCCACAGTTATCTGTCTGGCTCCTGCTCTCACCGGCGCCATTCCCTGATCAACTGGGTGCACACGCCACTTCATCCTGGCATTCCTATCCCGCGTAGCAAATCACCCAACGGAAAAGAGAGAGAGAAATACACCCGGGATATCAGGCGCCGCTGCCAGACCAGCTGGAGCCCCGCGGGTCACAGCTGCGCTGCTCCGACGCGGCATGGGCCGCAAAGACCCCAAACAGAAGACGCTACCATTTGAGAGACTAGTCGACACAGCCCCGCAACACGGCCCCAACATGGCAGAATCTGCACAACACTCAGAACACGGAGAAGGCCCCCCAGAGGCGTCCGCTTCTCTACTCCAGGAGATGAGAGCCGGCTTTAAAGCACTAGACAGTCGATTTGACCTGCTTGACAAAAACATCTCCAGTCTTGGTGCCAAGATCCAGGTGCATGATCGACGGCTCGATGTGGCGGAGGCTCGCATATCAGATATCGAAGACGGGACTGCGTAATCTGCTAAACGTCTGGAACGGGTTGAGCGCATCCTAAAGGAGGTGGCCATCAAAAATGAAGACCTCGAAGCACGCAACTGCCGCAACAATCTGCGCATCCTTGGTGTTCCAGAGATGACCCCCACTGGCCGCATGGACCTTTTCGTCGAGTCTTTGTTAATTGGGCTGTTCGGCAAGGAATCCTTTACTCCTGGCTTTGTAATTGAGAGAGCACACAGATCGTTGGGACCTCGCCCGAACCCCGGTCTCCCCCCCAGGCCCATCGTGGCGCGCATCATGAACTTCCGGGACCGGGATGCTGCACTCCGCCTGGCCAGGGAACGAGGAGACGTGGACTGGCAGGGCTCTAAGCTTTCCTTTTATCCAGACTTTACGACCATGGTACAGGACGCAAGATGCAAATTCAACGGGGTCAAGGCCACCCTGAGGAATCTGGGACTACGATACGGTATGCTATACCCTGCCAGACTGATGGTCGACGTGGACGGCAGGTCTCGTATCTTTGAAAATCCAACGCAGGCACAGGAGTTTTGTCGAATCTACAAGCAGAATAACAATCAATCCGCCAGGGTCGGAGCAGGTCCTTCCCCTCCACACAGTGGATCCGATGCAAGTGCCGATCTCTTTGCTAGTTCTGGCACGGGCTGACTCAGCTCCCTAACTCACGCCAAATTGTTCTAATGCTATATTGGGAATACGTCCTACACTCTGCATTGTTATTACAATTAGCTGGTAGCTTATCTGGGCGTTGCCGCCCCCCATGGTGTATCCTTTGAGATTGGTTTGGTTTACTCTGGGGTGCTGCTTTTTGGGATTATCATACCAGCGTAAAGATATTTGGTACTTCACATTCGCTCTTACTTCTGGGATTGGCCCTTCCCCGTTTGGGGTTTGGTTGGGTGGGGGGTGGAGGGGGGATGTTCGCATTTGTAATACATGCTTCTTGATATGTGTTGAGTCGCTCACTGTTGTCTATCACTGTTTATTGTCGCTGAAATACCATGATGTAAGCGTTGCTCCATGTAGATGGCCAGGTTTGGTAATATAGAAGGTCCCTCAGACCTCTCCCTAATGTCTTGGAATGTACGAGGCCTTAATAACACTCGCAAGAGGAGGCAGGTAATTCACTATCTATTGCGCCACAAGGTGACATTGCTTATTTACAAGAGACAGACCTCTCCAAAACGGATACGGCACACTTTGGAACTAGCTGGGGTGCACATAGATATTTTGCTAACTACAGTAACTACGCAAGGGGAACAGCCATCTTAATACACAAGAGGGTCCCATTTAGCTTTAGCTCCGTGCACCGGGATGGCGAGGGGAGGTACCTTGCAGTATCGGGGTCCCTAATGGGCAGAAATGTGACACTGGTGTACGTCTACGCCCCAAACACTGATGCTCCTGATTTTTTTCACGACCTACATACCCAGCTTACCAGGTTAGAGACCTTGATTATTGGTGGGGATTTTAATTTATTGCTCAATCCTGGGATGGACAGCACCTCGGAGGCCCCAGACTCCAAGCCACGAGCCCGCCGCGCCTTGTTGGAAATTTGTGACCGGTTCACTCTGTTGGATGTCTGGCGCAAACGAAATCCCAGCACCACAGAATATACCCATTACTCAGGTCAACACAACACCTGGACGAGGATAGACTTCTGGCTGCTCTCCCCAGACATTTATGGTTGGTGCACCTCGATTGAGACTCTTCCCAGGACTTATTCAGACCACTCCCCAGTTACAATTCACCTGAAAGTCCCCCGCCCTGACGGCTTCGAAAGACAGTGGCGCTTCCCCAGCCGCGCTCTACACGACGAAGTGTTTAAGGCGGAGATACGCGAGGCCATTGAGGACTACTTTGCCATCAATACTGGCTCGGTGGACTCATGGGCAATTTTATGGGAAGGCTTTAAAGCCGTTATTAGGGGTGCATGCATTGCCAAACACGCAGGTGTCCTCAGGGACCTTCGTAACACACTGGCCCGTCTCGAGCGCGAACTCACGGCACTGGATGGTGCTTTCACACAACCCGCGCCACCCACTTACGAGAGCCAACGTTTGGCACTCCTGGATGACTACAGGGAAACAGCAGACCGGGAAATTTTATACCTGGGGAAATACCAGACAGCCAGACGATATGGTGAGGGTGAGAGGCCCGGCAGAGTCCTGGCCCAGTTGCTGAGACCGCCCTACCACAAGACGTACATCACAGAATTACACACCTCTGAAAACCACACGTACACCTCCACGACAGACATTCGAAACACATTCCTGAAACATTTTTCGACTCTGTATTCCACCAAATTGGGGAGTACTCATGAGGCACAAGAGGAATACCTAGAAGAGATCGCACTCGTCTTCCTCGAAAGGAACATGCAGGACTTTCTAGCGGAACCCATCTCTGTTGCAGACGTGATTGGTGCCATAGACACTATTCGTGGCTCCTCGGCCCCTGGGTTAGATGGATTCACAGGAGATTTCTATAAAGAATACAAGGATCTCCTCGCCCCAAAACTCATTGAGGTGTACGCCGAGGCTCTGGAGGCGCAACTCCTTCCCCCTACACTCCGGGGGGCGGTCATAATCTTGCTCCCTAAGCCTGGCAAAGATCCCAGGCACTGCGGTTCGTACAGGCCCCTGTCCCTCCTAAACCTAGACTACAAAATATTTGTAAAAGTCATCTCCAACCGGTTGTCCCAATTAATGGAATTTATCATATCCCCAGCACAGTCCGGTTTTGTACCCCATCGTTCAACCGCGCTAAATCTTAGAACATTCTTCGCAGTTATACATAGGATCAATCCAGAAACCCCTGCAGAAGCTATTCTCCTAGACACGGAGAAAGCCTTTGATTCATTAGAATGGCCCTTCTTCGTTTCTGTCATGCGTCGTATGGGCATACCCATGGGTTTCATCGCCACAACAGCGTTGCTATACAATAATCCGACAGCAAGGCTTCGCTTAAATGGCACACTCTCCCATCCCTTTCAACTCTCCAGCGGAACCCGTCAGGGCTGCCCCCTGTCCCCCTTATTGTTTATCCTGGCTATGGATCCATTGATACGCCATTTTCAGGAACGGCACTTGCATAGAGGCCTACAATTCAACACTGGTCCCCTCCTGGTTTCGCTCTATGCGGACGACACGATTCTTTACGTCAGGCACCCTCAAGATAATTTGGACCCGCTGATCAGGGAAATTATCAGATTCGGCCGATTCTCAGGTCTAGGCATCAATTGGCAAAAATCAGTCATTTTCCCTCTGACAGTAAGCACGAAACCATGGGAATGTGAATTCCCTCTGGAGTGGTGCAATGACTCAGTTAGATATTTAGGCGTCCATATCCATTTGGACACTGCCCAAATAATAAGTCTAAATTATGGGCGAGCCATAGACACGCTTGAAATACAAATAGAGAAATGGCTGAGACTACCCCTATCGCTAGCAGGCCGAGTTTCGATTCTGAAGATGGTAGTACTTCCCAAATTTTTATATCTCTTCAACAACATACCAATTCCTCTCACCAATAGCTTTTTTCGAACGCTTCGTACCCTTCTAACCCGCCTGGTTTGGGGCGGGAAACAGGCGCGAGTCAGATGGTCAGTCCTCACGATGCCATATGACAGGGGGGGATACAGTGTCCCTGATTTACAGTTATATTATGTAGTGGCCCAATGTAGTTACGCCCACTATTGGTTTCACCCAGACGCCCGGATTCCATATTTGAGGCCGGAAGCAGATCTCGTTCTTCCGGAGCGGCTTTCGACTGTATTACCGACTGGCGTCCCCAGAGATCCCCAAGACATCCAAACCGTATCCACCACAAGCTGGTCATTGAATAAACCACGCAGGCTCATGGGGGTGAACACACTGTACTCTTCGGCACTACCCATCATCAACCCCAGATGGATCCCAAACACGGGGGAACGCTTGGTACAGCGCACGCTGACGACTTTTGAACTTTCACGTTTGGGTGATTTATACCCTGGGGGACACATCTTTTCACTATCAGAGGATGCACGCTTCCAATCTGGGAGCATCATGGACAGGTTTGTCCTGGGATGCATCAGATCCGCCCTGCGTTCCACCTTGCCGTCCTTTCCAATTGAGCCGGCCTCGTTCCTCCCTCTCACGATGATTATAGAAAACACAAATAGCGTTCACTTAATTTCAAAACTGTATAAGACATGTGCTGCTCTGAAACCTATCAATGATGACAGAGTCCGCGACGCATGGGAGGCTGACCTAGGGAGATCAATCACTGACGAACAGTGGGCCAAATGCTGCACAGTCACGCAAGACATTTCACTAAACAGTAGACACAAGCTCCTACATTTCAAATTTCTGCGCCGTATATATTTCACCCCGGCTATGGCACACAAAATTGACCCGTCCAAACCGCACAACTGCCGTAAATGCTCTGCACCTCATGCCGACTTCGCACATCTTACCTGGACATGCCCGAAACTGCAGCACTACTGGGAACGCATACATTATACATTAGGGCAAATGATCAATCTTCCTTTGATCCCCACCCCGGAAGTGGCCCTATTGGGATACACAGTCAACTTCCCCAAGAAGATCAGACGGTTCGCATCCCTGGGTCTCCTACTAGCAAAGCGGGAAGTAGCTCTCCACTGGGGGCGTAAGTCTGTTCCTACTGTCCAGAACTGGCTGAACAGTCTGGCCTATTGCAATGTGAATAGTGAAGTATACGCAAGCGTGATGCCTAGTACATCTCGACCTAAGGACATATGGGGCCCATATCGTTCATACATTGAAACCATACGCTAGGCATCCGGCTCCCAGCTGGAACAGAGCATAGTTCCGGAGGGAGTGGGGTAAACCTATCCTTGCATTGCTTGTCGTCTTTATTGCATGACAGGTGGACAGGACCCATCCAGATATAAGTTACCGCAGTTAAATGTATGACACTACTGCTGGGATTTCTGAACGGGCGGGAGAGTGTTTGTGAGGGTCTCTCATGTTTAAAATGTTACGCTGATGTTACAGTTTTTACCTACCTGGCGAATAAGACCATGACAGTATTTTTGTATAGGGTATTGATTTATCGTGACAATGTATGACAATGCACAAGTGAACAAATACGCATATATGCCTCTTCTGTATTTAAGAAATCTGAAAATAAAGTTTAAAAAAAAAGATAGCTAAGTGGATTAATGTTAATACTGGGGAACCCTGTAAGCAGCCTAAAAGTCACCGGTTCAAATTGTGGCCAATAACATTTTGTTATCCATTAAGGCTAATAAAAAAAGTAGACTGAATAATAACACATCATATTTACAGTGATACGTAATGGCAAGACTGTCACACTAAATCTCACGAGTATCACACGAAAAGGAAGTACACTTGTGCCATGTGTGCACCTGTGGATGCATGTTTGGTGCATGAAAATGGGTGGTGGAAAGGGGCTTACACTTGTTCACTTACCTATGCCTTCAGGCTCTTCCTCTGCTCAAACGTGCCCGTGTACCATTAGGCCTAGCCCTTGGAGGAGGAATCGTGGCGTGAGCCTGCATGATGCATTGTGGGGGCTAAGGGAGAGGTGGGTGAGATGGCTACTGAATCTCTTATTTGTCCTTCTTCCCACTAATCCTCCTATTTGTCACCGGAGGGATGGGGCCGATGGGGGGCAGGTAAGGATTGGGTCTAGAGGACAAGAAGCTGTGTGCCCATTTTGAATAAGAAGCGTTGTAAAAGTCAACAGGGGCTTATATACAAGCCCCTTGCGCCGCCGGTACGTCACGGTACGTGACAGACCGGTGGCGCAACCTGCTGCCTTATATTTAAAAGGACACGTAAAACCACCCTGTGTGGCTTTACGTGTGTTTGTAAATATCGTCCCTTCTCACGCAACACTTTGCATGTAAGGGGCGTGACATGGGTGTTGCTGTGGGTGATCCCATTGAACACCCATGTATTCAGATGCCTTTAATGCATGAGAAATCGGAAACCTGGAAATGCGTCAGAATGCTGCGCCACCCCAGGGGTGGCATAGCGAGGCGCAACAAGGAGAAATGTTTACAGAAATTTCCTCGTTTTTTTCCTCTTTCAATGCGTGCTGCATTTTACAGCATGCATGGAAAGAGGAAATCACCTCAATTGATTGTTTTTGTGCAGGAAGAGATACCTTCCTGCACAAAAACAATCTCCCCTCGACGCAGGCATCTTTGCACCATGGTGCAAGGGTGCGTGCACCGACGCATGGCAGCCGAGTGTGCGCCAGCGCAGGGTAAAGCACAGGGATGCGACATATTGCTGTAAATATGTTGCATCCCTGTGCTTTAAAAGTGACTCAGTGCGGCGCAGCTAAATAGCTTGTGGCACGCACTGAGTCACTTTCATTGTAAATATGGCCCAACAGTGATTTGCTTTAAAAGGCAGAGATATTGGCTTTTTTGGGGGGCGCTAGAGGGCGCACAAGCAAGATGGCCGCACTTGCGTAAGGCTCTTGCAGTTCGGGACCGAGCAGCAGAATAATCCTGCCCAAATACCCACATACTGATCAGCATTAAGCGGGGATCGGAACTGGAGGACCCGCTGCCGATTGCGAAGATAACAGCGGCTGTTTTGGAGCCTGGGAAACCGAGAAACGCGACCTGAGACTGCCAGCGGCCGCGCTGACGACAAAATGGCGGCCGCGTCACATCGCCATTAAATCCACACCAAACGGCGGCAAGATCAACAGGGACGATCCGACGAAGATCTGTCCCATGGCAGCTGTGGCGCGAGAACCAAGCCGCAGGTGAACGAAGAGCACTGCGGAGCGAGGAAACGCGGCTGCTCGGCGCAGCAGACGGTGCTGAGGACGAGACCTGTCTGCGCGGCAACCGGGAGTAAAGAACGGCCTGCGGGGCGGCGGCGGGCGGTTCCTGAGTGCGCGTGGCCGACGAGGCTGCCTGCCGTCGGAGACCGGGCCCTTGTGCTGAACTACGAGGTGGCCCAGAGCGGGAGTGCCATGCTACGATCCGGAGAGACCCGGCCACGGCGCGCTGTAAGTGGCGCTGAGTGAACGAAGTGCCCGCGCTGCACAGCGTGAGACATACAAAGGGACACGCTAGCTATACAATAAGCAGTCGAAGCGCGCACCCATGGTTAAACAAATGTGGCGCCCTGCAGACTAAACTACAAGCGGAAGCGCAGCAGGGAGAAAGCCATACATGTGCCAGCAGCATTTGCATAGGCGCTGGGACCTGGGTGCGGGTGGCAACAAGGCCACGTACCGTGTATCAAGACCAGAGGGAGAAGCCTGCTGAGCTACTAAAGACAGGCGAGCGAGGGAAACACTCACCGAGCGAGGAAAAGGACACAACGCGGACACGGTACCCCTATATGCTCAAGGTGAAGAGCATCCCTAAGAGGACCTACCACTAAACACACGCAGAAGCGCACCAAGGGATCGAGACGGGGAGCGCGAACTAGGAGCTGCAATGCGATTCCTGCGCATAAGAGGGGAGTGACTAGCTTTCCCCACTTGCTGCACGGATCACACACACGCTCTGAGGTGCAAAGAGAGCGCAGCATGGGAAAACCTGAGGACAGACAAACGAAGCTGCCATTTGAGGCCCGGAAAACTACCCGCGCGCACAGTGAACCTGAACAGACCATGGCGGAGGGACCGCTCTCCGGGGGCCAGACCTCCACTGAACTCCTACTCGCAGTAAAAACAATCCTTACCTCCTTCTAGGCCAAGATGGATGCGATGAACACCCGCATGGATAATGTCACCCATAAAATAGATCAACATGAAGAGCGCATAAAAGACACCGAGCAACGCATACCTAATCGAGAGGATACAACCGTGGGAAGCACTTAACACATGAACGACATGGAGCGGCTCCTCAAGGTGATAGCGGCTAAAAATGAGGACCTAGAATCGAGATCACGCCGCAATAACCTCAGAATCCTTGGAGTACCAGAGACTACAAACACTTGACGCATGGAGCACTTTGTGGAACGTCTGCTGACAACAGTTTTTGAGCGAAGCGTGTTCTCGGCCTTGCTAATAGTGGAAAGGGCACACCGATCTCTTGCTAGCCGACTGCCGCCGGGAGCCCCTCCGCACCCGATAATTGCAAGACTGTTGAACTACCGCGATCGAGACACCACCCTCCGCCTGGCACGAGACAAGCAGCAAATATCCTTTGAAGGCTCCGCCATTGCAATCTACCCGGACTTCACTTTGGCGGTCCAAGAGGCTCGCAAGAAGTTCGGTCCCGTCAAGAAGAAGCTCCAGCAGGCAAACCTCCCCTATGCGATGCTCTTTCCGGCCCGCCTTCGCATAACACATCAAGGGAAGCAACACTTCTTTACGAATCCGCAGCATGTGGCAGACTTTCTAAAGACTATCACCAGGCGCTCGCCGCTGCGGCAGGCGACTCTGAGCCCCTCCCATTCACACTCAGCCCTATCTGACCCAGAGTGAAAAGGATGCTAGACAATCAGCCTGCAAACAGATAAAAAGCTATAACGGCTGCAGTACCGCGTAACAGAAGATATGGACTGACTATGCCAACTTGTTAGCTGTTAATGGGGCATCGCAACTTGAGCACAGCTACGACACCGAGATCAGAAGTAATCACTGATATCTCCAGAACTACACCTGTGTCTACTGGACATTTGAGGCATCGAACTACTGTCCTGAACACCCTCGTGCCCGCAAGGTAGACCTGATGTGCCCTCTTGCGCATCCCCAGAAGGACATCCCTATAAGGACTTCTTTTCCCATTTGTTCTGTCCTTCCCAGCTTGGCTACCCAAGGGGAAGATCTGTTTACAGTTGGGAGGATCCCAATTAAAATGCTACAGGGTGGGGATAAGGGTGGGAATTACCACAGCAGGTTTGGGCTGCTGATGTGGGAGGGGGGAGGGAAGGGACGGGAGTTAGCGACAATCACATTACCGCAGATCACAGGCAACGTTGCAGGTTACAACACCACCCAAACAAGTAGCGCTCGACACGTGTTCTATGCACCCCATAGAATACATGATATGAATGGCCCGACCTGATCCGCCTAGCTACAACTTTGTCACATGGAATGTGCGAGGCCTTGGGAACCCCAGGAAGCGCCACCATGTCTTGGCTTACCTAGACAGACATAACGTACACTGTGCACTATTACAGGAAACACATATCGGTCCCTCTGCCCCGACCACCTTTGCGACCCGATGGGCTTCGCATCGATGCTTCTCGGCATACTCCACCTATGCACGAGTAACAGTAATCCTTATCAAAAAGAATATCCCATATGTAGCCATAGGGGAGCTGGTAGACCCGCAAGGTCGATATTGCATTATGTGGGGAAGAATGGCAGCTCAGACCATAACGTTTGCATGCTGTTATGGCCCCAACGCAGACGACCCCGAATTCTTCAATATCATATGGGGGAAGGTCGTAGATATAGGCTCCACACATGTGATCTGGGGTGGAGACTTCAACGTCACCCTGGATCCGACGCTAGATCGACAGCACCCACAACCCCACCACTACACGAACGCTCAAAGAGAGCTACGGGAGATAGTTACAGAACATGGACTACTGGATGCATGGAGAAGCCTACACCCAACTGATAGGGAAGGCACATGCCACTCCAAGGTGCACTCCTCATGGTCGCGCATAGATGGCTGGTTCTTGACCAGAGGATTAAAAGCGTGGCTAACTGCTTCTCGACACTTGCCGCGCACGTATTCTGATCATTCACCCGTGCTGATTGCCCTCACCCCCCCTGCACACTGACACCATATCAGTCTTGGAGATTACCAGCGACTGCCTTGCTTGACATCCCATTCCGTACGGAATTGGAGCAAGAAATCACTGAATTTTTCCCGCGTAATATTAACACAGTGACGCAGTTCTCCACGGTATGGGAGGCATTTAAAGTGACCATAAGGGGGATCTGTATTGCCAAAGGGGGAGGTATTCTGAGGGATATCCGTAGTACGCTGAGGAAGCTAGTGTCTGAACTTAAGCAACTAGAGAGACAATTGCAATCTACACCTGGTCCAGATTTGCAGGAAAAGATTAGAGACAAGCTGACGGAATATCAGGAAACAGCAGAGCGGGAATGTAAATTTCGGGGGAAATACTATTGCGCCAGGCAATATGGAGAAGGGGAACGCCCGGGGAAGGCTCTGGCTGAGCTGACTCGAACTCTGAGATTTTCCAACACTATACTGGAGGTTGTTGCCTCAGATGGCCTTATAAATAGGGATACCTCAGACATTCTAGAGACATTTCATACGTTCTACAAAACCCTATATACAACGCACAGAACACAGCCAATATAGTTTGAGAGATAGTTTGAGGACATAGCGCTGGGATGGCTGGGAGACACCCAGAGAGAATTCTTACTAGCAGATTTCGAAGAGCAGAGATACGCACTGCAATTATGCAGCTACGGTCTGGACGGGCCCCGGGCCCGGACGGCCTTACTGCGGAATTCTATAAAACATACTGTGACACTCTCATTCCGATGCTGAAAAACGTGTATGAGGAGCCTAGGGAGACAGGCATACTTCCACAAACGATGTGCGAGGCGCTCATTATTTCCCTACTGAAACCAGGGAAATCAGGTGATAGATGCGACTCATACAGGCCGCTCTCGCTCATAAATTGCGACGCCAAAATATTGGCTAAACTAATAGCTAACCGAATAAGCCCCCTGATGAGCGCCCTAGTGTTGCCAGACCAGTCCGGCTTTGTGCCGGGCAGGGCGACATTGCATAACCTACGAACTCTCTTTGCTCTCCTGCAGGACACCGACCCTGACCTAGCTGCGGTGGCTGTCTTTCTAGATGCCACCAAAGCATTTGATTCCCTTGAATGGGACTACTTGGCAAGTGTGCTGAAACGTATGGGCTTTCCACCCCCTTTCTTGGCCTGGATCCAGCTATTATATACTAAGCCACAGGCCAAGCTGCTTATCAACGGGATGTGCTCCCCTAGATTCTGCATTACAAGGGGAACGAGGCAGGGATGCCTGCTCTCCCCCCTACTATTTGCCCTAGCCATGGAGCCACTGGCAGCTAAACTCAGACAGCACCATCGCGAATACGGTCTTCAATACCCCGAAAGGCAAATCCTAATTTCCTTATATGCTGACGACCTCACTCTATACATACGCGACCCGGAGGATAGTCTCAACCCTATACTGCGGGCCTTTCTGCAATTCGGAGGGTACTCGGGGATCACCATCAACTGGAGCAAGTCACAGATTTTCCCTCTCACGGCTGCGGTCAAGAGATACACACCAGACTTCCCCTTGACGTGGTACGATAGCGAAATTAAATATCTTGGGATAGTAATCACTAGAGACAGGGAACACCTTATGAGGGCTAATTATGGCAAAGTGCTGAGTACAATAACGGACTCCATTACCAGGTGGATTGCTATGCCTCTCTCCTTAGCAGGACGGGTGGCATTGATCAAAATGGTGATCCTTCCAAAGCTACTCTACCTCTTCATAAACATTCCTTATGAACCCAGCAAACACTTCTTCAAAGCACTCAAATCGCAGCTCATTCGGCTGACATGGGGAGGCAAGCAACCCCGCCTTATGTGGGAAACACTAACTCTACCCTTTGACAAGGGCGGGTTTGAAGTGCCGGACATGGAGCTATACTATTGGTGCGCCCAGGCGCACTTCACTGCGTACTGGATGCACCCGCCACCGTACATGCCACACCTTGCAGTGGAACACTGGCCCATGGTCCCGACCCCTTACCCGGCATATATAAGCGCACAGACTGACACTAATGATAAGGACCCCACTACAGTGGAGTGCACCAACAGGGCGTGGAAAGCTATCGCTGATCGCATGAAAGTAGATAAGATGTACTCTCCTCTGCTGTCGCTACCCGGCCGCCGAAACATTCCAGTCACACAAGACGGGAGATGCAGACAAATGCTTCGGAAATTTGACATACACACTTGGGGGGCGCTATACGCGGGAGGGACGTTTCTCACCCGCGAACAGTTCTTTAAAGACTGCCAACCCACAACCATGGAGCTCTTTATGTATGTAAGACTCCGGCACGATGTGAAATCCGCCACCCCGACTTCCCAAATGAACCACCCACTTTTACACCGCTACATGCCCTACTTCAGAAGACTACTCTGACCCATGTAGTGTCCCTGCTGTACCGAACCACCCAGATAGATAGTCCACATACAACTCAGGTAGCGAGGGCTAGATGGGAGGAGGACCTGGGCAACTCTCTCCGGGATGACCAATGGACATATTGCTGCCAGCAAACGGGACGAATATAGGCCAGTAGCAGACTTCGTATCATACACTTTAAGTATCTCCATCGTCTGTACTATACTCCTGCGAAGCTATGCCGATTCCGCCTCAGGGATAACGATAAGTGTGACAGATGCGGTAGGGAGAAAGCTGATTTTCTGCATCTGGCCTGGGAATGCGCCCCCGTTAGAGCATATTGGGACACAGTGCTGGGAGCCCTCAGTCAGATGGTGGGGACTTCAATATCGAACGCCCCCCTAATTACACTGTTGGGTTATACAAAAGACTTTAAAGCCCCACTCAGACGATTCATATTGCTTGGACTACTGCTAGCTAAACGGCGGGTGGCCTGCAGATGGGGAGGGCCCCAAAATTTAAAGATTTGGATGCATGACCTAATATTTTGCCAGGAGCAACTGACTATTTATGCGGAACTAATGCCGATCTCGTCCCGGCCCGAGATATCTGGGAGCCCCTGCAAACATACTTACAGGCACAAGCAACTGAGGCAGGTACGACAGAGGCAGACCCTGAACATACAAGGACCACACAGCCAACAGATAGTTAGGCATGGATATGGTGGAGGGACCCAAGGGAGGTGCAAAATGTGTAGATAGGGCTATGTTTGGGCCTCGCCACTGGAAGGCCATAAGGAACTAAAGTGGTGCAAGGAATAAATGAACTATGCACATTGATGTCGAAATTATGCCTGTATTCACGCTATTCGTATGATGTCGCTTTGTATAGCTGGCCGTTGCCGGCTTATATTGCTGTTTTACGATGAAAATCAATAAAAAGAGGTTTAAAAAAAAAAAAGAGATATTGGCTTTGCCCATACTTTTTTTACAGATTTTTTTTTTGCCAGTCTCAGGCGCACATGTGTTTCATGACGCATGAGCACATGTGTGTCATGACACATTCGCATATGTTCGTCATGACGCATGGACAGAGTCCATTTTAAGTTTATCATTCTAACATGGAGGACAGACATGTCAGAAAGGTAAATTAAAAGTTAAGTAAATTGGAAAGCACAGTACACAGCAGAGCAAAAAAATGAAACAAGCGGCCCAGTAGCACTTTCCAGCTACAGGAACCGCGTAAAAAACTAAATCAAGTCAAAAAATTAAAACAGGGAGCGAGACGGAGATTGGGATGGAAGCAAGACAGGGAGTAGGAGAGCAAAACCAAAGCACCCAGGAGCCTAGTAGCACTTTGCAGCTGCTGGGTCTCAGAAAGAAAGAAAGAAAGAAAGAAAGAAAGAAAGAAAGAAAGAAAGAAAGAAAGAAAGAAAGAAAATACAGGTGGCAAGAAAACAAGTAGGATTGCTAATGTAGGAAGCTGGCTCTGTATATACTATACCAAAGTGAGGTATAGTGTGCACAGAGTCCAGTGGATCCCCAAAGGTAGGCAGAGGTAAAGTTAGATAGCACCTCACTCTCTATTTGTGGTAGTGTGGTCGAGCAGTAAGGCAGTATCAGAGGACAGTGTTAAGCATTTGTTGTAACCACTCAATCAGCAAATGATTTCACACACTCAAAGACTGAACTTCAGACCAATTGGTTTTGTATAAAAATATTCTTTTAGTTATTTTATTTTCTAGAACCAAGCAAGCCTGGCACAGGTAAGTTGATAAATACTTTGCAGTAAATATACAGTTTGAAATGCAGTTGTAAATGTACTTTGAAATGGTTACAGTTTGAATTACTGGTAATGCAATACTGTGAAATGCTGTACATATACGTTGTATTGACTTTGCAATGAAAATTACAGGTAAGTTACTTTTACGTTACTTTTGAGATTACTTTTTCTATTCAGTGTGATATGTCTAGATATCACACTGGGACATTTCCTAGAGAAAAGGTAAGTAAAATCAGTTTTGCACAATTGTTATTTTTCAGGTTTCCATACAAATCAACTCCACACTTGGCCAAGAATAACCAATTCCAATCTAGGGTTTTTAGAGATGTAACGGACTGCATCCTTGGCCAAGAATGGCCAATTCCAATCTAGTGGTCTTAGAGATGTAACAGACTGCATCTTTGGGCAGGGCAACATTAGGGGGGGTGCTGAGATTGCATTATGGTACTCTTTCCTCCACGGGAGACCTTAAATACCTCTTACACTCCTCACTGATGCTTCTCAGGCTGCATCCCGTATAGTCTCAGGCAGCTGTCGGTTTTTCTCTTCTCTGTTCTTATCAAAATACAATGGCTGTTTTTATAAGGTGGATTTCCAAAATGTCTTGCCTAAGTGATAACATCCTATAAACAGGCTCTCAGTGCTATTCGACTCGAAGTGTGACAACTTGCCGAGCTCTTCTGGCATTGCTGCTCTCTGAGATGCTCCCTCTTAAAAGTGTTTCCTAACAATTTGGAACACTGTCCCTCTTGTGCTCCTTGTCTCATCTTTCCAGGTAGCATTCGAAAATACTGTATTACCTACTATTTGAGAGCCACCACTCATCTAAACCACAAAGCGTTAGCCCAAAACCTAAAGCCCGAAAGCCTTATCCCCATGGGCTGTGTCAGTAGGGTTTTTCCTCCTCGCTGGGGTTTCACTGAAGTTCTTTTACTTTCTGCTGCATGTTTATGTATATGTCTTAAAATGTGCCCTTCTTCTGTGCAAATATGTGAAATGATGTATATGCCCCTCATTTCCGCAGTATTTTACTGGATAATTTATCACCTCTGCAAAGTGCTCTGTCGCCTTCTGAAGCCGGGTTTACAATAAATCAATGTACAGGTAATTTAATAAATAATTATGTAAGAAAAGAAATCCCCTATAATATTGTAAACATCTAAAAGCATGCACACAAGCAGCCTCCACCTGCCGCCTAGGAAAACAAAGTGTAATGAGGCGTGCAGCCTGAGCACACCTGCAGAAAAAAACAAGAGAACACATCACCCAAACAACGACATAGAACATTAGGACACCTGGTCAAAGGTAAAAAGAACACACCTGCAACTGAAAAAAATACATTTTTACACCACGCTTGAAACCAGCCCAGTTTAAGTATTGAAGGCAAGAAATCAAATGCAGAAACAAATCAAATATCTCGCCCAAGCACTGGAGATGTGAGAATAGGGCACACAGAAACAGAGGCAACATCAGGTCAAAATAGCAGCTCCATGATGCGAACAATGGCAAAAGCAGTGGCCCAAACCAATCCCTGCAAATGCTCACAATATCCCTGCTCTCTTGACTCCCACACATACCATGTGGTGTGTACTCAGGTATGGGAAGGATCACACTTGCTTCAGATGTTTAATATAGCACTACAGAGGACCTGTCAAGTGACACCAGCACAACAAACAGCAGCAACAACCACCACCACACCTGGGGCCACAATGGATCAAAAGCAAGAGGTGACCAAAAATGCCAGCCTCCATGAAAAAGCAAATGATCACCTTGCAAATGAAGTGACACCCAATATAAAATTCCTTTACAATTCTGGTGAAGGCCGACCAGTACATTGGGCCGCATCCGTAAACCATGTAGTTTGATATTTGTGCAAAATGGTTGGACATTTAAAAATCAAATATTGTAATTTTAGACCCTCAGAGGAGCAATGACTACTTCAAAGACTTGCAAATATACTACAAGGGCAGCACCCCAAACGCCAAGTGACATGGCAGAGTGCGAAGTGGGGGGTCAAATAAGGTCTCATGAATGAACAAATCGTTGGGGTGGTGTTAACAAAATGGGTGAGGGTCAGAAATCGGGTACACAAGAAGGGGCATAAGTCACACTATGGGAATGTCACACACATGATTCAGGGTAGAGTGCAGAACTGTGACACTGACTACCCAGTGTCCAACTAACAATCTACAACATGGTGTCACAAACCCAGCATGTCTAGTCGTAAACTTAAGGGAGAGTGACAAAGTCATACCTTTTATGGTGGTGAAAGAAATGGGGGATATGTAGATTCATAATGGCATGCGTAAATTAGTACACCTGCAGTGTCCCTGTGAACTAGCCCCAAATACAATATTGACACACAATTAGTGAAAATAAAAAAGGGTGTGTCCTCTTTGCACTATTACTCAGGAGTTGGACATTTCAACGCTTTTTCACAAAAGCATTTTGGAGTATGTGAAGTAGTACTTCTGTAGAACTGTTCTACGTACTCTTACGTGCCATCGTAAATTGGACCCAAACCATCTAAAATGGGAATATTTAGGTCATAGAAATTGGGTTTGGGTTACTGGTTGAGGGAGGGGGGAGGTGAAGCCCTACTGAAGCAGGAACCACAATCTCTGTCAGGGTAAACCCCAAGCAAACCCCAAATTAACCTGTGCTTAACCCTTTGGTAGCTTGGTGCAAAAGCAGTCAGGCTTAACTGAGCGGCAATGTGTAAAGTATTTATGCAGCACTTCAAACAATAATAAAGTGAAAATACAGCACAAGACAAATTCCACACCAATTATATATATATAAAAAGTAAAACTTAATACATTATTTGAGAAAATAACAAAAATCTAATCAGGAGATATGCAATTTAAAAGAATTCAGGGAAGTAAGGTGCCTAAAAGTGAAAGTGCCACTCGTGGGTAGCTGGTCGTGCGACACTGGGTTTAAAGTCACAAGTTTAAACCGACTACAATGGACCATGAACCGGAAACAAGGAACCGGTTACTTCAGCTGAAGAGTTACCTTAACAAATCCAGTGCGAAGAGTTCCATTTGTGTGGTGGAAGGGGCTGCAAGAAGTACGGAGAGCTTCGCGGATTTTTGTCAATGTAGCATGAAGAGCAGGCAGGGCATTGCGGATGGTCATCACTGTAGCACGAAGATCATGTCAAGCGTCATGGATGGTCGTTGCTAGAGCTTTGCATTGGCTGTCTCCGTGGGCTGTCGATGCTGTAGCATGAAGTTCAGATCTTGGGCTGCTGGGCATCGTGGGAGGTCACTGTGGCATAAAGAGACAGGTTCACTGGCTTTGTGATGGAGGGCGGCGTGGATAGCAAGATCCTGCTGCAAACTGGCCCGTTCACAATTGTGAAGAGCCCAAAACTTCAAGATTTCTCCTTCTTTGAAGAGATAGGTCCACTGAGGCCATACCAAGAGTCCAGGATCTGAGGGACACCTCTTGGGGGTCAGGAACTCATTCCAGCAGAGGCCAGCAGGGCTCAGACAGGTCCAGTTGCAGTTCCAGGTAGCAGGTTAGCTGGGCAGTTGCGGGGAGTCCTCTGGGGCCTGTTATGTCCCTGTAGTTTAGAACAGAAGGTCAGTCGCTGACCCTTAGAGTCACTTCAGCCAAGGATGAAGGGTGAAGGTCCAGTCTTTCTTCTCAGTAAGCAGGGCAACAAGGCAGCAGAGTAACGGGGCAGCAGGGTAGCAGTCCTTGTTACAGCAGAGCAGCACAGCACTCCTCCTTCTGTAGTATCCACAGGTCCAGGAGTGTACTGAAGAGTTGGAGCTGAGGGTCCATCATTTATATATGATGCTGCCACTTTGAAGGATAAGTCACTTCATGAAATTATTTGTAAAAGGGGAGGACAAGAAACATGGAGCCTTGAGCTCATGGACCGATTTGACAACTCTACTATCAAGGCTTCTTGTAGCAGTGATGAAGAGCGCGTGCAGTGAAAATACATTTGAAATAAGTGATCCCAGGATACGTACTCCAGGCTTTTGTGTCCATAGTCGTGAGTTCACAGAGAGAACATCCAGGCCAAGGTGGGTCAGGCAGGGGTGTTTGGGGTGTGACAGCCCTCAAATGCATTCTGGTTTTGAAAGTTGGGTTTGGGGACCCTGAATCGGGTTTGCTATGTCTGTGTTGATTTTTCATGTCAGTCACATTTCACTAAGAGGTTTTAACTTGGTCATGTTTTTGATCGGGATCTTGAACATATATAGTGACCTTTTTACCAAAAAGTAGTAAATCTGTATCCATTGAAATACTCTTAAAATGGGTGCAAAGCTACTACCTTTTGGATTTCACAAACATTGTCAGCAGTAGGCTTGTAATGCTGCGCCATTCTTATATTTCCAGGGAAACGACTGGCAATCAAACACCCAAAAGGTGATTGGATGAATGATTGCATATAGTCTAATCAAGGGCATTCACTGGGGGTAGCATTCCAACCCATCATTTTTGGCCCCTGTGCCACCCTAGACAGAGGTCCACCTAATGCAAATCAGTCCTCACCCTGTTCCTCATGGAAACAGTCCATCCCAATGCTTGGCCATCTCACCCCCCACCCTGCAGGCACTATTTTTTAGTTGGAAAATTTGAGACCCCTCCCCTTGAATCTTACAGACCAAGATATGCCCCTGCTGTTACCAACATCCTATTCTTTCCCCTCCTCTGATCTGAACCTACAGGCTGGCAGCACGTGAAACCCCACTTTGCCTACTCTTGCAGTTGTTCCTGTGTCTAGTCTTCTTAGTGCAGAGAGCCCCATCCTTTCTGATGCTAATCACATGGAAAAGGAAGAGAGAAGATCTGGTGAAGGGCTGCTTACTCAAATCAATCAATCAGTAGATTTGTAGAGTGCTTCTTGTCACCCATGAGGGTATCCAGGCGCTAATCTCCACTAATCTCTATGAATCTCTTTGAAGAGTCTTGGTGGAGCATGACTGTTGATCTGCTTGATGTACTCCCTGAGGGGGTCCCACTGATAACTGCATTCACCTAAATCACAGTAGTTGGACACGGTTGTCTATCCAGTAATGGAAAAATGGGTGATTCCGAAAGAACCCAGCCTCACCGGCCAGTGCTGCCCTTTGATCTTTGTCACTTTCTAAACTGTGCTACAGGTGTTGCTGCCTGATTCTCCCTTGACTAGCAGTAGTACTAGTCCAGGCTGAGGATGTCCAGGGTCATAAGATTGGAAATCATCTTTAGTGAGCCCTGCTGTAAAACCTCGTGCATTATATCCCTTTATGCAGAGGACCATGAAGCATCGTTTGAAGACCCCAGCTACTATCTCTATTGTGCATCAGATTTGATTGACAGCTCTGTGATAGTCTCTTTGTTCTCTGGAAGGCGTCACCATATCTCGATACCTGTGATGACTGGTTGCAGAGACATTTAAGTGTGGTACCTTACTAATGTGTTGAGCCCCTGTGGGCCCATGTGATCTAGTACTCTCTATTTATGCCCTCAAAATAGTGCAAGTAATCAATTCCATTCAGAAGCACAGCATCCTGCCATGCTCCAGAGTAGGAATTTGACCAAGCAGTGAAGTGGAAATGTCCATAAAATACCAATTCGGCAATTGGATGTTGAGGCTTATTTTTAAGTTATGTAGCAGAGTAGGTGGCGAGCATCTTCTTAATGTAATGGGTGAGCAGTAAACGGAACACAAATAGTCGCTTTGCGTAGAAAGAGTTTGTTCTCACATATTTTGTTTTTATCTGTGAGTTTCATCATGCACAATAGGTTCCCGACAAAAACATTTGGTGGTATCTCTTTAGACATCCCCGGTGAATGTACTTATGCAGTTTTCTTCTTTGTTAAAATCTTATTATGCTGCCTGCTAACAGAGGCTCCAGCAGCCCCCGCAGTGTGGACGGGGTCCCAGGGTTTCTGGTTTTGGAGTGGGCCCCCTCACCCTCTATACCATGCCAATGCATGCCTTGCAGAATGCGTGCAAGGGCACGGAATAAGAAATAGTTAAATGCTCGGGAAAGCCACTCTGCTAAGGGCCCACACTGAGCCCAAGACCAATGAATACCTGTTGTAGGAAGCTGGCTCTGTATATATTATACCAAAGTGAGGTATAGTGTGCACAGAGTCCAGTGGATCCCCAAAGGTAGGCGGAGGCAAAGTTTGATAGAACCTTACTCTCTATTTGTGGTAGTGTGGTCGAGCAGTAAGGCAGTATCAGAGGACAGTGTTAAGCATTTGTTGTACCCACTCAATCAGCAAATGATTTCACACACTCAAAGACTGAACTTCAGACCACTTGGTTTTGTATAAAAATATTCTTTTAGTTATTTTATTTTCTAGAACCAAGCAAGCCTGGCACAGGTAAGTTGATAAATACTTTGCAGTAAATATACAGTTTGAAATGCAATTGTAAATGTACTTTGAAATGGTTACAGTTTGAATTACTGGTAATGCAATACTGTGAAATGCTGTACATATACTTTGTATCGACTTTGCAATGAAAATTACAGGTAAGTTACTTTTATGTTACTTTTGAGATTACTTTTTAAGATTACTTTTTCTACTCAGTGTGATATGCCTAGATATCACACTGGGACATTTCCTAGAGAAAAGGTAAGTAAAATCAGTTTTGCACAATTGTTATTTTTCAGGTTTCCATACAAATCAACTCCACACTTAGAACATTTTTTCTGAGAAAAACAGTCAATGGATTCCTATGGAGAGAAATGAAGTTAACGGTTACCAGGTAAGTAATCGGTCTTTGGAGTTGAGCTTCTGGGGTTAGAACAAGGGTTCCCCCAGGGTCAAGGATGCACTCTCGTTACACCCTCAGAGGCACTAGGGCGGCCGGGTGCAGAGTGCTGAGGCCCGATGTTATCCAATGGGGGATAGGGGGCCTCCGGTTGGTGGCTGCTGGCAAGCAGGCCACTGGGTTGTGGGAGCAAAGCTCCTGGACTTTAGCTCAGGGCAAATGGGGAAACAAATTAGCACCAAAGGTGCACCCTCAGCGGCACTAGGGCGGCCGGGTGCAGGGTGCTGTTTCGACGTCGGGCGCCCTGTTGGTTTCAATGGTAACCTCCGGTTTGGAAAGACACTGCAGGCTCGGGGACGAAGGTCTTCTGGGTGCGACCACCACTTCGAGAGGTAAGTTGGGAAGTTAGGGGTTGGTTAGGCACCGTCGGTTTGGGCACACAAGGCCGTGGGGCGTCGGGTGCAGGGGTGCCTTTTGGGGTCGGATCTTCTTAACAGCTCCTGGTCGCGGTTAGGGGGGCCTTCTAGATTTAGGCTGCAGGCGTCGGCTGGAGGCTTGAGACAGGTCAGGGGTCGCCGGATCTCGGGTCAGGATCGCCGGGGTGACCTCCTCGTGGTGTTTGCCCACTTGAGCTCGGGCCGTGGACGGCAGGTGCAGAGTGGGGCGGATTTGCAGTATCCGGCCAGAGCCAGAGGTTGCAGGTGAACAAATCCGATGTTCACAGGAGACAAAGTCTTTGTGCTTGAAGGCAGGCAGGTCCTCCGGGGTTTTTGAGGTTGCTGGCTGCAGGACACACCAGGATTTCGCAGGAGCAGGTTCGAGGTGGAGACAGGCCGGTAGGGCTAGGGCCAAGTCAGTGGGCGTCTTCCTCTTGTTAGCTTCGGCACGGCTGTTTGGTCCTTCTTCTTCTTTTCTTGTTGCAGGTTCTTGTCTGAGGAAGCAAGGTTCAGGGGTGCTCCTAAATACTAGATTTAGGAGCGTTACAGGTAGGTAAAAGGCAGGGACCAATGGGTCCCTTCCCTGGGGTGGGTACACCCCCTATTATGCCACCTTCCAGTGGGAGGGGGGCATAAGCCTGTCCCTGGTTGGCTGAGTCCCCCCATCTTCAAGATGGCGTGGACTGAGATTTGTGGTTCACCTCGCCTCCCCCACCTGAGGGGTGGAGTTGGCAGAGGTGGGCACACCTCTCTTCCTCACTTGTTTTTCCCGCCGGTTCTCCCGCCCCAAGTGGGGGTCAGAACCAGTGGGGACCAGTTGCTGAGAGCAGCAAGTGGCCTGGGGAAGCTCACAAAGGCGGCAAGCCTTTGAAGCTTCCCCTTCGTGAACCCTGCCCATCCTGGGGGAGGAGGCTTGGCACCTCGTCCCAGGATGTGCATTGTTTCAGGCCCCAGAGAGCAGCAGGCTCTCGACCCAGGGGTCCAGAAACATGTCTAGTGGTGTCAGGTGAAAGCAGCCACTCAGCCTGGACACTAGAGGTGGGTTAGTTTTCAGGGGGCATCTCTAAGATGCCCTCTGTGTGCATTTTTCATTAAATCCCACACTGGCATCAGTGTGGGTTTAATGTGCTGAGAAGTTTGATACCAAACTTCTCAGTTTTCAGTGTAGCCATTATGGTGCTGTCGAGTTCGTAATGACAAACTCCCAGCACCATATACTCTGTTGTGTAGTTCCTACAGTACCCATGCAGGACCTGCGCGTTTGGATAACATAAACTGTGGGCTTGGTGGCAGACTGATTCTGTACACCCCCACCGAGAGATCCTTGGCCAAGAATAACCAATTTAAATCTAGGATTCTTAGAGATGTAATGAACTGCATCCTTGCCCAAGAATAGCCAATTCCAATCTAGGGTTCTTAGAGATGTAACGGACTGCATCCTTGGCCAAGAATAACCAATTCCAATCTATGGTTTTTAGAGATGTAACAGACTGTATCCTTGGCCAAGAATGGCCGATTCTAATCTAGGGTTATTAGAGATGCAACGGACTGGATACTTGGCCAAGAATAGCCAATTCCAGTCTAGGGTTCTTAGAGATGTAACGGACTGCATCCTTGGCCAAGAATAGCCAATTCCAATCTAGGGTTTTTAGAGATGTAACGGACTGTATCCTTGGCCAAGAATGGTCAATTTCAATCTAGGGTTCTTACAGATGTAACGGACTGCATCCTTGGCCAAGAATGGCTAATTCCAATCTAGTGGTCTTAGAGATGTAACAGACTGCATCTTTGGGCAGGGCAACATTAGGTGGTGGTGCTGAGATTGCATTATGGTACTCTTTCCTCCACAGGAGACCTTAAATACCTCTTACACTCCTCACTGATGCTTCTCAGGCTGCATCCCGTATAGTCTCAGGCAGCTGTCGGTTTTTCTCTTCTCTGTTCTTATCAAAATACAATGGCTGTTTTTATAAGGTGGATTTCCAAAATGGCCTGCCTAAGTGATAACATCCCATAAACAGGCTCTCAGTGCTATTCGACTCGAAGTGTGACAACTTGCCGAGCTCTTCTGGCATTGCCGCTCTCTGAGATGCTCCCTCATAAGAGTGTTTCCTAACAATTTGGAACACTGTCCCTCTTGTGCTCCTTGTCTCATCTTTCCAGGTAGCATTCGAAAATACTGTATTACCTACTATTTGAGAGCCACCACTCATCTAAAGCACAAAGCGTTACCCCAAAACCTAAAGCCCGAAAGCCTTATCCCCATGGGCTGTGTCAGTAGGGTTTTTCCTCCTCGCTGGGGTTTCACTGAAGTTCTTTTACTTTCTGCTGTATGTTTATGTATCTGTCTTAAGAAGTACCCTCCTTCTGTGCAAATATGTGAAATGATGTATATGCCCCATATTTCCGCAGTATTTAACTGGATTATTTATCACCTCTGCAAAGTGCTCTGTCGCCTTCTGAAGCCGGGTTTACAATAAATCAATGTACAGGTAATTTAATAAATAATTATGTAAGAAAAGAAATCCCCTATAATATTGTAAGCATCTAAATGCATGCACACAAGCAACCTCCACCTGCCGCCTAGGAAAACAAAGTGTAATGAGGCGTGCAGCCTGAGCACACCTGCAGAAAAAAACAAGAGAACACATCACCCAAACAATGACATAGAACATTAGGACACCTGGTCAAAGGGAAAAAGAACACACCTGCAACTGAAATAAATACATTTATACACCACGCTTGAAACCAGCCCAGTTTAAGTATTGAAGGCAAGAAATCAAATGCAGAAACAAATCAAATATCTCGCCCAAGCACTGGAGATGTGAGAATAGGGCACACAGAAACAGAGGCAACATCAGGTCAAAATAGCAGCTCCATGATGCGAACAATGGCAAAAGCAGTGGCCCAAACCAATCCCTGCAAATGCTCACAATATCCCTGCTCTCTTGACTCCCACACATACCATGTGGTGTGTAGTCAGGTATGGGAAGGATCATCACACTTTGCTTCAGATGCTTAATATAGCACTACAGAGGACCTGTCAAGTGACACCAGCACAACAAACAGCAGCAACAACCACCACCACCACACCTGGGGCCACAATGGATCTAAGGCAAGAGGTGACCAAGAATGCCAGCCTCCATGAAAAAGCAACTGATCACCTTGCAAATGAAGTGACACCCAATATAAAATTCCTTTACAATTCTGGTGAAGGCCGACCAGTACATTGGGCCGCATCCGTAAACCATGTAGTTTGATATTTATGCAAAATGGTTGGACATTTAAAAATCAAATATTGTAATTTTAGACCCTCAGAGGAGCAATGACTACTTCAAAGACTTGCAAATATACTACAAGGGCAGCACCCCAAACGCCAAGTAACATGGCAGAGTGCAAAGTGGGGGGTCAAATAAGGTCTCATGAATGAACAAATCGTTGGGGTGGTGTTAACAGAATGGGTGAGGGTCAGAAATCGGGTACAGAAGAAGGGGCATAAGTCACACTATGGGAATGTCACACACATGATTAAGGGTTGAGTGCAGAACTGTGACACTGACTACCCAGTGTCCAACTAACAATCTACAACATGGTGTCACAAACCCAGCATGTCTAGTCGTAAACTTAAGGGAGAGTGACAAAGTCATGCCTTTTATGGTGGTGAAAGAAATGGGGGATATGTAGATTCATAATGGCATGCGTAAATTAGTACACCTGTAGTGTCCCTGTGAACTAGCCCCAAATACAATATTGACACACAATTAGTGAAAATAAAAAAGGGTGTGTCCTCTTTGCACTATTACTCAGGAGTTGGACATTTCAACGCCTTTTCACAAAAGCATTTTGGAGTATGTGAAGTAGTACTTCTGTAGAACTGTTTTACGTACTCTTACGTGCCATCGTAAATTGGACCCAAACCATCTAAAATGGGAATATTTAGGTCATAGAAATTGGGTTTGGGTTACTGGTTGAGGGCGGGTGAACCACAATCTCTGTCAGGGTAAACCCCAAGCAAACCCCAAATTAACCTGTGCTTAACCCTTTGGTAGCTTGGTGCAAAAGCAGTCAGGCTTAACTGAGAGGCAATGTGTAAAGTATTTATGCAGCACTTCAAACAATAATAAAGTGAAAATACAGCACAAGACAAATTCCACACCAATTATATATATATAAAAAGTAAAGGTTAATACATTATTTGAGAAAATAACAAAAATCCATTCAGGAGATAATCAATTTAAAAGAATTCAGGGAAGTAAGGTGCCTAAAAGTGAAAGTGCCACTCGTGGGTAGCTGGTCGTGCGACACTGGGTTTAAAGTCACAAGTTTAAACCGACTACAATGGACCATAAACCGGAAACAAGGAACAGGTTACTTCAGCTGAAGAGTTACCTTAACAAATCCAGTGCGAAGAGTTCCATTTGTGTGGTGGAAGGGGCTGCAAGAAGTACGGAGAGCTTCGCAGATTTTTGTCAATGTAGCATGAAGAGCAGGCAGGGCATCGCAGATGGTCGTCACTGTAGCACGAAGATCACGTCAAGCGTCATGGATGGTCGTTGCTAGAGCTTTGCATTAGTTGTCTCCGTGGGCTGTCGATGCTGTAGCACGAAGTTCAGATCTCGGGCTGCCGGGCATCGTGGGTGGTCACTGTGGCATGAAGAGACAGGTTTACTGGCTTTGTGATGGAGGGCGGCGTGGATAGCAAGAGCCTGGGGCAAACTGGCCCGTTCACTGTTGTGAAGAGCCCAAAACCTCAAGATTTCTCCTTCTTTGAAGAGATAGCTCCACTGAGGCCACGCCAAGAGTCCAGGATCTGAGGGTCACCTCTTGGGGGTCAGGAACTCACTCCAGCAGAGGCCAGCAGGGCTCAGACAGGCCCAATTGCAGTTCCAGGTAGCAGGTTAGCTGGGCAGATGCGGGGAGTCCTCTGGGGTCTGTTATGTCCCTGTAGTTTAGAACAGAAGGTCAGTCACTGACCCTTAGAGTCACTTCAGCCAAGGATGAAGGGTGAAGGTCCAGTATTTCTTCTCAGTAAGCAGGGCAGTAAGGCAGCAGAGTAACGGGGCAGCAGGGTAGCAGTCCTTGTTACAGCAGAGCAGCACAGCACTCCTCCTTCTGTAGTATCCACAGGTCCAGGAGTGTACTGAAGAGTTGGATCTGAGGGTCCATCATTTATATATGATGCCACTTTGAAGGATAAGTCACTTGATGAAATTATTTGTAAAAGGGGAGGACAAGAAACATGGAGCCTTGAGCTCATGGACTGATTTGACAACTCTACTATCAAGGCTTCTTGTAGCAGTGATGAAGAGCGCGAGCAGTGAAAATACATTTGAAATAAGTGATCCCAGGATACGTACTCCTGGCTTTTGTGTCCATAGTCATGAGTTCACAGAGAGAACATCCAGGCCAAGGTGGGTCAGGCAGGGGTGTTTGGGGTGTGACAGTCCTCAAATGCATTCTGGGTTTGAAAGTTGGGTTTGGGGACCCTGAATCGGGTCTGCTATGTCTGTGTTGATTTTTCATGTCAGTCACATTTCACTAAGAGGTTTTAACTTGTTCATGTTTTGGATCGGGATCTTGAACATATATAGTGACCATTTTACCAAAAAGTAGTAAATCTGTATCCATTGAAATACTCTTAAAATGGGTGCAAAGTTACTACCTTTTGGATTTCACAAACATTGTCAGCAGTAGGCTTGTAATGCTGCGCCATTCTTATATTTCCAGGGAAACGACTGGCAATCAAACACCCAAAAGGTGATTGGATGAATGCTTGCATATAGTCTAATCGAGGGCATTCACTGGGGTTAGCATTCCAACCCATCATTTTTGGCCCCTGTGCCACCCTAGACAGAGGTCCACCTAATGCAAATCAGTCCTCACCCTGTTCCTCATGGAAACAGTCCATCCCAATCCTTGGCCATCTCACCCCTCCACCCTGCAGGCACTATTTTTTAGTTGGAAAATTTGAGACCCCTCCCCTTGAATCTTACAGACCAAGCTATGCCCTTGCTGTTACCAACATCCTATTCTTTCCCCTCCTCTGGTCTGAACCTACAGGCTGGGGGCACGTGAAACCCCACTTTGCCTGCTCTTGCAGTTGTTCCTGTCTCTAGTCTTCTTAGTGCAGAGAGCCCCATCCTTTCTGACGCTAATCACATGGAAAAGGAAGAGAGAAGATCTGGTGAAGGGCCGCTTACTCAAATCAATCAATCAGTAGATTTGTAGAGCGCTTCTTGTCACCCATGAGGGTATCCAGGCGCTAATCTCCACTAATCTCTACAAATCTCTTTGAAGAGTCTTGGTGGAACATGACTGTTGATCTGCTTGCTGTACTCCCTGAGGGGGTCCCACTGATAACTGCATTCACCTAAATCACAGTAGCTGGACACGGTTGTCTATCCAGTAATGGAAAAATGGGTGATTCCGAAAGAACCCAGCCTCACCGGCCAGTGCTGCCCTTTGATCTTTGTCACTTTCTAAACTGTGCTACAGGTGTTGCTGCCTGATTCCCCCTTGACTTGCAGTAGTACTAGTCCAGGCTGAGGATGTCCAGGGTCATAAGATTGGAAATCATCTTTAGGGAGCCCTGCTGTAAAACCTTGTGCATTATATCCCTTTATGCAGAGGACCATGAAGCATTGTTTGAAGACCCCAGCTACTATCTCTATTGTGCATCAGATTTGATTGACAGCTCTGTGATAGTCTCTTTGTTCTCTGGAAGGCGTCACCACGATACCTGCGATGACTGGTTGCAGAGACATTTAAGTGTGGTACCTTACTAATGTGTTGAGCCCCTGTGGGCCCATGTGATCTAGTACTCTCTATTTATGCCTTCAAAATAGTGCAAGTAATCAATTCCATTCAGAAGCACAGCATCCTGCCATGCTCCAGAGTAGGAATTTGACCAAGCAGTGAAGTGGAAATGTCCATAAAATACCAATTTGGCAATTGGATGTTGAGGCTTATTTTTAAGTTATGTGGCAGAGTAGGTGGCGAGCATCTTCTTAATGTAATGGGTGAGCAGTAAACGGAGCACAAATAGTCGCTTTGCATAGAAAGAGTTTGTTCTCACATATTTTGTTTTTATCTGTGAGTTTCATCATGCACAATAGGTTCCCGACAAAAACATTTGGTGGTATCTCTTTAGACATCCCCGGTGAATGTACTTATGCAGTTTTCTTCTTTGTTAAAATCTTATTATGCTGCCTGCTAACAGAGGCTCCCGCAGCCCCCGCAGTGTGGGCGGGGTCCCAGGGTTTCTGGTTGTGGAGTGGGCCCCCTCACCCTCTATGCCATGCCATCGCATGCCTTGCAGAATGCGTGCAAGGGCATGGAATAAGAAATAGTCAAACGCTCAGGAAAGCCACTCTGCTAAGGGCCCGCATTGAGCCCAAGACCAATGAATACCTGTGCGATCTGGAAGACCCCGCCGGGGGTTCCTCGTCACATTCTGCAGGGGGGCCCCATCATTTTGCGTTATGCCACTGCCTTCTCCAAATGCTGCTGGTGACAATGTGTGCCAGCTCTGGTCGCCTTCTTATGCAGTGCACATTCTCTTGCGGAATGGCATTATCACCGCTTTCCTTGTATCAGGTGCACTCCCAGTGGTGCGCAAGTGAGTTGCAGTCTTGGCTTTGATGAGGTCTGGCAGGTGTGTTAATGGAGAGTATGTGACTTTGATGTGTTCTGTGATTATATCACTGCAGGTGTTTTTATTCTTGTGGTGAGTCGCAAATATTTTAATAATTAACTAGATTGCTATTTTGGGTTTCCCTTGTTTCTGGTTACGCAGTGCTGTGCTTTAATAATAGCCTTTGTTTGCTAAATGTATTTGTTCTATAATTTTGGCACAAACAGAATGTTTCTTTCTGGATGGCTGAGGTGCTTTCTGGCGGAACTTAGCTTTGGGGGTTCCTTTCATCCGCGTGCTTGGAATATCTGGGCTTTACCATATGGCTGCCAGCTCATGTACTCCATTGGGGAATCACCTATTGGGAGAACATGGCCATAGTAATATGGCTGTGATTTCTCGTTTCGTTTCACGGTGTGATCTTCTGCAATAGTTCACTGGTTTCATCGAAATACATTTTTCCTGGTGATATTTTGCCTGACTGGACCCTCTATCTCATGGATAAAACTTAAAAGATATTCTGCAGTCAACGTGTCCTTATATGTCCATATTTCACTTCAAATCTGTACTAGATTAATTCACAAAGTCTAATACCAGTTGATTGATCAGTCTATTTTCTGATACCTTTTACCTGGCACTTTTGAAGCATGGGAGCTCTCTCTGGACTACACACCTTAATTTTTTTGAATTACTCTTTGAAATGTCACCTGCTGAGAAAGTGGAGGCCACCGCCAGCCGACCAGCTAATACCTTTATTACGGATTACAAACATCAGCTTAATTCTTAAAATGTTTCAGCAAAAGATCCACATTTTCTGACACATCTTCTGCTTGCACTTCCAAAACCATGGTGACTTTGAATATTTTTTTTTCTTTTGAGTATGGCTGGTTTGGCCCATGTTGGGCTATTAGAATCTTGAGAGCTCCACTGAAGTCAATGAAGTGGCAGAGGAATGCAAACGCTACAATAGGCCTGCTGTAATCAACATTATAATGCCCTAACCCACAGCATATGTAACTCGCTTTCCTTTGCATCTCCTCAGGATATGGTGGAGTAGTGGGGTGGGAGGGTGAGCAAGGCAAAGGCTGTGGGTGTGGCAAAAGAGTGGAGCCCCCCCCTTGTTCCCTCTGTGTCCCCCGCAGTCAGTTATGCAGTGAGACCTGGAGACATAGGGAGAAGAATGGGGAACCACTGCAGCTCCAGTCTATCCCTCTGCCCCTCTGCCTTTCTGTCTTACCAGACTTCAGGAATGAAGCAATTTGGCTGAGCCCAGGGAGAAGGAGGGGCCAGAAGAGACTTGCTCCATCCTGCTTCTGCGGTGACTCATGTCCTTTTATGTCAGTCACTGCACCAGATGTACCTGGGGCCCTATTACACGTAGGACGCACTTTCCCTGTTTTCTCCTCGGCGCACCTTAAAACGGGTGCGCGGGGTGCACACAGGGAAAGTCAGCACTATTATTTTCAATGCGCTGCCCTTAGGGCAGCTGCAAAGTCATGCTGCCCTGGGGGCAGCGTATTCAAGTGAAAAATGGAGTGGCTTTGAAGCAGCCGCTCCATGTTTCACTGTGCAGATGGCAACCCGCATGCACTTTTAAGACGGGAGAGGGATCCCCTTGCAGGCGGTGCAGTGAGTGACTTTTAGGTGACACACTGTCAGTGCGCATTCTGACAGCTTCTTTGACTTTGCGCCCACGTCTATAATACAGCGCCAGCGCAGAGACAAAGCGATTCCCTCATTTGCATGGGGCCACACCCCTATGCAAATGAGGGAACACCCTTTGGTGACCGCACTGGCACTATGTATATTACAGAAAGGGCTTCACAAGTGTCTGCGGCCCTTTCTGTAATACCAAAGTGCCCCAGGGACCCGCAAAGCGTGCTCACATGCCCGTTGCGCCCCCGGGGCACTTTCCGTATTACGCCCCAGAGATGCAGGATAGCAGCTGCTAAGAGCTGACGGGTTTTAACCCTCCTGTGTCTCCCTGGAGACTTGCTTTTCTTTTAGGACATTCTACCCTCATAGAGGGAATGTTCTAATAGCATTTTAGCTGTCTGCAGCTAGCTATACCTGAAATTAAAATCCCACCCTTGTAATTGGCCCTAGACTCAAGGTCAGTCCAATAACCCTGCAATGAGCCTTTAATGGAATACCATTACACAATTTATTGGTACAAAATGTATTGACTTCAAAGGAATCAAGGCCTGTACCAGGCCTTCTGATATGCAACTCTCAGCAGATGTTGTAATATTTGTACAAATTTTATTTAAATACCCGTAGTAAATCAATTGTGGCTCTTTCGCAAGCGCAGGTATGGACCGACTTACTCATTCTGGACTGAAGGAACAGACAAGTTACCTGGAGATAACCTGTATCAGGTCTGTAACAATGAAAGAGACCGGCAGGCTTATGTATTTATTGCTGTTGTGCGTTGTGGCATATATTCGCCACACGCATAAGAAACGAAAACTTTTATTTTTAAAGACTTTATTTTAAGCCAGCTTTAGTGCACAGGAAATTAAACAAAATAATTTCTGAAATCAGTAAAATAACAGCAAAAGCATAGGCAACAAATCTAACTGTTTTGAAAAGTGGCCACATATTATGAACAGTGGATTTTTAGAACCCGACATGCCTAATCTTAAAGCATCAAAAGTATTCCCAAAATGAAGGTCGGTATTTCAAAAGAATCACCACCCGGAATCGTACCTGTACTTAATTTATGTTTACCAGTTTTCAGGGCTGTCTGCAAAACAATGCTATGTTATGTCTCTGTCAGAGAATATGTAATGAGATAAACAGCCTTAAATGGCCCTGGCTGGCCCACCTCTGAGCCTCACTTCTCCGCTGGCTGGAATGTAATTTAAAGCCCAATCTCTCTCTCAGAGAGGGCGGTGAATAGCTATTTAAGATAATTGTGAGTGTTTCTTTTGAGAAAAAAAATCTTGTGATGTAGGGGGAAGGAAATAATGGCAGAATTGCCTTTCACAGTTGTGAATACCTAGATATATTCTAAAGCTATTCTGCAGTCTCTGAAACACCATCTATTCAAATGAATATATAATACATGGGATTCTGAAATCCTTGTATAAACGCCTGTCTCTAATTTCTTTATAATCAGTGACCTGTGATGCACCTACTCACCGATAATAAACACAAGACGTCAGAGCTCAACTGTAATAACTTATTACAGTTGAGTTTGACATCACAATGCCTGCTGTCAGAGCCAGCATCCAAGGTGAAAAGCAGGTCAGGTCACCAGCAGCTGTTTAGAGAAACAAAAATCAAACATTGTGATGGAGCAAGGTTTCAAAATTGAAACTTGCTTGTATGCAATCTTCCTCATAGTATTAATATATTAAAATTTGTACTGTCAATACTAATCCTTGCATTCACAAACACGAAAGGGATAGACGCTTGCCTATGTGTTTTACTAATGAATAACGCTTGTCCATAAACCAAGATGGCCGCTAAAAGCGCGGGACTTTATTGCGCATGTCACAACCTGATCACATGGTGTGACGTCTTTCTTTGCTTGGTGGGAAACTTCTGCTTCTGCGCAGTGTGTATTAAAATGGCCGCTAAATGTCTTCACATGCTTAAGCTTGCTCTTATGTCATTATTAAATTGTCGTTTTTCTAAACGCTACTAATGCAGGATAGTATTATGATTAAATGGGAATAGAGTTAGGGAAAGTGGGTATACAGTGAAACTTTTATATGTGATTTTTAATATTTTCTTCTTGCACTTTTAGTAATTCGTAAACTTGGGCCTGGGTTGGTGTCTTGAAACTCGAGAGACAGAGGGTTCTGCGCATGTGTCCTGTATGCCTGCCAAGTGAAGTCAACTTGGACGTCTCCCAAGGTCACGACCTATTGGCCGAAGATGATGTACCCAATGTTTCCGGCGGAACAATTTGTTACTTTTCTCCTGTAAAATATATAACATTTGTCATGAGACGGGTGGGAAATAAAGCGAATGTATTAATTTGAAGGGGAGGGAACGTAAAGACAATAGGCTTTACAATTTAGGCCAAAATGATATGGTGCGAGAATCACCCCCTGTCCCTGTCCAATCAGAAGTAGTGGTCCCATATTTTAGCAACATTAAGGGGAGGTACATGGGCGTAGAAGGGTATAATAGAATATAGTATTAGTAAATTAGTCAGAGCAAGATTCCAGAAGAGCATACTTTCACGAAGCACAGGAGAGCGGAGATGCTGACAGAAGAGCTCCAGACTGCCCAGCTGATCGGTTGCTGACTGAATTCCTGTCCGGAAGAGGTCCTGAGGAGGGGGCGGCGGAGTCCATTAGACGGGAGAATCGAGAGAAGTCGAGTATCAGAGAGGGGAACGGCGCAGGCGTCGTTGTAGAGAGGTCACCGGTCCTGTCCTGATCCTGGAAGAAGTCTTTACTCTTCATCCTTCCTGGGTCCTTTCTTTTCCAACTCCTTGGCTAAGGGGCTTGGTTCTCGCATTTAGGTAATTATACTGCAACCTTTAGTTGCGCTGCTGTCTCTATCTTCTCCTCTTCCTTAAACACCGTCATTTATTAGCAAAATCATTTCTATGCTTTTTCTTGGGTATTTCAATCAAGTACCGTGTTTTCTGTATTTTACTCTGCCAAAACTTTAGATAAACATTTTAAAACTTCCTGACTCAGTGGTTATTTCAGGATTATGTACTATAATGAATGTCACTCATTTTAAACTTCCCAATTAGCAAAGGATCCATTGGTAAGTTATTACTCTTCAATCAGAAGGTAATTGGTAGCAGGGACTTTGATAAAAGAGTACATCTGACACCCAGCGTAAGTATTATGTGTAGTGTGAATGTATGGGCCCAAGTGAGTATATGGTGTATGAATGCAGTTGGCTAATATTGCGCTGGATCAGTTTTCTGGTAAGCAGAGGACGGTTGTTGTTACTCTTTGTTAATTGGGTAATGAGAATTTTATTTGTATTTTTATGAACTAACATCCGCTTAAATTTTGAGTTTTTGTTATATGTTGTCCAGAATACCCCGGGGTAGGGAAAAGAATAGTGGGTGGCAAGTGGAAGCCATACTGCAGTGAGGTTATCTGTCAGGCAGAAATAGTACTGAGAAGTTAAGCAGGACTTCAAGTACTCGTTAGGGACTCTATGCGTGTGAGTAATAGCAAAAGGGTACGCTGATAAAAATTTGATGTTATATCACCTAGTAAGGGTAACATTGGAGAAGTAACAGGTACTTCTGGAGCTTGTGTGAAGAGTAGACGGAAGTGTTTTACTCGTAGTGTATGTATTAGTAAACGGAAAGATTTTACTAAAGTGTGGAAGAAACTATCTTTTTCGAAATTAGTGGAAACTGGCACGATAGCGAATGTTTTATGTTGTTACTGAAATTTAATTAAGATTTATAGAGAAAATAAGTTTGCGTACATTTTTGTAAAGGGAGGGTCAGTTGCCGGAGAGGGAGCTGACGTCACAAAACGCCGCGCTGTGGTAGGTTGAAACAGCGGGTGTGGAAAAACCCTTGTAAAGGAGGGGTCAGTAGTCAGGAGTAGTACTGACGTCAAAGGAGCCGCGCTGGGATTGGTTAAACCAGCAAGGACAGAAAAGAGCAGATTGTAAAGGAGGGGTTGACAGAGAAACGTCACCAAAAAGCCGCGCAAGGATTGGCTCGGAAATAAAGGATAGCAGACATTTGATTGGTCGAAAATATAGAAGCAAAATTTTTAGTGGATAAGGATTGCATGTTAAAACGTGATCCGACTTTAACAGGAACTCGTCCGGATAGGAGATTCCTAGGTTTTGCAGAATATAATTTTGTACACAGAAGATTAGATAGAATGTACGGAGAAAAGAGAAAAATGTCATTCTTACAAAAGATTAAGAATTATTTTAAAAAGGACAAACCAATCAAAACTAGAGAAGGAATTATTATTCCACCAGCTAAAACGCCAGCATCATTTATGATGATGGAGAGAGGTTATCATACCTGTGTATGGATGGAGAATTGGATAGAATACACCAAAAATGATGGAGTATTAGCATTTCCTCAGAATGGCACGTTCAATGGGCGAATTCTTCAGAACTTGAGATTGAGGATGAATGACTTAGAACCCAGACCTAGATTAACCCAGTACGAAGCTCTAGAAGAATGGGAAACCGAGGCATTTGAGCGGGATAGATCTAGAAGTAATAGGAGTTATCCAGGATTTTACCCCAGATATTTACGTGAGTCGAGAGAGGGTCAGATGAAACAATGGAGAAGGACAATGATTACAGAGGGACTGTATCCATTATTCACAGAAGGAGAGAAATCAGGAGGCAAATGTACAGAAAAGACAAAACATTTAATGAGAAATGAGGAGTCAGAAGACGAATTTATGGAAGAAATGTTAAGAAATCCCCCACCATATCAGGAAGGGACAAGTGGATGCCCTCCTAGTGCACCACCACAAACTCCCATGGTACCAAAGGTAATGCATGAGTTCACCCCGACTAGAATACTTCATGACAAAGAAAAAGAAGCCCTAGAAAAGACCAGAACAGAATTAATACAGAAAATAACTCAGATAAAAGTACATCCTGATTCGTTGACCATACCAGTAACAATTGGTCCAGTAGTTCCATTATATGGTACTCAGGGAAATTGTCCTCAACCCATACTTGCACCTACTCCTGTGAGTAATCCCAGACCTGAAGCTCCAGTTATAATTGAGGATCAATTTAGTGACTGTGAATCCACAATATCACTTATGGATTTGCCTATTCGAGGTTCTGTAAATAGTACTCCAAGAAAAGATGTGCCTGGAGGTTCAAAAGATGTAAGTTTAGTAACTTCATCAGGAGCAAAAAGTGCTACCATAGTAACACCTGAAGATCTAGAAAGATGGGTACAAGGGTCAGTTAAACAGTGCACACCTCCAAAAGTACTGGATATCCATAAATTGAAAGTTGAATTAGAAGAAATAATAGCAGGAAATGTAGGAGTAGAACGCTTGAATACCTATGATGAAGAAGAATTATTATTCTTGTGCAGGAGTATCACTAGAAATGTAAAGATATTCCATGAAAAATTGTCCAACTTAGCATTACAGATGGGAATCGAAATAGGGAGATCAAAAGTATTACAGAAACCCTATAGAGCAGAATTTGCAGACAAAGATTTAGAAAATATGAATGCATCTGGAAGAAGACTACAAATAAGAGAATTAATGTTAGTTTTACAAAAATGGGGAGATCTAGATAAATGGAGATCTAGGTGGGCCAAGAAAAAGGAAGAAGCACGAACAAGTAGAACAGCATCAGAATATGTGATGAAGGAAGCAGGAAAAGCAGACCAGATGTATCCAATGCGAGAAGTTGCGGGAGGAGGATATGTACATGTCCCATGGAGCAGACAGGATATTTTATCATTTACGAATGATTTTCCAAAGCTGAGAGAGAAACCAATTGAATGGTACAAGCAGGTTGAAAGGTTTGTGAAAGTGTCAAAGGTATTGTTGAAGGATTTAGATGGTTTGTTTGACATAGTGGTACCTGCCGATTTATGGACAGATTGTAAGATCACAGTCGATTGGCCTAGTGATGAATATTCTAGAGATCCGAAAACAGGTGCCCCGTCAAATGATGTGATGAAAAAGTATCAACAGGTGATAACATACCTGAAAGGGAAAATACCCCCGAAAGAAACAGATTGGGTAAAAATAGATCGAACAACCCAAGAAGCCAGTGAAACAGTACATTCCTATTATGAGCGTTTATTGCAGGTATTTAAACAGTATAGTGGATTCGAGGACATTGGAGACAAAAACATGAGTCAGTTTGTGTATCGATTTGTTTACGGTCTGAAGCCAGAGATTTGCCAGATGATTAAACAACATATGCTGTGTTGGCAGGGAAAGCCCATAGATGAGATTCTGAAGTATGCAAAATATTGTGGAGACGATATTGAGGATAGACACAAGAAATTGCAGGAAAAAGTGATGTGGGCACAGGTGAAAATGGCAGAGAAGCAGGGAATTAATTTGGAAAATCCGAGTGAAAATCCAGGAAAAGATTCTGGAACGAGTGGTGATACGGGAAATGGTGGAAAATTTAGAGGACGAATGAGTAGAGAAGAAGCTAAAAAGAAATTTCCTTGTCATGGATGCGGAAAATTGGGGCATTGGAAGGATGAATGTAAAAAGATTCGGAATAATAATGGCCCAAATCAAAACTTAAATCCACAGACGCAGAATGACTCACAACAGGGTGTAAATCCTCAGAGTCAATTACCACCTCCACCTGTTCAGGGTAATGTAAGCAGAGCAAAGCATGGTACAGACATTGGATACCCAGGAGGGAGTGGTAAGAATGATTATATGACATCACAATTTCTTTTGCAGGACAATTATTGTAAATTCGACTCATGACGGTGCCTAGGAGAGGGGAAGAAGGAGTGCATACTTGGCGCATCCTTACAGGTAGATCAGTCTGGTCCATATGTTGAAGGAAATGTGAAAGGTAATGATATTACTTTCCTTTTGGACACTGGTGCTACCAGGTCTACTGTGAGATCAGCAGACATCCCAGACCTTCCTCTCTCTGGTGAAGATATCCAAGTAGTAGGGGTAGCTAATCAAAGAATTAGAACACCTCTTACCGAACCAATGGAAGTTAAAATTGGAAACTTCAGAGAAATGCACCAATTTGTAGTGTGCGATTCTAGCCCAGTGAATTTATTAGGTAGAGATTTATTGTGCAAAATGAACTGTACAATTTTCTGCACGCCGGATGGTGTGGCAGTTCAGACACCAGATGAGGACCATGTATATAAAATTATGGTTGCAAAACAAGGTACAGAAATAGATGAAATGTTTTCGTTGATAACAAAAGATGAGTTGCCAGAAGAATTAAAAGGTACAGTAAACTCAATAGTATGGGATTTCACCGGAAAAGAAGTAGGACTTATGGCAAAAATAGATCCAGTTCAAATTACAGTAAAAGAAGGTGCGATTTTCCCAAATACTAAACAATACAAAATGAGTGCAGAAGTAAAAGCAGGAGTCATTGAAGAAATCAATCGAATGGTAAAACAAAACATCCTAAAAGAAGTAATGAGTAGCCCATGTAATTCACCAATCATGGGACTAAAGAAACCTAGTGGAAAATATAGGATTGTTCAGGACCTACGTAAAATTAACAAAATTGTGGAACCATGTTGTCCCATAGTACCAAATCCTGCAGTAATTCTATACCAGATCCCTTGGAATGCAGGATGGTTCACAGTAATTGATTTGTGTCAAGCATTCTTTTCAATACCATTGCATCCAGACAGCCAGTATCTTTTCTCATTTAAATTTGAGAACAAAGTCTATGTGTGGAACCGTGTTCCTCAGGGATACACAGAAAGTCCTTCAATTTTCAATCAGATACTGAAAAAGTGCCTTGAAAAACTAGTGATGCCAGGAAGCTCAGTTTTAGTTCAATATATCGACGACTTGTTAGTAGCTTCAACCACCAGAGAAGACTGTGTTGTTGACTCCATAGCATTATTAAATCTTTTGGCTGAGGAAGGGCATAAAGTCTCACCTGAAAAGTTACAGTTTTGCAGGACAGCTGTTAAATATCTGGGACACCAAATTGAGAGGGGAAAAAGAAGAGTAACCTCTGAAAGAGTAGAATTAATAAAGAGAATGCAAATGCCTGTAACTCAAAGACAAGTGAGAATGTTCCTAGGAATAGTAGGATACTGTCGACAATGGATACCAAATTTTTCCATGTTGGCTAAACCCTTAATTAACATGACGAAAAAGAAAGCAAAGGACCCTGTTGAATGGGAGGATGAAAGTGTAGAAGCTTTTGTAAAATTGAGAAACGCACTTTGTTCAGCACCTGCCTTAGGCATGCCTGATTATAAAAGAGAATTCGCATTATTCTGTCAAGAAAGAGAAAATTGTGCACTTTCTGTCCTAACTCAGAGACATGGACTAGACAGACGTCCTATAGCATATTTTTCTGCTACATTGGACCCAGTAGCAGCCGCGTTGCCAGGATGCTTAAAAGCAGTAGCAGCGACGTGTTTGAGCATTGAACAAAGCGAGTCAATTGTGATGGGACATCCTGTAAAAGTGTATGTTCCACATGCAGTTGTCATTCTGTTGACAAGAACCCGAACTCAGCATCTTACTCCTAGTCGGCTGACTAAATATGAAAGGATAATAATGGGTGCTGAAAATGTGACCATGGTAAGGTGTACAATAATAAATCCAGCAACTTTATTGCCGGACCCATATCATGAAACAAATAAAGATGACGAAGAAGATGAACATGATTGTGTACAAATTACAGAATTATGTACAAAACCACGCCCAGACATAGAGGAACAGCCTCTTAAAAAGCCAGACAGGGAGCTATTTGTCGATGGTTCATGTCAAAGACATGAAGATGGTAAACTAACTGCTGCCTATGCGGTATGTGAATTAACTGGAATAGTTGAAGCATCCTATTTACCAGGAGTCAAATCTGCACAAGTAGCTGAATTGATTGCTTTGATAAAAGCTTGCAAAATTGGGAGGAATCAGAGAGTGACCATATTTACTGATAGTCAATATGGTTACGGGGTCGTGCATGATTTTGGCCAACTGTGGATGCAGAGGGATTTCATGACTTCTTCAGGATCCCCCATTAAAAATGGACAATTTGTAAGGGAATTGCTAGAAGCAATACAATCACCAAAAGAATTGGCTGTGGTGAAATGTGCCGCACATCAGTCAGGAGATGACTGGGTGGTAGTCGGCAACAGATATGCGGATCTTGGTGGCTCAACATTGTGCCAAAACCAGAACGTCAGTCAATAAGAGGGTGGAAAGAATGGGAATCAGCTGCCAACTAATGCTGTATATGCCACCTGAAACTTGGAATGAGGTGAAGAAATTGCAAGATGAGGTTGATGAAAGTGAGAAGAATTTGTGGATCAAAGTGGGTTGCTCCCAAAGAGGAGAAGATGAAGTGTGGATCAGTGCAGATGGCAGACCAGTCATGCCAGACTGTTTACTCTCACAAATGGCTAGAATGCACCATGGAGACTCACACATAGGGAGAGATGCAATGATTAGGCTGTTCAGACAAAATTGGTACAATCCCAAATTCAGGGCTGTTGCAGAGAGTCTTTGCCAGAGATGTCTAACTTGCCAAATGCATAATCCAGGCAGGAAAACGATAATTGGGTTTGGAAAAATTGGAAAGGCAGAGGGCCCATTTATAAGACTCCAGTTCGACTTCATACAGTTACCACCATGCAGAGGACTAAAATATGTACTAGTCATAGTGTGTCTGTTTTCAAAGTGGGTGGAGGCTTACCCTACTAGGAGAAATGACAGTATTAGAGTTGCAAAACTGTTGTTACGAGAGCTCATACCTAGGTTTGGTTTCCCAGTATCTTTGGAATCAGATAGAGGAAAACACTTTAATAGCGAAGTGATCCAGATAATCTGTGAAGCATTTCAAATAAAGCAGAAATTGCACTGTGCATATCGCCCAGAGGCTTCTGGAGTGGTTGAACAATTAAATGGCACTATAAAGTCAAGATTGGGAAAAATGTGTGCATCAACATCATTACAGTGGCCAGACGCATTGCCACTTGTCTTGAAGGGACTCAGAAGTATACCTGACAGAACGACAGGTTGAGCCCCCATGAAATAATGATGGGAAGAGCAATGAGACAAACACATGTTCCCACAAATAAATTAGTAAATATATCTGATGATATGGTTCTGGATTATTGCAAAGGATTGGCTGACCTAGTGCGTTCTGTCTCTCATCAGGTTGGAGAAGACGCAGTTTCCAGGCAGCCTGAACTAGAACATGATCTGAATCCTGGTGATTGGGTGGTAGTGAAGAATCACACCAGAGAAACGTGTCTATCACCCAGGTGGAGCAGACCTTGTCAAGTCATATTGACCACCAATACAGCAGTGAAGTGTGCAAGATTTCCTAATTGGATTCATGTAAGCCACACAAAGAGAGTACCAGAACCTGAAGAAGAGAATCCACAGACAACGCCAATCACTGAAGAAGCTGAAGGTTGCCCAGCTGAGGAATCTCAGGCTAGAGGTTCGAGAGAAGCTGACGGAGAACAACCGAGCACAAGTCAGGATTGGATACCAGTGGTAGAAGTTCCTGAAGTATATTACAGAACGAGAAATCAAACAAAATTGGAAGAAATTGAAGAAGATCAGATAGGTGAAGAAGAAGAAGTTCAGGATCAAGAAGAAAAGATAGTAAAAGATCCTGAACTAAATCAGATAGGGAAAGAAAATTGGACTAAAAATAGTGAAGATTTAATTGACTTTACACAGGGAAAGACAGGTTTAGAAGAATCAGGTCAGGCTGCAGAAGTTCACAGTGCAATAAGCCCTGATCAGAAGCAGTTAGATCAAGAAGAATTCACTAAAGAAAAAGGGATAAATTCAAATGAACATAAGGAAATAAAAAAGGACCAAAGCAAACCTCTTGAAAGTCATTGTGAAGCTACTGAAGAGAAACCAATCAGACCTGAAAAAGAACAAACAAAAGAAGCAGTAATCAAAGGAAACAAAATAGTATTGAGTAGTGAAAATAACGAGATCTCTGAAGACGTAACCAGAGAAACAGTGCCAACAAAGAAAACAAGAAAAGGAGATCATTGGCCAAGTGTCATTAAAAGAGTAAAATACCACATAACAACCAGAAGTGAAGATCCAGAACAAGTACCTGAAGTGACAAGTCAAACTGAACAAGAGAAAAAGTCAGGAAAAAGAAAAGTAAAAGACTGAGACTTGTGAATAATAAATTCAAGGGTCCTGACTGGACTTATATCATTCTTGAAGATTTTGAAAGCTCAGAGTCAAGTGACAGTGGTGGCGAAGGAACAAGTGCAGAACTAACATACGAAGAAGAAACAAGACCACCCTGACTAAACAAAAGAATCATCTAAAGAAAAGAAGAAAAGATAAGAAGAGCAATCTTCCTTGTCGAAAAATGCCTGACGATAGAGTTACTGGGAGACCAAAACGAAATTGTTGTAGGAGATGCTGTGCAATCTGCATATGTAGTCTAGTATTGGTGCTTATAGTATGGTTAGTCCTGATTGTAGCAATTCCTTACCTTATGATAATAGATAAGAAGATTAATAATGAAACTAAAGGGAGGACAGCAAACATGAAGGGCAGTAGAGAAGAATTAATGGCAGAAGATGAGACAGAAATTCATCATGAAATAGCTGATAACGAAACTAGTTTAAATGTTTTCACAAAGTTATTGTTTCAGTATGTAGACACAATGGAAGTTAGTAATTGTTATGTCTGTATGAAGTTACCTGAATCAGTAGCGGAAGGATTAACATACCATCACTTACCACTGACATATGGCATATCGTGTAGTGTTTTGTCTAGTTTAATTTATAGAACAGGGAAACTTCAGTATTATTATTCAAACTTAGATGTGATATTTTCTGAGGTTCCGATTCGCAAGAGTATGAACCCAGTGCTTACTAGTCAAGACGCACAGTTTATGGGAGAGTTTTTCTTAACAATGAAATCGATAGACATAACACATGCACATAGACACAATCTAACATGTTCTTTACTAGAAGAAGAAAATATATTTTTGAATTTAGTAGAAGATAGAAGACATGATTTTCAAAAGAAAGCTTCAGAGCATAAGGCTCAGTTGCCACCTTGGGCGAAAAAGGAAGGGAGTTATACACCTGGTAGAGCTCAAGCTGCAATGGTTCTGGATTTCGTAAAGAAAGGGAAAATTTGTCTTCATAGGTTAAAGACTGATTATAACAATGTTTTCATCGGTACCAGTGAATGTGAACATAATTTTCTAATTATTGGCGGTTGGGGACTCAAAGGAGGAACAGATTCAGTTTTTCCTGGAATCTATTATGTATGTGGGAATAAGGCTTACTTTAGGCTTCCTGCAAGGTGGTATGGAAGTTGTTATTTTGGAATAGTTTTTCCAAAGATATACCACGTAAAAAGAAACACTGGAAGCAATGAAAACAATAATGAGTTAGTACGTAGAAAAAGAGCTAGTTTTTCAGAAATTGTAGGTGATATATTTGGTGCATTGATACCTTCAGTGGGAATAATTCTGAACTCAAGGAAAATATGTAAATTGTCTACAGTGATTGATCGTTTATCAACGGATACTGCTGGAGGTTTTCTAATGATTAATACAGAGATGGTTGCGATTAGATCTATGGTGATGCAAAATCGACTTGCTCTTGACATTCTATTGGCAAAAGAGGGAGGAGTCTGTAAATTATTGAAGACGAAACATTGTTGCACTTACATTGCTGATAAGAGTGCAGAAATTGGAACGTACATTCAGAAGATAACTAAACTTGAGAAAGAACTTAAACCACTGGAAGTTGATAGTGTATGGGAAAGATTGACAAATAGTATATCGTCAATTGGAACCTGGTTTGCTAATATAGGGAAAGGACTTATAGGTCAAATATTAGTACCTTTAGCAGGGATAGCAATAATAATTTTAGCAATAACAATATGGTGCAAATGCTGTAGAAAGAATGGGACATATAAAGTGACAGGAAAAGGAAAGAAGAAAACTAGATGAAATTGAACTAGAAGAATGGAGAAGTGATTTATACAAGAAATTAAAAGGAGAGTGTAAGAATAGAAAAAGTAAAATTGAGAATGAAACGAATTGCTAGAAGTTGGCATCTGATTGAGGGTAGTATTTTGATGGCTCAGAAACGCCATCAGAGAGGGGATTGATGGAGCAAGGTTTCAAAATTGAAACTTGCTTGTATGCAATCTTCCTCATAGTATTAATATATTAAAATTTGTACTGTCAATACTAATCCTTGCATTCACAAACACGAAAGGGATAGACGCTTGCCTATGTGTTTTACTAATGAATAACGCTTGTCGATAAACCAAGATGGCCGCTAAAAGCGCGGGACTTTATTGCGCATGTCACAACCTGATCACATGGTGTGACGTCTTTCTTTGCTTGGTGGGAAACTTCTGCTTCTGCGCAGTGTGTATTAAAATGGCCGCTAAATGTCTTCACATGCTTAAGCTTGCTCTTATGTCATTATTAAATTGTCGTTTTCTTAACGCTACTAATGCAGGATAGTATTATGATTAAATGGGAATAGAGTTAGGGAAAGTGGGTATACAGTGAAACTTTATATTTGTGATTTTAATATTTTCTTCTTGCACTTTTAGTAATTTGTAAACTTGGGCCTGGGTTGGTGTCTTGAAACTCGAGAGACAGAGGGTTCTGCGCATGTGTCCTGTATGCCTGCCAAGTGAAGTCAACTTGGACGTCTCCCAAGGCCACGACCTATTGGCCGAAGATGATGTACCCAATGTTTCCGGCGGAACAATTTGTTACTTTTCTCCTGTAAAATATATAACATTTGTCATGAGACGGGTGGGAAATAAAGCGAATGTATTAATTTGAAGGGGAGGGAACGTAAAGACAATAGGCTTTACAATTTAGGCCAAAATGATATGGTGCGAGAATCCACCTCCTGTCCCTGTCCAATCAGAAGTAGTGGTCCCATATTTTAGCAACATTAAGGGGAGGTACATGGGCGTAGAAGGGTATAATAGAATATAGTATTAGTAAATTAGTCAGAGCAAGATTCCAGAAGAGCATACTTTCATGAAGCACAGGAGAGCGGAGATGCTGACAGAAGAGCTCCAGACTGCCCAGCTGATCGGTTGCTGACTGAATTCCTGTCCGGAAGAGGTCCTGAGGAGGTGGCGGCGGAGTCCATTAGACGGGAGAATCGAGAGAAGTCGAGTATCAGAGAGGGGAACGGCGCAGGCGTCGTTGTAGAGAGGTCACCGGTCCTGTCCTGATCCTGGAAGAAGTCTTTACTCTTCATCCTTCCTGGGTCCTTTCTTTTCCAACTCCTTGGCTAAGGGGCTTGGTTCTCGCATTAGGTAATTATACTGCAACCTTTAGTTGCGCTGCTGTCTCTATCTTCTCCTCTTCCTTAAACACCGTCATTTATTAGCAAAATCATTTCTATGCTTTTTCTTGGGTATTTCAATCAAGTACCGTGCTTTCTGTATTTTACTCTGCCAAAACTTTAGATAAACATTTTAAAACTTCCTGACTCAGTGGTTATTTCAGGATTATGTAATATAATGAATGTCACTCATTTTAAACTTCCCAATTAGCAAAGGATCCATTGGTAAGTTATTACTCTTCAATCAGAAGGTAATTGGTAGCAGGGACTTTGATAAAAGAGTACATCTGACACCCAGCGTAAGTATTAGTGTAGTGTGAATATATGGGCCCAAGTGAGTATATGGTGTATGAATGCAGTTGATTAATATTGCGCTGGATCAGTTTTCTGGTAAGCAGAGGACGGTTGTTGTTACTCTTTGTTAATTGGGTAATGAGAATTTTATTTCTATTTTTTATGAACTAACATCCGCTTAAATTTTGAGTTTTGTTATATGTTGTCCAGAAATACCCCGAGGTAGGGAAAAAGAATAGTGGGTGGCAAGTGGAAGCCATACTGCAGTGAGGTTATCTGTCAGGCAGAAATAGTACTGAGAAGTTAAGCAGGACTTCAAATACTCGTTAGGGACTCTATGCGTGTGAGTAATAGCAAAAAGGGTACGCTGATAAAAATTTGATGTTATATCACCTAGTAAGGGTAACATTGGAGAAGTAACAGGTACTTCTGGAGCTTGTGTGAAGAGTAGACGGAAGTGTTTTACTCGTAGTGTATGTATTAGTAAACGGAAAGGTTTTACTAAAGTGTGGAAGAAACTATCTTTTTCGAAATTAGTGGAAACTGGCACGATAGCGAATGTTTTATGTTGTTACTGAAATTTAATTAAGATTTATAGAGAAAATAAGTTTGCATACATTTTTGTAAAGGGAGGGTCAGTTGCCGGAGAGGGAGCTGACGTCACAAAACGCCGCGCTGTGGTAGGTTGAAACAGCGGGTGTGGAAAAACCCTTGTAAAGGAGGGGTCAGTAGTCAGGAGTAGTACTGACGTCAAAGGAGCCGCGCTGGGATTGGTTAAACCAGCAAGGACAGAAAAGAGCAGATTGTAAAGGAGGGGTTGACAGAGAAACGTCACCAAAAAGCCGCGCAAGGATTGGCTCGGAAATAAAGGATAGCAGACATTTGATTGGTCGAAAATTTAGAAGCCAAATATTTAGTGGATAAGGATTGAATGTTAAAACGTGATCCGACTTTAACAGGAACTCGTCCGGATAGGAGATTCCTAGGTTTTGCAGAATATAATTTTGTACACAGAAGATTAGATAGAATGTACGGAGAAAAGAGAAAAATGTCATTCTTTTTTGATTAAGAATTATTTTAAAAAGGACAAACCAATCAAAACTAGAGAAGGAATTATTATTCCACCAGCTAAAACGCCAGCATCATTTATGATGATGGAGAGAGGTTATCATACCTGTGTATGGATGGAGAATTGGATAGAATACACCAAAAATGATGGAGTATTAGCATTTCCTCAGAATGGCACGTTCAATGGGCGAATTCTTCAGAACTTGAGATTGAGGATGAATGACTTAGAACCCAGACCTAGATTAACCCAGTACGAAGCTCTAGAAGAATGGGAAACCGAGGCATTTGAGCGGGATAGATCTAGAAGTAATAGGAGTTATCCAGGATTTTACCCCAGATATTTACGTGAGTCGAGAGAGGGTCAGATGAAACAATGGAGAAGGACAATGATTACAGAGTGTCAGGACTCAGCACCCTCAGTGTAAGATTCGGGGCCAGTCCGTGGGAGCTACAGTGTTTAACCAGTCTTGGACCGCATTAGTTAATGCAAGGTCCACCAAGATGGCTGCTTGCGCTGAGGTCAGCGCTGCAGCCTTTCTAATGTGAGCACGAGGCTTTCCGCACAGCTGAGGCTCGCTCTCTCCCTCAGCTGTGCGCACTTCACTCTAGGCGGTTACGTGTGAACAGCGCTAGAGATTTCGTCCGAGTTAGAGCCAGTGTAGTGAAGGCGTTCTTCGAGTTTTCGCGGCAGTATTAGACTGAGAGATTCGCCGGGAGTTTATTACCTGCCATAGAAGAAAAAGGTTTTCAGTGCAGAGGTTTCCGTTTCCCGTAGTGTCAGCTGCATTCCTGTCATTCCGACGGCGCAGCGGAGATTCTGTCAGTCACGCAAGTACCAGAGCAAGCCTTGACAGTATATTCGTTACGCTTGATGTATTTTTGGATTTTTCCCCTTTGTAATTATTTCCCAGCATTTCCAATCCGAAAGTACATTATTAATACCAAGTAGTATGCAGAAGAGTCTTCTCTTTGAATGCTTACCTGAGTATCCTGCTTAGTGAATGTCGGTATCTACTTACCTGTAAAAAGAAAGAAAAGGTATAGTTAGTTTAGTTATAGAAATACTTAAGGTCACAACTATTAATAACTTAATGAAGAACATTTAGAGTGTTATTCTCTTTTTCCCTTTCCACAGAAGAAACACAATTCCTTATAAGAGATAGGAAAAACTATCCACAGAATAACTACATAAGAAGAGAGGCTATAACCTAGTCTTTAGAGGGTACGTAGTTTTAAGGAAAAGATAGCATAGCAAATGTCAAGTTCAGCTAGGATGTAGTAATATGTATATTTTGTATTATAGTGTCGAGTAGAGAATACTGCATAGAACAACCACAAGAATAGCAGTTTAGAAGACACCAGACGTAAAGAAGACCAGGCTGTCTCTTCTCTGTCCCATACCCCTTTCCCCCTTGAGGGTTTCTTCATATTCCCTAGAGTATTTGGGGAGTCTGGAGGGAAGCTCGAGGAGGCTTTGGGAAATATCACCGTTCTGCTCCTGTGAAGTATCTTGGGAAAACTTCAAGTAAGTGCTCTTGACAGAGTGAAGTGCCCACGAAGCTTTACTCACCTGAGCAGAATGGCCGAGGGCTTGGACCTGAAGAGTTTAGGAGGGGTTTTAGAAGTTATTCAGAAAGAATTGTTAGCTGTCAGAGAAGAGAATAAAACCCTAAGGCAGGAATTGTTGTCCTCTAGAAGAGAGACGACGGATTTAGCCAATAAGATAGACAGTTATTTCTCAAGCACTAGTTTTTCAGCCCAATCTCCTGATACACAAGCTAGTGGCTCCACCTCTTTCCCACACTCTAGAAGCACTACACAAGTAATACACTTCTTGTCTCCAGTGATTCCACTGGCCCCCCCAGAACGCTTTAGTGGTGACCCACAAAAGGCTCAAATCTTCCTTACGCAATGCTCTCTGCACTTCATGTGTCGGCCCACCATTTTCCCTGATGCACAGTCCCGGGTAGCGTTTGTTCTATCCTATCTAAGTGGAGACGCAGCGGCTTGGTCTTTGCCATTGGTCTCCAAAGATTCAACAATTCTGTATGATTTTGATGAATTTAAAAAAGAATTTTTGCGAATCTTTGATCGAAGGAAGGTTTCCCAAGCCACAGACAACGAGTTACTGGAGTTACGACAAGGAAACAAGGAATTAATTACCTACTTGACCCAGTTTAATAAACTTATTGTAGAGACCGATTGGCCTGAGAATAAAAGAGCTGCATTATTTTATAGGGGCTTGAAAGACGAACTCAAAGATGCCCTGTCCCAAATACCAAATCGGTCAACCGAAGTTTCCACTCTCATAGATTTGGTCCTAGAATTAGATTATCGATTGTCTGAACGAAGAGGCGAAAGAAGGAAGGATTTTCGCCCGAGTGTACCCAGATTTGACCGGATGAAATCTGAAATAACTAGACCAGCAGAGAACACCCAATCGGTCGAGCCCATGCAAATTGGTGCGGTCAGAGGTCCTCTGTCCAAGGAAGAAAAGGAGAAGAGGAGGTTGAACAATCTTTGCATGTACTGTGGAGTCAGTGGTCACTTTGTTAAGTTCTGTCCGAAGAAACCAGCAACTTCACCGAAGGAAAACTTGCGGCACCACTTGTAGGCGGAGTTGGACAGGTGGATGCTAAGGAAATCACAACTCCAAAACCTCATTTGTTGGCGAACACACTGCAGTCATCTGCTCCTCACTTAACTCTTTCAGTTACTTTAAAATTTCGATCGTTCTCTCACCAGGACATTTCGGTGATGATTGACTCCGGAGCTACCGGAAATTTCTGCGACCTCAAATTTGCTGCTAAAATAGGATTACAAGCAATACAAAAAACTAAGAGTGAAGCAGTGAGAGCGGTAGATGGCACGAATCTTTCCTCGGGGCCAATCGTCAGTCACACTGAGTTAGTGGAACTCGTTCTACCTGATGGTCATCGAGAAGGTCTGCAGTTCAACTTAATTGATGCGCCTCAGTTTCAATTAATCCTAGGCCTTCCGTGGTTAACAGAACATAATCCTCAAATTGATTGGGAGAAAAGATCAATTAGAATGAACTCTGAATACTGCAAGGAGTCCTGTTACCACGATAAAAATCAAGAGAAGGAGTCTGGTCTAGCTTCCAGTCTGTGTGAAAATGGAGCGGCAGTGTGCGTGATCCGTACCGAAGAAATTCCAGAAATATATCGGGACTATGAAGATGTCTTTAGTGAAGTAAATGCGGAAAAGCTTCCTCCTCACAGGTCCTATGATTGTAAGATCGAGTTGGAACCCGGTGCGAACCTCCCGTGCAGTAGAATCTATGCCCTGACTGAAAAGGAGGACTCATACTTGAAGGAATATATCCAAACCTACTTAAAAAAATGGTTTCATCAGGCCTTCACAGTCTCCGGTCTCTTCGCCGTTATTTTTTGTGCCTAGGAAGGAAGAAGGTGATCTCAGAACTTGTATTGACTACCGCGCTCTGAACAGAATCACCGTCAAGAACAGGTACCCTTTGCCTCTGATTTCCGTACTTTTGGACCAGGTTAAGGGAGCCCAAATGTATTCCAAGCTCGACCTCAGAGGGGCGTATCATTTGATCCGAATTAGAGAGGGGGATGAATGGAAGACCGCGTTCAGAACCAAGTTCGGTTTGTACGAATACCAAGTTATGCCCTACGGTCTTTGCAATGCCCCGGCAGCTTTCCAGTATTTTATAAATGACGTTCTGAGTCAGTATATTGACAAGTGTGCTATTGTCTATATTGACGACATTCTGATTTACTCAGCATCGGAAGATGAACATCAAGAACACGTCAAAGGAATCTTGGAGAAGCTGAGAGAGAACAGTCTATATGTCAAGCTGGAAAAATGTGCATTCCATGTACGATCGGTGGCTTTCCTTGGATTCATTCTATCTCCAGAAGGAGTCACCATGGATACTCAAAAGACCAAGGCAGTGTTGGATTGGCCATCCCCAAACACAGTAAAGGAAATACAGCGATTTATTGGGTTTGCAAACTTCTACAGGAGGTTTATTCAGGACTTTTCTCGAAAAGTAATTCCAATAACTCGTCTGTTGAGAAAAGGTGTTCCGTTCTCCTGGTCAGAAGAAGCGGCGAATGCCTTTCAGTCTCTCAAGGAGAGTTTTACTTCCGCGCCTATTCTCCTGCACGCTGATCCAACCCAGCCCTTTTATTTGGAGACAGATGCATCAGATCAAGCTATCGGAGGTGTTCTCTCTCAAAGACACAAGGAAACCGGCCAATTACACCCAGTCGCGTACCATTCCCGAAAACTTCTCCTGGCTGAGATTAACTATACAATTACGGAGAAGGAGCTTTTAGCTATAAAAGATGCCTTCAAGGAGTGGAGACACTACCTGATGGGAGCTCGACACACCGTAACAGTATTTACAGACCATAAGAATTTGCAATTCCTGAAATCGGCTAGAACTCTGACACCACGGCAACTCAGATGGTCTTTATACTTTGCGGATTATAACTTTGTGATCACCTATCGCCCAGGAAGTAAGAACGGTAAGGCGGACGCCTTATCCAGATTGGACACTGATGAGCAAAGATTGGTTATTGATGACCAAAAATCATTCCAGAATCGAAGATTGTGGGAGCCGTGATTAGAGAAATAGACTCACTGGATGAAAAAGTACGAAAGTTGTTTACTCCAGAAGAACTCCAGCAATGGGTGGTGGAAAACTCGTCTCGAGAAATTCGCAATGGATTGCCCTATCATGATGGAGCCTTGTTCATCCCTACCTTGGAACTGCAAGAACAAATTCTACATGACTGCCATGATCACCCCTTGGCAGGTCATAAAGGAATTAATAAAACTGAAGAACTGATCAAGAGACAATTCTGGTGGCCAAAAATGTCTAAAGACATCAAGCAATATGTATTAGGTTGCGGAATCTGTGCTCAGGGAAAATCGACACGACAATCACCCCAGGGGTTATTACAACCAATGCCTACCCCCCCTCACCCCTGGCACACAGTGACTATGGACCTTATTGTAGACCTACCCTCCAGTGGAGGCTATAGTGCAATCCTGGTTTTTGTGGATGCGTTCACCAAGATGGCCCACTTTGTCCCATTAAAAGATACCCCTAGTGCTAAAGAGTTGGCCACACAGTTTGGTTTACATGTGGTGAGGTTACACGGTATCCCGAAGGTTCTAATTTCAGATCGTGGCTCTCAGTTCCTGTCTCATTTTGGAGGGCTTTTACCCAAGGGTTAAACATAGAAACTAAATTCTCCACTAGTTATCACCCAGAGACAGACGGTCAGACAGAAAGGGCAAATCAGGAGCTAGAACAGTATCTAAGACTATTTTTGTTAGATCAGGAAGGAGATTGGCCAGATCTCCTCTGGGCTGCTGAATTTGCGCACAATAACTCTAAGAATAGTTCTACTGGTCATTCTCCATTTTATTTAAATTATGGTCAACACCCAAATCTGATGATCAGCACTGATGAAGTTCCAGTTCCAGTAGCTACAGAAATTGTTAGGCACTTAAGTGAAACACACGAAAGGGCTAGAGAACAGCTGGAAAAGTCTAAAGAATTATATAAAAGTTATGCAGACAAAAAGAGAAGACTAGAAGATGATTATTTAATTGGGAGCAAGGTCTGGCTCAGTACCAAGAATTTAAAACTAAAGGGAAATAGGAAATTCCAACCTCGCTTTATTGGCCCCTTTGAAGTTGAGAAGAAGTTAAATCCGGTGACCTATAGATTGAAATTGCCTACACAATTAAAGATTCATCCAGTTTTTCACGTTTCCTTATTGAAGAAATCATCACCGTATCTCAGGTCTAGAGTTTCCCCAAAGCCAGTTCAAACTGTAGATGGAGAGGAGTTTGAAGTAAAAGAATATTAGATTCCAAATGGAAGAACAGGAAGTTATACTACTTGGTAGATTGGAGAGGCTACGGTCCTGAGGAGAGATCCTGGGAACCACAGTCTAATGTGCATGCCCCAAGACTAGTAAAGTCTTTCCATGAGCAATTCCCCTTAAAGCAAAACCTGGGGAAACCCCTTGCGGAGGGGTACTGTCAGGACTCAGCACCCTCAGTGTAAGATTCGGGGCCAGTCCGTGGGAGCTACAGTGTTTAACCAGTCTTGGACCTCATTAGTTAATGCGAGGTCCACCAAGATGGCTGCTTGCGCTGAGGTCAGCGCTGCAGCCTTTCTAATGTGAGCACGAGGCTTTCCGCACAGCTGAGGCTCGCTCTCTCCCTCAGCTGTGCGCACTTCACTCTAGGCGGTTACGTGTGAACAGCGCTAGAGATTTCGTCCGAGTTAGAGCCAGTGTAGTGAAGGCGTTCTTCGAGTTTTCGCGGCAGTATTAGACTGAGAGATTCGCCGGGAGTTTATTACCTGCCATAGAAGAAAAAGGTTTTCAGTGCAGAGGTTTCCGTTTCCCGTAGTGTCAGCTGCATTCCTGTTATTCCGACGGCGCAGCGGAGATTCTGTCAGTCACGCAAGTACCAGAGCAAGCCTTGACAGTATATTCGTTACGCTTGATGTATTTTTGGAATTTTCCCCTTTGTAATTATTTCCCAGCATTTCCAATCCGAAAGTACATTATTAATACCAAGTAGTATGCAGAATAGTCTTCTCTTTGAATGCTTACCTGAGTATCCTGCTTAGTGAATGTCGGTATCTACTTACCTGTAAAAAGAAAGAAAAGGTATAGTTAGTTTAGTTATAGAAATACTTAAGGTCACAACTATTAATAACTTAATGAAGAACATTTAGAGTGTTATTCTCTTTTTCCCTTTCCACAGAAGAAACACAATTCCTTATAAGAGATAGGAAAAACTATCCACAGAATAACTACATAAGAAGAGAGGCTATAACCTAGTCTTTAGAGGGTACGTAGTTTTAAGGAAAAGATAGCATAGCAAATGTCAAGTTCAGCTAGGATGTAGTAATGTGTATATTTTGTATTATAGTGTCGAGTAGAGAATACTGCATAGAACAACCACAAGAATAGCAGTTTAGAAGACACCAGACGTAAAGAAGACCAGGCTGTCTCTTCTCTGTCCCATACCCCTTTCCCCCTTGAGGGTTTCTTCATATTCCCTAGAGTATTTGGGGAGTCTGGAGGGAAGCTCGAGGAGGCTTTGGGAAATATCACCGTTCTGCTCCTGTGAAGTATCTTGGGAAAACTTCAAGTAAGTGCTCTTGACACAGAGGGACTTTAATGAGAAATGAGGAGTCAGAAGACGAATTTATGGAAGAAATGTTAAGAAATCCCCCACCATATCAGGAAGGGACAAGTGGATGCCCTCCTAGTGCACCACCACAAACTCCCATGGTACCAAAGGTAATGCATGAGTTCACCCCGACTAGAATACTTCATGACAAAGAAAAAGAAGCCCTAGAAAAGACCAGAACAGAATTAATACAGAAAATAACATCCTGATTCGTTGACCATACCAGTAACAATTGGTCCAGTAGTTCCATTATATGGTACTCAGGGAAATTGTCCTCAACCCATACTTGCACCTACTCCTGTGAGTAATCCCAGACCTGAAGCTCCAGTTATAATTGAGGATCAATTTAGTGACTGTGAATCCACAATATCACTTATGGATTTGCCTATTCGAGGTTCTGTAAATAGTACTCCAAGAAAAGATGTGCCTGGAGGTTCAAAAGATGTAAGTTTAGTAACTTCATCAGGAGCAAAAAGTGCTACCATAGTAACACCTGAAGATCTAGAAAGATGGGTACAAGGGTCAGTTAAACAGTGCACACCTCCAAAAGTACTGGATATCCATAAATTGAAAGTTGAATTAGAAGAAATAATAGCAGGAAATGTAGGAGTAGAACGCTTGAATACCTATGATGAAGAAGAATTATTATTCTTGTGCAGAAGTATCACTAGAAATGTAAAGATATTCCATGAAAAATTGTCCAACTTAGCATTCCAGATGGGAATCGAAATAGGGAGATCAAAAGTATTACAGAAACCCTATAGAGCAGAATTTGCAGACAAAGATTTAGAAAATATGAATGCATCTGGAAGAAGACTACAAATAAGAGAATTAATGTTAGTTTTACAAAAATGGGGAGATCTAGATAAATGGAGATCTAGGTGGGCCAAGAAAAAGGAAGAAGCACGAACAAGTAGAACAGCATCAGAATATGTGATGAAGGAAGCAGGAAAAGCAGACCAGATGTATCCAATGCGAGAAGTTGCGGGAGGAGGATATGTACATGTCCCATGGAGCAGACAGGATATTTTATCATTTACGAATGATTTTCCAAAGCTGAGAGAGAAACCAATTGAATGGTACAAGCAGGTTGAAAGGTTTGTGAAAGTGTCAAAGGTATTGTTGAAGGATTTAGATGGTTTGTTTGACATAGTGGTACCTGCCGATTTATGGACAGATTGTAAGATCACAGTCGATTGGCCTAGTGATGAATATCCTAGAGATCCGAAAACAGGTGCCCCGTCAAATGATGTGATGAAAAAGTATCAACAGGTGATAACATACCTGAAAGGGAAAATACCCCGAAAGAAACAGATTGGGTAAAAATAGATCGAACAACTCAAGAAGCTAGTGAAACAGTACATTCCTATTATGAGCGTTTATTGCAGGTATTTAAACAGTATAGTGGATTCGAGGACATTGGAGACAAAAACATGAGTCAGTTTGTGTATCGATTTGTTTACGGTCTGAAGCCAGAGATTTGCCAGATGATTAAACAACATATGCTGTGTTGGCAGGGAAAGCCCATAGATGAGATTCTGAAGTATGCAAAATATTGTGGAGACGATATTGAGGATAGACACAAGAAATTGCAGGAAAAAGTGATGTGGGCACAGGTGAAAATGTCAGAGAAGCAGGGAATTAATTTGGAAAATCCGAGTGAAAATCCAGGAAAAGATTCTGGAACGAGTGGTGATACGGGAAATGGTGGAAAATTTAGAGGACGAATGAGTAGAGAAGAAGCTAAAAAGAAATTTCCTTGTCATGGATGCGGAAAATTGGGGCATTGGAAGGATGAATGTAAAAAGATTCGGAATAATAATAGCCCAAATCAAAACTTAAATCCACAGACACAGAATGACTCACAACAGGGTGTAAATCCTCAGAGTCAATTACCACCTCCACCTGTTCAGGGTAATGTAAGCAGAGCAAAGCATGGTACAGACATTGGATACCCAGGAGGGAGTGGTAAGAATGATTATATGACATCACAATTTCTTTTGCAGGACAATTATTGTAAATTCGACTCATGACGGTGCCTAGGAGAGGGGAAGAAGGAGTGCATACTTGGCGCATCCTTACAGGTAGATCAGTCTGGTCCATATGTTGAAGGAAATGTGAAAGGTAATGATATTACTTTCCTTTTGGACACTGGTGCTACCAGGTCTACTGTGAGATCAGCAGATATCCCAGACCTTCCTCTCTCTGGTGAAGATATCCAAGTAGTAGGGGTAGCTAATCAAAGAATTAGAACACCTCTTACCGAAGAAATGGAAGTTAAAATTGGAAACTTCAGAGAAATGCACCAATTTGTAGTGTGCGATTCTAGCCCAGTGAATTTATTAGGTTGAGATTTATTGTGCAAAATGAACTGTACAATTTTTTGCACGCCGGATGGTGTGGCAGTTCAGACACCAGATGAGGACCATGTATCTAAAATTATGGTTGCAAAACAAGGTACAGAAATAGATGAAATGTTTTCGTTGATAACAAAAGATGAGTTGCCAGAAGAATTAAAAGGTACAGTAAACTCAATAGCATGGGATTTCACCGGAAAAGAAGTAGGACTTATGGCAAAAATAGATCCAGTTCAAATTACAGTAAAAGAAGGTGCGATTTTCCCAAATACTAAACAATACAAAATGAGTGCAGAAGTAAAAGCAGGAGTCATTGAAGAAATCAATCGAATGGTAAAACAAAACATCCTAAAAGAAGTAATGAGTAGCCCATGTAATTCACCAATCATGGGACTAAAGAAACCTAGTGGAAAATATAGGATTGTTCAGGACCTACGTAAAATTAACAAAATTGTGGAACCATGTTGTCCCATAGTACCAAATCCTGCAGTAATTCTATACCAGATCCCTTGGAATGCAGGATGGTTCACAGTAATTGATTTGTGTCAAGCATTCTTTTCAATACCATTGCATCCAGACAGCCAGTATCTTTTCTCATTTAAATTTGAGAACAAAGTCTATGTGTGGAACCGTGTTCCTCAGGGATACACAGAAAGTCCTTCAATTTTCAATCAGATACTGAAAAAGTGCCTTGAAAAACTAGTGATGCCAGGAAGCTCAGTTTTAGTTCAATATATCGACGGCTTGTTAGTAGCTTCAACCACCAGAGAAGACTTGGTTGTTGACTCCATAGCATTATTAAATCTTTTGGCTGAGGAAGGGCATAAAGTCTCACCTGAAAAGTTACAGTTTTGCAGGACAGCTGTTAAATATCTGGGACACCAAATTGAGAGGGGAAAAAGAAGAGTAACCTCTGAAAGAGTAGAATTAATAAAGAGAATGCAAATGCCTGTAACTCAAAGACAAGTGAGAATGTTCCTAGGAATAGTAGGATACTGTCGACAATGGATACCAAATTTTTCCATGTTGGCTAAACCCTTAATTAACATGACGAAAAAGAAAGCAAAGGACCCTGTTGAATGGGAGGATGAAAGTGTAGAAGCTTTTGTAAAATTGAGAAACGCACTTTGTTCAGCACCTGCCTTAGGCATGCCTGATTATAAAAGAGAATTCGCATTATTCTGTCAAGAAAGAGAAAATTGTGCACTTTCTGTCCTAACTCAGAGACATGGACTAGACAGACGTCCTATAGCATATTTTTCTGCTACATTGGACCCAGTAGCAGCAGCGTTGCCAGGATGCTTAAAAGCAGTAGCAGCGACGTGTTTGAGCATTGAACAAAGCGAGTCAATTGTGATGGGACATCCTGTAAAAGTGTATGTTCCACATGCAGTTGTCATTCTGTTGACAAGAACCCGAACTCAGCATCTTACTCCTAGTCGGCTGACTAAATATGAAAGGATAATAATGGGTGCTGAAAATGTGACCATGGTAAGGTGTACAATAATAAATCCAGCAACTTTATTGCCGGACCCATATCATGAAACAAATAAAGATGACGAAGAAGATGAACATGATTGTGTACAAATTACAGAATTATGTACAAAACCACGCCCAGACATAGAGGAACAGCCTCTTAAAAAGCCAGACAGGGAGCTATTTGTCGATGGTTCATGTCAAAGACATGAAGATGGTAAACTAACTGCTGCCTATGTGGTATGTGAATTAACTGGAATAGTTGAAGCATCCTATTTACCAGGAGTCAAATCTGCACAAGTAGCTGAATTGATTGCTTTGATAAAAGCTTGCAAAATTGGGAGGAATCAGAGAGTGACCATATTTACTGATAGTCAATATGGTTACGGGGTCGTGCATGATTTTGGCCAACTGTGGATGCAGAGGGATTTCATGACTTCTTCAGGATCCCCATTAAAAATGGACAATTTGTAAGGGAATTGCTAGAAGCAATAGAATCACCAAAAGAATTGGCTGTGGTGAAATGTGCCGCACATCAGTCAGGAGATGACTGGGTGGTAGTCGGCAACAGATATGCGGATCTGGTGGCTCAACATTGTGCCAAAACCAGAACGTCAGTCAATAAGAGGGTGGAAAGAATGGGAATCAGCTGCCAACTAATGCTGTATATGCCACCTGAAACTTGGAATGAGGTGAAGAAATTGCAAGATGAGGTTGATGAAAGTGAGAAGAATTTGTGGATCAAAGTGGGTTGCTCCCAAAGAGGAGAAGATGAAGTGTGGATCAGTGCAGATGGCAGACCAGTCAGCCCAGACTGTTTACTCTCACAAATGGCTAGAATGCACCATGGAGACTCACACATAGGGAGAGATGCAATGATTAGGCTGTTCAGACAAAATTGGTACAATCCCAAATTCAGGGCTGTTGCAGAGAGTCTTTGCCAGAGATGTCTAACTTGCCAAATGCATAATCCCGGCAGGAAAACGATAATTGGGTTTGGAAAAATTGGAAAGGCAGAGGGCCCATTTATAAGACTCCAGTTCGACTTCATACAGTTACCACCATGCAGAGGACTAAAATATGTACTAGTCATAGTGTGTCTGTTTTCAAAGTGGGTGGAGGCTTACCCTACTAGGAGAAATGACAGTATTACAGTTGCAAAACTGTTGTTACGAGAGCTCATACCTAGGTTTGGTTTCCCAGTATCTTTGGAATCAGATAGAGGAAAACACTTTAATAGCTAAGTGATCCAGATAATCTGTGAAGCATTTCAAATAAAGCAGAAATTGCACTGTGCATATCGCCCAGAGGCTTCTGGAGTGGTTGAACAATTAAATGGCACTATAAAGTCAAGATTGGGAAAAATGTGTGCATCAACATCATTACAGTGGCCAGACGCATTGCCACTTGTCTTGATGGGACTCAGAAGTATACCTGAGAGAACGACAGGATTGAGCCCCCACGAAATAATGATGGGAAGAGCAATGAGACAAACACATGTTCCCACAAATAAATTAGTAAATATATCTGATGATATGGTTCTGTACTATTGCAAAGGATTGGCTGACCTAGTGCGTTCTGTCTCTCATCAGGTTGGAGAAGACGCAGTTTCCAGGCAGCCTGAACTAGAACATGATCTGAATCCTGGTGATTGGGTGGTAGTGAAGAATCACACCAGAGAAACGTGTCTATCACCCAGGTGGAGCAGACCTTGTCAAGTCATATTGACCACCAATACAGCAGTGAAGTGTGCAAGATTTCCTAATTGGATTCATGTAAGCCTAACAAAGAGAGTACCAGAACCTGAAGAAGAGAATCCACAGACAACGCCAATCGCTGAAGAAGCTGAAGGTTGCCCAGCTGAGGAATCTCAGGCTAGAGGTTCGAGAGAAGCTGACGGAGAACAACCGAGCACAAGTCAGGATTGGATACCAGTGGTAGAATTTCCTGAAGTATATTACAGAACGAGAAATCAAACAAAATTGGAAGAAATTGAAGAAGATCAGATAGGTGAAGAAGAAGAAGTTCAGGATCAAGAAGAAAAGATAGTAAAAGATCCTGAACTAAATCAGATAGGGAAAGAAAATTGGACTAAAAATAGTGAAGATTTAATTGAATTACACAGGGAAAGACAGGTTTAGAAGAATCAGGTCAGGCTGCAGAAGTTCACAGTGCAATAAGCCCTGATCAGAAGCAGTTAGATCAAGAAGAATTCACTAAAGAAAAAGGGATAAATACAAATGAACATAAAGAAATAAAAAAGGAACAAAGCAAACCTCTTGAAAGTCATTGTGGAGCTACTGAAGAGAAACCAATCAGACCTGAAAAAGAACAAACAAAAGAAGCAGTAATCAAAGAAAACAAAATAGTATTGAGTAGTGAAAATAACGAGATCTCTGAAGACGTAGACAGAGAAACAGTGCCAACAAAGAAAACAAGAAAAGGAGATCATTGGCCAAGTGTCATTAAAAGAGTAAAATACCACATAACAACCAGAAGTGAAGATCCAGAACAAGTACCTGAAGTGACAAGTCAAACTGAACAAGAGAAAAAGTCAGGAAAAAGAAAAAGTAAAAGACTGAGACTTGTGAATAATAAATTCAAGGGTCCTGACTGGACTTATATCATTCTTGAAGATTTTGAAAGCTCAGAGTCAAGTGACAGTGGCGGCGAAGGAACAAGTGCAGAACTAACATACGAAGAAGAAACAAGACCACCCTGACTAAACAAAAGAATCATCTAAAGAAAAGAAGAAAAGATAAGAAGAGCAATCTTCCTTGTCGAAAAATGCCTGACGATAGAGTTACTGGGAGACCAAAACGAAATTGTTGTAGGAGATGCTGTGCAATCTGCATATGTAGTCTAGTATTGGTGCTTATAGTATGGTTAGTCCTGATTGTAGCAATTCCTTACCTTATGATAATAGATAAGAAGATTAATAATGAAACTAAAGGGAGGACAGCAAACATGAAGGGCAGTAGAGTAGAATTAATGGCAGAAGATGAGTCAGAAATTCATCATGAAATAGCTGATAACGAAACTAGTTTAAATGTTTTCACAAAGTTATTGTTTCAGTATGTAGACACAATGGAAGTTAGTAATTGTTATGTCTGTATGAAGTTACCTGAATCAGTAGCGGAAGGATTAACATACCATCACTTACCACTGACATATGGCATATCGTGTAGTGTTTTGTCTAGTTTATTTTATAGAACAGGGAAACTTCAGTATTATTATTCAAACTTAGATGTGATATTTTCTGAGGTTCCGATTCGCAAGAGTATGAACCCAGTGCTTACTAGTCAAGACGCACAGTTTATGGGAGAGTTTTTCTTAACAATGAAATCGATAGACATAACACATGCACATAGACACAATCTAACATGTTCTTTACTAGAAGAAGAAAAGATATTTTTGAATTTAGTAGAAGATAGAAGACATGATTTTCAAAAGAAAGCTTCAGAGCATAAGGCTCAGTTGCCACCTTGGGCAGAAAAGGAAGGGAGTTATACACCTGGTAGAGCTCAAGCTGCAATGGCTCTGGATTTCGTAAAGAAAGGGAAAATTTGTCTTCATAGGTTAAAGACTGATTATAACAATGTTTTCATCGGTACTAGTGAATGTGAACATCATTTTCTAATTATTGGAGGTTGGGGACTCAAAGGAGGAACAGATTCAGTTTTTCCTGGAATCTATTATGTATGTGGGAATAAGGCTTACTTTAGGCTTCCTGCAAGGTGGTATGGAAGTTGTTATTTTGGAATAGTTTTTCCAAAGATATACCACGTAAAAAGAAACACTGGAAGCAATGAAAACAATAATGAGTTAGTACGTAGAAAAAGAACTAGTTTTTCAGAAATTGTAGGTGATATATTTGGTGCATTGATACCTTCAGTGGGAATAATTCTGAACTCAAGGAAAATATGTAAATTGTCTACAGTGGTTGATCGTTTATCAACGGATACTGCTGGAGGTTTTCTAATGATTAATACAGAGATGGTTGCGATTAGATCTATGGTGATGCAAAATCGACTTGCTCTTGACATTCTATTGGCAAAAGAGGGAGGAGTCTGTAAATTATTGAAGACGAAACATTGTTGCACTTACATTGCTGATAAGAGTGCAGAAATTGGAACGTACATTCAGAACATAACTAAACTTGAGAAAGAACTTAAACCACTGGAAGTTGATAGTGTATGGGAAAGATTGACAAATAGTATATCGTCAATTTGGAACCTGGTTTGCTAATATAGGGAAAGGACTTATAGGTCAAATATTAGTACCTTTAGCAGGGATAGCAATAATAATTTTAGCAATAACAATATGGTGCAAATGCTGTAGAAAGAATGGGACATATAAAGTGACAGGAAAAGGAAAGAAGAGAAAACTAGATGAAATTGAACTAGAAGAATGGAGAAGTGATTTATACAAGAAATTGAAAGGAGAGTGTAAGAATAGAAAAAAGTAAAATTGAGAATGAAACAAATTGCTAGAAGTTGGCATCTGATTGAGGGTAGTATTTTTGATGGCTCAGAAACGCCATCAGAGAGGAGATTGATGGAGCAAGGTTTCAAAATTGAAACTTGCTTGTATGCAATCTTCCTCATAATATTAATATATTAAAATTTGTACTGTCAATACTAATCCTTGCATTCACAAACATGAAAGGGATAGACGCTTGCCTATGTGTTTTACTAATGAATAACGCTTGTCCATAAACCAAGATGGCCGCTAAAAGCGCGGGACTTTATTGCGCATGTCACAACCTGATCACATGGTGTGACGTCTTTCTTTGCTTGGTGGGAAACTTCTGCTTCTGCGCAGTGTGTATTAAAATGGCCGCTAAATGTCTTCACATGCTTAAGCTTGCTCTTATGTCATTATTAAATTGTCGTTTTCTTAACGCTACTAATGCAGGATAGTATTATGATTAAATGGGAATAGAGTTAGGGAAAGTGGGTATACAGTGAAACTTTTATTTGTAATTTTAATATTTTCTTCTTGCACTTTTAGTAATTCGTAAACTTGGGCCTGGGTTGGTGTCTTGAAACTCGAGAGACAGAGGGTTCTGCGCATGTGTCCTGTATGCCTGCCAAGTGAAGTCAACTTGGACGTCTCCCAAGGCCACGACCTATTGGCCGAAGATGATGTACCCAATGTTTCCGGCGGAACAATTTGTTACTTTTCTCCTGTAAAATATATAACATTTGTCATGAGACGGGTGGGAAATAAAGCGAATGTATTAATTTGAAGGGGAGGGAACGTAAAGACAATAGGCTTTACAATTTAGGCCAAAATGATATGGTGCGAGAATCCACCTCCTGTCCCTGTCCAATCAGAAGTAGTGGTCCCATATTTTAGCAACATTAAGGTGAGGTACATGGGCGTAGAAGGGTATAATAGAATATAGCATTAGTAAATTAGTCAGAGCAAGATTCCAGAAGAGCATACTTTCACGAAGCACAGGAGAGCGGAGATGCTGACAGAAGAGCTCCAGACTGCCCAGCTGATCGGTTGCTGACTGAATTCCTGTCCGGAAGAGGTCCTGAGGAGGGGGCGGCGGAGTCCATTAGACGGGAGAATCGAGAGAAGTCAAGTATCAGAGAGGGGAATGTCGCAGGCGTCGTTGTAGAGAGGTCACAGGTCCTGTCCTGATCCTGGAAGAAGTCTTTACTCTTCATCCTTCCTGGGTCCTTTCTTTTCCAACTCCTTGGCTAAGGGGCTTGGTTCTCGCATTTTAGGTAATTATACTGCAACCTTTAGTTGCGCTGCTGTCTCTATCTTCTCCTCTTCCTTAAACACCGTCATTTATTAGCAAAATCATTTCTATGCTTTTTCTTGGGTATTTCAATCAAGTACCGTGCTTTCTGTATTTTACTCTGCCAAAACTTTAGATAAATATTTTAAAAACTTCCTGACTCAGTGGTTATTTCAGGATTATGTACTATAATGAATGTCACTCATTTTAAACTTCCCAATTAGCAAAGGATCCATTGGTAAGTTATTACTCTTCAATCAGTAGGTAATTGGTAGCAGGGACTTTGATAAAAGAGTACATCTGACACCCAGCGTAAGTATTAGTGTAGTGTGAATGTATGGGCCCAAGTGAGTATATGGTGTATGAATGCATGTTGACTAATATTGCGCTGGATCAGTTTTCTGGTAAGCAGAGGACGGTTGTTGTTACTCTTTGTTAATTGGGTAATGAGAATTTTATTTGTATTTTTATGAACTAACATCCGCTTAAATTTTGAGTTTTGTTATATGTTGTCCAGAAATACCCCGGGGTAGGGAAAAAGAATAGTGGGTGGCAAGTGGAAGCCATACTGCAGTGAGGTTATCTGTCAGGCAGAAATAGTACTGAGAAGTTAAGCAGGACTTCAAGTACTCGTTAGGGACTCTATGCGTGTGAGTAATAGCAAAAAGGGTACGCTGATAAAAATTTGATGTTATATCAACTAGTAAGGGTAACATTGGAGAAGTAACAGGTACTTCTGGAGCTTGTGTGAAGAGTAGACGGAAGTGTTTTACTCGTAGTGTATGTATTAGTAAACGGAAAGGTTTTACTAAAGTGTGGAAGAAACTATCTTTTTCGAAATTAGTGGAAACTGGCATGATAGCGAATGTTTTATGTTGTTACTGAAATTTAATTAAGATTTATAGAGAAAATAAGTTTGCGTAAATTTTGTAAAGGGAGGGTCAGTTGCCGGAGAGGGAGCTGACGTCACAAAACGCCGCGCTGTGGTAGGTTGAAACAGCGGGTGTGGAAAAACCCCTTGTAAAGGAGGGGTCAGTAGTCAGGAGTAGTACTGACGTCAAAGGAGCCGCGCTGGGATTGGTTAAACCAGCAAGGACAGAAAAGAGCAGATTGTAAAGGAGGGGTTGACAGAGAAACGTCACCATAAAGCAGCGCAAGGATTGGCTCGGAAATAAAGGATAGCAGACATTTGATTGGTCGAAAATATAGAAGCAACATTTTTAGTGGATAAGGATTGCATGTTAAAACGTGATCCGACTTTAAGAGGAACTCGTCCGGATAGGAGATTCCTAGGTTTTGCAGAATATAATTTTGTACACAGAAGATTAGATAGAATGTACGGAGAAAAGAGAAAAATGTCATTCTTACAAAAGATTAAGAATTATTTTAAAAAGGACAAACCAATCAAAACTAGAGAAGGAATTATTATTCCACCAGCTAAAACGCCAGCATCATTTATGATGATGGAGAGAGGTTATCATACCTGTGTATGGATGGAGAATTGGATAGAATACACCAAAAATGATGGAGTATTAGCATTTCCTCAGAATGGCATGTTCAATGGGCGAATTCTTCAGAACTTGAGATTGAGGATGAATGACTTAGAACCCAGACCTAGATTAACCCAGTACGAAGCTCTAGAAGAATGGGAAACCGAGGCATTTGAGCGGGATAGATCTAGAAGTAATAGGAGTTATCCAGGATTTTACCCCAGATATTTACGTGAGTCGAGAGAGGGTCAGATGAAACAATGGAGAAGGACAATGATTACAGAGGGACTGTATCCATTATTCACAGAAGGAGAGAAATCAGGAGGCAAATGTACAGAAAAGACAAAACATTTAATGAGAAATGAGGAGTCAGAAGACGAATTTATGGAAGAAATGTTAAGAAATCCCCCACCATATCAGGAAGGGACAAGTGGATGCCTTCTAGCCCAGTGAATTTATTAGGTAGAGATTTATTGTGCAAAATGAACTGTACAATTTTTTGCACGCCGGATGGTGTGGCAGTTCAGACACTAGATGAGGACCATGTATATAAAATTATGGTTGCAAAACAAGGTACAGAAATAGATGAAATGTTTTCGTTGATAACAAAAGATGAGTTGCCAGAAGAATTAAAAGGTACAGTAAACTCAATAGTATGGGATTTCACCGGAAAAGAAGTAGGACTTATGGCAAAAATAGATCCAGTTCAAATTGTTTGGTCTCTGTTTTTCTAGCTTATACTTATAAGCAGAAAGAACATGTTTATATTTTCCACTCCTTATATAATCATAATAAATCCTTTGGCATCTTTCTAAACATTCTGCGCTACTGCAACTTTTTTTTTAAAACTGACTTGTATTGAACTGATTCTAATATGTTTTTGCAACAAATATCTAACAGGTTTATAATATGTTTAATTTTGTACTAGAGGTTAAGTAGTTTGTGGGAAGGGTGATGGCATGACCATATATTATATGGGGTAAAGTACCCACTGCTGTACATGATAAGGATATTGTAAGTCACCTCGGAGTTTCATAACCTTATAAAGGAACTCCTCTGTGACGTGCAATATCCTTATAATATATGGTAGGGGGTACTTTATCCCTTATATAAACATGGTATCAAAACACCCAATAAATGTATTGCATGCAATGCACATTGTTGTACAATAATGAAAATAAAGACATCAGCTATTGCAAATGGATATTGACTTCCATGAGTTAAGCAAAGGAGCAAATGCCTAATATAGGGGGATCTTGAAAGATACATAAGGCAAAATATATCAAAATGTCAGCTGTAAGCACTTAGCTCACTAGGACATCTCATTGCTATTGCTAAATTCTGTAACCTTATCATTAATGCTTCTTAACAACAGGCCATTTTCTAGATATTCTCGATGCTGGTCAAGTTCTTCTGTTTCTCTTAAAAGCAAGCCTGTATTCTGTCATGAATAAGGGAGTTACGCGGACTTGGGGATCTGCTTCTGGGACTGATAACCATAGAATATTGTCACGAAAGTCATGAAGATTGTGGAGGACCGGTCTGTGAGAGCTGCGGCATCAGTAGCGTCACTGATGGGAGTCAAGGGAGGGAATTCCAGGTTAGGAATGATAGCAGAGCTTTATAAGCAGGCCATTTCCCTGAGGAGGTGCCTGGCTCATTTACTTTCAATCAGTTGTTTACCGTTCTTGCATTCCTCACCTTTGTTGTTTGTTCCCTTCTTAGTTCTCTCTGTTCCCTGACCTAATATCCTGCATTCTTACCTGCTCTTTGCAGATTGATTGATTGAACCCTGACTTGCCTCTTGGATTACGTTTTGGTTGCTGTGACCAGTCTCCCTCTTACTGCCTGCTTTCAGGTTCTCTTTTGACCCAGGATAACACCGCTGCTGTTATCAGCTTCCTCCATTGGCGACTTAAGTTCCCCATGGCCCGCAATATTGAAGCTGTACACGTTTGGCACCGTTGAAAATGTTATTGAGAATCCCCAGGTGTGTGGTTGACAAGCCTACCCATTCTAGCAGTTTCTTCTCTCCCTCACTCCTGTTTCTCGTCCCCTCCAGAGTTTAGAGTTTAGTTCGTCAGGGTTTTAGAAGAGGAATGTGGGAGATTTTTAAAAAAAGAGTCGGGAGAATGTATTTTTCTCATTGACTTCTATTGAAGACAAGGTAATTTCAGGCAGGTGACAGCCAAAAGAAAGCCCTCTTTGCTTCAAAAATCGTGAGTCTCCTGCCTGAATCGGGTCTATTGGCATGTATGGCGGAGCCCGTTCTGGAGTGGGGCGGATTAGCTTTTGACTCTTTTAATCAAGACGTGCAAATCCTGACAGATTCTGAAACTTTGCCGATGCTTGCTATCCCTGAGTTGTGGGTAAACTTCTGGAACTTTAAAGTGGCACCACAGACCTCAAACTTCTTTGTCTATATCTATCCAATTATTATTCATTTGCTTTGCCCCAAAAATCTCGCAGTAATGTTTGCACAGTTTGCCATGGAACATTTTTTGTCTACATTTCCAATAGCATTAGGGTGAGGAGGATCAACTTTAGGGTATTGTGGTCATCTTCTAATTTTGCATCCCCCCCCACCCCAACTCCCATTTCCGTCCAAATCAGGATTTCTGAGGAACTGTTTGAGCAGGCCTAGGATGTTTACCTTAGTTGAGTTTGATAACAGTTTTACCACTACATGTTTAAAGGTAGCAAAGAGGGTAGTGTTATGCCTTTATACTCCTAATGTATTTCAGTGCCCTATAGCACTCCATTCCCTTCTCTTATCCTGCTTGCCATATCATATAATTCATAATTCTTGTTGGATGGCTATTGCAAACTTTGGTCATGATGCCTTATCTAATCATGTTTATGTAAGTGCTAATATATTAGTCCAGTGGTTTAATACTAGGGGGCTGATTTAGATCTCGGCATAGGGAATAGTCTGTCACAAACGTGAAAGATATCCCGTTACCCGTATTACGATCCCCATAGGATATAATGGGATCGTAATATGGCGAGATGGGATATCCGTCACATTTGTAATGGAGTATTACTTTAGCATGAGCAACAAATTATACTTTAATCAATTATTAAGTCTGCTTTCTCAATAGCATGAGTGATCATTGATTCTTTGATCCAATATTAAGTGTGCTGTTTCCATAGCATGAGCAACTTCTTATCCTTTGGTCCAATAGTAAGGGCTGATTTAGACTTTGGGAGACAGTACTCGGTCACAAAGGCAATGTAGTACCCAGTCTGCCAAACCCTTGATCCGGCTGCCTCATTTAGAGAAGGTCGGACCCTAAGCTTTTTATTGACAGAGCCCCCGTTGGCTCCATTTGACAGAAAGCATCCTCCGATGGCCCGATAGAGTAAGGGTCATTGGAGGAAGGGCATTACACCACCCATTATATATAAAGCAAATCTTTCTATATAATGGTTCATTTTTAGTCATTATTTTACAATCAATCATATACAGCATTAAATTAAAAACGTAACCAAGTGTATTTTTATTGTATTATTCTCACAACAAAAAGATATTATAAAAATATTTTTTAAACGGAACCGAGCAAACCACAAATTAATTTCTCTAAGATTAAAACGCCCTAGAAGAGAGAGATATCTCTAACATCTTATGTTATGATGCATTTTGGATTGATTTTGATGACTGTAAAATTATGATTTAAAATAAAGCATTGTATAGAAAGATTTGCTCTGACACTTTTGGAGTCCCAAATGAAGTAATCAAATAAGTTCAGTAGATGTCATTTTTTGTCAAGGAGCAGCATATCTCCATCACAGACATGACCTTGTCAGGAATCAGTAGGATGGATGCCAGTGCAACAACATGCTAGGGGCTGAATGCAAGTACTTAGTAAAGGAACAAGACCCTGGGGAAAGGGAAGAAGGATAGAGCAGGGAGAAGCACAGTAGTTGAACTGTGGTTTCGGAATGGTCCAATATTCTCTCTGAGGCAGGCCCACCACCTGTTGCAAAACATAGTACATTTAATATAGAGATCAGGTTTGTATATTAACAGTAGTAAATGTTATACACATATATACACACACACATATTACATTACCCAGTGATGGTCGCCACTGGGTAGCAATAGCAATAGTTAGGACCACTTTGCCATAGGAAATGTCATTTTTGGTTTGCTTGTAACTCTGGCGCCATTGGACGAATCTTCATTAAACTTTAAAAAAAAAGTATCATTCACGTCAGCTCCTTCCTGGAAAGTTTAAGGGGGGGCCAAGAAAAAGGGGATCCCAAAACACATTTTATCCATGCAATTTTCAATAGGAAAATTGAACAGCACTTTCCTTAAAAACTGCTGAGTGAAATTACGCCAAATTTGGCAGTAAGCTCTATCTTGATCCAGAAGGTGTGCCTTTTGTGATTTGTTGTAAATTCATTCAGAAGTTTTGGGGAAATTAGGTTTGAAATGTATTAATCTATCAGGCTGCGGAGGATCAATGGACCTGACAGATCAAAAGTTAAAATCTGATTGGCTGCCACCACATCAACAAAGACTCAGCCCCCAAAGTAAAAATAAACATATATGGTACGTGGTAGGGATACCTTGCCCCAGTAGGGCTGGTGGGGGGGGGGGTCTCATCCCCGGGTGAAAAGGTGATTTTCTTTCCGCTACACCAATGAAAAAACAAAGGGTGTCCTCTATTTATATCCTCATATATTACATCACTGATGACATGTTTAATGAGAGCATTTATACCATCGCTGATAACATCTGAAATTACATCATTTATGTCAATACTGTGCATAGCAGAGGCGCCAGTTATAGTTACTTTAGGGATCGAGTTAGAGTTACTTACTGTAACTATAACTGGTGAGTTTCAAAGGTTTTGTTAATTTAAAATGGTAAGATTTAACTGACATGTTCATGTTACTATGACGTTTTTTCAGTGAGTGTATCATGTTACCTACTGGTGGAATTTATTAAGCTTCTACAACCACTTAATCTCCCCGTGCCTACCCCTCACCCATCCCATAAAATTGCTCTTTAAAAAAAAAAAAAATGATGCAGTGTTATGTAGCGCAAAATCGACTGAAGGGAATCAGAGTGCTTTACATAACCAGCATTGCAGATGGTCACATTCAATTTTCAGACACAGGGAGATTAAATAATGTGTGCACCATTACAGGATGCTTGAGCTGACGCTGAAACTCGAACCTGGTTCCCATTTGACTGCTTATGTTTTTGTATAATCTTGTGTTGTTCCAGGATGTAGAACTATCTCAACGTAACCGTGCACTTAAGTGTTGTTAAGTAGATATATCGTTGAATGAAGTGACCGACTGTCATTCCTTGGAGAAGTGTTAGACGTATTCCGAACATTGAGTTTTTCACAGTCTGTTGAGAGGACTGCTACATACCACCCGGCATTTCCTTACTCTTGATTTTAACAATAGTCTTGTGAGTTTTTTATTGGCACCTGGGCATCAGCTCGGGGTCTCAAAGTCACCCGGAACCCTATAGTGTTGTAGTTTCGGAAGGCTCTGGAAGTTCGTTTTTATTAGAGAAGACGTGATGGAGGTGGTACCTTAAATCTCCTATTAGGCAGACGACAGCAGGCAGCCACTGTCCAGAAGGTGCCGTGCAGCCTGGCCCTCTCGGCTGTTTCAGCCCGAAGGTACATTACATCCCAGCACAGCAGTCTGCCACTGTCCAGAAGGTGCCATGCATGCAGCCTGGCCCGCCCGACTGTTTCTGCCATGAAGCTACATAGCATTATGCCTAGGGTGACCAGGCATCCCGAATTGGCTAGCACAGTATTGTTTTTAGGTCGAGCCAGATCAGCGCATGCGCTGCTCTACGAGGCATGCTGTATTCGAGTATGGACTTGAAGCTCCGCCCACTCTCCGCCTATATTTTTCATTGGCTTGTGTCATTGTCCTTTGTAAATGCTGGCTTCTGATTCGTTAATTGGCTTGTTAGTCCCTCCTTAGTACTGCCTTTTCTTAATTTGTAACCTCCAATGAGGACTGGCTTTTTTACTTCTGTTGTTACAGGGTAAGCACTATTTTCTTTTTATGAGTTTCTCCTACTGCAGGCCCGATATGCTTTCCTGCAACATTCAGCGCCCATGCGTGCTTTCACTTTCCAAGCAGCCCGGGACAATGGCGGTTGCTTCTTTGAAATGAAATAGGTCTCGCATTAACAAGAGTTTGAGCTATTGGCATTGTAAATGACAATGTCTTTTATTTATGTGTTAATTATCAAAACAGATAAATAAAAGGCATTGTCATTTACAATGCCAATAGCTTAAACTCTCGCAAATGTGAGACCTATTGCATTGCAAATGCTTGTTCTTGTTTTTTGCACCTTTGCTGCCACTTAATATCCCTGTGCCGCCCCCTCACCCAGCCACCCTCTCACCTCTCCCACAACACTGCTTTTTAACATTGTATTTCCTTGCAATGTTATGTAGCGTAAACTCGACCCGAGGGGATCAGAGCGCTTTCCATGATCACCAGTTACATTACAGATGGACACATTCATTTTTCAGGCATGGGGAGATTAAATAGTTTGTGCACAATCACAAGATGCTTGAGCCAACGCCAAGACTCGGACCTGGTTCCCCAGCTTCAAGGTCGACCCCTCTGGCTGTTACACCACATCCAACTGCTGCTCCCTTCTCTTTTGTTCCTGCCTTTTTCCTCCTCCTCACGTGGTCACCCCTTCTAGGCACGCCTCACTCATGCTTTGCCAATGCTTGTTTTGATTTGGCACACAGCTGACACACAATATTTCTAAAAAGCTGTAATATAGTACTCAATGCAACTATGAGCCCTAAAGAAACAGGCTCAGAACGTTTAGGCTCAACAATGTTTTTACAGTCTGAAATAACAAATGCTTTTGGATTTCACTGGCACATTTCAGTAAATGCAGGTTTTTGATCATCCCGAGGGTTAGGGGATGAACTGCCGCAGGCGCGAGCAGCAGTCTCAGCATGCACTCGTGCACCAGGGCCGGTGTATGGAGCCTTTGTTGGCACTTCGTCCCGGGCACTGTGGGCCCGATTCACAGAACTAACTTACGTCAAAAACGTAAAGTTAGTACTTTTAGTATTCACAGAATACACTTACTCATTTTGGTATTCACAGTAGGCACTTACTCATTTCGGTATTCACAGAAGTTAGGAGTCCTAACTTTAGGACTCCTAAATGCCTTCTGTGAATACCGAAAAGTCTTAAAGTTAGGATTTTTCTCAGTTTAGGAGTAGTAAAGTTAGGAGTCCTAACTTTACTACTCCTAAACTGAGAAAATCCTAACTTTAAGACTTTCGGTATTCACAGAAGGCATTTAGGAGTCCTAAAGTTAGGAGTCCAAACTTACTACTCCTAAACTGAGAAAAATCCTAACTTTAAGACTTTCGGTATTCACAGAAGGCATTTAGGAGTCCTAAAGTTAGGACTACTAACTTCTGTGAATACCGAAATGAGTAAGTGCCTTCTGTGAATACCAAAATGAGTAAGTGTATTCTGTGAATACCAAAAAGTACTAACTTTACGTTTTTGACGTAAGTTAGTTCTGTGAATCGGGCCCATTGTTGCTCACCCCCCACAACATTGTTTTTTTTTTTGTTTTGTTCTTTGAACCTTTGCCGCCACTTAATTTCCCTGTGCTGCTCCCCTCACCGCACCCACAACACTGCTTTTTTTATATTTTCTTTTTTTGCAGTGTTCTCTAGCACAAACTCGACCCGAAGGGATCAGGTCACTTTTCATGACCACCAGTTGCGTTACAGGCAGACACATTCAATTATCGGGCATGGGGAGATTTCAATTATTGCTCACAATCACAGGATGCTTGTTTATCTTCCATTGTGGTTTGCTTGTCTCGTTCCCAGCATTGACTAAACTTAGTTTCTTTTTTACTGCGTGGAAAGCCCCTTGTTGACCGTCTCACAAGCTTTAAAATACAGTTCAACGTTGTTTCATGGCCAAAACATTTTTTGAACCTAACTCCTGACTCTTCACCCTTGAGTGGTGGTTTTGTATTCTCTGTGTTCGTTTGTTAGGGGATCGCCACCCACCCTGCTTTGTTTTCAGTGCCCCATGTGTTGGGACACTGAAGATGCAGACAGCCCTCTATTTTGCAGCATGCCTGAGGGATTTCGTCCCCTTTTCTGCACTAAACTCTAATGTGTACGTTTCCTTATTCTGTACCAACATGTTGTGAAGATGTGATGTAAGGGGTCTGGCTCAATCCACTGCAAGGGTTCTCTGGAGGGGCTGGAATCCTCTACCTCTTGGAGAAATTCGAGCATGCATGAGACGTGGATGAAGATAACTCCTGGTTTGCTCGATTCCACGATGGTACTGGCAACACGTTTATAGGCCTTGCGACATGTGCGCCCCAGATGGTGGTCTTTTGCCAGCTGTGCCAGGGTAGTATAACAGAAGCCCTTTGTGCTGCACTGGAACAATTGCTGATCAGCTTATGTGCAATTCCCTTTCTTTCCTGCACCTTTCTTCATCTCTTTCGTCCCATTGCCAGAGGCCGGTCTACCTTTATGAGGGTCAGTAGAAAAAAGTTGGGGAGATGAGACTGAACTGTGATCCAACGCAGATTTCTCGCTCGCAGCTGCGCGTTCAAAACACACTGGAATATGTAGTTTGACTTGTTGAATCTTTAGGCTATTTGAAGCATTGTAAATCAATGGTCTGTTCCTATAGTTTAAGATTATCTGTCCGCGTGAAGAGTCTGTCTAGGACTGCACATTAGTCCTCCATGGTCAAGTGGTAATATGAGAATATCAAAAGATTGGGTTCGACATCCACCGCTAAGTAACTTTTCACCATATGGTGTGTATAGGGTGCCCCTCATCAAATCCTATCTTAAAGCAGTATAAAATCTCTGCCACTGTGAGTTGAGAAGGATCAACAGAAAACATGCTGTGGGACGGCTTTCCAAGGATCGCATCATTCCTCGAGTCAATAGCCACTCTATAGTGCTTGGAGGAAATATGCAATGATGCCCAAATGGTAGCCTTTCAGATCTTATTTGTGATGTCTTCAATGGACGCTGCTTTGTATATGGTGAAACTGACATTAATGTCTCGGGCACCAGTCTCCTTAGCAGAATAGTAACGTAACGCTGTGCCTCCCACAGCCGGTCTAAACTGACTTTTCAATAGCAACCTCACTGCAATAGTGGCCAATAGCAACAAAACGCTTGCAGGATTTTCTCAGAGGGCTTTTGCTACTGCAAGTGGAAGATCCTGCTGATATGTTATTTCCATGGCACAATTCTACAACTAACAATTCCAATACAACCCACATAATTCCACTACACACCATATACATCCACTCCAATCCATAACAAGTCGGTAAGAGACATTTACATTTACAACGCCAATAGCTCTAACTCTCTTTCATTTTTTTTAACACCCAAACACACAGATATGGAGCTTTTCTCCTACCTATTTGTTCATTTTCGTCGCCAAAAAGGCAAAGCTATTCACAAGTTCCAAGCCACACATTTCAACTCCATACATTTCCAATCCAAACCACATAATTTGATACCAAACTACATAATACAACTCAAGAACACAATTATACAGCACACCACATACATCCAATCCACACAGTTCCACATTGTGCCACAAAATTCAACAGCACACTACATAATTAAACTCCACTCCATATCACTCCACAACACCAAATACCATTCCACATAATTGCACTTCATAACTCACAATCCCACTCCACATAATTCCAGTACATTCAATACCACATAATTACTAGTCACATAATTCCACAACACACCATTCCACATAATTCCACTACACAAACCCACTCCACACCACACAATTCCACGCCACACAATTAAACAACTAACTAATCCAATACAACCCACATAATTCCATTACACACCACATACATACATACACTCCATAACACATAGTCAGTAGTTTGGGAGTTATTAAAGAAAAAGATTTATAGATATCTAAGGATGCGAATCCTCCATGGATCCGACAGATCTTTTGGTGAGATCTGATTGGGTGCCAACACTTCAACCAGGAAGTGTTGGCAGCCATCTTGGGACATGGGAGTCAGTGCGAAACGCAAAAAACACAAAAGGGGACAGGGTAAAAATACCCTGACTCCCCTAGGCCTGGTGGTGGGTGTCCCACAGGCACCCTGCAAGGGGCCAAGAGCGTTTTTAAAAAATTTAAAAATTACAAATTTTCCGCGAAATCACTGATAATCTGCAACACAAATAAAAATAAAAAAAGCACGAGCTGCCACACTTGTTTTCCATATGCCCCCCGGGTGGGCCAGGTCCCATGGGGTGTATTAATTAATATAATTGGGGGAAGGGCACACGTGTGGCCGCCCTCGCCAGGCTGATTTTGGCCCTGGGGACTCCATCCCCCCGGTCCCGGCTTAAATACAATACAGGGAGAGGGCTCACTAATTAATATCCCTGGGGACCCCATCCCACAGGGCGTGCAAACACTAAGGCCACTCCCGGAGGTCGGGAGCATTAAAAATTGTCCCACCCGCTGGGAGTGACTTTTCATCTGTTGGGCAGGAAAACAGATGAAAAAATTGCTCCCTGCATGCGGGAACAATGCCTGGACCCTCTGGAAGCTGCGGGGGCATTGGGGCTCCCCCCCGCGGCCCACAACAGCCAGACATTGGGTGCCCTGGGTGGGGTCAGGGCACCCACCATTGACTGGCCGGGCCCTGGGGGATGGAGTCCTCGGGGCCAAAATCAGCCCGGGGGAGGCTGCACGGCCCCCCTCTCCTTACAGTAATTGGTCGGGCACTGGGGGATGGGGTTTTAAAAATCGGCAGGATGCGCTCAGGGAGCGCGAACCCTGCCGAAAAAAAAAAAATCGAAGCGCGGTCTCCCGCGCTTCGATGTTAATTGGCCCCCGGGTGGGCCAAGTCCCGGGGGCATGCTGGGGGGGGTTAATTTTATGTGTGGGGGGCCTCTAAGGGCCCCCCAAACCCCGGGGACCACCACCCCCCGGGGCCCCCCAAACCCCAGGGACCCTCAGGATTCAAGGGGAGTTAATCCCCCGACTTAAAACGCGCCACGGGGCGCGTTTGCACAGTGGTGAAGGGAGGGGGCGGGGCTTCAGGTGACATGTGTGCAAACAGGCCCCGTGGCTCATTTTAAGATGGGGAATTAAATCCCCTTCAATCCTGAGGGTCCCTGAGGCCAACTAGCCCAACAGGTACGTCCAGAAAGCGCCACAGAGCTGCGTTGCAGAGAGGTGTAAAAGGGGTGTGGCCTCTGTACATGTCTCTGCAATGCAGCCCCTGGCGCATACTGGAGGTTCCTGGTGGGCTAGTTGGCCCGTGAGGGACCCTCATGATTCAAGGGGACTTAATCCCCCAACTTAAAACGCGCCACGGGGCGCGTTTGCACAGATGTTACCTCAGGCCCCGCCCCTCCCTTCACCATTGTGCAAATATTCCTCTAAAATCAGCCGAAATCCGAATTCTGATTTACTCACCTGTTATCAGGAGAGACCTCAGTGCTGCATCTTTCAGCCCAGTACTGGTCCTGAAAAGTAATTTTAACCGTACTTACCGGTAACTTGAATTTCCTTCATAGGCTAACATTGACTGGTTTCACTTGGAAATTCTTCTAAGTGTGGAGTTTTGGAACTTTAAAATATTCCTCTAAAATCAGCCGAAATACGAATTCCGATTTACTCACCTGTTATCAGGAGAGACCTCAGTGCTGCATCTTTCAGCCCAGTACTGATCCTCAAAAGTAATTTTAACCGTACTTACCGGTAACTTGAATTTCCTTCCATAGGATATCATTGCCTGCTTTTTGCTGAAAAGGTTTCTAAGTGTTGATTTTTGAAACATACAAATATTCCTCTAAAATCAGCCGAAATCCGAATTCTGATTTACTCACCTGTTATCAGGAGAGACCTCAGTGCTGCATCTTTCAGCCCAGTACTGGTCCTGAAAAGTAATTTTAATCGTACTTACCAGTAACTTGAATTTCCTTCCTTAGGCTAACATTGACTGGTTTCACTTGGAAATTCTTCTAAGTGTGGAGTTTTGGAACTTTAAAATATTCCTCTAAAATCAGCCGAAATCCGAATTCCGATTTACTCACCTGTTATCAGGAGAGACCTCAGTGCTGCATCTTTCAGCCCAGTACTGGTCCTGAAAAGTAATTTTAACCGTACTTACCGGTAACTTGAATTGCCTTCATAGGCTAACATTGACTGGTTTCACTTGGAAATTCTTCAAAGTGTGGAGTTTTGGAACTTTAAAATATTCCTCTAAAATCAGCCGAAATCCGAATTCCGATTTACTCACCTGTTATCAGGAGAGACCTCAGTGCTGCATCTTTCAGCCCAGTACTGATCCTCAAAAGTAATTTTAACCGTACTTACCGGTAACTTGAATTTCCTTCATAGGCTAACATTGACTGGTTTCACTTGGAAATTCTTCTAAGTGTGGAGTTTTGGAACTTTAAAATATTCCTCTAAAATAAGCCGAAATACGAATTCCGATTTACTAACCTGTTATCAGGAGAGACCTCAGTGCTGCATCTTTCAGCCCAGTACTGATCCTGAAAAGTAATTTTAACCGTACTTACCAGTAACTTGAATTTCCTTCCATAGGATATCATTGTCTGGTTTTCAGCAGAAAAGTTTGTGTCGATTTTCACAAACTACAAATATTCCTAAAAAATCGCCTGTATGACTTAAACGCATTCTTTCAACTGTTTACAGGAGATGCACCAGTGCTGGATCCAGGATCCAACACTGAGTAAGAAAAAGTAACGATAACAGTTTTTAACTTCTAAGTGAATTTCCTTCCATAGGATAACATTGGTGATTCTATGAGAAAAAGTTTCTAAGTGTGAACTTTTAAAGTACAATAATATTCCTTAAAAATCACGACTGTAACCAAAACGCTTTTACTCAACTGTTTACAAGAGATGTCCCAGGACTGAATCTAGGATCCAGTAATGTGGTTAGAAAAGTAATCCATAAAGTAACTAATTGCATTTAACTAGAAATTCACATTGAGCTGAATGTTGCATTGTGTTTGAAAATGTGTTGCCCATTGCAACAACTGTAACTACTGTACTTAAAAGTCTATTGCCTATGTGCAAAGTAATTAAACTAAAGTAATTCATTCTGAGAAAGTATTTTTGTAATGTAATGTATAATGTAATTACAATGTAATTTAAAAAATAAAATATGTAAAAAAAAATTGTTTCTAAAAAATTTGGAAATCAGTATGAAAAAAATTTATATAACAATTAATACATTTAAAAATTGTCATTTACAAATCCTTTGAAATTCACTGAAAAAACTGTAGGTTTCAGACATGTTATAGTTACAAATTAGCATTTAAAAACCTTTGAAATTCACTGAAAAAACCATAGGTTTCAGGGACGTTATAGTTACAAATTAGCATTTAAAAAACCTTTGAAATTCACTGAAAAAACCATAGGTTTTAGGGACAGTTATAGTTAGTTGGACATTGCACTCGTACAAAACCCGTGAAATTCCCCCGTTATAGTTAGTCCAGCTAACTATAACTCGCGCCCGCAATGCACTGCTGATGACGTCACATATTACATCACTCATGACATGGTCAGTGACATCACTGATGACATCACTGATGACATCTCAAATGACATCACTGATGACATCATCCACGTGATAATCTCATGCACCTCCTCACACCCTAATATAACCTTTGATACACCCACTCTAAATTACAGACTGCCATTCGCAAAACCATAGACACTCCAACACCAATAACTACATACCCACTCACTGATTCTTAGGTCTACGCACACATCCACTCACTCACCCGTACAGTCACTCATACTTACGGTCACTCAGTACTAGGACTATCATATGCACTCATACTCCTATATAGACACTCAAACACCGCCACTCATCCATAGAGGTACTCACACACCTAGTCAGTCATGCAAATAATTAAACACACTACCATTTACTCACCTATACAGTTATACACACACCAGCTCACTTACTCATACAAATAGTAGCACATTCTTACGCTCTTATACAATCACTGATACAAGCACACACTCATCCATACAGCCACTATCACAATCACTCACTCTCGCTTATAGCTATTTATATACTCCAACACACATATATACTGCCTTTCACATATGTAGTTACTCACACATGTACCACTGGGACATACATTCACTCACTAACACACTCTTACACACACTTACCCACCCATACAGTCTATCACAGTTGCACTCTTGAAACCATCCACCCAGTGAATCACCCACTCACACATCTATGCACAGAGTTGCACACACCCCTCCCACACAAACACTCAGGCACCCATACAGATACTCAGACAAGCATTCAATAACTCATATAGACACTCATGTAGCTATTCACAAACACATGCAGCCACTTACACAGCAACAGACAGACGGATACAGACATTCACCCAGTTTAGTCACTAACCCATGCATTCAGTAAGATACGTTAAATCACTCACTTATAGAGTCAGTCACGCACCTACTAAATCATCCATACAGACACTTACACACCCACTCATTCTTCAATACGTCTTTTCCTATATATATTAAAAATATTTAAACTTTACAGAAACACACAGTCATTGGATGATGTCATCAGTGATGTCATCAGTGATGTCATTTGAGATGTCATCAGTGATGTCATCAGTGATGTCACTGACCATGTCATGAGTGATGTAATATGTGACGTCATCAGCAGTGCATTGCGGGGCGCGAGTTATAGTTAGCTGGACTAACTATAACGGGGGAATTTCACGGGTTTTGTACGAGTGCAATGTCCAACTAACTATAACTGTCCCTAAAACCTATGGTTTTTTCAGTGAATTTCAAAGGTTTTTAAATGCTAATTTGTAACTATAACGTCCCTGAAACCTATGGTTTTTTCAGTGAATATATATATATATATATATACATATATATATATATATATACATATATATATATATATATATATATATATACACAAATGTGATCAAGTCCCCTGTGAGGGACGAAAACGCGTCATAGCTAACATGGTCTGTTGGGAGCAACCACAATAAAATAGCCAACAGCAAGAAATTACTGGGTCTGTGCTCTTTCTTCAGCCGACAAAGTGAGCGAAAAGGGAAGGAGTTGTTCTGCATATATATATATATATATATATATCCTCCTGCTCCATACGAAACCAGACGCCAGCATGCTAAGAGCAATTACCATCCACATGACATTTCTTAAATAAACCAATCCTGTGCCGCCCCCATTGCCTGGCTGCCTTTCTTTCTCTCTTCCTCACAGACACAAGAGTAAGGCAGCCAAGCACTTTCCAGAGGCACATGCACTAGTGTGCACATGCCAACTTGCGTTTGTATTATTTTTTTTACTTTCAGCAGGTTAATGGCTGACCTAGCACTAGTCATAGCCTAAAATACTTGGGGGTCTCAAGACCATCCAGTAAAGGCATTTTAAAGCAGCCATGGGTGTCTAGCACAGAAGCCGTGTATTTCTGGGGCTGCTTGTCAATCATCACACAAGGTGCAAGCAAGTGCAAAATTTCTTTACTGCCCCTTTTCCAAGTCGTAACAGGAAGGAGTTGGGTGGGGTCAGCCAGCATCACTGATCCCTCCCCACCCTGTGACGAGTTGGGAAAGGGTGAGGTTACAGCATGATGCCTGTTTATGATTGGGGTAATGTGGCCTGATGTCACAGAGTCCTGAGACTCACAACTCCCGACTCTGACATTGTGTCACATGCTTGCTGTAAGCAGGTACACTGCGCATGCGTTAGCCCACACAGAGTATATGCTTACAGCGTTTCTCCTCATCATCTCACTCGGAGTACTAGTGCAGGCCAGGAGCAAAGGGAGGGCAACAACGCTTGGCATTATAGCTTACCCCGACTGGCCCCCCCTATTATGGCCCATGTGTGCCTTTTATTTATCAAGACCAGAGGAGCTACCAGGTAAGCCAGGGACTGGAGCCCTAGCCCTTGTGCCTGCCAACCTGTGTTGTGAGTTTGGTTTCTGCATCAAGGCTGAATCAGAAGATGCCCGGAGGCAGAAAGCAAACGTGTGCACACATTATTTGTGATGATCATGAATGGTTCAGGCACCCTCAGTGTATATATAGGCCTAAAAAGGCGGGTTGCCACATTAGACAGCATAAGCTTGAGATAGCTGTTTCTTCTTCCTTACCCTCAGTGGCGGCAGCTCGCATTGTTTAGTGGTGGGTGCGGGGGGAGGCGGGTGGGGGTTTAAAGGAAAACAATAAAAAAATTAAAATTGCACTTACCTGCCGCTCCGACGGCCGCCGCCTTGCTTCTCTCTTCCGATCCTCGACTCACCAGCATACTGCGCAGGCTCCCAGATGCCAATCCAAGTGCTTCTCTCATGCTGGGAATACAATTCCCAAAAGACACACAATTGATGGACGGAATGCAGAACAGATCAAAACATTCACCCACAGTCAAGAGATCTGGGTTAAATCCATCATTCTTTTGCTCACCATGCCACCCCAGTTCAGACGTGGCCATATGCAAATCAGTCTTGACCCTGTGCCTCATGGGAACAGTCCAGCCCGAACTGCCAAGCCAGGTCCTCCCTGGACCGGAACCAAGCATCCTAGGACCGGTTTCGGGGTTTCACCCTCATCAGCCAGGATAGCTTGATTCCAGTGGCACAGTGAGCCCGGGACCCACGTCTGGGCATACCCGGCGCACTTAGGGCGAGAAAGCAAAAGACACACAATTGATGGACGGAATGCAGAACAAATCAAAACATTCACCCACAGTCAAGAGATCTGGGTTAAATCCATCATTCTTTTGCTCACCATGCCACCCCAGTTTAGACCTGGCCATATGCAAATCAGTCTTGACCCTGTGCCTCATGGGAACAGTCCAGCCCGAACTGCCAAGCCAGGTCCTCCCTGGACCGGAACCAAGCATCCTAGGACCGGTTTCGGGGTTTCACCCCTCACCAGCCAGGATAGCTTTATTCCAGTGGCACAGTGAGCCCGGGACCCACGTCTGGGCATACCCGGCGCACTTAGGGCGAGATAGCGAAAGACACACAATTGATGGACGGAATGCATGAGAGAAGCCCTGGAATTGGTCTGAGCGGCCTCGTTTGCCACTCACACAGTGCCTGGGAGCCTGTGGCGTTTCTCCAACCCGGCTGTGCAACACAAACTTACCATCCGCATGACACCTAAGTGCGCATGTAAGTTTGGCTGCCTAAGATGGCCGGCCAAACTGACATACGCACTTAAAAGTGCTCACCACTCCTCCCCCTGCCAAAGTTGCCATGTCTGTCACACAAGATTACCTGGCCCCGCCCCACTGAAGACACACGCAAGCTTTCAGACAGGCAAAAATAAAATGATAATAAAATGCTTTTATTATCATTTTATTTTTTATCTTTTAGCAGGGGGGTGGTGCTCCTCTGTCATTATGGAGGAGCCGCCCCTGTCTACCCTCTACAACCCTCTATAATACTCAACCCCCTCTGACCTTCACAATTCATTTTTGCTAGATTGTTGTGGGTCTGGTAGAGAGCCGCAGCATTCCTATGGAGCAAAGAAGGTCCTTTGTGCTCACCTCACTGATTCACATGATCTCGTCATCCCAGCAAATCACCAGCAAGAAAGAATCACCTTGCCAAAGAATGTGGCAGCAGCTTTCCCGCTGCTAATATCAGAAGAATTAAGATCTGCTGAATAGCCAACACCATTTCTTGTGATCAGCTTTGGCTGCAGTGGACTGAAGCCCAGCACAAGTACCTGGTGGGCTCAAGGACTCTGAGTCAAATACACAGACCCTGGTAATAATAACAGATATTGGTTATCATCATGGAACCAGAACTAGAACTCACAGTATTACGGGTTATGCGTTACCAAGAATTTGTTCTGAATTGTGAACAGCATGCCCTTGAACCTAACTCCCACTACATTTCTGCATGCTGCACCCAGTCTGAGCATCTGCTTTGGCCTCGAAGATCCACCATAGAAGAGTATAGGCTGGACTCAAGAGCAATGAAAATATATTTAACTGTGACTTTTTACTCAGAGGTAGCACTGCACCAAGCCACAAAACGGACTGCATCAGAGACTGGTAGATTGGTTGTGATCCCACACGTTGAACTAGTTTTGGAAAAGACTAGTGTTGCTGGAATTGTGATCTGAAGGAGAATTGAAGGTTTACTGTCCTGCATGTTGAGACCCTGCCTTATCTGTTAGAGCATGCAGGGACTGACTCTAACCAGCAGGGGCAGTGCTGCGTTGAGGATAATTGCTTAAAGAGCAGAGTGCTGCTGAGAGTGGAGTGGAGACCAACTATTGAGGGAGAGGGAAGCCAAAGATCCATAGTGTCTGCTGCCAAGATCATGGTGCCTTTGAGGTGAACCAATGAGGTGTGAAGCTTACCGGAGGAGCTCTTAATCCACCACCCGCCACCGACATCAACATGTTGCTTTGTACTATGACTGCAACAATGCATATGCTGTCACATCCTTCACATGGTTCCCCAAAATCTTATTCCTCTGATCATGAAAGTTTCATTTTACGGTGAGGCCATACACACATCCTCCTTTACAGTTCTTTGAGCTGCTGTCTGCACCCACTATTGACCACCAAAGATTGTTGGCAGCAACAGGACACTTCCCCGCTGGCCACAACCTCACTGCAGACCTCTCAGGAAGAGAACTATGACCATCTATGCCTCAGTCCACTGACTGTACTGAAAGTCAATGCATATCCACTAAAAACTCAAAAAAAGTTTTGTGAAACACCCACATGGAAAATTCTGACTATTCCCTGCAGATCAGACACCGCATCTGCACATGTTAAGTACACTTCAAGTGGCAGCCACAGATATTGCTAGAGTGCATGGGCACTGAGATTTTATTATTATTCTATTGAACCTTTAATTGTGAATTCAAGTTTTATACTTTGAATGTGTATTATGCCATTGCCTGGACATTATATTTTGGACACCGTTGTAGTGATACCTGTACCTCAACCTTCTATTCCAGAACAGCCTTCAAGTGTAAGCCTCGATTCTACACCTATGCTACTACCGGAAATGTTTGGTGGCTTTTCACGAGCTTGCAGTAAGATCTGTTACTAAAGTTTCAAGGACAACAAGCAATACCTCTCACAAGCATTGCTCAGTTGACTAAAAATTCCTTGCCTTGAAAAACCTTCTCGACACCACTGCTGACATGATGGATTCATTCCCTGACGTGATGGCCATGTGGGTGAGGGGGTCATTCCTAACATGATACTGGCAATCTCTATTATTATGTGAATATCCCTGACATTCAGCAGCCTTCCCTGGAATGATGGTGGCCTTCCCTGGCATTATCCTTGGTCTTTCTGGCATCTGGTAGCAATCAATTGCTGACATTCATGATGTGAGGTCAGTCATCTCTGGCATGAGGACATCCATTCTTGTCACCATATGGCATATTTGTGCCCTCCATTGTTTTATGATTGCTATGTTTGGCATGATGGTGGCCAACCCTGGAGTTATGATGGTCATCCCTGGAAATATAGAGACACTCTCTGGCATGTTGGAGTACTTTTTAACATAATGGTTAGCATCCCTATAATAGTGGTGCCCACAGAATCAACAGGTGCATGAGCGCCATTGTTAACTGGATGACAATTAACTGTCTGAAGCTAAATTCAGACAAAACAGAGGTTCTCATTTTTGGGAAGGAGACCAGTTTTTGGAATTATTCATGGTGGCTGCAGGCCCTAGGCTCTCTCCCTGAGCCAGTTTGCAAGGTAAGGAATGTCTTTGTAGCTGAATTGTCCTTCGGTGGACAAATTAACAAATTGACATCTTCCTGTTTTTTGATGCTGAGATCCCTGAGGAAGGTGCTGCCTTTTATTCCTTTCCAGCTTTGAAAATCTTCAAAAATCGGTGGTTATTGCTCTGGTCCTATCCAGGATCAACTATTGTAATGCCCTTTAACTAGGCCTTGAACAATTGTCACTCAAAAAGCTAGAAATGCTGCAGAATGCCGCCACCCGCCTCCTCAAAAAACTTCCTAAACACAAGTCGGTGTCTAATGCCCTGGGGGAGCTTTGTTGGCTTCCTGTAAAAACAAGCATTGGCATAGCCAATAGGTCTCGCTTTTGGGACCTTATAAGTATTTAGTTATGCAGCACAATATCCTTAGTGCAACAACATCAACTGTTGCATGGCTAAAAACTTATAAGATCCCAAAGCGAGACCTATTGGCTATGCCAATGCTTGTTTGGTTTGAGTGTAAATACATCCAGTTGTTCAAGAAATTATGAGAGTAAAAGATATTGAAAATGTTTTGAAGGGTTCATTTTAGAGATGCCCTGATTAATAAGTTCACGAACTGCAGATTCTAAACCCAAACTTGAAACTAACAACAACTTTTATCTGCTGAGAAGGTGGTGTTACATCACATAGTCTGCAGTTCATAAACCACTGGAACCAGCACTTCACTTCTAAAACCGGACTGAGGAGCAAAACGTGAACATGATTGCTCAACCTGCTATTACACGAAGGAGAAGTTTGTGAACCGCACAAGTTTGCAAAAACATACTGCAGAAAAAAAAATCTGAGGTACCATGTTGGGGCACACCTCAACAACAAGGAGACAAGGCAATACTGAAAGGCTTGAAAATATCCTTTCCTACAGCAGAAAAAGCATTGGCAAAGTCAAATGGTCGCGCCCTTAGTACCTATTAGCTTTGCCAATGCCTTTTAGCGATGTTGTACAGCATCAGTAAGATGGCAGCACGGCCAAAAGAAAAAAAGGGCAGATGACGCAGGTGTATCATTTTGAAAGTGCCTTATTTATATTTACTGACACAAGATGGACAAGTTGAAAGAAAGAACAAACGACTAGCGCAAAAGTGATCTGCTTTTTTTTTTTTTAAAGACGGTGGGGTGACCTCAATATACTCACTGGTGCTCCCAAAATACGTTTAAAAAAAACAAAACTGCAAAGATAGTATAACGTGTTCCTAAGAAGCAAACTTAGAAGTGATGGCTTTAATGCTGCTCTATTCTCAAATCCTAAACTCGCTGAGGGGAGCAGGAGAGCACACGGAGCTGAGAGGGGAGCTAGAGAGCACACGGGTCTGAGGGGAGCAAGAGAGCACACGGGGCTGAGAGGGGAGCAAGAGAGCACACGGGGCTGAGAGGGGAGCAAGAGAGCACACGGGGCTGAGAGGAGAGCAAGAGAGCAAAAGGGGCTGAGAGGGGAGCAGGAGAGCAAACGGGGCTGAGAGGGGAGCAGGAGAGCACACAGAGCTGAGAGGGGAGCTAGAGAGCACACGGGTCTGAGAGGGGAGCAAGAGAGCACACGGGTCTGAGAGGGGAGCAAGAGAGCACACGGGTCTGAGAGGGGAGCAAGAGAGCACACGGGGCTGAGAGGGGAGCAAGAGAGCACACTGGGCTGAGAGGTGAGCAAGAGAGCACACAGGGCTGAGAGGGGAGCAAGAGAGCACACGGAGCTGAGAGGGGAGCTAGAGAGCACATGGGCCTGAGCCGGAAGCAAGAGAGCACATGGGGCTGAGAGGGAAGCAGGAGAGCACACGGGCCTGAGAGGGGAGCTAGAGAGCACAAGGGTCTGAGAGGGGAGCAGGAGAGCACACGGAGCTGAGAGGGGAGCAAGAGAGCACACAGGCCTGAGACGGGAGCAAGAGAGCACACGGGGCTGAGAGGGTAGCAGGAGAGCACACGGGTGTGAGAGGGGAGCAGGAGAGCACACAGAGCTGAGAGGGGAGCTAGAGAGCACACGGAGCTGAGACGGGAGCTAGAGAGCACACGGAGCTGAGACTGGAGCTAGAGAGCACACAGGGCTGAGAGGGTAGCAGGAGAGCACACCGGTCTGAGAGGGGAGCAAGAGAGATCACAGAGCTGAGTTGGGAGCAAGAGAGCACACGGGTCTGAGAGGGGAGCAAGAGAGCACACAGGTCTGAGAGGGGAGCAAGAGAGCACACAGGACTGAGAGGGGAGCAAGAGAGCACACGGGGCTGAGAGGGGAGCAAGAGAGCACACGGAGCTGAGAGGGGAGCTAGAGAGCACATGGGCCTGAGACGGAAGCAAGAGAGCACATGGGGCTGAGAGGGTAGCAGGAGAGCACATGGGGCTGAGAGGGTAGCAGGAGAGCACACGGGGCTGAGAGGGGAGCTAGAGAGCACACAGCTCTGAGAGGGGAGCTAGAGAGCACACAGGTCTGAGAGGGGAGCAAGAGAGCACACGGGGCTGAGAGGGGAGCAGGAGAGCACACGGAGCTGAGAGGGGAGCTATTTCTAGCTGCATAATTTACTCACCATGCCGCATAATTTGGCTCTCCCCTGCCATATAACTCCAGTGGCCCTGAGGATAACCCAAATTCTTACACAACACCTCTTGAAAGAATGTAGTTTGAAAAAATGTTGGCAGCGTACTTCAGTTTTTCGTTTCAGTTCTTTCACTGAACTGCACTGAACACAACTGTCCGGAATTGTTCTCAATTCGGGACAGTTGTGTTCAGTGCAGTTCAGTGAAAGAAAACCCACTTGGTAACTTGTAAATCCGTCGATAGAATCGCAGCACCCCATCCGTGAGACATCCTGGCCAGCAACCTTACACCAAGTACACAAAAACATCACAAGCTCCCCTTCCCCACGACTGTGATGGACGCTGTGAGCGAGTGCCATTGTCTCAAGTCAGAACACAGTGAAAAGAGACTTCATTCCACTATAGTTTCTGCACAATAGAATACTCTTATTGTCCCCACCTTATACCATAATTGTACATGCCCCACACTGTGTTTTTCTGCCCCACAATATACCGCCATCACTCTTCTCCCACGCAATGCCTTTATTGGCCTATGTCACACTGTTGACCCTACGCTGTCCAGCAGCACTTTCATTCCAGTCTCCATGGTACTGTTATTGTGCCCACCTGAGACTACCATTGAAACGCACAAAAGATTTCCTGTTACGGTCCCAATCTCATACAATTTTAGGCACTGCCTCATGCTATACCATTGCCCCGATCTAACTCCCACCGTGTAACACTTTCATGCTTGGCTTCAAGGTGTACTCTGTGAGAAGTTGGCCTGGCCTATGCTGTCCACTAATTATAGTGGGCACCTTGCACCAGTCCAAACAACCCCTTATTGGAGATAGGTTAAAGACAACCTTTATTGAAAGCTATCCTAGTGGTAGCTATGGAGAGCAGCCTTCAGGCTAAGTCTTGAAGGAATGTAAAGCAGCTTGTTTTACCAGTCTATAATCTCTTGAGTGACCAAATGAAAGAGGACCACACCAGGTATATATTCAAAATATATGTATTTATTGCTAAACACACCCCTCTAGTCTCTTTATGAGGCTAGAGTTCGAAGTACATAAGTTATAAGTTAGTTATCTACAGTAATAGCACAAATACACGTTTGAGCCCTAGGGGCGTACCAAACCATATACCAATAAAGTGGTATAAGAACCACGACTGAGCTAGACACAAGGCCTAGAGCCTGTAGAAGTGCTTGGACCACAAGGAACCACCCAAGGTAGTGACACAGGGGACCCACGGGGGACGCGTGCAGTGTGAGAACACAGCCGCGAATCGCCGTTGACTTCTATGGGGAAAGTCGCGGTTGGAATTTTAAAGAAAAGGGACACTTAGAGGAGGACTTGGAGCAAACCCCTTTAGAACTGGGTCGTTCTAGAGTCTATACCCACGGGAGCACCGGAGTACTCGAGTTACCTCACCCAGGGAAGCCGGGTGCATAGGTGTCTTTCGGGGTCGGGTTTCGTCGTCGGTTTCAATGGCGATCTGCTGCAAAGTGCTGCTGGCGGCCAAGTCGAAAGTGTTCGGGTGGATCCAAAGGTGGATCGAAGATCTGAAGAACCTGAAAGCAGAGGGGACAGAGTCTGGGTCACTAGCCAGTGACCAGGAAGGCGATGAGCAGATGCCCACCGATGTCGAGTGCTTCAGGTAGGTTGACTGTCATCTTGACTCTTCAGCCACGAGGTCCAGGAGGCGTCGACGACGACCAGGAGCTGGATTCGAGCTGTCCCACGACGTCTGTCGATTGCAGGGGTATCGGCGACCGGATCGGACCCAACAAGCCTTGGCAACAGCAAGTCTTGTGGAAATGGAAGAAGGACGATGGTGCAGACCAGCAAGGTCTGTGGGACTCACCCAGCGAGGGTAAGTCAGGGCACGCCTGGAGCAACCAGGGAGCCCAAGCAGAAGAAGATTGGCCTTCGGGAGGGCCTACTAGCCAACGGACTAGCGACCGCGAAGGAGCCTCGAGTGGACGCACTTGGAGCTGGCTCACAGGACACTCGTGGAGTGGAGGCCAGTGATCTTCAGTGCAGTCGGTGCTGGAGGCTGGGGCTACTCGGAGCCCAAAGCACAACTTCGTGGGAGACCCAGAAGAGGATGCACTTGCAAATGCGATCGGTGTCCAGGGGTCATGGTTCCACGTTACCCACGACAGCTACGGGCCTCAGCTTTGCTGGGGACTCAGGGCAGCCTCGGGGAAGTCTGGAAATCCACCTCTGGTGATGCAAAGACTTCGGCGTCTGGCGGGAGCTTCAGCGATGCAGACCGGACAATTGCTTCTTTGGTGCCTGCCAAGCAGGGGAGTCACTCCTTGACCCCAAGGGAGATTCTTCAGTCCTCTAATCTTAAAGTAGAGCGTTGAAGGTCCAGGATTCTGTGTCAGAGTTTCGTCCAGGTAAATCTAAAGTCCTAAGGACTGGGTTCCTATACTTATACCAAGTTAGGGGGTTGGACATACTCTGGGGACCCACCTATGCGAGGGTCAGGGCAGAGGGGTGGTTACACCCCTTTCCCTTTGTCCAGTTTTGCGCCAGAGCAGCCCCTGAGCTGGTTTGAACTGGGGTATGTCCAGGGACACCAAATGTGCCCCCAGTGCAGGACTTCAAAGTACCAGAGAGTGCTCCCGCCCAGCCCCAATACACACTATCCTGTCTGGGGAGGTGGTTACGCCTCCCTGGGACAGGAAACCTATTGTCCAGGCCTCCCCTGCCGGAGTTTCGGTCAGCAGCAGGAGGCCAGACTCGTGTCTGTGGCAGCAGCATCCATTTTGTGATGCCAGGGCTTGGAAAGAAGTTACCGGGCAGGCCGGTGTGTACATGTCTCTCCCTCTAGAAGGGTGGAATGCTACCCCCGCCGCCAGAACTGGCGGGGGGGGTAGTATTCCAAGATGTTTGACACCAAACACGACATGTTTCCGTGCAGCCATCCCAAAGTTAGCATTTAACGCGAGGTTATAATACGCTTAAGAGTATATGGTCAGGCTGCACTACAAACAGCATCAGAGAAGGGTCTCCGAACGCTGCAGAGGGGCTCTGCTCATGCAGGGGCACCCTCTCACATAGGAACCAAGCACTCTGCCTTCAGGATTGATAAGGCCTGCCATAGGAGTGACTTATAGGTTTATATGTGTGTATGTATGTAGTGATATAGGTAGCCTATATCACAGTAAGGGGTGCATGCACCACCTTACCCAGGCTGCAGTAGCAGACCTGTGGTGTCATTTTGGATGGCCTTCCAGGGGTGGCACAATACATGCTGCAGCCCCTGGTAGGCCTCTGAGGTACCTATGCCCTGGGTACATAGTATACCATATACTAGGGACTTATAAGGGCACTCCAGATTCCAATCAGAGATGTGCCTAAGGCACATGGAAACCATTTTAGAGAGGAAGCAGCTAGGCTGGGGTTCTGATTAGCAGGGCCCCAGCCAGACTAAAGTCGAAAAACAGTGAAGCATCAGCAAAATGTGGGGGTACCCATGTGAAGCAGATCCTACTCTCCTACACAACCCCCCCCCGAACGTAGGGACATTAAACTAACCTTGCCCAGTTAAGTCTTCATGTTCTAAGTGGAAGTACCTAGAGAGTCCATCTGCATTGGCATGGTTACTCCCAGGTCTATGTTCCACTGTGAAGTCCATCCCCTGTAGGGAAATGGACCACCTAAGCAGTTTGGGGTTTTCACCCTTCATTTGTTTTAGCCATAAGAGGGGCTTATGGTCTGTTTGTACAAGGAAGTGAGTACCAAACAAGTATGGCCTCAACTTCTTCAGAGCCCAGACCACAGCAAAGGCCTCCCTCTCAATGGCTGACCAACGTTTCTCTCTAGGGGTCAGCCTTCTGCTAATAAAAGCTACTGTCTGATCCTGACCTTCATCATTCAATTGTGACAGTACAGCCCCTACCCCCAATTCAGATGCATCTGTTTGGACAATGAACTTCTTGGAGTAATCAGGACTCTGTAGAATGGGAGCAGTGCACATGGCCTGCTTTAGGTCATCAAATGCCTTTTGACAGCTAACTGTCCACTGAACCTTTTTGGGCATTTTCTTGGAAGTTAAGTCATTCAGGGGTGTCACTATTGATCCATACCCCTTGACAAATCTCCTATAGTACCCAGTCAGGCCTAAAAGGCTCTCACCTGAGTCTGGGTAGTTGGAGCAGTCCAGTCCATGATGGTCTGGATCTTGCTCTGCAGTGGTTGAACCTGGCCTCCACCCACAAGGTGGCCCAGGTACACAACCTGACTCTGCCCTATCTGGCACTTGGTGGCCTTGATAGTCAGGCCTGCTTTCTGCAGGGCCTGCAAAACATTTCTGAGGTGGACCAGGTGATCCTCCCAGGTGGAGCTAAAGACAGCAATATCATCTAGATATGCTGCACTATAGGCTTCCAGACCTGTAAGGACTGTATTCACCAACCTCTGAAAAGTGGCAGGTGCATTCTTCAGACCAAAGGGCATCACCACAAATTGATAATGCCCACTAGGGGTTGAGAATGCTGTCTTTGGCTTTGCATCATCAGCTAGTCTGATCTGCCAGTAGCCAGCTGTCAGGTCAAATGTGCTTAGATACTTGGCTGAGGCCAAAGTGTCTATTAGCTCATCTGCCCTAGGTATTGGATGGGCATCAGTCCTAGTGACTGCATTGAGACCCCTGTAGTCCACACAAAACCTCATCTCTCTTTTCCCACCATTGGTGTGAGGTTTTGGCACAAGGACCACTGGACTAGCCCAAGGGCTATCTGAGGGTTCAATAACTCCCAAATCCAACATCTTCTGGACTTCTGTCCTGATACAGTCCCTGACATGGTCAGGTTGCCTATAAATCTTATTTTTAATAGGCAGACTGTCCCCAGTGTCCACTTCATGAGTGCACCAGGTGGTCTGACTGGGTGTCAGTGAGAATATGTGCCTGAACTGATTGAGCACCTGTCTGCAATCAGTTTGCTGCTGGGCAGTGAGGCTGCCTGCCAAGGCTACACCATCCACTGACCCATCATCAGGGTTCTGTGAGAGCAGGTCAGGGAGTGGGTCACTCTCTTCCTCCTGTCCCTCATCAGTAGCCATGAGCAAGCCCATGTCTGCCCTGTCCACATATGGTTTTAACCTGTTGACATGGAGAACCCTGTGGGGACTCCTGGGTGTTCCTAGGTCTACTAAATAGGTAACCTCACCCTTCTGTTCAACAATGGTATGGGGTCCACTCCATTTGTCTTGGAGAGCTGCTGGGGCCACTGGCTCCAACACCCACACCTTCTGTCCTGGCTGGTAAACAGTCAGCACAGCCTTTGGTCATGCCAGGCTTTTTGAAGTTCCTGGCTAGCCTCAAGGTTTTTAGTTGCCTTTTTCATGTACTCAGCCATCCTGGAGCGGAGACCAAGTACATAGTCCACTATGTCTTGCTTTGGGGGCTTGAGAGGTAACTCCCATCCTTCCTTCACCAAGCACAATGGACCCCTGACAGGGTGACCAAACAAAAGTTCAAAAGGGCTGTAGCCAACCCCTTTTGAGGCACCTCCCTGTATGCAAATAAAAGGCAGGGCAAGAGTATGTCCCATCTTCGCCTAAGCTTTTCTGGGAGCCCTTTAATCATGCCCTTCAAGGTTTTGTTGAATCTCTCAACTAAACCATTGCATTGTGGGTGATAGGGTGTGGTGAACTTGTAAGTCACTCCACACTCCTTCCACATTGCTTTCAAGTATCCAGACATAAAGTTAGCACCCCTGTCTGATACAACCTCCTTAGGGAAGCCCACTCTTGAGAAAATTCCCAGGAGGGCTCTTGCCACCACAGGTGCTGTAGTGGTCCTAAGGGGAATAGCCTCTGGGTACCTGGTGGCATGATCCACTACCACCAGGATAAACCTGTGCCCAGATGCTGTTTGGGGATCCATGGGACCAACAATGTCAATCCCCACCCTCTCAAAGGGAACCCCCACCACAGGTAGTGGTATCAGGGGGCCTTTGTAGTGCCACCTGCCTTGCCACTGGCCTGGCAGGTTACACAGGAGCGACAAAACTCCTTGGTGTCTTCAGACATGTGGGGCCAGTGAAAGTGAGGGACAATTCTGTCCCAAGTCTTGTTCTGGCCCAGGTGACCTGCTAAGGGAATGTCATGGGCTAGGGTCAATAGGAAGCCCCTGAACTTCAGAGGTATAACCAACCTCCTGGTGGCACCAGGCTTGGGGTCTCTACACTCTGAGTACAAGAGTCCATCATCCCAATACACTGTATGGGGACCACTAGCTTTCCCAGCAGCCTCAGCAGCAGCTTGCTGTCTGAGGGGTTCAAGAGAGGGGCAGCTCTGCTGCTCCTGGCTCAGATCTGCCCTGGAAGGGCCCCTGTCCCCAAGAACTCAACCTGGTCAGGTTCAAGCTCCTCTGGGACAGTTCCTTCCTCAGGACTGAGATCATCCCCCTCAAGAGACTGATCTTCCTTCTGAGCCAAGGGGGAAGGCACTGCCTTTACCCTACTACTCCTCTTCTTGGAGGGCACTTGGTCCATTATTCCAGAATCCAAGGCCTGTTCAGTGTTAGACATTTTGGCTTGTGACCTGGTCACAGCAAACACATCTGCAGGGATGCCCAGCATTTCTGCATGGGTCCTGAGCTCCACTTCTGCCCAAGCTGAAGTTTCTAAATCATTGCCAAGCAAGCATTCAACTGGTAGGTCTGCACTTACCACAACCTTCTTAAGGCCAGTTACCCCTCCCCAGGAGAAGTTAACAACTGCCAGAGTATGGTCTGTTCTGACATTGCTAGCATTGGTCACTTGGTACATTTCACCAAGTATAATCTGCCCAGGATCCACAAGGTCTTGTGTCACCATGGTGACACTTGCCCCTGTGTCCCTAAATGCCAAAGCCTCTTTTCCATTGATTAAGGGCTGTTGCCTGTACTTGCCCAGATTACTGGGACTCACAGAGGAGGTCAAATCCATGCATCCATCACAGACTAGGACAGCCTGAGTGAGTTCTCTGACTAGGTCAGAGCTCATCTCTTTACCCAGGGTCAACCCTACTAAACCCTTGGCCTGTGTAGTCCCACCACCAACTGTAACTGCACTAGGGGGAGCAGGTGCCTTAGGGGCATTGGTGGGGGCTGGAGTAGAGTCTTTGGACTTGGTGCAATCACTGGTCCAGTGGGTCTTTTGCTTACAGACCTTGCACCATGGTTTCTTTTGGCCTTTTCCCTTGTTAGACTGTGAATCCCCACCTGAAGAAGATTTTTGGGGGCCTTGTGAAGACTTTTGGTCTTTACCCTTCTCCCCACCCTTATCAGAGTTTTTAGAATCTTGCTTCTTAGGGTCACCACCTTGGTTCTGTACCTTCTGCCTCACCCTGGTTCTGACCCATTTGTCTGCCTTCTTTCCCAATTCTTGGGGAGAGGTCAGATCAGAGTCCACCAGGTGCTGATGCAACAGCTGATTTTGACAATTATTAAGAATCTGCTCCCTCATGATAAGATTGTACAATCCTGTGAAGTCACATACCTTACTGCCCAATAACCAACCTTCCAGAGCCTTGGCAGAACAATCAACAAAGTCCACCCAGTCTTGAGTCTGTGCTTTTTGGGTATCTCTGAACTTTAACCTGTATTGTTCAGTGGTTAGGCCAAACCCATCAATCAGAGCACTCTTTAAGACTGTGTATTTATCAGCATCCTCCTCTCTAACAGTGAGGAGCTTATCTCTACCTTTGTCTGCAAAGGAGAGCCACAAGATTGCTGCCCACTGCTCCTGAGGGACCCTCTGTACTTTACAGGCCCTCTCCAGTGCAGTTATCCATTTGTGGATGTCATCCCCACTCTGGTAGGGAGGGACAATCTTGCTCAGGTTTCTATGGTCATAAGACCTTTCCCTATCTCTGGGGAAATTGCTGCCACCATGGGACTCTAGTCCCATCTTTTTCTCTCTTTGTAGAGATCTAGGGACTCCCTGTCTATAGCCAACTGCTGTTTTCTGAGCTCAAGCTGGGCTTGCTCATACTGAATCAGTCTCTTTCTCCTGTCATGAGAGGATTCTCTCCTATGAGAAGAGACAGAGGTCCCTATTGAGGTGTCAGAGTGGTTAGACTCCTGAGAAGGAGATCTATCCCTTCTTGGCACACTCTCAACTCTTCCTGGGGGGACAAAGGTGAGGTCATCCTGATCCTCCCCTTCATCCACAGGAATAGCTGGGTTTTCCAGGTCAAGGTCATTGTCACCTTCCTGGCCAGTTTCAGAGGGGGGGCCTGGGTTTCTTCACCCCTGACCCCTTCCTCATTTTCTGCCCCACCCTCTCTGCCTACCCCTTCAGACCCTAGGGGCCTGCTGAGATCATCAGCTAGTAGCACCTCTCTGAGGTGTTGGGTGCTGGCACTTTTGCCTGCCTTCAGCTTCCTAGTATTGCATAATGCTCTCAATTCCAAGAATGGGAGTTTATCATACTTGGAGGGAAGAAGCCCACTGGCTTCTGGCAAGGACTCACTGGGTCCTGGCTTTGAAGACATTACTAGTGAGGTGTGGTGTATGCACTACCTACTCTAGTGTGGCCTACTAAACTCTCTTGAGTTGTAGAAAGGGTGTGCTATCCCTTAACACACAACTCTAAGTTCAGTAGAACTTACTGTATACTAAGCTTGATTTATATGTACCTTAGGTACCCTTAGTGGTTTTCAGTTGATCAATTCAATTGAGATTATCTGGTAAAACAATAGCAAGCTGGAATCCCACACGCTGCACACCAATGTGAGAAGTTGGCCTGGCATATGCTGTCCACTAATTATAGTGGGCACCTTGCACCAGTCCAAACAACCCCTTATTGGAGATAGGTTAAAGACAACCTTTATTGAAAGCTATCCTAGTGGTAGCTATGGAGAGCAGCCTTCAGGCTAAGTCTTGAAGGAATGTAAAGCAGCTTGTTTTACCAGTCTATAATCTCTTGAGTGACCAAATGAAAGAGGACCACACCAGGTATATATTCAAAATATATGTATTTATTGCTAAACACACCCCTCTAGTCTCTTTATGAGGCTAGAGTTCGAAGTACATAAGTTATAAGTTAGTTATCTACAGTAATAGCACAAATACACGTTTGAGCCCTAGGGGCGTACCAAACCATATACCAATAAAGTGGTATAAGAACCACGACTGAGCTAGACACAAGGCCTAGAGCCTGTAGAAGTGCTTGGACCACAAGGAACCACCCAAGGTAGTGACACAGGGGACCCACGGGGGACGCGTGCAGTGTGAGAACACAGCCGCGAATCGCCGTTGACTTCTATGGGGAAAGTCGCGGTTGGAATTTTAAAGAAAAGGGACACTTAGAGGAGGACTTGGAGCAAACCCCTTTAGAACTGGGTTGTTCTAGAGTCTATACCCACGGGAGCACCGGAGTACTCGAGTTACCTCACCCAGGGAAGCCGGGTGCATAGGTGTCTTTCGGGGTCGGGTTTCGTCGTCGTTTTCAATGGCGATCTGCTGCAAAGTGCTGCTGGCGGCCAAGTCGAAAGTGTTCGGGTGGATCCAAAGGTGGATCGAAGATCTGAAGAACCTGAAAGCAGAGGGGACAGAGTCTGGGTCACTAGCCAGTGACCAGGAAGGCGATGAGCAGATGCCCACCGATGTCGAGTGCTTCAGGTAGGTTGACGGTCATCTTGACTCTTCAGCCACGAGGTCCAGGAGGTGTCGACGATGACCAGGAGCTGGATTCGAGCTGTCCCATGAAGTTTGTCGATTGCAGGGGTGTCGGCGACCGGATCGGACCCAACAAGCCTTGGCAATGGCAAGTCTCGTGGAAATGGAAGAAGGACGATGGTGCAGACCAGCAAGGTCTGTGGGACTCACCCAGCGAGGGTAAGTCAGGGCACGCCTGGAGCAACCAGGGAGCCCAAGCAGAAGAAGATTGGCCTTCGGGAGGGCCTACTAGCCAACGGACTAGCGACCACGAAGGAGCCTCGAGTGGACGCACTTGGAGCTGGCTCACAGGACACTCGTGGAGTGGAGGCCAGTGATCTTCGGTGCAGTCGGTGCTGGAGGCTGGGGCTACTCGGAGCCCAAAGCACAACTTCGTGGGAGACCCAGAAGAGGATGCACTTGCAAATGTGATCGGTGTCCAGGGGTCACGGTTCCACATTACCCACGACAGCTACGGGCCTCAGCTTTGCTGGGGACTCAGGGCAGCCTCGGGGAAGTCTGGAAATCCACCTCTGGTGATGCAAAGACTTTGGCATCCAGCGGGAGCTTCAGCGATGCAGACCGGACAATTGCTTCGTTGGTGCCTGCCAAGCAGGGAGTCACTCCTTGACCCCAAGGGAGATTCTTCAGTCCTCTAATCTTAAAGTAGAGCGTCAAAGGTCCAGGATTCTGTGTCATAGTTTCGTCCAGGTAAATCTAAAGTCCTAAGGACTGGGGTCCTATACTTATACCAAGTTAGGGGGTTGGACATACTCTGGGGACCCACCTATGGGAGGGTCAGGGCAGAGGGGTGGTTACACCCTTTCCCTTTGTCCAGTTTCGCGCCAGAGCAGGGGCTGGAAGCCCCTGAGCCAGTTTGAACTGGGGTATGCACAGGGACACCAAATGTGCCCCCAGTGCAGGACTTCAAAGCACCAGAGAGTGCTCCCGCCCAGCCCCAATACACACTATCCTGTCTGGGGAGGTGGTTACACCTCCCTGGGACAGGAAACCTATTGTCCAGGCCTCCCCTGCCGGAGTTTCGGTCAGCAGCAGGAGGCCAGACTCGTGTCTGTGGCAGCGGCATCCATTTTGTGATGCCAGGGCTTGGAAAGAAGTTACCGGGCAGGCCGGTGTGTACATGTCTCTCCCTCTAGAAGGGTGGAATGCTACCCCCGCCGCCAGAACTGGCGGGGGGTAGTATTCCAAGATGTTTGACACCAAACACGACATGTTTCCGTGCAGCCATCCCAAAGTTAGCATTTAACGCGAGGTTATAATGCGCTTAAGAGTATATGGTCAGGCTGCACTACAAACAGCATCAGAGAAGGGTCTCCGAACGCTGCAGAGGGGCTCTGCTCATGCAGGGGCACCCTCTCACATAGGAACCAAGCACTCTGCCTTCAGGATTGATAAGGCCTGCCATAGGAGTGACTTATAGGTTTATATGTGTGTATGTATGTAGTGATATAGGTAGCCTATATCACAGTAAGGGGTGCATGCACCACCTTACCCAGGCTGCAGTAGCAGACCTGTGGTGTCATTTTGGATGGCCTTCCAGGGGTGGCACAATACATGCTGCAGCCCCTGGTAGGCCTCTGAGGTACCTATGCCCTGGGTACATAGTATACCATATACTAGGGACTTATAAGGGCACTCCAGATTCCAATCAGAGATGTGCCTAAGGCACATGGAAACCATTTTAGAGAGGAAGCAGCTAGGCTGGGGTTCTGATTAGCAGGGCCCCAGCCAGACTAAAGTCGAAAAACAGTGAAGCATCAGCAAAAAGTGGGGGTACCCATGTGAAGCAGATCCTACTCTCCTACATACTCTTACTGTCAACGTCTGATAACACCATTAATCTGCCCCCACACTATGACCTGCTTGTATGTTCTATGACATGAAGAGTGTGAGGTCCAGCTCGCTGCTAAGAGAAAACAAGAATAACCAGAGGCTGCCGGGGCAGGCACCATGATTAAAACAGGGCATGTCTGCAGTGCGAGACGGAGCCCAACAGCTGCAGCCAAGCTTATGGAATGAGAGCTTCGCCATCAGTGCCAGGGGAGGAGGGGGAGGGGCGCTGTGTGGGGGAAACAGAGGAAGCGAGGCAGGAGGGAAGATCGGTGATATATACACAAGGAAATTAAAAGAGAACAGGAGGCCCAGTGCAGACAGAGGGTGCGAGGAAAGAGGAAGGGTGTAACTCCGAGAAACGGAGCACATCAGTGGGTGCCAATGGATGGGTAGACAGTGGGAGGGCAGTGCGGAGCAAGGAAACGGGAGAAAAGCGTTTTTAGAGTGAGAGGCTCGATAACAAAAGAAAAGAAGGGGAGGGGAGGCAAACAGGAAAGAGAGAGTGAGACAGACACCTAGCGAATTATCCAGGGAAGTGTTTAGAATTTTAATGTTTTTATTACTCGCGTGTTTGTAACCCCACTGAACACAGGACTGACTTTATAAAAAAGCAAGCGGCAGTGAGAGCCCACAAGCACACTACTGGCCCCGCAGGGAGGGGCGGCTCGGGGTTCCTCGGGGTGCGTGGTGTCAAATAGGTGATCATCTTTTGCCTTCCCACCCTTTGCATGTGCTTCTTGTTTCCACTTCCTCCTGCTGGAGTGGGAGGGTCGCAGCTTCCCGCTGCAGTGCCTGAGTCATGATTAACAGAGAGCGCCATTAAATAAAAGAAATGGTGCTGCTTATACACACATGCACGAAAAAAAGTACGCGTTGTTATGGCAACCTTTCTTTAAGATGTGTATCTTGAAATTTAGCATTCAGAACACATCCACGATTCCCTTAAAGCCTCCCCGACGTAAAGGGTATTTGTCTTACGTGTGCGTTTCCAGCTGCGCAGCAGGCTGTGCGGCGACCCGGGGTGTCTTCTCTAGGTTTAGATCTTTTTTCAGTTTAGAATAATGACCTGCATGGAAATGGGGCGGAACTCAAAGACAAACAAGCGCTAATTTGCTAGCTTTACTGATACAACAGTGCCTTTCGACGAGGTGCACAGAGGCTAGGGGGGAGGGCAGGCTTCCCATCCACAGAAGGTAGTTAACGAGGAGAAAGACCCAGCCTTTGCAACTGGAAGCAGTGTGCCGCGGCAAAGCGCGATGAGTGGCTTTCATTTCAAGAACATTTACTCTGAGACGCGCGAAAGTGAAAGCAACTAAAAAAAGGAGCGGGGGCGAGCGAGCGCGGCAGCCTGCTGAGCTGACCACACGCTCGTGCATCGTGCCTGAAACGTGCGGGTAACCGCAGGGAAAAGGCCATTGTGCACGAGCGTGTGGTCAGCTTTCAAAAGCCCACTACATAAAGTCTTCGCCAGAAGCAGCACTTGCGCGCTACTCTAGGCTCGACCTAAAAAAGGGTTGCGTTCAAGGCACTTGCTTGGCACATAAAGCGTTGTACAGTCAAGACCTGATTACCTTACAAGGAAATTTAGGTGGTTTCAACCAAAAAGAAGACTGATATATGCTGCCCTATATTCAGTTGCTGTCCCCAGGATAAAGAAAGTCTCTTGGCCGCAGCTTTGTGTATTCCACCTGCCAGCTATGGAATAAACTGCCATTACATCTCAAAAGTCAGTTGAATCTTTTTAGCTTTTGTAAACAGCTGGATTCTTGGCTGTTTTCTCTTTCATCTTCACCCCATAAGGCCTTTGGTTAGTTTGTCTTAGGTTTCTTATCGCCAAGACGCCCTTGGGTATTCCTGCGCTCTAGAAAAATTTAAATCAAATTGAATCCCTGGTGTTATGTTTTCTAACATGTTCTATGTGTGCAATTCCTGGTGAATCAGGTCCTTCCATTACAATATGGTGCTATCCCTAGCAACTGATGATCTGTCTTGTGTATCACAAGGATCAATACTGGCCTTAAAGCAAACCACGCTGGGCTTTTGATTGCTATTCTAGGGTGGTGGCCCTACTTGGCAAGATGATCACCATCCGTCATCTGATGGTCACAAACTGACATCGTGGTGCCATGGACGAGGTGACGTGCGTCATAAACACACGTCATCCGCAGAACCCCGAACTCAATACTATCCCTTCCTCATTCCTGACACTAGCTCTGCCCATCCCAGACCATGACCTGTTCTGAGACTAACCTTCCCTTCACAAACCCTGGCCCTGATGCTGCACCTCTATGATGTCACCAATGTAGTCACTATTATTGGGGCAATGCTGGGTGTGGTACAAGCAGCTGATGGAGCATGAATATTTAAGAATGATTTTGCTCGGTCAAATCCTGCTCATTGCGTGTAAATTACTAAAACATCCTCTGAAACACATGACTAACATTGTGTCTTGTTGAACACTGAGAGTTTTTTAAAAACTGCATCGTAAAAGCATGCAGAAGGGTCGCAAACTGGTGAAACTGAGAGATTCACTACAGAGAGAGAAAAACTACTAATGTGTTATGATAATAATGTGAAAAGTAATAATAAAATTGGGGAATTTCTAGCAAAATATGATTTGAAAAGATTGCTCTATTGAAATGTGTTTTGCTATGCTTCTCAAAACGTAAATCTGAAACTGCAAAGAGAAACTGTCTGTTTATTAATGAAATATGATTAGACTATGCTTATGAAAATAGTGAAATGATAGATATATTAGATTCTTATATGTTTATGTTTTCTTCAAGTATTTTAAAGTTAACTTGTTTTTGGTTTTTTATGTAGGCCTCAAAAATGTATTATGTCTCTCCATTGTAGGCCTTAGAGAAATGTATTTTGTCTTTCATTATTTCCTTCGAAATAGAATAAAATGTTGAATTGATTGCTCTGGTTACAAGTATTATCACTGAAGTTTCTTTCTTACAGTCTGAATATCCTCCCTCTATGAATATATGTGACAACTTTGTTGCAAGCTAACTCGGAAGCAAGCGCGTGGACATGTTGAGTTGCAAGTGTACTTCCTATTTGCCAGGTGAAATTAAATATTGTACATTCTTAGAAGACTGGAGACAGAGAACAAAGGCATTACGTGTAGGTTCCGGACGATTTGGGCTGAAGAATGATCATTCCACGATCACACCATGGATCTCAACCAATAGAACCATGTAAAACTTTGCAAGAAGCTACATTTGGGGGCTGAAATTGTGAACATTTTGAGGTATAAAAACTTTGTGGGAAAAGTATGTGTGCGGCTACTTTTCCTTGCAATTCATGGGCATGACATGCTGTCGGTATAAACTCTGACTATCCTGAACTGAACCCTCCTGATTTCCCTGCACTTCCGTGGTTGGTGAAGTTGAGCAGGCTAAACCTTTTGGCTAAAGGGTTAATTATTCCAGACTATTGCACTCTGTGCATTAGTCAACCTTTGCGTCTCAGTCCTGATAATCTACGACTGAATTTTGGTTCGTATTTGTTCTGAAATTGCATACTGAATTTGCAATGCATGATTATTTTTTCTCTTTCTCTCTCCTCACGCCAGTTATTTGATTTATGATGTATTTTGCTTTAAGCTGTGATTGTATTGTGATTTTACCTGTATTGAATTGAGAAACCATGTACAAAAAATATGAATGTGTTTTTGTGTATTGACCACTCATGTTGATGATTAGATAAAAGTGCCTTGATAACCATACTGAGTTTGTTTTACTTATTGATGAATATTATTGACAAGATATGGTTATTGATTATTGTTGTTAGATAGGCATTTCTTCATTACAGGTCCTCCTGAAGGAATGGCATCCGTCTCTAATTATCTGAGTCCCTATTAGCTCTTACAAAGATCTATCGGAGGACCTCATGATTTGTAAGTGGATGTAGAGTTTTTATGGGCCCATACTCTGTGTTGTTGTGAATTATATTACTGAGATTAAGATTAAAGTTTATGGTGTGGTGGGTAACTGGAGTCTGAGCCCACAAAATTTGACACCGCTTCCGCTGGATCAGTTTTCTGGTAACATAATCGGATGGTTATTTTGACTAAAATATACTAGGTAATGAAGAGACAGAGTTAAAGACATTGACAGATAATAGATATCCGTACCTTTATGTTCTATGTTGTGGTCCGTCGTTGACCTTAATGGAAGTAACGGGTCTGTCGTTGGCCTAAGATCCCGGGATAAAGCCTGAGGGCGGTCTTAGTGTGGCATACACTAAGCGTGTTGTCTGCTGTGTAAGGGAATAAAATTTTGAAGTATGACAAGAAAGAATTTTTGAGGATGCTTTAGAAAACGGATCTGGAGAACGTTTGAAGATTTTAATTTAAGTGAGGGCGAAATCGCGCTGGTCGAGATTTTGCTGGAAGCAAAAGAAATTCTCATATGGTGTGGTTCTATTGTTTTCTTTTTAGTTGAGCAGACAAGTTGTTTTATGTTGTTTGTTTTGTTAAAGACTTTGAAAAATGCAGATGCTGACTTGTTAAAGGGAGGGTCAGTCGCAGGAGCTAAGCTGACGTCACTTGGTGCTGCGCTGGTATTGGACGGTTGGTGTGAATTCGTCACAAGGTGCCACGCTGGTATAGGTTAGTTGGTGTGAGTCGCGTTGGTATTGGACAGCAAGACTGGTTTTGATTGGTGGTAAGGAATCATAACACGGAAAGGAAGTTGTTGAAAATGTTTCTCGTAAAAAGTTTGATTTTTAGCATAGAAGATCATGAAGTTTTTTAAATTGTTGAAAACCTTGTTTAGTAAAGATGAGCCCATACCTATTAGAGGAGGAGTTCCTGTGGCTCCTGAAGGAACCCCTGCTTCATACTTGTCATTAGAATGGGACCTTTAATCCTAGAATTTTAGAAAATTTAAGGAAACAAATGAATAATTTGAGCCCAAATCCTAGACCTATGCAGTATGGAGCTCTTGAAGAATGGGAACATGAGGCATACAAAAGAGAGAAGAGAAAGGTATCAGACTAAGTACAAGAATACTGTGAGTAGATATTCAGGGGCAAAGTGGGATGCCCAGAAGAAAATGTGGAGAAAAGATATAGCTGAAGGAACGCAAATGTTTCCAGTTATGATAGCTGAGTTTGGTGAGGGAGAGAAATGCAAAGAGAAAAGGAGGAATGTTGAGGAGTCAAAGACTAAAAATACTGGGTTAGTTGTTGAAGGAACTGATGATATAGATGATGATTGTTTGAATGAGTTAATGATGAATAGACCTCCACCTTATCATGAAGAACAGAATAATGTGGAGTCGGTATATTTTTCAAGTGCCCCAATAGTGCATGCAGAGTTAACACAAGAGCAGAATCAGGGTCCAGTTAGAGAAGAATTGACGAGAAGGATGACACCAATGAACGCAGATACTTTGTCAGTTCCAGTAACTATTGGTCCTGTTGTTCCATTATATAATTATGGACAAGGAGTTTCAAAAGTACATAATTTTCTGACCCCACAATTGTGTCTCTTGGGCTATGTTAAAGCGGTACCACCCGGGCAGCGTAAGTTGCTGACTTTGCTACTACTCCTGGCCAAGCGGCGCGTGGCGATGCACTGGGGCAAACAACACTCACCCACCACCACCTCTTGGATATTAGATGTCACATTTTGCCAAGAACAACTCAATATCTATTGGGAGCTCTTACCTCTGTCCTCCCGACCCAAAGATATTTGGAGTCCGTTTCTTGCATGGCTGTCCTCTCGCGGCACAGACACTACTCAAACTCCAAAAGCCAATTGAACTGTGTTTCATATGTGTCCTTTCTACTTTTCGTTTGTGATCATTTGTTGGCACGGTGTTTCGCCATTGATTTTTTCCTTTTATTTGCTCAGCTCTCAGATAGCTGTTTCATGCCGCAAGCTCACGTATAGATCATTCTGGCGTTGTAACTTTGTTATTGTATTTCCAAGATGCTACCTCGTTTTTTTTTCTTTGTATTCTGTTTTGATTCATTCAACATATCACTTCTTATGTTACAATATTGTAGCAATCCTGTTATACGATGTATATGACCTTTTTTCAAATGCCAATAAAAACAATTAAAAAAAAAAAAAAAAAAGTACATAATTTAACAATATCCAATAGAAATATGAGCGTGGGTAGTCAAAGGTTGGATGAGAATAGTGGAACAAATGTAAGTGCTGTTACAAGAGAAGAGTTAGAACCATTAATTCATAGTTCAGAAAATTCAGCAGAAACACCAAAAAGAGGTGTACATATAAATCCAAAAAGTATGTTGCAGATGGAAAGATGGATGACTCCATCATCAGGAGGGGTCAAAAACAGGTGGAATTAGTGAAGAGAATCAGAGATCAGGTACATCTTTAGGTCCTTCCCCAGAAGAAATAGATGAGTGGATAAAAGAAATAGCACCTGGTTGAAGTATACAGAATAATTCTTTGAGTATAGATGTGAGCAGATTAAATGTGGAATTAGAAGAAATGATTCTGGGAACAATTAGTCCAGAAAGGTTAGGTAAATATCGAGATGAAGAATTGCTTTTTATGTGTAAAGACATTACACGGAAAGCGAGAAACACGCATGAGAAATTTGCTGAGATTGCACAAACATATGGAGTTGACATAGAGAAGTCTAAAGCTTTACAGAAGACATATCGATTGGATTTCAGTGACAAAGATTTTGAGAGCTTGAATGTTTCAGGAAAACGGTTGCAGATCAAAGAGTTAGTTAACACTCTAAAGCGTTGGGGTGAAGTGGATCAACGGGAATGCATATGGGCAAAAAGGAAAGTGCATACAACAGTAGCTTCAGTGTCTTTATCACTGTATCCTGTGAGGGAGACTGAAACTGATGTAGTAAATGCAACGGTATATCCTATGAGAGTGGTACCAGGAGGTGGGTTTGTTCATGTCCCATGCTCAAGGCAGGATATATTATCATTTACAAATGATTTTCCCAGGTTGAGAAAGAAGCCAGTGGAATGGTATACACAGGTGGAAAGGTTTGTCAAAGTTTCGAATGTTTTATGGAAAGATTTGGATGGCTTGTTTGATATTGTAGTTACGACTGATTTATGGGTTGAGTGTAAAATTGCTGTAGATTGGCCAAAAGAAGAATATCCAAGAGATCCAAAGACAGGAGCCCCATCAGAAGAGGTTATGGAAAAATATAATCAGGTTATTACGTATTTGAAGGGGAAAATTTCACCAAAAGAAACAGATTGGGTGAAAATAGACAGGACTACTCAAGAGTTGAAAGAGTCAGTTCATGCATATTATGAGAGGCTTTCACAGGTGTTTAAACAATACAGTGGTATTGAGAATGTTTCTGAGAAAGATATGGGACATTTTGTATATCGGTTCGTGTATGGATTAAGGCCAGAAATAAGTGCCATGATTCAGCAGCATTTGATTTGTTGGCAAAGCAAATCGATTGACGAAATTCTTCGTTATGCCAAATACTGTGGTGATGATGTTGATTCACGTCATAAAAAGTTGAAAGAGAAATTGATGTTGGCTCAGATGAAAGCAGCAAAGAAAGGAGGATTTATGAATATGAATACGGATTTTGCAGGAGTTTATCAAGGAAATGGTCAGACTACTACAGGTATGAGTGGTGTAGTCAACAAAAAAATTGGAGCAAAAGAGGGAATATAACCAGGTCGCCATCCACTCACTAAATCCATACAAAAATGACCTGGTTAAGCAGAACACTTTAAATCCTTGTAACTTATATTAAGCGGGTATTGTATACTCCTAGGTTTGGCTATGCTAACTGATCCAGTCATGCTGACCTCCTAACTGTGAGAGAAGTCAGAAAGTGCCTCACGTAAGCACCATCCATTGCGCTGCAGGTTGGTACTCACCCGTTTGCTCGTTCTGTTATCATTGGCAACTTTCTTGACAGAAAGAAAAAGAGGTGTTGTCTAACTCTCAGGCTCATGTGAAATGGTGTTGAAATGATAACGTGTAGATAATAGTGTCATCTATCAACCGTCTAAACCCCGCAGTGTGAAGAAAAGTGAATAAATATCCAAGTTAAAAATGAGTTGTGAACAACTATTCCATACATTCTTTATTTTAATAGTGTCCACACTCAGGTTAAAAGAAACAGCATGTTTAGACCATTTTGGCTGGAACAGCTGACATGTTTTATTGCCTACAAAATGTTTGGCAATTTCATCAGGGCACAGCGACGCATCTCCACCTCACTGATGCTTTAAATCTGTAGTGGTTGATAAACACAATATAAGAAAGAATGATAGTGCCAGAGACAAAGAAAAACAAAAGTTGTAAAATAGTTATCATGTGTTGACATTCCCAAATTACAAAACATCTCACATTGTGTAACTTGACCAAATGACATAGTTACCAGGAGGTTGCCAGTTGGACTCCTACCAGCATCTCACCCGGGGGGCTAAAATTTGGCCTCCCCCACAAAGACAATTGCAGCCAACAACAGCGTACCTTCGAATGGACACAAATATCACTTCACTGTCCTCATCGTGATAATGTAATGATCAAAAATCTTATTACACCTCCAGTATCATTAAATTATTAAGAGCCTCAAGGCGAATTCAGGATTGTATGCCATTCAAATTTCAAAAGCACAATACTTAAGGTACATCTTTGTTTATAAAAAGGGGAAACGTGGGAGATGGACCAAATATATACAATATTGCATATTACATAGGAATCCCCGTTGATTATCCCGCTATTAAATGAAATGCAATGAGCGTCCCACTCACCTGCTAGTTGTAACAAGACTCAGCGTATCGTATCATCATCCACAAAAGATCGCAGGCAGTCGCCCGCAATGAAACGGCCTCCTCACTTACCGCTAAGCCGATGGTACACGCTCAAATGCTCCACGGGCGCCGAAGAGTCAAGTGTCCTATGAAGTACCAGACCGCGACCCGGAAGTCGGTTGGAGGTCCCTCCCTCTCCCCTGGATGGAAACAAACAGCATGGCAGCCAATTGGTGACCGCGGGCAAGAGGGGAATATTTTTCCGTATTCCGAGGTCACCACAAACACAAATAGCGTTCATAGCGGGCGCCATCTTTTAGTAGTATATATTCATATAGACTACATTTCATGATACCGGGTGACAAGTTACTCTTCCAACACAACTAACATTGTCAGGGTACAAGAGCTTGTACTTCTAAACTATACCACAATATACAAGTACAGTATCTCAACATACGCCTAATTTACACAAAACGGAAGATGGCACAGAATAGCACATCTTATTTCAACCAATGTATGGAACTAATTCACTATTTCTAGAGTCACTGATTTAGGTCCCAATATACAACAACTGATATTATTGTGATGTTGCTTCTCCTAGATGGTGTCATCGAGTATTTAAAGAATTTAAAGAAAGAAAAGGAACCACCCCCAACCTCAATTTCAGGCATAATCCTACAATGAAAGATATCGTCTAGAAGTCCAGTTGTTTGTTAAGTGGAAGAAGTTAGGGGTACATCATTCTCATCTCGTATCCTGAAGATATTACTACATAAGCGGAGATGTATTAACCAGCCTATGGCCTTTCTTAAGCTGAAATTCATCTCGCCCACCCTATTCCATTCAATGGTGTCGTTCAGACCCTTCTGGTCTACTTTTTCAGAAAAAAATCTAGCGAGCCTCCTTACAAACCAACATGTCCTCAATTGCATGGGATTCACCCATCACTCTCTCCAAAACCGTCCATTTCAGATCCCTGCAGTTATTTCTTGCTTCTTGAAAATGGCGGACAAGTCGTGTAGTGAGCTTTCCTGCTTTGAGGGTGCTGATATGTTCTTGGACCTGCACCTTGATTTTCCTTGAGGGAAGACCAATATAATGTAACCCACAGTCACATGTCAGACGGTAGATAACATTAGTAGTGTTACAGTTGCTAAACTTGTTTTGAAACCATATTTTTCCATCCACCAACGTAACACTTTTTGATGCTTGAGTCAAATTGCAAATGGTACATGTTAGATTTGGGGGTCTCTAGTTGGCAGAGGTAGGTACCTTTGTCCAAATAGGGACCCTTGAGTCTAGTCAGGGAAAGTAGGTACACTCCCGAAATAACCCCTGCTCACCCTCTTGGTAGCTTGGCACGAGCAGACAGGCTTAGTTCAGAGGCAGTGTGTAAAGCATTTGTGAACACATACAGTAATCAAGTGACAACACTACAAATGGACACCACACAGGTTATATATTTATAAAAATAGGTATACTTTATATAGATTTATCACAAGACCATAAACGACAAAAATAATCCACAATACTGTTAAGAATGCTTAGTTCTGATCAAAAAGGCTTAATTCAAGGTTCTGTGCGAGTCGGTAGCCTCCTCCGGCTACGGCGATGTCGAGAACAAACAGAGTCTAACAAATCCAGCTGACCGCGTCGAGACGGGCCAACACAGCGTAGACAGACTCGGTCACAGTACCTTTTACTTGAAGCGGCAGGCACGGGCGTGCGAGCCGGATGGCTGTTCGTCGCGGTCGCGATGCAAAAATGGAAGCGTTGCAGGACGCGTTGTCCCTCGATGCGGTGCAGGCAGCGGCTCGTTGACGTCGTCGAGACGGAGTCGGTGAGACCAGGGCCGTGCGTTGCAGGGCGAGACGGTGCTTCGATGCGGTGCTGGCAGGTTGCGGTGCGGCGACGGAGCCGGATTCAGGAGCTGGCGTCGATCAGTCCGGACAGCGGTGCGAGTCGGGCGGTGCGTCGCAAAGCGTGCGAGCGGTGCCCAACTCCGGTGCGGTCACAGGACTCGAACTCAGCAGCAGTGACCGTGTCGGTCGGACCAGTTCGATTCGGCGTAGCGAAGCGTTGCAGGACGCGTTGTCCCTCGATGCGGTGCAGGCAGCGGCTCGTTGACGGAGTCGGTGAGACCAGGGCCGTGCGTTGCAGGGCGAGACGGTGCTTCGATGCGGTGCTTACAGGACACCGAGTCGGTCGTGAGAGTCGGTCACAGCTCCCTACCTCTGTAGCCACTGAAACAGAGTTTCCAGCAGCAATTCACAAAGGGGGTGAAGTCCAATGGTCCTGGGACTTCGGTCAGGGGGCAAGCTCTCTTCCAAGCCCTTGGAGATCCTTCACAAGTTGATGAAAGTCACAGCAAAGCAAAAGTTCCTTTCTCCTTTCTTTGGCAGTCAGGCAAACCACTGCAGGCCAATCCCCCAAGCAGCACTTCAGGCTTAGGGATAGTCTCTCCTCAGTTTCTTCTTGGTTCCGCTCCTCAGCAAAGGTTTCTTCTTGTTCCCAAAAGTGATCTAATCTTCCTGGGGTCTGGGTGCCCCTCTTATACCCTGATTCTCTTTGTTCTCTGGAGGCAGAGAGGCCTCTGCCTAGTCCAAAACCAGTTCTGGTCAGTCCTGGAGCACTTTGTTTTTCTGACTCCTTCTTTCCTTTCAGAATGTGGGGCAGAGTGCTCAGCCGCCCGGCAGGAGGTGGAGCCAGCATTGTGGAAGGCAGGCACAGCCCTATTCAGACCCAGGTGCAACTCCTCCCTCCACTCTGGATGCAGATCTTTCTATTCAGCCCTGTGCTGACTCACCCTGTCTCCTGTAGCCACCCCCAGCCCCTGTCACTCAATCTCCAGACAAGGAATACACAACCTAGCAGAGGCAGGCTTGGATAGTTAGGCAAGAAAATACCCACTTTCTAAAAGTGGTATTTTCAAACACAGAATGTTAAAACCAACTTCACTAAAAGATGTATTTTATCATCCTGAGTTCAGGCATACTAAATTCGTTTTTCTACCATGTTCCCTGGGTCAGTTCTGACTATAAGGTGTAATAGTCAGTCTGCCCATTCTGGCCTATGGGGAGCAGGTAGCCTTGCAATAGTGAAAAACGAAAATGGCTGTAATTCACTATTAGGACATGCCACACACACCAGGGCATGTCCTACCTTATACTTACAATGCACCCTGCCCTAGGGCCTACTTTAGGGGTGACCAACATGCAGTAAAGGGAAGGTTTAGGGACTGGTAAGTGGGTGCACTCACCAAGTCGACATGGCAGCCCTAGGCTGCACACAGGCTCTGCAATGGCAGGCCTGAGACACACTTTACAAGCTGCTTCTGTGGGTGGCACAACCCGTGCTGCAAGCCCACCAGCAGCATTGGATTTACAAGCCCTGGGCACACTCAGTGCACGGTACTAGGGACTGACAAGTAAACCAATCATCCAATCATGGAGTCACTAATACATACATCAATTAACGATAGGGAGCACTTGCACTTTGGCACTGATTAGCAGCGGCAAAGTGCCCATGAGCATCTAGTCCAGCAAAAACATATCGGCAACAGTGGAGGCATTACGAAAAAATGGAAGGGAGACCCACGCCAAGGATGCCAGGTCTAACACGTGTCCCCTCCAGCTGAAATGTGGGGAGAACTATCCTACCCCTAGGGAGTTCTCATCGCTAAGGCGGAAAAATCTGGACAGTCCATCAGCATTGGCGTGTTCTGTACCAGGGCGGTGTTCCACCGTAAAGTCCATCCCCTGTAGGGAAATGGACCACCTCAACAGCTTTGGATTCTCACCCCTCATCTGCATCAACCATCTGAGGGGCCTGTGGTCTGTCTGAACCCGGAAGTGAGTCCCAAACAGGTATGGTCTCAGCTTCTTCAGTGCCCAGACCACAGCAAATGCCTCACGCTCAATAGCACTCCATCTCTGTTCCCGGGGAAGTAACCTCCTACTGATGAAGGCTACAGGTTGGTCTAGGCCCTCCTCATTGATCTGTGATAGAACAGCCCCTACACCATGCTCTGAAGCGTCGGTCTGAACAATGAACTCATTGGAGAAGTTGGGTGCCTGGAGCACAGGCGCCGTGCACATGGCAGTCTTCAAGGTGTCAAAAGCTTTTTGACAGGCGTCAGTCCAAATCACTTTCCTGGGCTGCTTCTTGGAAGTCAGCTCTGTCAAGGGGGCAACAATGCTGCCATACCCCTTGACGAATCTCCGGTAATACCCGGTGAGTCCTAGGAAGGCTCTCACCTCTGTCTGGGTCTTGGGGGGCTCCCAAGCCAGAATGGTATCAATTTTCGGTTGGAGGGGCGCCACCTGGCCGCTCCCAACCTGGTGTCCCAAGTACACCACAGAACCCTGCCCAATCTGGCACTTACTCGCCTTGATTGTGAGGCCTGCTCTCCGCAGCGCCATCAACACTTCCCAGAGGTGACGCAGATGTTCTTCCCAACTGGAACTGAACACTGCGATGTCATCCAGGTAGGCGGCACTGAAATCCTCCAGTCCAACCAACACCTGGTTGACCAACCTCTGAAAGGTGGCAGGGGCATTCTTCATCCCAAAGGGCATCACCCGGAACTGGTAGTGCCCATCTGGTGTGGAGAATGCTGACCTCTCTTTTGCCCCATCAGTCAAGGCGATCTGCCAGTACCCAGACGTTAAGTCAAACGTGCTGAGGTACCGCGCAGCCCCTAACCGATCTATGAGCTCATCAGCTCTGGGGATGGGGTGGGCGTCAGTCCTGGTGACGGAATTGAGTCCCCTGTAGTCCACACAGAACCGGAGTTCTGGTGTGGCACCAGGCGCGGCAGCCTTTGGAACCAAGACCACTGGGCTGGCCCAAGGGCTGTTAGAGGACTCAATCACCCCTAGCGCAAACATCTTGGAGACCTCCTCCTTGATGCAGGCTCTGACCCTGTCAGTCACCCTGTAAGCCTTGTGCTTCACAGGAAGACTGTCCCCAGTGTCCACATCATGGACGCACCAATGAGTGACACTGGGAACCAGGGAGAACAGGTCAGGGAACTGTCCCAACAGTTGGCGACAGTCACCCTGCTGCTCAGGTGTCAGGGAGGTAGAGAGGTTTACTCCCTCCACTGATCCATCTTGCTCTCGGGCTGACAGGAGGTCAGGAAGAGGCTCGGTCTCCTCCTCCATTCCATCATCTGTAGCTAAGAGCATGCCCACTTGGGACCTCTCCAAGTGGGGCTTCAGGCGGTTCACATGCAGGACCCGCAAGGGGTTCCTGGGAGACTGCAAGTCCACCAAATAGGTAACTGGACTCTTGCGCTCCACCACCGTAAAAGGGCCGGTCCACCTGTCCTGGAGCGCACAAGGCTCCACAGGGGCCATGACCCACACTTTCTGACCAGGCTGAAGCTCTACCAGAGTGGCATTCTGGTCGTACCACCGCTTCATCTCCTCCTGGCTGGCTTCCAGATTTGCCTCAGCAAGTTCTCTGAAACGCCTAGTCTGGTTCCTGAAGGCCAGCATGTAACTGTATACATCCTGGGGAGGTTTCCTGGGAGATTGCTCCCAGCCTTCCTTGACCAAACTCAGAGGTCCTCGCACCGGGTGTCCATAGAGGAGCTCAAAGGGACTGAACCCTAGAGACTTCTGTGGCACCTCCCGGTATGCAAACAACAGGCATGGTAAGAGGACGTCCCATTTACGCCTCATGGGTTCTTCCAGACCCATAATCATGCCCTTGAGGGTCCGGTTGAATCTCTCAACCAGCCCATTTCCTTGAGGGTGGTAAGGAGTGGTGAACTTGTAAGTTACACCGCACTCCTGCCACAGGGACTTCATGTACTTGGACACGAAGTTGGTACCTCTGTCAGACACCACCTCTTGAGGGAATCCCACACGTGAGAAAATTCCCATCAGTGCCCGTCCCACCACGGGGGCCGTCACTGTCCTCAGAGGGATGGCTTCAGGGTACCGGGTGGCATGGTCCACCAAGACCAGGATAAACCTGTTGCCCATGGCTGTCTTGGGGTCCAGTGGCCCCACAATGTCAATACCCACCCGTTCAAAGGGGGTGCTGACCACAGGGAATGGCTGGAGAGGAGCCTTGTGCTTCCTCCCACTCTTTCCACTTGCCTGGCAAGTCTGGCATGTCCTGCAGTGAGTGGCGGCACTCCTGCGCATCTGGGGCCAATAGAAATGGGTAACAAGCCTGTCAAAGGTCTTGTCCTGCCCCAGATGTCCTGCTAACGGTACATCATGAGCCAACCCCAGTAGGAAGGCTCTGAAGCGCTGGGGTACCACCAGCACACGGGCTGACCCAGGCTCAGCAACCTTAGGCTCTGAATACAGGAGACCATTCTCCCAGTAAATCCAATGTGATCCAGACTGATCACCTGCTGCCTGGTCTGTGGCCTGTTGCCTCAGACCCACGAGAGAAGGGCATGTGTTCTGCTCCTCGCAGAACTCTTCCCTGGAGGGTCCTCCTTCTTGCTGCCAATGGGTCAGCTCAGGTAGGTCCCCCAGTTCAGCTACCTGTTCCCCTGTAGGCTCCAGGGCATCCCCCTCAGGGTCTGCCTCCTCCTGGACCGTGGGAACTTCGGGGGCCGGTTTCCCGCGCCCCCTGCCTCCTCTCTCTCCGGCAGGCACCTGGGCCTCCCTCTCAGGCTCCAGGTCCTCTTGAACACCTTTAGCTGCCATTGACCGGGTGGTCACACATGCCCAATCAGGCAAGCCCAACATTTCTAAATGCGCACTCCGCTCCACCTTAGCCCAAGGTGAGCTCTCCAAATCGTTCCCTAACAAACAGTCAACAGGCATGGCTGGCCTCACAGCTACTTGAAGAGTACCCGAGACCCCCCCCACTCAAAGGGAACCTGAGCCACCTTGCAGTGACTCTCTGTGTTGTCAGCGGCAACAACCGGATAGAATGCATCAGGGATAACCTGCTCTTTAGACACCAGGTGACACTTGACAGCTGTCACACTGGCTCCTGTGTCTCTCAGAGCCTCCACCCTATGGCCATTGATGGTCACCCACTGCCTGTATTTCTTAGTGTTCTCAGGCAGCGGGGTCCTAGGGACCATCTCAGAGTCTCCTAATGAGACAAGGGAAAACACTGTGGGATCCCCCCACCTTGGGCACCCAACTCCTCCCCCAGGGCTACACTAGCCAACTGCCGGGGGACTGCACTGGTGGGTGCTGGTTTTCCATGCAAAGGGCAACGAGGATCGTTTGCCTTGTGGCCAGGGGCGCCACACTTGTAACATACCAGTGGTCCCTGGTGAACAGGGGGCCTGTCAGGGCCACTGGCTTCTTCTCAGGGGAGGCTGGGAACCTTTCCCTTGGTTCCCTTGGGGTTTACTTTGGGGCCCTTTATGGAACTCCTTCTGTTTACCCTTGTCCCCCCCACTCTTCTGCTGGGGACCCTGCCCACCCTTGGCGGAGTCTCCCACGTGACCCTTGTGGACCCGGGTACTCACCCAGCGGTCCGCCTCCTCAGCAAGCTGCCTAGGGTTAGTCAGCTTACTATCAATCAGGTGCTGGCGTAGCTCAGGAAAACAATTACCGGACAAGTGCTCCCAGGCAATCAAATCAAAGAGCGCCTGAAAATCAGTCGCTTTGCTACCCTTTACCCAACCATCCAAGGCTCTGCAAAAGAAGGTCACATATTCAACCCAGGTACTGCTTTCAATCTTACTACAGTTCCTGAACCTTTGCCTATAAAGCTCAGGGGTCAAACCATACCTAGTCATTAAGGCATCCTTCATGTGGCTGTACGAATTATAGACTTCAGAGGGCAAATCCAACAAGGTATCCCGCCCTTCACTGAGGAACCGTCCCCACAACCCCGCTCCCCAATCCTTCTCAGGGACCCGGTGGGAAGACATGGCTACCTCATAGGCTTTGAACCACTGCCCTATGTCATCATTTTTAAAAATTCCTTAACCACATCTTTTGGAATATACACCCTAGCTTCAACAGGCACAGGCGGTACACTGCCACCAGAGGGAGTAATCTCTAAGCTCTTGGCCTTCAATTCCAACTCCCTCAAAACTTTCTCATGTTCAAACTGCATTTTCTTTTCCTCTAGGGCCAATTTCCTAGTTTGCATTTGGAATTCTAACTGCCCATTCAGCTTGAGCTTGGTCAGCTCCATTTCGTGCATCCTACTCTCTTTCCTGTCCTCCAACTCCTCTGGAGACAGTCCTCTGGCAGAAACACTGCTACCTACTGGGGAAGGTGGTCTTCTAGCCCCTAGACCCAATAGCCCCTCCAGCTGCCCTTCTGCATTCTCAGCCCCCTCCACAGGGGCACTCCTTGATTCGACCCAGGCCCTCAGCGCCTTTTGGAGGTCCTCCTTCCTGGAGAGCCCGGTCATGGACACTTTAAACTTTTTGCAGAATTGCCTGAGCTGCTTGAGGGTGTAGCATTCTAGCCTCTCTTCTTCCCAATCACACTCAACAGAGGCTACTGATGCTGGTTTCTCCATAGTGACTGAACTTGGCATTTGCAAAAATAGGAAATCCCAGAAAAAATGCTATAAAAGTATGTGGTTGCGTTTTGGTCTGCACTCACTAAGTAGTGTTCACCAATCACTGTACATGAGTCACAAATGCAAGTCCAGAATCCTCACCGCTGACCACCAATGTTAGATTTGGGGGTCTCTAGTTGGCAGAGGTAGGTACCTTTGTCCAAATAGGGACCCTTGAGTCTAGTCAGGGAAAGTAGGTACACTCCTGAAATAACCCCTGCTCACCCTCTTGGTAGCTTGGCACGAGCAGACAGGCTTAGTTCAGAGGCAGTGTGTAAAGCATTTGTGAACACATACAGTAATCAAGTGACAACACTACAAATGGACACCACACAGGTTATATATTTATAAAAATAGGTATACTTTATATAGATTTATCACAAGACCATAAACGACAAAAATAATCCACAATACTGTTAAGAATGCTTAGTTCTGATCAAAAAGGCTTAATTCAAGGTTCTGTGCGAGTCGGTAGCCTCCTCCGGCTACGGCGATGTCGAGAACAAACAGAGTCTAACAAATCCAGCTGACCGCGTCGAGACGGGCCAACACAGCGTAGACAGACTCGGTCACAGTACCTTTACTTGAAGCGGCAGGCACGGGCGTGCGAGCCGGATGGCTGTTCGTCGCGGTCGCGATGCAAAAATGGAAGCGTTGCAGGACGCGTTGTCCCTCGATGCGGTGCAGGCAGCGGCTCGTTGACGTCGTCGAGACGGAGTCGGTGAGACCAGGGCCGTGCGTTGCAGGGCGAGACGGTGCTTCGATGCGGTGCTGGCAGGTTGCGGTGCGGCGACGGAGCCGGATTCAGGAGCTGGCGTCGATCAGTCCGGACAGCGGTGCGAGTCGGGCGGTGCGTCGCAAAGCGTGCGAGCGGTGCCCAACTCCGGTGCGGTCACAGGACTCGAACTCAGCAGCAGTGACCGTGTCGGTCGGACCAGTTCGATTCGGCGTAGCGAAGCGTTGCAGGACGCGTTGTCCCTCGATGCGGTGCAGGCAGCGGCTCGTTGACGGAGTCGGTGAGACCAGGGCCGTGCGTTGCAGGGCGAGACGGTGCTTCGATGCGGTGCTTACAGGACACCGAGTCGGTCGTGAGAGTCGGTCACAGCTCCCTACCTCTGTAGCCACTGAAACAGAGTTTCCAGCAGCAATTCACAAAGGGGGTGAAGTCCAATGGTCCTGGGACTTCGGTCAGGGGGCAAGCTCTCTTCCAAGCCCTTGGAGATCCTTCACAAGTTGATGAAAGTCACAGCAAAGCAAAAGTTCCTTTCTCCTTTCTTTGGCAGTCAGGCAAACCACTGCAGGCCAATCCCCCAAGCAGCACTTCAGGCTTAGGGATAGTCTCTCCTCAGTTTCTTCTTGGTTCCGCTCCTCAGCAAAGGTTTCTTCTTGTTCCCAAAAGTGATCTAATCTTCCTGGGGTCTGGGTGCCCCTCTTATACCCTGATTCTCTTTGTTCTCTGGAGGCAGAGAGGCCTCTGCCTAGTCCAAAACCAGTTCTGGTCAGTCCTGGAGCACTTTGTTTTTCTGACTCCTTCTTTCCTTTCAGAATGTGGGGCAGAGTGCTCAGCCGCCCGGCAGGAGGTGGAGCCAGCATTGTGGAAGGCAGGCACAGCCCTATTCAGACCCAGGTGCAACTCCTCCCTCCACTCTGGATGCAGATCTTTCTATTCAGCCCTGTGCTGACTCACCCTGTCTCCTGTAGCCACCCCCAGCCCCTGTCACTCAATCTCCAGACAAGGAATACACAACCTAGCAGAGGCAGGCTTGGATAGTTAGGCAAGAAAATACCCACTTTCTAAAAGTGGTATTTTCAAACACAGAATGTTAAAACCAACTTCACTAAAAGATGTATTTTATCATCCTGAGTTCAGGCATACTAAATTCGTTTTTCTACCATGTTCCCTGGGTCAGTTCTGACTATAAGGTGTAATAGTCAGTCTGCCCATTCTGGCCTATGGGGAGCAGGTAGCCTTGCAATAGTGAAAAACGAAAATGGCTGTAATTCACTATTAGGACATGCCACACACACCAGGGCATGTCCTACCTTATACTTACAATGCACCCTGCCCTAGGGCCTACTTTAGGGGTGACCAACATGCAGTAAAGGGAAGGTTTAGGGACTGGTAAGTGGGTGCACTCACCAAGTCGACATGGCAGCCCTAGGCTGCACACAGGCTCTGCAATGGCAGGCCTGAGACACACTTTACAAGCTGCTTCTGTGGGTGGCACAACCCGTGCTGCAAGCCCACCAGCAGCATTGGATTTACAAGCCCTGGGCACACTCAGTGCACGGTACTAGGGACTGACAAGTAAACCAATCATCCAATCATGGAGTCACTAATACATACATCAATTAACGATAGGGAGCACTTGCACTTTGGCACTGATTAGCAGTGGCAAAGTGCCCATGAGCATCTAGTCCAGCAAAAACATATCGGCAACAGTGGAGGCATTACGAAAAAATGGAAGGGAGACCCACGCCAAGGATGCCAGGTCTAACAGTACAATAGCCACAAGGGAAATGTCCTGATGGTACCCCTGTATCCTGGTTCCGTGAATTATATTGGTGAATATGGACCAACCGATCTCTCAGATTAGTCGCCCTTTTAAAGGCAAACCTTGGTTGAGGAATTTTCTTTGGGCCTATGTCCAACAAATGCCAGTGCTTCCTAATGATTTGTCTAATTTTAGTAGACAAGGGGTATGTAGTGGTGTAGTGTCAAATGGAAATACTGTGACGAATATGATACCATTGCCACAAGGGAAAGGTCGAGGTGGTAATATTGAAGAAATGAAGAGGAAGTTTCCATGTCACGCGTGTGGCAAGTTAGGGCATTGGAAGCGCGAGTGTAAAAGTATTCAAAAAAATACGGGTGATGTACAATTGATAGACACAGGATTAGATGGAATGAGTCAGATGAATCAACAGAATCAGCAGATGTGAATTGGTAGAGGGCAGGGTCGGTGAATGCCACAAGCTCCTATGCAAAACGTGAATCGTCAAGTGCAAAGATACAATGCGAATATGGGTTTCAAGTGATCAATTGAAATCAAATGTGCAGGTGTCTCCACAATACTTGATGCAGTTGGATAAAAGCGATTCAGATATATCTCAATGGCAGTGCCTGAGGGGGGAGGAAGAGTGCGTGCTTGGCGCATCCTTAGAGGTAGATCAGAGCGGTCCCTATGTGGACGGCGAGTCTGACGGAAACACTGTTACGTTCCTCGTAGATACTGGTGCTACCCGTTCCACTGTGAGAACTGTGGAAATTCCCAACATACCCCTCTCGGGAGAAAGTATCCAAGATGTAAGAGTTTCAAATCAATTGATTAAGACCCCAGTGACCAGACCCATGAAAGTACAGATTGGAGGATTTCAGGATTTACATAAATTTGTGGTGTGCGATACCAGTCCAGTAAATCTGTTAGGAACGGATTTAAAATGTAAAATGAACTATTCCAATTATTGTACACCAGATGGAATAACATTTCATATGAAAGAAGAGAATATTTTGTTTAAAATTTGCACGACAAGGAACAGAAGTGAATGACTTATATCCTCTATTTACAGCGAATGATTTGCCAGTTGAGCTGAGAGATACAGTGCTGTCTGATGTGTGGGAGTTTTCAGGAAAAGACATTGGTCTGATGAAAGGAGTAGCTCCAATCCAGATTACTGTAAAACCGAATGCAGAGTGTCCGAGAACACCCGCTTACAAAATGAGTCCTGAAACAATTGCAGGAGTAACACCTGTGATTGAAATGTTAATTGAACAAGGTATTCTAAAAGAGATTTTAGGGAGTCCTTGCAATTCACCTATAATGGGATTTTGCAAACCTAACCGTAAATACAGAATAGTTCAGGACCTTGGGAAAATCAATCAGATAGTGATACCCTGTTGCCAGATAGTGCCAAACCCAGCAGTAATTCTGTACCAAATTGCTTGTGAAGCAGAATGGTTTTCGGTGATTGATTTGTGTCAAGCCTCTTTCTCGATACCTTTGCAAACAGATAGCCAATATTTATTTGCGTTCCGGTTCTGAAACCGTGTCTGGTGCCGACTTCCTCAAGAGTATACTGAGAGCCCCTCAATCTTCAATCAGATATTGAAGAAATGTCTGGAGTCATTAATAATGCCTAATAACTCAGTTTTAGTGTGATATATTGATGACTTGCTGGTTGCATCGGGAACAAAAGAAGCTTGTGTGGCTGATACAATTTGCTCTACTGAACCATTTGGCAGTAGGTGGGCATAAAGTGTCACCAGCGAAATTACAATTTTGTCAAAAAGAAGTTCTTTATTTGGGACATAATATTGAGAAAGGAGTCAGGAAAGTGTCTCAAGAGCAGATCAATGCCATTTTGCAAATGAATCCGCCGAGTACACAAAAGGAGGTTTGAATGTTCCTGGGAATGGTCGATTTGGCAGGCAGTGGATACCAAGTTTTTCACTGATAGCCAAGCCATTACAAAGATTGACACACAAAGACATGTCAGATCCTACACATCTTGATGATGAATGCATGAAAGCATTTATTGAACTACAAGACAGTTTGTGTCGGGCACCAGCATTGGGAATGCCAGACTTTAATAAGAGTTTTGCACTGTTTTGCAGTGAACGCGATGGTTGTGCACTTTCAGTTCTAACGCAATGCATGGAACAGCATGCCCTCCAGTGGCATATTTTTCTGCTACCTTGGATCCAGTGGCTGCTGCCTTACCTGGTTGTTTGAAAGCAGTTGCAGCTACTTGTATGAGTTTGGAACAGAGTGCAACAATTGTGATGGGACATCCGTTGAAAGTATATGTGCCACATTCAGTTGACATTTTGTTAACGCGAACTCGCACACAGCACCAGGTGATTTTGGTTGCGGAGAATGTGTCTGTGATAAGATGCACAAGTCTGAATCAGGCTACCTTGCCACCGCTCCCTAGTTGCAAAGTGGTGGTGGATGAAGCAGATCATGATTGTCTGGATGTGACTAAACTTTGTACAAAGCCGAGACCTGACATTCAGGATACTCCATTATCTGAATCTGATCATGTTTTGTTTGTGTATGGATCATGCTTGAGAGATTCTGAGGGTACCTTGCGAGCTGCATATGCGATTTGTACAGTGATGAGTGTCGTTGAAGCATCATGGTTGAAAGGAGTGAGTTCAGTGCAAGTGGCAGAGTTGATTGCACTCACTAGGGCATGCTGCATTACAAAAGAAACACAAGTAACCATATTTACAGATAGTCATTATGGTTTTGGGGTGGTGCTTGATTTTGGGCAAATGTGGTCTCAACGTGGGTTTATGACCTCTTCGGCATCACCCATACGAAACGGAGAGTGTGTGAAAAATCTACTGATGGCACTACATTTGCCAGCACAAATTGCGGTGGTGAAATGTTCAGCACATAAATCTGGTCATGTCACCGTTGGCAATAGATATGGTGATGAGATTGCACATTTTTTTGCTCAAAATTCATATACTGTCAATGGGGAACATTTGAAAGAACAATCTGAGGAAACAGAATGTTTTCATTTGTTGAAACATGGGAAGAGATTAGAAAATTACAAGATGCAGTTACTGAAGCAGAAAGAGAAGGGTGGATCAAAGCAGGATTCACACGCAGAGTAGAAGATGATGTGTGGGTTTACACAGATGGGAGACCTGTGTTGCCAGATAGCCTGTTATCACCAATGGCGAGAGTTTTCTATGGTCCAACTCATGTAGGCAGAGATGCTATGATAAGGCTTTTCAAACCGTCATGGTACAATAAAAAATTCAGAGTCGTTGCAGAGAGTCTGTGCCAAAGATGTATAACATGTCAGCAACAAAATGCAGGACGGAAAACAGTTGTTAGTTTGGGTCAAATTGGGAAAGCAGGAGGTCCATTTACGCGTATGTAGATGGACTTTATTGAAATGCCTCCTTGCAATGGATTAAAATATGTCTTGGTGATTGTATGTCTGTTTTCATGTTGTGTTGAGGCATACCCGACGAGACGCAATGACAGCCTACCTGTTGCTAAATTGCTGCTTAGAGAGTTGATACCAAGATTTGGATATCCAGTCTCGTTAGAATAAGATAGAGGAATGCACTTTAATAATGAAGTAGTGCGTATGCTTTGTGCTGCCTTACAAATTGAACAAAAATTGCATTGTGCTTATCAACCAGAGGAGTCAGGCATGGCTGAACAAGTAAACGGCACAATAAAATCATGATTGGCTAAGGTTTGCGCATCTACAACACTGAAATGGCCTGATGCATTACCATTGGTGTTGATGAGTTTGAGAAGTATCCCAGACAGAAGAACAGGACTGTCCCAACATGAAATTATCATGGGAGGGCTATGAGACAGCCAACAGTCCCAGCAAATCAGCTTGTGAACATATCTGATGATTTAGTGCTCGATTACTGTAAAGGATTTGCTGACGTAGTGCGTTCTGTGTCTCACCAGGTTGGAGAAGTCGCAACTACTGTCCAACAAGAACAAGCTCACGATTTGTTCCCAGGTGAATGGGTACTTGTGAAAAACACGTGAGGAAGTCTTCTTTGGAACCTCGTTGGCGTGGGCCGTACCAATTGATTCTTCAATCAATCAATCATGTCACTTATAAAGCGCACTACATACCCGCGAGGGTCTCAAGGTGCTGGGGGAAGAGGGGGGTGGTGCTGCTACTGATCGAAGAGCCAGGTCTTGAGGAGTCTTCTGAAGGCCAGTAGGTCTTGGGTCTGTCGGAGGTTGGTGGGGAGGGTGTTCCAGGTCTTGGCGGCGAGGTGGGAGAAGGATCTGCCGCCGGCGGTCGTTTTCCGGATGCGGGGGACTGTGGCGAGGGCGAGGCTGGTGGAGCGGAGCTGGCGGGTGGGGGTGTAGAAGCTGAGTCGTCTGTTGAGGTAGGCTGGTCCGGAGTTGTGGAGTGCTTTGTGTGCGTGGGTGAGGAGCTTGAAGGTTATCCTCTTGTTGACAGGGAGCCAGTGCAGGTCTCTCAGGTGGGGTGTGATGTGGCTGCGTCGGGGGATGTCGAGGCTAAGACGTGCAGAGGCGTTCTGGATGCGTTGCAGCCGTCTCAGGAGCTTAGCCGTCGTTCCTGCGTAGAGGGCGTTTCCGTAGTCCAGCCTGCTGGTGACGAGGGCCTGGGTGACTGTTTTTCTTGTTTCGGTGGGGATCCACTTGAAGATCCTGCGGAGCATTCGGAGGGTGTTGAAGCAGGATGAGGAAACGGCGTTGACCTGCTTAGTCATGGAGAGGGTGGGGTCGAGGATGACCCCTAGGTTGCGTGCGTGGTCGGTGGGTGTCGGGGCTGTTCCCAGTGATGTTGGCCACCAGGAGTCGTCCCATGCTGAAGGGTTGGAACCAAGGATGAGGACCTCCGTCTTGTCCGAGTTCAGCTTCAGGCGGCTGGTACTCATCCATTCGGCGACGGCCTTCATTCCTTCGTGGAGGTGGGCTTTGGCGGTGTGAGGGTCTTTGGTGAGGGAGAGGATCAGCTGGGTGTCGTCGGCATAGGAGATGATGTTGAGGTTGTGCTGTCGGGCGACGTGGGCGAGGGGTGCCATGTAGATGTTGAACAGCGTTGGGCTGAGGGAGGAGCCTTGGGGTACGCCGCAGATGATCTTGGTGGCTTTGGATCGGAAGGGGGCGAGGCGGACGCTTGTGTTCTGCCAGAGAGGAAGGATGTGGTCCAGTCCAGGGCCTCTCTTGGATCCCGGCGTCGTGAAGGCGTGTTCGTAGTGTGTGGTGGCAGACCGTGTCGAAGGCGGCTGATAGGTCCAGGAGGATGAGGGCTGCTGTTTCTCCGTTGTCTAGCAGGGTCCTGATGTCATCGGTGGCGGCGATGAGGGCGGTTTCGGTGCTGTGGTTGCTGCGGAAGCCGGACTGGGAAGGGTCCAGGATGTTGTTCTCCTCGAGGTAGCGGGTCAGTTGTTTGTTGACGATTTTCTCGGTGACCTTCGCGGGGAACGGGAGCAGAGAGATGGGTCGGAAGTTCTTGAGGTCCTTGGGGTCTGCCTTGGGTTTCTTGAGTAAGGCGGTGATCTCGGCGTGCTTCCAGCTTTCCAGGAAGGTTGCTGTCTCGAAGGAGATGTTGATTATTCTTGTTCTTGTGACAACAACAGCAATAAAATGTGGTGGTCTGCCAAATTGGGAGCATGCTGCGCACACTCGTCGAATCCCATGTCCACTTGAAAGTACAGAGTCAGTTGAAGGTGAACAAAGAGAGCCAGAACAGACTGAGAATCAAGTAGAGTGGGCACAAGCTACTGGTTCTCGTAATACTGTCACTGTTGAAACTGAAAGAGAGTTGTTTCCCTGAAAGTGATGAAGGAAGAGGGAAGAGGGAATCAACTAAGCGAAGTCTCGAGACAAATGGAGTAAACGCTGTACTAGAAAAACGTGTGCGAAAAGGTGATAAATGGCCTGGAGGAACTGAGCAGTTGAAAGATACTTTGGGCAGAAAGATTCCAGCAACTGTTGTAGAAGTTTCTAGCCAATCTGAACAAAGTGATAGATACGGAGAAGAAAACACAGTATGCAGAACAAAGAGAGCACGAGTTCGAAGTCAAAGATACGCAGCACCTGAAGCGACATGTTTGGCTGCCACAAGTGACTGGGAAAAAGAATTCATTGTGTTTTGTTCAAGAAACAACTCATCATATCATCCACCCTAAACAAACTGTGTCTGAGAAAAAGGGTGCTGAAAAAAAAGAGAGGAGATTTGAAGAAATAAGGCTGTGATCTGAAGTCAGCCGAAGCTGAAGTTTGAAAAAGTGTGATATACACAAACCTTGCTAGTTAGTTGATTGAATATTTTTTCATATTATTTTTAAACCTTGCTAGTTAGTTGATTTAATATTTTTTCATATTATTTTTTCTTTTTGAATATTTTTTTCTCTTTAAAATGGATAGTTTTGAGACTGGAAATCAAAATCAAAGTTCAAATAGACGAAAGTGTTTTAACACTTGTTTTATATGTGTTTTTGTATTATTACTTGTCTTGTTAGTGTTAATACTAATAGTGCCTTATTTCATATTTCCTGTTAAACCTATTAATGAATACGTGGGTATAACCACAGAAGTAACTAGAGTCCTAAAAGAAGATACAGAGATGGATATTAAGAAACTAACAGGAAATGACTTACACCAAGATTAATCTATTAATGATTTATCGTTAAATGTTTTTACTAAACTTTTGTATGAGTATGTTGATACTATGGATGCAAGAGATTGTTATGTGTGCATGCAATTACCTTCGTCTGTGTCGGAAAGGGTGACTTATCATCATCTTCCTTTTACATATGGAATTTCATGTAGTGTACTAACAAGTTTGTTCTATAGCAAGGAGCAGTTTCAATATTTCTACTCGAAATATGATTTAGTTTTTTCGGAAGTTCTTGTTAAAAAGAACATGAATATAGTGGCTTCTTCAAAGAATGCTGAATATATGGGTGAATTTTTTATACCACTATGCCTATTGATACTGTATACGCGCAGAGAAATAATTTAACCTGTAGTCTACGTAGTGTGGAAATAGAGTTTATAAGTACCATGGAGGGTAGACGGCAAGAGTTTAAAAGAAAATCTGTAGAGCAGAAATCTAGAATACCTCCATGGGCTCATAGGGAGGGTGATTACAAGAAAGGTGAGACTTATGCAGCAATGACTCTGGATTGGCATCACAAGGGAAAGCTTTGCTTGCTAAGACAAAAGACTGATTATAATAATTATTTCATTGGATCCAGTGAATGTGGACATACCTTCCTAATTACAGGGGGTTGGGGACTAAGAGGTGGTACTGATCCAGTTATCCCTGGAGTGCATTTTGTGTGTGGTAAAAATGCTTATTATAGATTGCCACAACATTGGTATGGGTGTTGTTATGTGGGAATTGTTTTTCCAAAGATCTATCACGTGACTAATCATGGAACCCATGAAAAGAAATTAACACGGAGCAAAAGAGGAGTAAGTGCTGCAGAAATTGTGGGTGATATTTTTGGTGCATTGATACCTTCAGTGGGAGTGATTTTGAACTCACATAAAATTCGAAAATTGTCTACAGTTGTTGATCGTTTATCAACGGCTACCGCTGGTAGGTTCTTAGTGATTGATACAGGAATGGTTGCTATGAGATCAATGATTTTACAAAACTGTCTCACGCTTGATGTATTATTGGCAAAAGAGGGCGCAGTCTGTAGCATGCTGAAAATTCAACAATGTTGCACTTATATTCCTGACAAAAGCAGAGATTTAACAGAACTAAAAGTTGACTATGCATGGGAGAAACTTGGTAAGGGTTTTTCCTCTGTGGGAAATTGGTTTGCAGCACTGGGTAACAGCTTAGTAGGGCAAATACTAATACCAATAATTGCTGTTGGCATAATATTTGTAGTACTGATATTTAGATGTCGTAAACGCAAAGTAGAAGAGACAAAACAAAGAGGTAGAAAAAGAAAAAGGGACGAAATAGAGTTAGAAGACAAAAAGGGTGCTTATTATGAAGTATTAAGGGATGTAGAAGGTGTTAGGTTGAAACAGATGAAAACAATTGCATTCTAAGATAATCAGATTGTAATCAGATTAATAGAGATTGTGTGATGGCTTGATTCGCCATCAGAGGAGGGATTGATGGAGCATGAATATTTAAGAATGATTTTGCTCGGTCAAATCCTGCTCATTGTGCGTAAATTACTAAAACATACTCAAAAACACATGACTAACATTGTGTCTCGTTGAACACTGAGAGTTTTTTTTAAAACTGCATCGTAAAAGCATGCAGAAGGGTCGCAAACTGGTGAAACTGAGAGATTCACTACAGAGAGAGAAAAACTACTAATGTGTTATGATAATAATGTAAAAAGTAATAATATAATTGGTGAATTTCTAGCAAAATATGATTTGAAAAGATTGCTCTATTGAAATGTGTTTTGCTATGCTTCTCAAAACGTAAATCTGAAACTGCAAAGAGAAACTGTCTGTTTATTAATGAAATATGATTAGACTATGCTTAATAGTGAAATGATAGACATATTAGATTCTTATGCGTTTACGTTTTCTTCAAGTATTTTAAAGTTAACATGTTTTTGGTTTTTCATGTAGACCTCAAAAATGTATTATGTCTCTCCATTGTAGGCCTTAGAGAAATGTATTTTGTCCTTCATTATTTCCTTCGAAATAGAATAAAATGCTCAATTAATTGCTCTGGTTACAAGTATTATCACTGAAGTTTCTTTCTTACAGTCTGAATATCCTCTCTCTATGAATAAATGTGACAACTTTGTTGCAAGTGAACTCGGAAGCGAGCACGTGGACATGTTGAGTTGCAAGTATACTTCCTGTTCCCAAGGTGAAATTAAATATTGTACATTCTTGGAAGACTGGAGACAGAGAACAAATGTATTACGTGTAGGTTCCGGACGATTTGGGCTGAAGATTGATCATTCCACGATCACACCATGGATCTCAACCAATAGAATCATGTAAAACTGTGCAAGAAGCTACATTTGGGAGCTGGAATTTTGAACATTTCGAGGTATAAAAACTTTGTGGGAAAAGTATGTGTGCGGCTACTTTTCCTTGCAATTCTTGGGCGTGACATGCAGTCGGTATAAACTCTGACTATCCTGAACTGAACTCTACTGATTTCCCTGCACTTCCGTGGTTGGTGAAGTTGAGCAGGCTAAACCTTTTGGCTGAAGGGTTAATTAGACTATTGCATGCTGTGCATTAGTCCACCTTTGCGTCTCAGTCCTGATAATCTACGACTGAATTTTGGTTCGTATTAGTTCTGAAATTGCATACTGAATTTGCAATGCATGATTATTTTTTCTCTTTCTCTCTCTCACCAGTATTTGATTTATGATGTATTTTGCTTTAAACTGTGATTGTATTGTGATTTTACCTGTATTCAATTGAGAAACCATGTACCAAAAATTTGAATGTGTTTTTGTGTATTGACCATTCATTCTGATGATTAGATAAAAGTGCCTTGATAACTATACTGAGTTTGTTTTACTTATTGATGAATATTATTTTCAAGATATGGTTATTGATTATTGTTGTTAGATAGTCATTTCTTCATTACAAGTCCTCATGAAGGAATGGCTTCTGTCTCAAATTATCTGAGTCCCTATTAGCTCTTACAAAGATCTATCGGAGGACCTCATGATTTGTAAGTGGATGTAGAGTTTTTATGGGCCCAAACTCTGTGTTGTTGTGAATTATATTACTGAGATTAGTGTTTATGGTGTGGTGGGTAACTTGTGTCTGAACCCACAACATTTTACACTGCTTCCGCTGGATCACAGCCAAGGCACTCAGTAATCACAGAGCGGGCTAGACTCCGCACCAGATAGCCTCAACAGATATCCACATCACCATCATGGCTTTGCTTGGTCTGTACTTCCTTCTCGTCCTTCTGCAGCACATGGCAGGCCCTCCACTTTTCCATGTCAGGGCCAAACACACACTATAGCCCGCTCTGAACAACAGAAGTTGCTGCAGAGGCACCAGCTAAATTAAGAGTTTCAGTGGCACTGCCTGGAGGAGCAATGGCGGGAATAGCAGGAGAAGCAGCAGGAGGTTGCCTGGAGTGACATGAAGACACGAAAGGTTGATTGGGGCTGTAGTTTGTGGAACCTTGGACTCTTTGCAGTATTCCTTCTTGTGGAGCTGTGGTGGCATCAATTGCAGCGGGATGCCATGTTGAATGAAGGGCAGAGCGAGGAGAAAGACTATGACTTAGACATGGTTCTCCCATCCGCACTCCTCTGGCCTAGCTGTATGCCTGACCAGGACGCCTTGGATGTCCTGTATGAGAGACAAATACAGCATGTGGTTCGTGATCTGGCAAGTGGTTGTGACTTTGTGGAGGGATTCACAGACAAGCTGCTGGAAGCTTGCCGGATCCTGTGCCGCAAAAAGAGTGGGCGGTTGTTGAAAAATAGGCTGGGCATTGGCAGCACCTTTGAAGGATGGGGCAGGAGTAAACAATCCACCTTTGATGTTCTAGTACCATTTCAGCCTCCACAAGGTTATACATTCTGAGCAAATTCCATGCCCTGGCAGAGTGCCATTGATAGATGTGGAATGTGTCAAATCATACTTGAATCCCAGGGTCCATGCACCTGTGGCGAGGCACCGTGTCAGCTGCCCCCTGGGGGAGGGTTTATCATAGCCAAAATGGTGTGCCACTGGACACTCTACTTTGCACTGATGCTCACCTGGACACACAGAAAGTCCACCCCTGGTTTCAAGTCTTGGCAGACAAGGCATGGAGACTTATTTCTTATAAGTATGACTTCAAGCTCATGCTGGTGCCTGCTAACACATGCAATTTGCAGCTGGAATACAAATCTAGTAGGGTGTTACATAATAACTTGATACCTGCAGTGCGCTGTGGTGACTCTTGTGTCTTCCTGTTGAGACAGGCTTCCGAGGGAGCAGATACCTCTGGATTCTATTGGATGAAGTCCTTTGCAGTACATGAGTGCCAGTTTCTGAGGTTAATGAGACGCTTCCTGCCAGAGAACAGTTGCCACCTGAAGTGCCTCAGTATCCTCGCCCACCTGAAGGAGGAAAAGGTGATGTCCGACAAAGCCATCCTAACATCTTACCACTTCAAAACAGCTCTTATGTACCTGCTCACCAGAAGATCTCTGGATGCCTGGCGTGCAGATAGGGTAAACCACAGAACACAGGATGTGATGCGCTTCCTAAGGTGTGGGCTGAGTGAAAAGCACCTCTACCACTTCATCATTGGGAACCCTTCTTTGTCTCAAGCGATTTCAGTCCCTGGAGGATATCGGAGCAAGGAGGCCCAGAATCTTCTGCGCCCCTTGGTGTTGGAACATAAAGCCTATGGTCAAGCCGAGTATGAGTATGAAGGCATGGTGTGTGCACTTACCAGCCTAACCTCTCAGACCTCTGATGCGACGGTGCCCCTGACCTCCTAGTGCCATGACCTAGCAGCACTATTGACGTCCCAATGCACTGAGCTGCCAGGCCCCTGACATCCCAGTTCTCTGATATAACAGTGGCCCTTGCCTCTCAGTGCTCTGAACTCACTGTGCCTTTACCCTCCCAAAGCCCTGAAACGACAGTCTCAGACATCCCAATGCCTTGACCTCCCAATATCCCAGATGTTCCCAAATCTTAACTTCACTGTGCACTTACCTCAGACAGCATCTGACTTTCCAATGCCATATTCTGATGGACCTTTAAGCTCCAAATTCCATGACCTGACAGTGTCCCTTACCTACATGTACTGCAACCTGATTGTGCCCCTACTCAAACTGTGCCCTGATAAGACCTTGATCTTGTACCCCCAATGCCCTGTCTTGACGGTGTTCCAGACTCCTGTCACATGACATGAATGTGCCCCTCTTCTCTCAGTTTTTATGTAATGACAACACCTGACTTTCCTATCCTCTGACCAATATGCAATATGAGACACTGACGTGACACACTCTTTTATGTCCCTGGCCTCTGACCTGACATATTTCCTACATTCTGCGGCCAATTAACTTACAGAGCATCAATAAAAAGATAAATTTATCTGACATCATGGTGGCCATCACTGACATACTTTTGGCTAACCCTGGCATGTTTGTGTCCTTCACTGGCATGATGATGGTAGACCCTGGAATGATGGTGCCAACTCTGACATGATGGAGGCCTTCCCTGATATGATAAGGATATAAATGGAACATTTGACAAAGCAGTGGTGAACCTTGTCATCAATCATCCTTATTTTGACAGTCACATCACTGACATAGTATATATTCCTGTTATGAGTGCCATTCCTAACATCATGGAAGCATGATACAGGCCATCATTGACACAGCTGTGTTTGTCATTGATGGATTGTGTACTGCTGTGGCATGATGGTGGATATTCCTGGCATAAGGTTGCCACACCTGGCAAGATGACTGTCCTTCGTATATGAGGGCATCCCTGGCGCACTTGCACAATACCTAACATTATGATGACCATTCCTAGCAGGGAAGTGACCATCTCTGAAATCAGGGTAGCAAGAAGGTGGTCATCTTTGGCATCTGGTGGAGATCGCTGCTATGATGATTACAACTGCTGATATATTGTGGCCCTTCCGGACATGATGATGTCCATAACTGACCTAGTGGTCTTCATTGCTAACAATCTGGTAGCCAACCTTGCCGTCTGGTGGCTACCCCTTTCTGCTGATGCCCACGGCCGGACTGGGAGCAGCAACCAGTCCTGGTAATCTCCTCTCGACCGGCCCCGGTATCGGGCGGGTGTTCTAGTGTGAAGCACTGCTCCCGCTTTAGTTACAGGGGTCCGATATTGCTGCACTGCTGCAAAACCTGCCCCTTGTAACAAATCCAGCCTCCAGCCTTCCGGCCCACTGGGAAAATGCCCGGTGCCCACTATGGCCAGTCCGGCCCTGCTGATTCCTATTCTTTGTATTATGATGGCCTACCTCACATTGTGCTTGATATCTCTGATATATGGTTGCCATCCCTGATATAACATCAGGCATCCTAAACAAGATGGTTACATTCTTTTGAGTGATGGCAGCCATTTATGGCCCATTTGGGCCATCCTTGGCTTTGTGCTCTCAATCCTTGAAATATTTTGGCCTTTCCTACCATATTGGTGGTGGTCACTGCGATTATGGTGGCCCTTCTTGGCATGAAGGTAGGCATGCGGATAGCCATCCCTAGCAGCACAGTCACCATTTTGACATGATGGTGTCCATCTCTAACATGTAGGGACCATCTCTGGCAATGTAGCAGACATCCCCGGCCATGTGATGCCACTTCTGGCATAATGATGGACCCGCCCTGGCCTTTTTTGTGCCCATCCTTAACACGAGGAAACACTGTGCATTATGGTGGTATTGCTTGGCACAATGGTAGCAAAACATGGAACCACTCCCTTGCATAATGGCATGGTGGCTATCCTTGACATGATGGTGGCCCTCCCTGAACTGTTAATGGACTTCTCTATTATTATACAGACCATCTTTGGTATCTTGCGTCCATCCTGCCCTGACATTGCGGCTAAGTTAGCAGCCCTCATTGACATAATGATGGCTATGGTTGGCATGATGGTTAACCAACCTTGGCATACTGGGACCAACCTGGCCTCGCCACAGTCACCTTGGTAGAATGGGTTTCCATCTCTGGCATATCAAGGCCATGATTTCCATTATGGTGCCCATATTCAACCCCAAGCATGTAGCAGGGATGCATGGGCATGTTAGGCTGAACTGGTGTTGGGGCTAATATTCTGAAGTAGCATCTGTGGCACATGAGAGTATTTGTTGAAAACATCAAGCTGATATTTAGTGACTAAATGGTGTTTGAAAGCTAGCATTTATGTGCATAGTATGGTATTCTAGGATATGGCAGTTTGGTGCCTAGGACCAAAAGAGGTGTTTTGCTAAAAATGAAAAGCTGGTATTGGATGGAATGTTTACTGTGGTATTTTTTTCAAGATGACAAATTCATGTTTGGAGAACAATTACTTTATTTACAAACAAAATTTAAACTGGCATTTGGTGAGAAACCATTGAATACTTTCTGAAAAGGGCAAGGAGGACTTTTTTTTTTTAAATTTATTTACGAACAAAGACAGATGGTATTTAGGAACAAAAAGTGTAGCATTTTAGAAAATTGCATTTGTCAAAAATGAAAACACATTTCAAGGCAGATTGGTGTAGTTTCGTAAAATGGCAAACTGATGTTTGGCAACAAAACATGTGTTCTTTCAAAATAGGTTTGAGTCAACATTTGATTAACAGTTCATACTGAGTTGGCCATCTTGTTGGTGGTGTTGTGGCCCCCTTTTCTTGGTCCAAGAGTGTACTTTTCTCTTCTATGACAGTTATTTCATAGCTCTGTGGAATTATTTATCCAACTTCATTGATTGATGTTTTTGATATTTTCATCATTATAAACATCTGATGTCTGAGGCTAAGTCTGTAAGTACAACCTGAAAGATATGTCTTCTCTTGGAATCTTCAAATCTCTGTAACCTGAGTGGCAGCTCTGCTGTATGAGACTGTAAAATGTTTCGAATCAGAGAAATAGTTAAGGCATAAGATTCTGAGATGTATTGCTTTTCATTTATTTTTAGGTTTTGGTTTTGACAGAGCCGATACCAAACATCCCTGTAGCATCCATTATACATAGAAATGGCTTTCAAACAATAGCCTTTTTTAGCAGACCCTTCCAGCCATTGGCATGAGACTTTGTCAATCAAGTCTTGGCTCAGGTCAGTGGAGTATTCATCTCTCACTTAATGCTGTTGGCTGTTTAGGGTGATCACCTGGCATGGAGACAAAATCTGGGCAAAGGGTCAAATTCAGGACAAAGGGTCAATTTGGTGGAGGCCACACAATATTATATTAATTAAACAGATGCCTAACATGAGTAAAAGTCAAAACAGGTTTATGTCTTTTGGTCTGTATAATTCATTAACACTATTTAATGCACATTTGTATGTAACTTGACCTATTTAAAAATTAAAACCATGTACACTAAGCAACAAAAAATTTACCACTGATCTAAGGTACACTTTTCACTGTAGTCTGTTCCTTTAACGTGAACATTGGTACCAGGAGCAACGCTCTTTCATTGGAACATGGACTCCTAGGCAGTAGCACTATCAGTTATTGATTTTGAAAGTTTACTTTTTATTGGAACTGGCAGATTTCAGAGGTTCTTTGTTCCTAAGAGAAAACAAATAAAATTCTGTGCATGAGAGTTTCATATTAACCTAGATCAGCGATTTCTCCTCAACAAGCTCGACATCACGCCTATTTCATGTGTCAGTCCAGGTGAATTTCAGTTGAGAATGAAATTCTCTCCTCAGTTACATTGCTGCTTGGCAAGGAAACCAGAAATTACATAGTTGCTGCAAACCCCAAAATATCCATGTTGTAGGTCCTCATATGCTTGAGGCAAGGATAAAAGGTACAATCACATTTTTTGTGATAGTGGATGCAATTGTGCAGCCACAGGATGCCGACGTTGCAATGGATGAATCGGGATAATCAACTTTGGATAGCTTGAAACCACAATCCAGAGATTGGTAGGACATGTGATGCTTGACGGCATGGAACACTTGAGTCGCCTCTGCTACTGTGGCCTAAGATAAAAAAGAAAGTACACAGGGAACAGTGACAAGCTGAGAAAATCTCCAATCATGAAGAAAATAATTAACACAATGGGGCTTGAAGCTGCAAATTCAAATTAAGTAAACGTGTTTGTTGCCAATACAAATGCAATTAGAGTCTGCTCTTGATAGAAAAAGTGGAGAGAAACATGTTAAGAGCAGTGAGACTTGGTAAACACTGTTGTTCATCTAAACAGTGTAATAGCAGGTTATAAGAAGGCTGGAAGTGGGTTGTCAATGTGGGAGCTTTTAAAAGAGGGCTGCCAATGCAAGAAGAGTTTACATGGATTACATGTAGCTCGGAGTAGATATGGTGATACTACCACAATGCAGAACTCTTTAACACAAAGCAAGAATTGGTTTAAATTGGCTATTTTCCGGCTGATAGCTCGGTTGTAGATATGCTGCACTTGATGCCATTTTAGGCCGGCTGAAAGGCATTTTTTGTGTGTTGCAATTAACCCTGGGCGAGTAACTCCGCTCCGCCTGCGGAGTTTGCGGAGATTTGCCTACTCCGCGCTCCGTTGCGAACGCGGAGGTAGGCAAAACTCTGCGTCTGTGGTGGAGCGGAGTTAGCCGCTCCCTCCCCCCTCCCAAATTATTTAAAAATGAAAAAAGAAGGCACTTACCTGCTTGTCTGCCGTGTTCCCCTGCCTGGCCACTCTCCAGAGCGGAGCGGAGCTCCACAGAGTTTTTTCAAACTCCGTGGAGCTCCACGTAGAGGCACTACGTCAGCTCCGACCACCCTTAGTTGCAATCCTCCTTCATGCATTTTAATATCCCACACTCCTCCATAGACAAAGGAAAAGTGTTTATTACAGATGCTGTACTTTGCTTTGTTCACTTCTTATGAAAATGTCCTTATTTTTTCTTTGGCAGCTCTGGAATGGAGTCTTTCTGCAAGGTAGAAGTTGCATCTGATTCACTGACTTCCTCCAAATCCAATGTGAATACTGTTTCTGTTGCACCCTCGCCTGACGCATAATCAGACATTATGACTTTTTTCTGACTAGTCCCCTGGAAAACATCTGACACAGGCTTGAGATGTAGATGTGCAGTGTATTCAACCAATAAAGAAAAACATTTCAGTGCTACTCACAAACGTTACCTCTCCCTACTAAGCAGCTCATACCATAAAGGTATTCCTAGTCATACTCCTTTCTGCTGAAAACAAAATGCATGTCTGCAAGCACTCCAGGAAAGATATAAAACAGCAAATGTGCTGGACATTGAGGCAATAGGATAGGCGCCTTAGAGGTTTGTTAAGAAACACCTTTCCTCTCTCTTTCACCAGGCTGGACCCTGTACCACTGCCACCTCATGCTCATACTCTCTGCCCAGGGCAACCAAAGGGCTTCAATAAGGCCAGTGCATCTATAAGCCTACCATTGATTGGAAGAGATATGTATATGCTGCGTTGAACCTCTGACTGATTCTCCCCAATCTTGCTGACACAGGCAGATCCCAAAAATTCAAACTGCAGCATCAAAGTAGAGGGCACAAAGTAAACCAGGGTGTAAGTGGCAAGTGACAGTGTGGAAGTCATGTTGCTGATGCCTGGAGGTGTCTAATAGCAATCAGCTGCATATGGAGCCACCCAAGGACAGAAGGGCCTAATGGGACTCCATGTCATCATGAGAGATGCACCCGGCTTTTAGGCTGTGCAAGTAAAGAAAACAAAGCACTGCCTCCAATTAAGGAAGCACTGAAGTGCCAGGAATGAACACAAATACAAAGCTCACTCATACTGCTGCCTTCTTATAATTACTCCAGGAATAAGTATTAAGGATGTGAATTACCACACGTATGTCTTTTTCTATATTTGTCCTGGTTAGTGGAAAATATCTCATTATTGAATCCATTGCAATTTTGGGCATAATGAAACTCTGCAATGCTGTGTGCAACTCTAACCAAGCCATCTGCAAATCAGACTAGGTCCAAGTCCAACAGAAACAGTCTAGCCCAAAATGCCAGGCAAGCCCGCCCACCCCTTCCAGATGGGCACACAAGCAACCACAGACCAGTTTTAGCCTACTTAAGCCTTGTTAGCGAGGAATAGCTTCAGTCCTGTGGCACAGTGAGCAAATCACTGTCAGACACTGAAGGAAGCAAGATGTGTGAATACACCAAAAATGTGTTTATGATTCTGCCATACTGCATCATCATCATTTGTAGTTCCTATCCCACCAGGAAGCATGGTGCAATGCAACCAGCGGATGGAAATGCATGATAGACAGTGGACCGTAATCACAAAGATAAATTCAGACATAATGTTTACAACTAAATTTACTGTGTTTATGCCTGCCATGACTCCACAGAATTATTCCTGGCAGGCGTAAGTCAATTTGCTAGAACTGATTTCTCCACTACCAGTGCAGACAAATGTACAGTAGTGAATAACACTCAAGATATGGTTTGCCTTGGAAGATTGGGAAAGCCATAAACATGTATGTATGTGGGCATTGATAGACTCCTCTCGACCCCTTTCCCTGGAAATGATTGGAGATTAACTCCAGCCGAGGGCTGGAGTAAGTCCCCTTCCAACAGGGGAAAGGGATCAGCTCACCCCCAGACTTGCGTGGAGCATACAATGAAGGGCTCTCTCCACAGGGAAAAATATGTTATCCATAAAGGAGGTTCAAGTTCCCCTGTGCAAACTTCTCCATTAATAAAATCTCCACGCAGGGGGAATAGGAGCTTTTAGAAAAAAAGTGGGATTCCCATTGACTTCAATGGTAGCCTGTGTACCGCACGCGAACACAGTCTTCCATTGGAAAAAGGGGTGGTTGGGGAAATCCTTGCACCCTGAGGCGAGCACCCCATGGTGCCTGCCACATTGTGCATGGTTGGGAAGAGGGGTCCCTTGGATACCCCCACGGGCCACATGCAGTCGCCTCCGGGTGAAGGGTGGCCTGCATCGGGCCCCCAAAGACCGATTCCCAAAGTTTCATCTCAAGCAAACCAATTCGGAACGTTTGGATACCGTCTCCATTGGGCTGTACGATTCGGCTCCGAATGACTCGGGCAGCCTGAATCTCGTTCGGAACCGATTCCAACAGTCCGGACATCGTACTCGGTCGTCTGGAAGGTTGACCGATTCGGTCGGATATAAGGGTTCCGAATCGGATTCAACAATACCGAATCCCATCTGGAGCCCTTCCTAACGAGATCGTAATCGACCCCTAAATCTGCACCCATATCTAGGTACATGCCTATAGGTGCAAGTTTGCCATTTTATTGGTGAGTAGGACCCAATGTCTTTTTAAGTGGTTGGTTGCACACTCACATGATGGCAATTAATTTCAACAGGCCATATTTTTCTCCTCGTTCAGCTTCCTCTACAAAGATTCAGTGGGATGTGAGGGGCACTATCAACTATGTTTAATTAGGCCCCACCTTCCCAACTGGTCTGTGACTGGCTGTGACGGTGAGTGAAAAATGTAAAATGCCTTCACAAGGTCCCTGGAAGATGCCTGATGCTTTTACTTTCCCTCGTGAATGGAATAACCTAACCCCAGAGTCCAAGGAAGGAGGAGGATTTCGCACTTAGAAATTAGCAATAAGGATGAATTGCAACAGAAAGATACTATAGAAAAGAATTAACCTGCCCAACCAATGAATAGTTTGGATATGTAAGATTTGTGACCTTAATTAATTCCCCATAGCACAGAGCTAACTCAGGCAAGAAGTGAGTCCTATTTGGTGAAAGGAAGGTTTCAATACTAATGAACATTTTAAAATATGGACATGCATGGATGGGCACCCACTTATCCTCTTCCATGCATTTCTCAAAAGAAAATGAATGTGTTGATATTTCCATATGAGGTTAATCATTTAAATTGTTATGGGTACGATGTCTACTTGGGTACTATTTTATTATATAGCTTGTTTTTTCCATTAAATAAAACATCTAACATTTATAAGATATTTTCAGCGAAAACTGTGATGAAATTTGGTTGAAATCTTCAAAGATTAGAAGCAGCATTGGTCAGAAACCTTTCAATAGCTAGGAAACATGTTAGGATCATTCTACCATGTCAGATGACGAGATACAAAGTAGTGAGAGATGGAAATTCAAGCAATTCACTGCAGAGAAGAAAAAGAACCCCAATGATGCTAGACACTATGTGGAATTGGAGCCGCTCTTTGCTGTGGGGAGATATGCACAACAAAGATGGGTGACTTGAGCTAGACATCACAGGTAAGTATAAATGTGCATAAACAACAGTTTTTGAAACTCTAAGGGGTAGGAAAAATGAACAACTCACTACAGAGCAACACAGTTGAAATGCAAAACAAACTGGGAAGCATAGGAAATAATTTTGACAACACTAACAAATTTCCGGGTGTTAAAACTTGTGAGTAGATTATGGGGCATTGGCCATGTAAATCCCACCTTGAACTCGTACCACCTCCTGTGTCTGGTACACGGTCCTCTGTTCCTCTACTGATTTCCATTGGCATGTCAGGGAGACCCCAGAAACATTCTTGACTCCTTAACACTACATTGCCTCGTAGGCCTCCCCTTGGACACTATTTGGGGCACTAGGTTTTTTTTTCACAGTGATTCTGGAGTGGGGTGTTCCCTGCAAGAATCTTACATCCATCCCTGGTTTACAACACACCTAGCTCATACGTTGCCCTATCCAAGAAGGAACCTGTCCACCACCTACAATAGCCTTTCTTGGCATGGAATGTCGCTGATCGTGGCAGCAGCAGTGTAAAAGGAAGTTTAACCGCTTAACCGCGGCGGCAATTCCGCCGCGGTGCGGCGGTTTAGCGGAGTGGGCGGGCCGCGTCGGCCAACGGACGTTCGCAGCACTACAGAGGTAGTGCTCGCGACGGCCGTTGGCCGACAGACGCACGCAACGGGTTATAGTCTAGGTGCACTGAATTGGAAGGCATTTAATAAAAGTGATAGTTTTTAAACATGAACTTAGAAACATTCCTGAGTCCTTGGCATGATGAAAATGCCACTAGTAAACTAATCAGTTGTCATGTGTACCATGTATGTGGGCTAGATTCCTATTATTGATGGAGCGACATAGCCTATTAAATCAAACACAAAATGTTTTTGTACAACCCACTTCCTCATCTGACATATTTGAAGGTGCGCTCTTGTGTGACTGTGAAAAAGGAAGCTCAGTGAAATAAAATATTTGCCTAGGATCACATAGTTTGGTCAAGCAGCATCTGGCTCAAGATTTCAGAAAGCCCCACCCCATGCGCTACCAAAATGGCAAACCTCTTGTTTGTGGCAACCTCTGCTGTTTGTAAAGCTTACACAAACAAGAGCCGAATACTAATCCATCGGGGAGAGCGAGGCATAGTTTGAAGGGGAGGGAGGCAGTGTGAAAGAGAACCAGGGAGGCAGGAGAGAGCTAGAGTGAGGGTTGGTGAGAGAGAGAGAGAGAGAAAACCATGGAGGTAGAGAGAATAGGAGAAGAAAAGTAAACTTCCCTGGGCTAATAATTATTCTTTTGGAAATGTGGAAAGTGGAAACATCTCTCATAGGTCACCATGAAAGTCGACTGGTTGGCTTCACTGACTTTAAAGAAGTTTAGATGGTAGGGGTGGTGAAACCTGTAGAGAGTGCTCAGGGATCAGACGTGGTCAGTTCTCATTGCAGACTCAATGATCTGGCTGGGGCAGGGGCCGTGCAGGTGGGTCAGGGTCCAGGTATGGCACAGGTTGGAAGCCAGTTGGCACATCGCACTCACAGAAGTGGGCACCGCAGGCTTAGAAGCATTAAGCCCACTCAACTACGTATCAAATCAGGAAACAAAAGACCAAAGGCACACACTATAGTAACTACAAGGCCAAAGTAAATGTGTAAATGAAAACAGTCATACAGTGCGGTGGTGAGTGCTAGGACAGGCTGATGATATACAAGCCAATCCTATGTAAACTTAGAATCAGTTGCCACAATCCTGGGCAGCACTGGAGGGTGAAATCAGCCATATTGTTGGCTGTCACCCACCCTCTTCCAAATTACGGACAAAAGGCATCTTTTACGCCAGCAGTCACAAAGGATTAAATTAATCAGAAATAACAGACTGTGTAAATTATGAATGGGTGGTCACCCTATTGGCTGCTTGGCTGTATTCTTCATGATTTGGGTTTTGATAGTGCTGATGTCAAACATGTTGCTTGTTACATAGATAGTGTAGGCTTTGGGCTTCCCCCTTTCAACCACTGGATTTCTTCAACCAGTGTCCTCTGCTATTGGCTGAAGACTTTGTCAATCACATCTTGGCCCAACCCAATGGAGTAATAATCTCTCTCCTAACCATGTTGCTGTATCCTTCCACCTCCACACCAGTGTTTGCGTTGAACAGCATGAGGGTCTAGTTCACAACTATAGTTCTCTCTGCCTGCTGCAGCTAGCGCTGCCCTGTGTGTCTCTTCTGTTCCTCTTTTGTGCCCCCTCTCTCTCTCACCTCTAGCCCCAGCCTACCTCCCCCACAGTATCTTCTTCCTGCCCCTCCTGCCTTCCTCTTTGCCCTTATTAGCCCCCCAGCTAACCCTCCACCTCTTCTCGTCCCTCCCCTGCTCCTCATTTACTTTCCCCCTGTGTGCAGGGGCGTAGCTTGGTCAGTAACATTGGGGGAGGGGGGAGGGGAGGGGCGAGCTTCAGATTTCCCAACAGTAACGCTGGGATATCTTGTAAAAAAATAAACAATGAGAAGCAGGATATGAAGGGGGATTAAGAGGCAGTGGAAAGAGAGAGGAGGGCAGTTTGGTTAGGAGTATTTAAAACACAAACTTTTTCAAACTATTCAACATTTTTAAGACCTTCAAAACTGTGCCGGCGCCTATGCATTTTTTTTTTTTGTCAGTGTGGACATGCAAAAATTCCAGGTGAATTCCTACAGACACTTAATCATATCCGACTGAAAGCACATGTACCCAACTATTTACTCCAGAATAAATATTAGGGGGTGTAACACCGCAAACACCCCCTCCCCCACCCGATGCTACGCCACTTGCCTTTGTGCTCCTACTTCGCACTTCCCACCTGACATTTTCGCAGCAGGCTTAACACTAGTGCAGTGGGGGCCACTATGGAACGGGTGTGGTGAGGCGGAGGGTGGGATGAAAAAAAAAACACCTACCTCAGTACGCCCACTACCTCTCCTCTGTCTTTTTCTCTTCCCGGAAGCACACAGGCTCCCAGACTCCCTAGCCAATCACGACGCTGCTGTCACCAGCATGACAGCAGCATTGTGATTGGTGTGATTGGTGGGAGCGGCCTAGTTCGGCGCTCAGACAGGGACTGAGAGCCTGTGCATGTTCTCCACCCAGACTGAGCAATACATGGAGAACATGCTAAGTGCGCATGACTGTTTGGCTGGCCAAACTGTTTTGCGCACTTAAGTGCACCAACCACTCCTCCCCATGCTGGCTGCGAGGACAGCTCCGCCCCAAAACTGGCTCAGTACAGAAAAATAAAATTATAATAACATTGTGTTATTATCATTCTATTTTTCATTTTTTGCACTGCTCAGAGAGCAGTGGGGCGACGCTCCTAGTGCGGTGGGAACGTGTGAACATTTCAGTTTATCCAATTTTATTTGGGCAATGCTTGTTAGAATGCCACAAAAACGCATGTCACTTTCAGCCATCCTATCCACAATACAACTTTACATATAACATATAACATACAGGCACCTGCCCCTGCAGTCCTGCCTTTCCGTCAGGGGCATAGGAGAAACTAGATTTCTGGGTGGGACCCAATACAAATTGCCTGCGGTCTTCAAGCCGCTGGCTCCGATAAACCTGTAAAATCACAGAGTTTTGGAGTGAAATAGTGATATTAAAATAAGCTAGTTTAATACAAAGTTCAGGTGTGGTTTTATCAAACACAGCCTAATGTACTGTACTGTAGCTCAGGGAGTCAATACATCTGCTGCCAAAGGCCAAACGCAACCCGGAGGTCATGGTTTCAATCTCTGCAGGATCTGCTTTTCATCCTTCGAAGATTCATAGCATGAGTGCTCCTGGATTTGTATGATATTAACCCCTGTAATTTTCTTTTCTAGTAGCCTGTAAGAACATGGCTGGAAGCGATTCATAAGCAGAGATAGGACTCTTTTTTTTTGGGGGGGGTTGTTTTGCAGAGTTATATAGTGCGAACTCAACACAAAGGAATACGAGATTTATACATCAGCACCAGTTACATTACACAAGATCACATTCGTTTTTTTTTTAGCACAGGAAGATTAAGTGATTTTCCCAGAATCACAGGATGTTGAGCCGATACCAAGACTTGTTCCCCAGTTCCAAAGTCGGCATCTCTGGCCATAATGCCACATCCCCTCCCTTAAATAAAATACAACGAAATGTATTTTGAGGGGAGACATCCATTACCACGCCGGCATTGTATCGCAATGCCTTTACATCGCGGGTATTACAACGCAAGTCGTTACAACGACTTGCGCTGGATGGCGCTCTAACCTAAGGAATAGTATGATTTACTATTCCAACACCTTCCCTACTGTACGTAGACTGGTGTTGGAATAGTAAATCATACTATTCCTAAGTCCAGCGCCCTCCAGCGCAAGTCTTTGTAACGACTTGCGTTGTAAAAACTGCGATGTAACGTACCGCGATCATTTTGATCGCGTTGTAATGTCACATATTCTATTTTGAGAAGCAGGTAGCTCTCCTAACTGGATTTATGGTGCTGATAATCCAAATTTATTGTGTCAAAGTGCTATGAAATGGTTGAAAAGACTGGTTGGATACTAAACAAAAAATGTACTACATATGACTCGTAGCAGAGAGGCAACAGAGGTAGGGAGAGATCCCTCAAGAAATGTGTCGGAGCTTTACCTGGAGTTAGGAGCCTTGAAACAGATATATCTTCTGTTTTCTGTGGTCCTTTTTTCTCACCGACTGGGGTAATCAGAGAAGGCACCACCTCATGTGGAACGGGTGGAGTATGTTTGACGGTTGTGAACAGAGCGGGATGATGATTCAAAGAATTGAGTTTGGAGGTATGGAGCAGCGATGATTATGTGTTGATCGTGGGGTTACAACTAGAGGTGGTATGAGGGAAGTTTCGGTAGGGTGAGTGAGTTGGGTTCGAGCATCTATTCAGCGTAGCGTTTTGGCTACGTATTTAGCGGGAAGACGTTGAGTTTGGGGTGAGCTGGAATTTAAGACACGCATTTTAATAGGAATGTGCAATTCTATTTAAACTGATTAAGACGCACAGTCTAATATTATTGTTTTAAACTTGTAGAGAACCCCTGACGAAGGGCCAGGCAAGGCCCGAAATGCATTGGGTTATAAGGATCAACTTTTGAGGAGAACTTATGTACACTCCGTGTCTCAGGATAAAGCCTGGATTGGCATTTGTGCTGCATTAAGGACTAAGTGAAAACGTAAGCGCCTCTCATGTGACAAGAGGACAAGCATTAAAAGATTGAAAAGTTTTGGATGAAATTGGAATAAATATCGATGAAACTGGATTAAATTTGTGGCATTTATGTTATGCACGACGCATTAAGCTGTGCGCTCGAAACTGGGGTGCTATGGTGCTCCATATCCGAAGTATACCACCTCATGTTGCTCACAAATGGAGTGGGGCAGTCAGGTCTGTGCATCATGAAGTGGAGCAGTCAGAAAAGGAAAGGTGGTGTTTAATGCCACTCCGGTGTGTATTAGGAAAGAGTGAGGTTGTTTGGGCCCATCTGCTTGTTTCTTTCAAAGGTTGCTGAAGAGCAGTGGGGCTAGGCCTGGGCATGTATAGATAGAAAATGTATGTGCCTTGCTGGGGCTGCTGAAGTGCAAGGGGAGGCCAGGGAAGGTGTAGGATAGAAAGTGTTGGATTTTCTCTGGTTCTGCCAAAATAGGGGGTCAATCCCTTTGTAGTCACATCTCTGACCCTGCCTCCACATTGTACTCAGGATCACAGTTCTTATAGTTTCTGTATGCACAAAATTGCACCTCTGTCTCTTTGGGGGAGACCTTCGCGACAGCAGCCACATTGTGTGACCCGCAAGGTAGTCATAAGTACTGGAGGCAGGGTCAGACTGGGACAGAAAACCGACCCGGGCACCAAAATAAAAGTGTCCTCAGTAGTGAATCAGGTAGCTAAAAAAGTGGCCAACATTGGCAAATCGGGGCAGGACTGCGCATGTAAAGACACACTGCAAAAGTGTTTTGCAAAGTATGGCCAGGGTCACTGGAATTATGTGGCAGGGAAGGGCTAAATTATGTAGCAGAGTTCAGTAAGTTATGTGTCAAGAAAAAGCAAATTACGCAGCGTAATGCAAACATTTTGTAATAGTATTATTTCATTATTTTTGTCCATTTTACACTTTTTAACACTGTCTGGGCATTGGGTCCACCTCATTAGTACCAGTTTAATATCAAAATACAGCAGCACTATGCAACAGAAAGGTGACCAGTCAAATTTTGCAAAGGGCCTTCCACTGTGCGGCAACACGTGTTGCTGCGTTTTTAGTAACTTTTGAACCGTTTGAATCACAAGCAATTTTTTTTCATTAAAATCTGCAGATTATGCAGCAGATTATGGATTATGTGGCAAATGCATAATTATTCAAAAAATGCTGCGGCTGCACAATCGCATAATTCCAGTGGCCCTGGATATGGCAGACAGCATGCATGTGCGCTTGCTACAAGCAATGTTTGTGGTAATATCAGGGAAATCAACCAGACTACAATACTGGCCCACAAACAGCCAAAAAAATCAGCCGAACACTGACCTGTTGAACCAGCCCTTCTGGCACCACCAGATTGCCCTACAGGCCAGTCCAACCCTGCCAACACACCACAGCAGAAAGACCTAAAGTCAGAGCGATTTCTTAACTATTAAACTGGAGGCCATTAACACTTTCAGTTTTCCTTGTTTGGTCTGAAAGCGCCTTTTTGCCGCGAAAAGAGCAAATATTTTATCTGTTTGATAAATTCGAAATGCATTCTTGGGGGCCTCTTGCTGCACTGCGGTAATTGAAAGGCTAGACTGCAGTAGCCCTAAGGCACAGCAAACACATTGCTCAGGGAATCTGTTGGCCATGCGCTTCCATTAAGTGGCAATTCTGCAATAAACAGGTTTCCTTTCCCGTGTATTTCTGTATTTGGGGAGGGCTGCATACATCTGTAATTGCATTTATATAGCGCTTACCACCCCTGGCGAGGCGTCAAAGCGCTTTTCAAAGTTCTGCTTATATAGATTCCAGCACCTCCCTTTGCCAGGGGTGCGTGAACTCAGAAGCAGGGGCAGAGGCCTCCCTGCAGTGCCCTTAGCCCAAGACTGGAGGTGACACAACAATCAATCAATCAATCAATCATGTCACTTATAAAGCGCACTACATACCCGCGAGGGTCTCAAGGCGCTGGGGGAAGAGGGGGGTGGTGCTGCTACTGATCGAAGAGCCAGGTCTTGAGGAGTCTTCTGAAGGCCAGTAGGTCTTGGGTCTGTCGGAGGTTGGTGGGGAGGGTGTTCCAGGTCTTGGCGGCGAGGTGGGAGAAGGATCTGCCGCCGGCGGTCGTTTTCTGGATGCGGGGGACTGTGGCGAGGGCGAGGCTGGTCGAGCGGAGCTGGCGGGTGGGGGTGTAGAAGCTGAGTCGTCTGTTGAGGTAGGCTGGTCCGGAGTTGTGGAGTGCTTTGTGTGCGTGGGTGAGGAGCTTGAAGGTTATCCTCTTGTTGACAGGGAGCCAGTGCAGGTCTCTCAGGTGGGGTGTGATGTGGCTGCGTCGGGGGATGTCGAGGATAAGACGTGCAGAGGCGTTCTGGATGCGTTGCAGCGGTCTCAGGAGCTTAGCCGTCGTTCCTGCGTAGAGGGCGTTTCCGTAGTCCAGCCTGCTGGTGACGAGGGCCTGGGTGACTGTTTTTCTTGTTTCGGTGGGGATCCACTTGAAGATCCTGCGGAGCATTCGGAGGATGTTGAAGCAGGATGAGGAAACGGCGTTGACCTGCTTAGTCATGGAGAGGGTGGGGTCGAGGATGACCCCTAGGTTGCGTACGTGGTCGGTGGGTGGCGGGGCTGTTCCCAGTGATGTTGGCCACCAGGAGTCGTCCCAGGCTGAAGGGTTGGAACCAAGGATGAGGACCTCCGTCTTGTCCGAGTTCAGCTTCAGGCGGCTGGTCCTCATCCATTCGGCGACGGCCTTCATTCCTTCGTGGAGGTGGGCTTTGGCGGTGTGAGGGTCTTTGGTGAGGGAGAGGATCAGCTGGGTGTCGTCGGCGTAGGAGATGATGTTGAGGTTGTGCTGTCGGGCGACGTGGGCGAGGGGTGCCATGTAGATGTTGAACAGCGTTGGGCTGAGGGAGGAGCCTTGGGGTACGCCGCAGATGTTCTTGGTGGCCTTGGATCGGAAGGGGGCGAGGCGGACGCTTTGTGTTCTGCCGGAAAGGAAGGATGTGGTCCAGTCCAGGGCCTTCTCTTGGATCCCGGCGTCGTGAAGGCGTGTTCGTAGTGTGTGGTGGCAGACCGTGTCGAAGGCGGCTGATAGGTCCAGGAGGATGAGGGCTGCTGTTTCTCCGTTGTCTAGCAGGGTCCTGATGTCATCGGTGGCGGCGATGAGGGCGGTTTCGGTGCTGTGGTTGCTGCGGAAGCCGGACTGGGAAGGGATCCAGGATGTTGTTCTCCTCGAGGTAGTGGGTCAGTTGTTTGTTGACGATTTTCTCGGTGACCTTCACGGGGAACGGGAGCAGAGAGATGGGTCGGAAGTTCTTGAGGTCCTTGGGGTCTGCCTTGGGTTTCTTGAGTAAGGCGGTGATCTCGGCGTGCTTCCAGCTTTCCGGGAAGGTTGCTGTCTCGAAGGAGATGTTGATTATTTTCCGGAGATGGGGCGCGATGGCTGTACTGGCTTTGTTGAAGATGTGGTGAGGGCACGGGTCTAGCGGTGAACCGGAGTGGATGGTGTTCATGATCTCGCTGGTGTCCTCGTCATTGATGTTGGTCCAGGAGAGCAGGCGGTTGGTGGTTGTGGGGGCAGTGGTCTCGGTGGTTGCCGGGGCGGTCGTGGTGTTGAAGCTGTCGTGGATGTCGGCGATTTTGCGGTGGAAGAAGGTGGCCAGTGAGTCGCACAGGTCTCGCGACGGCTGGATGTCGTTGGTGTTGGAGCTGGGGTTGGAGAGTTCCTTCACGATGTTGAAGAGCTCTTTGCTGTTGTGTGCGTTGTTGTCTAGGCGGTCTTTGAGTGAGGCCCTTTTGGCGGATCTGATGAGGTGATGATGACTGCGGGTGGCGCTCTTGTGGGCGGCGTAGCTGTCCGCTGTCCGTTCATGGAGCCAGATCTTCTCTAGTTTTCGGCATGTTCGTTTGGAGGCCTGGAGGTCTTCGGTGAACCAGGTGGCTTTCTTGCTGGTGTGGCTGTTGGGCGGATTCTTGAGCGGGGCGAGGGTGTTGGCGCAGTCGTCGATCCACTGTCTGAGGTTGCGGGCGGCGGTGTCGGGGTCGGAGGGTTCGGCGGGTGGGCTCAGGGCGAGGGTTGTGGTTAGCTGGTCTTCCGTGACTCTGCTCCAGCAGCGGCGAGGCATTTGTTCGGTGCGGTGGTGCATGGTGGGCTTCCTGTAGGTGAAGTGGATGCAGTGGTGGTCAGTCCAGTGGGGTTCGGAGGTGTGGTTGAAGGAGACGTGTGGGCTTGCGGAAAAGATGGAGTCTAGCGTATGGCCGGCGGCGTGGGTGGGTGTAGTCACGAGCTGTCTGAGTCCGAGGGTGGCGAGGTTGTCGATCAGGGTGGTGGAGTTGGTGTCCTTGTTGTTCTCGAGGTGGAAGTTCAGGTCCCCGAGGAGGATGTAGTCCGTGGAGTCGATGGCGTGTGTGCTGACGAAGTCAGCGATGGGAATCGCTGAACTGTGGTCGGGGTCCGGGGGATCTGTAGATGAGGGTTCCTCTGAGGGTGGTGTTGGGATCGGTGTGGATCTGGAAGTGCATGTGTTCGGCGGTGCTGAGGGTGTCGTCGGTGTTGGTTGAGACTCTGAGGGTGTTCCTGTGGACGATGGCGATGCCTCCTCCGACTCCGTTGGTGCGGTCCCTGCGGGTGATCTTGTATCCGTCCGGGATGGCAATGGCGATGTCGGGGGCTGAAGCGGGATTCAGCCAGGTCTCCGTCAGGAATGCGACGTCTGGGGAGGTTGAGTCGAGAAGGTCCCAGAGTTCGATGGCGTGTTTGCGGGCGGAGCGGGTGTTGAGGAGGATGCATCTGAGGTAGTTGGGTTCTTTCCTGGGTGGTGGTTTGGCGGGGCGGGTGCTGGCGAAGCTGCAGTTCCGGCAGGTGAAGGGCCCTTGGGTGCGCTTCGGGGTGGCCTGGTAGCAGGCGTGATCTTTTCCGGGGTTGAGTGCGTGGAGGGTGCTGGCGTCGTATCGGCGTCTGTTGATGTGGCGGACCAGGGGGTCTGGCGCTGGGCGCGGTCACGGCGCGGACGGGCGCAGACGGGCTTGCCTTAGGCGCGCCAGCGGCGCGGCCGCACAGCGGCCGCCATAAATGGGGAGGTGGGAGGGAGGAGCAGGGAATGGGGCAGCGAATGGGCAGTGAGGGGGCGGGGCCGCAGGGGCGCAGCGGCGGGAAACAGGCACAGAAGGGAAAACGAGCACAATCAGGGCATCAAGGGGGCACAGAAAGGAAAAAACCGAGCACAATCAGGGGCAGCAAGGGGGCACAGAAAGGAAAAACGAGCACAATCAGGGGCAGCAAGGGGGCACAGAAAGGAAAAACGAGCACAATCAGGGGCAGCAAGGGGGCACAGAAAGGAAAAAACGAGCACAATCAGGGGCAGCAAGGGGGCACAGAAAGGAAAAACGAGCACAATTAGGGGCAGCAAGGGGGCACAGAAAGGAAAAACGAGCACAATCAGGGGCAGCAAGGGGGCACAGAAAGGAAAAACGAGCACAATCAGGGGCAGCAAGGGGGCACAGAAAGGAAAAACGAGCACAATCAGGGGCAGCAAGGGGGCACAGAAAGGAAAAACGAGCACAATCAGGGTCAGCAAGGGGGCACAGAAAGGAAAAAACGAGCACAATCAGGGGCAGCAAGGGGGGGCACAGAAAGGAAAAACGAGCACAATCAGGGGCAGCAAGGGGGCACAGAAAGGAAAAACGAGCACAATCAGGGGCAGCAAGGGGGGGCACAGAAAGGAAAAAACGAGCACAATCAGGGGCAGCAAGGGGGCACAGAAAGGAAAAACGAGCACAATCAGGGGCAGCAGCAGGGCACACAGACGGAGCTGTGTGGTGGGGGAGCGACCTACCACACACTGGACCTGCTCGGCTGATTATTGTCATTCTAGAGAGAATGTCAATGGCCGGCCAACAGTTTGTGCTAAAGCCCCGAACCTGAAAAACAACAGCCTACATCGCCTCGGGAATTTGTCCTCGGCACGAGCGAACAACCCACCCTCTAAATCCGACCCTGACTGGAAGTAGGTTAGCAGGTCAAAAGCAGGGCCGTCAGAGGTAGCGCTGTAATGCTCCAAAGGCCCTGCGAACAGTGGGAGTGCGCGTTGTTTTTGTCCCCTGTGTCCCCTCCACTCCAAAATCAGAGGGGGGGAGGGGGTAAACCCCCCATGTCGCCTGCACTTCCTAAGCCCATGCTTTTCGTAGTGCTGCAAATAACAAACGCCTCTGATCCGGCCTCGGGTGAGTAAGGAGCCGCGGTGGCCCCGTCTGGATTGGAACTCGTGACCCGCAAGTTACTCACACATATTTACTTAAAACACTGAGGGCGCGGATGAACAAACAACCTCTAGGTCACAACGAGTTAGGTAACAGGTTGGCATCCGCGTGTGGCATGACCGTTCTTGTCCGCCGACCTCAACCTCTGGTCCTTGCTCGGGGAGGGAGGGAGGGAGGCTGGCCCGAGAGCGCCTCCCACCGCCGCCTTCACCAGGAAGCCTCGCTGTAACCCGACCCAGCGGCCACACGCCGGTCCTTGGCGGCGGCAGCAGCGTGCTCGCAACAAACTGTGCCCCTACACCTGCGGCAGCGCACAGAAGCCCAGAGCGACCACCGAGGCGCGAGTGGAGCAGGAGAAGGGGGGCATGGCTCCGGCGTGGCCCTGCTGCTAGCGGGGGGGATGCTGCACCCCTGGGAAGGTGACGCGGGAAGGGGACTGCCGGAGACACCTGAAACTGTAAGAAAACGTCATTGTCACTTGTGTATGCATTGCACATATCTGAAAACCACAAAGCAACTTTGCCCTCTGGTATACGCCTGGAACGTTCTATAGCTGCAGATTTCTCTGCTCTGTGGTTGTGTTTTGTAAGCCGCACAATAATTTAATTTGAAATTAAAACTGGTTTATTTAATGCACGCGAAAAACGTGCTTCGTAGATATACCAACCAATCCATGTTTCCATATAACGTTTAGCCGGTTTCCAAGCACACCCAGTTCTAAAGGATAAAGTAATCTTAGCAAAAGAAAACTTGCCAAGGAGCAAACCTGTGCTCAAGTGGGGAAGCCAGGATTAAAACTTTTTTTTGTGTGTTTGATTTGGAGCAGAGTTGTCAGCTGTCGGATTGGCCGGCAGTTCATCCCAGCTACTTGACTGACACCTGTCAGTCGCATGGGTCGTCAAGGACAGCTTTGTATCCCAAAAAGCGTGTATTTGAAAAGTGTAAGTCACGTGGTTCCTGAAGAGTCTCATACCCCCATACTTTGCGCGCTGCTGCCACCGGGTGCAACGTTCTAAGCCTTTCTCTGTGTCCCCTCTTAAATGAGAACTAGCAACAGGGTGGTACGAGACGGTAATCTTCTCAAAGCTATCTCATGGGAGATGAATTTACTGACTTATTGGTGGGGCCCAGCCGGGTCACGTGGGCAGTGCCATCGTGGTGACCCCCCGCATGCCCTCACTCCTGTGTCCGATTTGCAGTGGGAAAGACCAGTCAATGGACGTATGTCGCCGACTTCAAGCCTGTGGATACGTCATTTGTTTATTAATTTTGTATAGCGCCGACCAACTAGTTCTGGCCTCCCAAGCTGTACCCCATTGACCCCAGAATGTAGGAAACAAGTCACTGGAAGTAGTGCTTCACTGGAGGAATGGTCTAGTGGCTAGAACTGCCACCTTCGGGCGGGGATTACGTTTGAATCCTGATATCGGCTCAACATCGTGTGATTCTAGGCAACTGACTTCATCTCCTGCGCCTAAAAAAGAGGAAAAACATATCTCACATAGTCTGGTTCTGTTGTAAAGCGCCTAGTGCCTTTGGACTAGGAAGGTGCTATAAAACGTCCTACAAAGTAGGAGGCGGTCTAATTAGCTCATTAGGCGATAATGTCTTTCATCACTGGAGGGTCTGACAAAACCATATCATAACCTCCTTCAGGGCTGGCTTTAGCTCTGGTGGCGCCTTGTGCCACAATCGCACCACCCAATGACCTCTTCCTCGGATTCCCTCGCTATCACTGGTCAAAAGTGCCCCATATCTCTCCATAGCCCCTCTCTCGCATACATTTCATTTGTTTTAAAGCGCTGGTAAAGGCTGGCTTTACCAATCCACTAAACTATCCACATAAAACACAGATCTGTTCTTTGCAGCAGGCACATTAACCCTCTGCGCTACTTTATGATGAGTCAAAACTGCCGCTACACAAAACTCTGATCTCTCTTTCTCTAGTAAGAACATTAGTCACAAGAGGTATGCTGACATTTTTATTGCTGCCTAAAAGCTGAACGGACAAGAAACTCTGCAGCAGGTGCTTTTAAAGTAATTTATTGGACAGCTTCCACCCCTGAGGTTAGTGCCCCCCTTCACAGGTCAGCGCCCAGTGCGGCCGAACCGGTCACACTGCCCTAAAGCCTGCCCTGACCTCCTTTGCAGTCATAGGTGAGACCCAAACTGCAGTACAATCAAAAAGGCATAGAATGTGGTTTACAATGTAAGTTTTTCATGTTCATCTGCTATTGCACAGCAACAAATGTGTGAGAAAGCACATAGTTAAGTAATGTATTGCATGAGTAATTACAACCTTTACAATTCCATCAAAGTGCGAACAAACAACGGAGAAATTAAACCACATTAAAAAAGCATTGAGGTAAAACCACTAAGAACGTGGGTCATTGGGTCTCCAGACAAAGAGAGCAAAGCATGGGAAGCATAAAGTGCAAGTAAAGTGCAAAGTGCCAGGTGCCGTGCATCGAATCAATGCAGATACTCCATAGAGGAGATTAGAAAATACAGCCAGTGTGGAAAGGACACTAGTACAATGGCAAAAGCTATGTCCTAGTGTATTTCAAGATTTAAAAAGCAATAGGGTAGAATCACTGAGCACATGGGACGCAGGGGCGCAAAGAAGGAGGGCGCAACATGAGAAACAAAAAGTGCAAATATGTTCCAAAGTGCCACGTGCCGTGCAACGAATCAGTACAGATAATTTATAGTGGAGAGTAGAAAACACAGCCTGTGTGGAAAGGACACTAGTACAATGGCAAAAGCTATGTCCTAGGGGTTTTAAAGTGCAGCAAGTGTGAAGGATTTGGGTGAAGTTACAGTCTAACATATCTTTCAAAGTGCAAAACGTCAAGCAGCCGAACCATGTCAGATATTTCAGGCAACAAGATGGGTTAACAGCATCATAAAAGGGACAGTAGAGCCTGTGGGGGCAGCTGTCAAACTGGTCCATGTATAGGGCGCCATATCTGCGGGCCACCAGTTCATTGTCTGAGTTCGAGCAAGTTCATGCTTGATGCTGCCTGCTGGGACGTTCCCAGGCGGGGACTATTATCCCTCAGGAGTCATCTGGCTGTAGCAAAAAACTTGCCAATTTGTGCCAGTTCCATTGGGACATCAGACGAGGAAATATACAACACTGCCTCTGGAATTATCTTACGCCGTGCTGCAAAAATAATGGCCTTTAATAAATTTGCGTTTGGGGAAGCCACTCTGGACAGCAACATCCTAAGTGGTCTACAGATTCTAGGCTATATGGGCAGAACCTGCACTGCCTGTGCCCTGGTGAGTTTGTTTTCCAATGGGCCCTGTATTCCCATAAGGGCGGTGTCAGGAGTCTGGTCAGCAGAATGTTCCTTAGGGCTTGTCTCCCATAGCCACTCTCAGGTATTATTTATTTATAAAGTTTTGTATAGCGTGAACAAGACCCAGGAGGGTATCAGAGCGCTTCACAGTTGACGTAGGCAGGATCCCAAAGGTATGGCTGACAGGGAGTGTCTTCATGTGATTTGTCAAGACCCATAGCGCCTGAGATGTTTCTAATTTCCTTTATATCCTGTCCATTTGATAGGAGCTTGCCTGTATTTTTTGAAGTGCTCTTTAAGTGCTGCAACATTATGACTGGATGGGTGAGACATTCCTTGGCCAAACTCAGTGTGGTTATCGCCCTGCAGAGATACCTTGATCACTGGCTCTTTTTCTTCTGAAATGTCCCACCAATGCTCCTTTCATGGAGTCAGTCTGCTCTGGCCACTTGATGGTAGTATTTCATTCAATCCTTTTTACGCTCAGTGTCCATATTCTCCAGCCCGAACTCCAGTCGGATCAGTGTGCGTCTTGTTGCTTTGGGGAGACGGAATATGTTCCTATTTGCAGCTATGTGGCGGCGCTCTCATGTCTCTGTGATCATGCCAGGGAATGCGAGGTGCCCGTAGCTGAGAATGGGTAGCAATTGTGCCCACGTTACTATTCGAACCCCCTCGGCTGTAGGGCTCTGTAATTTGTGGTAAAGTTTAGTTAGGGCAAACAATGCTTTTCCTGCTTTTTCTTCAAGGACCTTTAAATGTAGAAAAGGTTTGCCAGTGTCCGACAACCAGACACCAAGGTAACTTCTTTTGGAAGTTGCGGTTAAGTTTAAGGGGCCCAAGTGCCATGCCAGCTGATGTTTTTTGGCTCTTTCCCAAAGACCGGAACTGTAGTTTTTGTGGCGTTTGCGAGGAGGGAGTTCTTGGTGTTGTAGGTATGTAATATGTAATGGTATGTAATATGTAATGCCCTCTTTATGCCAATGCGAGTATTGTCCAAAATCACCAAGTCACCCACGTACTATATAATAGGTAGGTTGGTGTGGCTTAACTTCGGTGGAAAGAGATTTACTTCGAGCAGTACATAAGTAGATGTTTAAAAAAAAGAATGCATGCATACATAATCATTTAATATTACCTGCTATGCAATAAAACACAAAGGGCTGCAAAGTCTGCTTTGAGAAGCCCAGCATCGCTGATAATCTTTGTATTTGGAACGCAATGGGCCAAAATGATGACTCATCATGTCGGGTGCACTCAATTGTGATACATTATGAAAAGGGCGCCATGGGGCCATGGGACATAAGTGCAATTTACATATTCAGAGATTTTTGATCTTATGATTTTATTAGTGTCTTGAAGCATCCTCTTGACCGTGGGTGCTGTACAAAAACAACTAATGTCACAAAAAGAAATGTGAAAAAATCATCAGATTTTATTTTAACTATTGTAAATCACATGTGTTTAATCCACATTTTAAGGGGTAGTTTTCTATTTGAATGATTCAGTCTCAATTTTCAAAGTGAGGAGAGATTAGCATACTTTGTACTGATGCTGTTTCTCCTATGAGTACAACAAATGTTCTGTCTGTAATATTGAAATGCTTTGGTAATAACGCTATGTAAAGTGAGAAATGGCATGCGGATTCAACCTTATGTGTCTCTACGGCTCCCCGCAGCATCCTTTAGCTTTGCTACTTCGTCTCACCCAGATCTTTAGAAAACAGACACTGTGCACAACAGGGAGTTGGATGACTCCTGTCCTGGGCCACTGTCTCAGTCCCTCCTCTGCTCACAGTGCTTTCTCCCTCAGCCAGGTCTGACCAGGATAAACCATGTGAGCGGTGCTGGCCGGGCTTTGGGGCTCCTGCTATAAATTACTGGTGGGACAGAGGCTCCAGGGGCCCTAATAACCTGGTGCCTGTGAACTATTTGCACATCTAAATTCATCTTAGAAAAGCAACAAAAAAACAATTTTCGAGGGCAAATTCTCAATATTTATCATTGCCAATAGTATTTGCAAAATTCCACAATGTTATTCCCAAACTTATAGGTTTGTGATATTCACATAGAGGATTCTTAAGAGCATTTCCGGATGGCAATGAAGACTGAATACCCCATGTTTAATGAGGGTTCAGGGTTAGAATCCCCATGAAAAAAACACTAAAAGATAAATAAGCAAACGCAAATTTGCAAAAGATTTTGCTTTGCACAATTTTGCACCTGGTAGAAATTGTGCAATCATTACATTTTATGCATATTGATAGTCCTGGAATAAAACGATTGACATTGTTTTCCATTAGTAGTCCTAGGAATTTCGTGAATTCTTCAAACGTTGGAAATGTGTATGTAGGAATAATCTTACGGGAGCAAATTCTTTACTTCACCCCTGACCTTTCTGAATCAAGCAGTTATTGATAAATGTTATTTACTACACACTTTTGAAACTCTGTTTTTGAGGTTCTTTTCTGTATTGGACCAGCTGTTCTTCACTTCTGTGTGTTAAGCCTCCTGTGTAATTCTTTTTAGTTCTGTTTTGATAGTAGGCAATTGACAAGGCGCATTGTCAGTGACAGCTGGGATCAAATGTAGGGACCTCGGGCTCAGAAGATATGTGTCCTAAACAGCTAGCTGCACTCGACTATTCCCCCCCCCCACCCAATTTGTTAATACTGGTTATTATCCTGCACCGCCCCCACCCCAATTAACTTGCATTGCTGCAGTGGATCCTCGAGAAGTGACTTTTAAGGGGGGGCATATGTGGCCACAAATAAAACTAATGGGGTCATCTACAAAGGGCAGTCATAAAGAGGGTGTGTATGTTCATATATATATGTATGTGTGTGTACGTTTACTTAAAATGTTTAAATCTGACTTAATATGTGTGTGTGTGTTTACATCCATACTAAATCAGCTTTAAACATTTTAATCAAACATGTAGTCTCATGTATTGCCTCAAACAATGTTGCTTTGCAGTCAAAGGTAGCTGGAAAAACTAATGTGTGCAGCAAGTGCAGTGTTCGTTTATTCTGTTTTGCCTCCGAGTACATTTAACAGCTGTGTTGGTAGGGTCCAAGGGGGTGGGGGAGACCAATGGAGCTGGGGCATGGGCCCCATCTGGGCCCCTTGTAGCGGAGCCAGTGCGTTGCTGCCACAAAGTCTTGCTTTCCCCTTCACCGCCCTACCACCTCTCCATTGCCACCCACCTCATCCTGCCAGTTAGTGGTTAAGGACGCATGGACTGCCCAATCCAGCTGCTGCATGGAAGTTTGGCATCCTAGTACCTGTGCCATGCATCCGGGCTCCCAGGCCTGATGCCTCTTCCCCCGGGCCATATTAAGAGGGGCTTCCGAAGACCCATCTACTCTACCACAGAGACGAAGACAGGGGACAGAGGGAACTCCCTATGAGAGATGATCAGGATGAGATTGTGTTGTGTAGTTCCTATAGTACCCCTGCAGGACCTGCGCGTTTGGATAACATAAACTGTGGGCTTGGTGTTAGACTGACTCTGAGCACCCCCACCGCGTATGTTAGCCTGGTTTGCATTAGCTAGCTCACAGTGCTACTAGAATCTCCTCTTATCGGGCAGAGATTAGTTTCTGGCAACCTTAGACCATGACAACCCAAATTCCTCAGAATCGTGGAAACAATGTACTACCTTTCGCTCAGTCACTCGTGCTTACTTATTTGGTTTGTCTCAGAGAGTTACACAGAATAAACAGTCTGGGCGTTTCAATAAGTATTTATTTAACAGTTGTTATTCTAGCGTAAAATATATGTGCTGCAGCAATCAGCAGACAATAGCAGAGATATATTATCAGCAGTACGATAAAAGTGAACGGATAGAATAGTTCTACCATATTGCAATAATCATGAATACATACATGAATCTAAAAAGCATTATGAAAGTGCGCATACTCCTACGATGCCAAACTAGATGTACCTGAGTGTACCTAGCATATGTGTAGGTCTAAAAGCCTAATAGCCAAGAATCCTTCTAGGATTTAGTCGAACCCCATTACCTGAATAGCGAGAGTGTGGGACCCCGTCCTGGTCTCGAGTTGGACACCCCGCAAGGGCTGTGTTAGACCGCTGTCAGCTGGAGCAACTGCATGCAGGAGCCTCAGCGTCTCTGGTCAGTGTGTCAGCATGGAAGTCTCGGTTCCCTCTATCTTACCGTGGCAAGATGTGGTGTATTTATACCCTAAAGTGTCTCGTCCCTCAGTATGGTTTGTATTGGTCTTTGTTAGACATGAGGAAGACGTCAGGGGTGAACTTTGTACATACATATTATGCGGGAGCTGTAGCTGGTGAATGCTCATGCATAATTTATGAGAACATTGTAGGCCTGTGTTCTGGAAAGACCTTGCAGTGTTCTAACCACAGACTAGATAAGGTTCAACCCTCAGAGCTCGTTGTGTACTGTAGGGAACTAATGTAGGTGAAAGATCATGCCTATATTAGGAGCCATGACTATAATAGGGCATGTACGAGTATGACCATAATAGGGCATATACGAGTATGACCATAATAGGGCATATACGAGTATTTCTACATTATGGCATATATGAACGGGTCTACATTAGGGCCTATATACGAAACATAACACCCACTCCACTTCCGAATTGGATGTCAATGATCATACTTAAAATCTGGAGAATTTAAAAATACTCACTTAAAAACGACTAAAACATGGATTTTAAAAGGACTTTAAAAAAAATGTTAAAAAATGTTAAAAATTACTTCTTAGTTACCACTTGAAAAAGCCAATTCTGTCCCATTTATAAAAGTTGCATCACCATAAGCTGAAGAAGGCCATGCTTTTCCAAGCGAAAGTGTCAATTTAGGAAATGTTCCAAATTTTGTTCGTTTATTTATGAAACGAAGTGGAGAAGCCGAATTCTTTCCCAGGACGCGATGAGCAAATTCAAGATTAAGTGTCCTGGCTGGGAGATACAGCAGTATCGGTGTTAGCTACTGCAGACGACAAATCCAACGCGTCACAGAGAACGTCAATCGCACAGAGATGGAATTCGGCACTGCCAACAGTCGTTGCTGCGGCAGCTTGTGCGGCAGTTGTTACCTCGGTGCCTGTGGAGGAGCCACCTAACCCAGCAGGAGCAAACGGCACCTGTGGATTCTCAAGGAATGCATTCATCAGAATTGGAAGACGCTGGGGACAACGCAGAGCATGGGCCTTTAGGGGTCCAGCATAGCATCTAGGTCCAGTGGAGTATCCGATGGAAACGTTAGACAGAGATCCAACGTGCATTCTTCTCCGCAGAACAGGCATCGAAGAACAGGTAAGATGCAGTCCACCCAGACTGGTCTAAATGATAGAAACTAAGAGGCGTTCAGTTCTCTTAGGCAAGGTATGCCCAGAAGCTGCACCATGCGTTCACGATATTTCCGTTCCATGAGCGTGTTCGCCATTTCCTCGGAAATGGGGCCGTCCATTGCGTAGCAGTAATATTACAATCAGGACTTCTGCAATTAGGAACAGGATAAGCGGGAGACCTCCAAAGACGCTTCCCAATACGGAGTGTATAAAATTTGGGATTACTCCGAGAACTGTCTGAAAGGTGCTTAATAGTCCTGACCCTATGGTCTTTAATAGGTGTACAATACCGCTCGTATCAGACATGTTAAAGATACGACCCACCATTTCTGCAAAATGAAAGGGGCAGTTTGTACGTATAAGCGCTTGTATCTCAGTCGAGGTCCTTGCAACTTGAAGTTCAAAGATTTCTCGAGCGGAGGTTAAGGGCACGGGTTGCTGTAAAAGCATGGCTTTCAGTCTGCTCAAAGTATCAAATTGTACAAAGGAAACATTCAACGAAGGCCATAACGGCGCCTCCCTGACTGTGTTCAGTGGTGGAAACAACACTTGCATACAGCAAGTAACCCTGGAGTTAACAGTGACCAGATAGGCGACGCCCGGAAGCATCCCACAGCAACCTTGATCATTTAGCATTAAGTAACTCCCATTCGAGAGCAGCTGGAAAACCGGCGTGATCATGGCCGCTGGGGTCCCTGACATGTGACATGATAATTTCGCTACCGAACCACTACATGCTCCGTGTAGAGAAATATCTTGACACATGAGAGAACCGCTCAAAGCGTTCTTGCAGTTTGTACCACTCAGATACACTTCTCGATCCCCATTCCGGCATCGATATCTATATGGTAACTCCCAAGTTTCCTTGATGTATCCCTTACCCATTTTTTCATATTTGCCTGCCTGCCTTTGCTCAAGGCAATATTGAAACTGAAACGTAGTGACCGGCAGAGTGATCTGGCCATGAATTAGCCATTCTGTTGATGGTGATTCGGCTACAGTGAATGGTAACCTTTCCAGTTTCTCAATATGCAGCATTGTATATTTGGCTCCCTCTGTGCCATTTCTGTCTGTTTATCGGTTAGATTGTATTCTGAAAACAGAGACGTGGTGTTTATAAAATGCCAGGGCACATAGCCTGCACGCAAAGATTGCAGCGTCCAGCTCAACATCATAATAGAACGTAGCTGTGATTGCCCGTGTTGTAACAGATTTTGTTCTAATATGTCGATTGCCGAAGACACAATGTTGCCTAAGGAGTAAATCCTGGAGGTCAAAGTTATTAACCCATTATCCACTACAGCTAATGCCTTCTCTAAGTTAATACGGTCTATTTCCCGTATCCTTTCTGCGGCCTCCTGTTGGGATATTTTCCAGTTTTCATTATAGTAGGCATAAATGCCAGCATATAGGAAACGTTTCTGACGTGTTTTCCTTGGGCCTAGTAAGAAATCCCTAAGGTCTACATCAGGTGTGAGTAGGGCAGTCGCGGCTCCTGGAGGGAGTTTCGCCGGGCGGTGACGTGCGGCGGGGAGGGGCAGGGTGGGGGTAGTAAAACCGAATCCGGCTGAACACAGGTAAGTTAGCAAATAAATAAATAAAACGAATTTCGTAGCGTGCGCTGCATCGCATTTGGCGATGCAGCGCGCGCTACGAAATTCGTTTTATTTATTTATTTGCTAACTTACCTGGATTCGGCCGGATTCCGGTTTTACTACCCCCACCCTGCCCCTCCCCGCCGCACGTCACCGCCCGGCGGAACTCCCTCCAGGAGCCGGGACTGGAGTAGGGTCAAGTGATGTTTAACTTCTGTGAGTCTTGAGGTCTCTAGCCAATCAAGGCACAACTTCCCAACACTATAGGATGTCACTACCCCTGGGTGTTGTCTTTGTACATAGCGAGGATCTGGCCTTTGGACACTAAATCCCTCGGGTGTACCTAAGAATCTCTGTTGACAAGTGTTCGTGTCAATGGACCAAATCAGCCATCCTGTCCAATTGGGATCTGACCTGTTGTACTGGAGAATGTCATCTAATCCTACCCCATGTGTAGTTGAATTCTGTCCCCACCCATCTGTGATGGTGCTGGAAACCCCGGTGTGTTCATTTCCTAGTTCTTGGCTAGTCCAAGACAGGATGTCTGTTGCACAGTTTCATTCAGAAATATTATCTGCTGTGGAATGAGGCATGCTCTAAAAAGCGCTTCTGTTCCCTGGACTTGCCAGTCCCTAGAACCCCAGATTGATTTTAAATCTATAGTGTCCTTCCATAGGTCGAAACCCTGTGTAGACAACTGGGCCATAAGGGAAGCAGAGTAAATCTGTTTGGTGTTAGTCAACATAATTTTCTGTGCTGATGTTGTTGCCACTTTGTAATAAAATGACTTTGGGTCAGATGTGTTGAACCCTGAAAAGTATGTGAATTTCTGTGCAAAAGTTTGCGAACTACCATTTGGAGGTGTTGGGCAGTGTTCCCACTGGTGGTATTCAAATACCTTTCTAGGTGTTATAGATTTGTGCAAGAAATGATGACCATAATGTTGGTAACAGTACAATGTATCATAGTCTGAAGTACTTCTAACATTTCATTGTTCGGAAATGCTGCTGTTTTTTCTAAATCAGACATTACATTATTTACAGTTTCAGTGTCCCAATCATCAGAAAATGTACTGGAGGTAATGATATCATTTAAAGAAATTTTAAATACATGTTTAAGCTTTAAAAGTTCAGTTGGACCGAATATATCATAATCAATCTTGTCCGATACTATACCGTCCGGTATAGGAACTGCTGTGATGTTCACTGAAGACAAGTCTCTTGGTTCACGATGTGAAGACTGGTGTGGTTTTAAAATCAAATTGACTCTTTGGGCTGTCAAGCTCTGCTGGAGGTATCGTCCATTAATAAGCATACTAAAAGTTATTATTAAACCTAGCCAGAAAATAAAAAATAAAATCCCAGTGATATACCATAGTTCAATCCAAGGTGACACTAGGTAAGTCTTTCTAAAAAAGTTCAAAAAGTCAGTGAGTTTCTGTTTGAGTAATTTTTTGGCTGGCGTCGTTTCCGGCTCGCTTGGATCCAGTGAAAACATATCAAAGTTCATGAAATAGCCAGAAGCAGTTCGATCAATTGTTGGAATTGCATCGGGATTTGGTGAAATCGGATTTTGCTCTTGACAAGGCACGTTGACGTAGATGTCTGTAGTCGGTCTGATTGCAACTTGGGTGTTAAGTTGATTTTCTTCTTGTTGAAGTGGAACGAGTTCCATAGCATTGTTGCTTAGTCCTTCATTCCGTACAGGTGGCTCTTCAAACGTGATGAGTCTTTCTGTTTGGACTTCTTGGATTGTAGCGAGAGGAGGGCGTCTGCTACTGTGGAGTCCACGAGGCCTACTGTTTAGTATCGGCCACATAGTGTGGTTTGATTAAGTCAATTTAGAGAAATCTTTTCTCCTTTTTCCCGGCAAGAGGCGGCAGAAGTACAGTTCTTGTGCCTTGAATTGCTAGGACCGGTACAGGCTTTCTGTAGGATGGCCCAAATTCTTTTTTGTCAGCAATCTTCTCTCTGACCAGATCCCCGACTTTTGGGATCCAGACAGGTCTTGCCGTTACTGCCTTGACTTCCTCAGTGGCGGTCTGTTTTAAGTGGACGTTGCTTTGTTGTGTCCTGGATTCATTTAGATCCTGTAAAACAGCCAAACGATCATGGATATCAAATGGTTTTTCCTCCTCCACTGTGCCTTCACAATCAAGATCAGGTACCCACATTCTTGTCCCAAATAGGACCTCGTAAGGAGTGACACCCCCTATAGAGCTTCTTGGCTGATTGTTTATTGCTCGTTGGACCCCATAAAGGTGATCAACCCATCTACCGCCCTTGCCTAATACCCTAGCTGTTAAAGATTGCTTTAAGTCCCGGTTTTTCCTCTCCACAACAGAATTTCCCTCAGGATGGTACGGAGAGGAGTACCGCAATGCTACGCCCATTCCTTCCATGGCCTCTTTGTAAACCCGAGAGCTAAACGCCGGGCCACGGTCAGAATATAACGTGCCAACTGCGTATGTGCCGAAAAAGACACGCAAATCTTTTATAACAGTTCGAGCATCAGCACAGCGCTGAGGCCAAACCCATAGGAATCTAGAGCAGGAATCCACTGCAACCATGATATATTTCTTGGCCCCATCTGATTGTAGGGGTCCGCAGTGGTCCAAATACACACATGCGAGTGGTTTGTCTGATTTTAGTAATGGTGTCTGTGCTGGGCGTGTTACGGTGGAGCCTTTCATCTGCTGGCAGATGTCGCATTTCAAGACATAGTCTTTGGTCTGCTTTGTTAACCCTGGCCACCAGTAGCGCTGTTTCAGTAAAGAAATAGGCGCTTTAACGCCTGTATGCGCAGAACCCAAACCCTCGTGTGCTGCTAGAATTAAGCCTTGCCTACGATCCATATTTGATATTACTCTATCCCCCACTCCAGGAATCTGAGCATATGTAATGTTTTGTGCATCTAACTTGTAGGAGTACTTGAGTGGAAATTTCTTCGGTACTGCTGTGCTGCCTTTGCGTGAAGCATTGACAGCTACCATAATCTCGCCCTCTATTCTCGTTTTTAAACGAGTGATTGCAGCTACGGACAATGTACGTACAGCCCCCTTTGCGGCTTCATCAGCCAATGAATTCCCTTCAAATTGAACGCCATCACGCTGATGACTCAGTGTATGTATCACGTGAGCCCTTTGTAGTTCGTTTCTCAACTCCACTACCTGTTCCCATAGCATTTTATGCTTAATTGTGCCACCTTTGCGTCTTTAAACCCGTTTTGTTCCCAATGATGTAAATATTAATTGTACGACTGTACACAGTAAAAGGAATCACACACAATTAGTGTGGGGAATTCGTGTTCCGTATTTACAAGTGCCAGTATCAGTGCTTTTAATTCTGCTAACTGAGCCGTGCAGTCTCCTAGAGATTGCGTTTTAGTGCTACTGGGATGGAACTTTCCATCGCGCATGTGACCTTTAACGATTGCACACGCTGCGCTGTAAGCTTGCTTACTTCCTATGGCCGGTTGAGCAGATCCGTCAGTGTAAATAATATATTCATACTGATCTAGAGGCAAAATCTCGTCACAACCACACCCGCGATCGGAATGTCCAGCACAGGAGCGGAATTCCGATCGCGGTCAAGGGGTTAAACTTGGATCAAATCTGTATTCAACATCTGTTGCAGTAAGAGAATTAGCCCATTGTATCCATCTGGGATGTAAGGCTTTCGCATTTGGAATGCTAGCTTTTGTAACAGCTTCTAAAGCTGGTACTGGGGTCACGACAATTATGCGTTTACCCTGAGCCAGAGCTCTTTCTCTTGCTACAGCGGTCTGTACTGCTGTCAGGATTTTTTCTGTTGAAGTGAAACGCATCTCTGCGTTTGTGTACAGGTGTGATTTGTATGCGATTGGTACCGTTTCGCCTTCATTGAAAGTTAAATAAGTGTACCCGCATTGACCCGCTATTATTCGGATCACTAAGTTGCGTACGTTTACGCGTGTCTGTAAATGTTTAGAAGCTATCATGTCTTCCTGTAGGGAACGCAGGATATTTGAATGTTCCTGTGTCCATTGTCTGACTGAAAAATCAGGTTTTATTAATTCGTAGAAAGGTTTTACTTTTTCTGCGTAATCCAAAATGTATGTTTGACCAAAATTTAGGAATCCCAGTATTGATTGTACATTTTTTAATGATTTTGGAGCTTGGAGCAGCGCACAATTTTCTAAAAAGTTAGCTGCTAGGCTTTTTCCTTCACTTGATAGCTCATGCACTAAAAATAGGACATTGAGTTGGGCAATTTTTGATTTTTTGAAATTAAATTTATAGCCCTCAGAGGCGAATCCCATAATAATGGTGCTCACCCTGGTCAAGTGCCTCGGTAAGTCATCGTCCGTCAGATAAATATCATCCACATAGGACAATGCTTCTTCATCCAAATTTTGGAGTAACTCTGTTACCCTTGCTGAAAACAACCCCGGGCTATTCTTATACCCTTGGGGGAGTCGACAAAATTGCCGTTGTGACCCTAGCGCTGAGAATGCGGTCAGATACCTGCTTTCAGGTGCTATATTTTGGCAGAAAAATCCATTTGAGATATCAAGTGTTGTTTTGTATTTTTGTCGCACAATGTTATTCATTAATGCGGCACTGTGTGCATTTTGAACTGCAAATGTCTTTATGCAAGTGTTTAAATGTCTGTAATCTAAAACTAGATGATATGTGTTGTGTTGGCTACGGGGAACAAAGGATTGTTCATAGGTGAAGTGCAATTTTCAATCACCCCCTGGTATTCAAGTTGATCTAGGATCTCCCTGACTTGTTTTTTAGCTTCCTGCTTTATAGGGTATTGCCTTTGAGCATTTGGGGAAACTTTTAACGAGATCACGTGGTGGGTTGAATCCTTATCCCAACCAGCATGATTTTTGTATAATGCCGGAACTAGGGCGACCGCCCACTCCTACGCATATGCATGTTTTAAATGTTTGGGAACAAGGTCGGAAAATGCTGGAAAAATTACCTTTTCTCCCTTTGGGCACTCCATGACGAATGCTGGCGGCCAGTCTTGGTCTGCTAATAGGATGTCATATCCAGATGACAAATTTTCCCAAAATAGACCTTTAACTTTCCTGGGCTTGTCCCCCTCCATCCGGAGTGTTATCTCATGTAACTTATGTGGGACACTTACCCGAGTATCAGGTGTTTCCACCGTGATATATTCACTCAACTCCGCTGTCAACAGAAATTCCTTCAGGTTATGGCGAGCTATCGTTACTTCTGCCGCGCTGTCTAGCATCGTCAGAGCCCATTCCCCGTTCAGAAGCTGTGTCCTCAGAATTCTGGGCATGTCTGATCTTAAGACCTGCTACCTTCTTCTTTTTGAACTGAGGTTTTTGTTTTTGTTTATCTTCTTTTTTAGGTGCGTAGTCCGCAGCACGTTGCGTGTCTCTGGACTTTGTACGCTCCTCTTGTCTGTGTTCTGACCGTCTTTCCCTCTCGGAGTTTCTTGACGAACCCTGAAAGGAACGAGAGGAACGTGTATCAGTATCCTGATACCTGTCAGGTTTTTTTATATTATCCCTATTCCTGAGGTTATACTTCCTTTCAGAGGGCTCCTGTTGAGGAGACCTACCTCTGGATTGAGATCTGTTGTCTTTAGACTTTTGTTGTTTTTTATTTTCCCACTTCTTTTTAGAAGAAGCAGATGTCTGCTTTGTAGTGTCCTTTTCAGGACTGCCCAGTTGTGGTTTTAATGCTTTCCCACCTAGACTGTCTCTGCCTAGTTCTGCATATGCAGTTTCAATTATTTTGGGTAGTTCGTGTTGTTGATCCACTGGACTGAACTCCCTTAGGCGTTGGCGGATCGCCACAGAAGCTGCTTCCCCCTTAATGTTAGCTAGTATTATGGCTGATACCTGATCAAAGTTGTTTAGTAACTTCATCCCTAAGTTTAGGGCAGGCTCTGCTCCGTACTCATTTTGTATCTGTCTCAATACGTCTGGCATTACTGCTAAGGACGGGATACCATGTGTTCTGGTATATATGGCAGCAAAGACTGAACCCCAAGAGGTGCAATCCTCTACTTGTGGTGTGATCCCCATGGGCAAGCAGATTGTTAGAATTCTGTGTTTTTCATAGGTGGTAATATTCGGGAATACCGCCTCAAGCTGAGTTATTTTCTGAGCTATCCAGAATGGTATTTGTTCGCGTTTTGCGGGCATTTTGCCCATTACCGCGTGTAATGTTTGAGGAGTAATTTTATTTCCTGTACCCTGAGCTGGAGTACTATTTGCTGCACCTGGTGCAGGTTGGATTGTTAAAGTCCTCATGACAAATTGTGTCAGGTTTCTGTAGATTTTAATTAAATCTCTGTGTTGTACGAGTAATTCTGGCTGTGGCATTATTCCAATGTCAGGGTGCGGTGTGTAAGCCGCTAGTATTGGCCACGTGGCCCCGTCTCCTCCGAGCGGGCCTAATCTTACTCTTGCTCTTAAGTGGGGTAGGGCGCCTTTAAACCATTATAAGTGTTCCTGGTAAGTGAGTGGAATCTCTATGTCATCGAATGGACAGTATTCCTCTGGTGCATCTCCTTCTATGTAGTAGTGAAATGTCTTTGTTACAGCATCTGCTGCTGGGAATGTAACCCATGAATAGAATACCTCTGTTTTATTTGATTCGTGTGCCTCAATCACGAGAGCTACTATGCCACACCTTGGTGGTAAACCATTTTGTAATAGTTTCATGGTGAGCGTATGTCTGAATTTGGGTGCAATTTCAATTGCTTTTTCGGGTGGTTCTCCGGCTGAGACCTGCAGATTTACTCTTTCTTCAGCGCTCTCAGTCATTTTGAAAAGAAAAGCTTTTCCAAGAGAACTTAGTTAAAAGGTTTTATGCACAATTTAGGAACTAATTGTCCTTCAAGCTTGATTAACCAACAGCCGATAAATAGGATATCTCGCCTACTCAGCTGTGGCGGAGTTTGTGCCCACTCACTCCAGACGTCTCTGGGATTTTGTGAGTTGGTTCTCTGAGAATAGCACGACTGAACTACTCAGATTCTACTGTTAAATAAGTACCCAACCAGCGTTGGTGGCGCCATGTCATGTAGTTCCTATAGTACCCCTGCAGGACCTGCGCCTTTGGATAACATAAACTGTGGGCTTGGTGTTAGACTGACTCTGTGCACCCCCACCATGTATGTTTGCCGGATTTGCATTAGCTAGCTCACAGTGCCACTAGAATCTCCTCTTATCGGGGAGAAATTAGTTTCTGGCAACCTTAGACCATGACAACCCAAATTCCTCAGAATCGTGGAAACAATATACTACTTTTCGCTCAGTCACTCGTGCTTACTTATTTGGTTTGTCTCAGAGAGTTACACAGAATAAACAGTCTGGGCGTGTCAATAAGTATTTATTGAACAGTTGATATTATAGTGTAAAATATATGTGCTGCAGCAATCAGCAGACAATAGCAGAGATATATTATCAGCAGTACGATAAAAGTGAACGGATAGAATAGTTCTACCATATTGCAATAATCATGAATACATACATGAATATAAAAAGCATTATGAAAGTGCGCGTACTCCTACGATGCCTAACTAGATGTACCGGAGTGTACCTAGCATATGTGTAGGTCTAAAAGCCTAAGAGCCAAGAATCCTTCTAGGATTTAGTCGAACCCCATTACCTGAATAGAGAGAGTGTGGGACCCCGTCCTGGTCTCGAGTTGGACACCCCGCAAGGGCTGTGTTAGACCACTGTCAGCTGGAGCAACTGCATGCAGGAACCACAGCGTCTCTGGTCAGTGCGTCAGCATGGAAGTCTCGGTTCCCTCTATCTTACTGTGGCAAGATGTGGTGTATTTATACCCTAAAGTGTCTCGTCCCTCAGTATGGTTTGTATTGGTCTTTGTTAGACATGAGGAAGACGTCAGGGGTGAACTTTGTACATACATATTATGCGGGAGATGTAGCTGGTGAATGCTCATGCATAATTTATGAGTACATTGTAGGCCTGTGTTCTGGAAAGACCTTGCAGTGTTCTAACCACAGACTAGATAACGTTCAACCCTCAGAGCTCGTTGTGTACTGTAGGGAACTAATGTAGGTGAAAGATCATGCCTATATTAGGAGCCATGACTATAATAGGGCATGTACGAGTATGACCATAATAGGGCATATACGAGTATGACCATAATAGGGCATATACGAGTATTTCTACATTATGGCATATATGAACGGGTCTACATTAGGGCCTATATACGAAACATAACAATTGATGGGATTTGAAAGGCTCACCAAGACCAAGAGACCCCTTGAATGTACAGACTACTTCTGGGAAAAAAACCTGAGATGACCACACCAAAGTGGTCCACACGACAAAGGTCTCCTTCCTAGAAAAAAACAGGGAAAACAGATGACAAATGATCAGCTTGAATCTCTCTTCACTGAATATCGAACTGGAAAAGGTGTGAAAACAGAGAGGAACCAAATGAGGTGAACCCCTGGGTGGCTTACAGAAGTTCCTCCTCTTCCCACTGTCTTTGTGGATGTGGCCACCTCCTGGCCTTCACATTCCTGCTGAAGGACAACGCTGGGCTGATGTAATTACTCGAGAGAGCACTAACATTCAGAAAGATGTTAAATAAACAGTTAAGCATTTATTTACACCTAAATGAAGAAAAAGAAAAGAAGCATTTAATGTGTCCTGCACCACATTTACTTTTAAGACCTTGAGCATCAAATGTGTACAAATATGATGAAAGTCTATTTAAAATTCATAAAAGTGTATTTCATTAACATGCTGAAGCATCTCACCTTAGTACATCAGATTATATCAGTGAACTAAGGAGCTTTTTTTTTTTTTTTTAAAGTGATAGTTTTCAAAAATGAACGTAGAAACGTTCATGCCCTTCTTTCCCCCAAAGAAAACAATGCCAATAGTGAACTAAGAAGCAAGTTAATTGTCGTGTAGAGCCCTTTAGTTGGCTTGGGTTATTATAAATGGACAACATTATAGTTTATTAAATCAACCACAAGGTAAGGTTTTGTACAGCGCCCATCCAGAACTCATGTATTTCAAGGGGTTCTTATTTGTGATGATGAAGAAAAAGGAGGCAAAGTGAAATAAAACAATTGCCTAGGATCACACAAATTGGGCAAGTGGGGAAGCCGGAATTGATCCCAGGTTTTCTAGTTTCACATTGCGCAATTCTGTCTCAAAATTACAACAGTTACTTGCTGTTTTTATAATTCTATTGGTATTTTACCACCCGGAAAAGGAAGAGAGGCTAAAAAAGCCTACTTCGGATTTCCCCCTGTCATCCGTGACTTTCAAACTGTATAGTAGTCTTTTGTGCTGAAGCAATAAACCAGGAAAATATCCTGGGGTGCTGCGATGCAGTGTGGACGATGAGGGACAATGACGTGGGTGCGACAGTCCAAGCACCTTCTACCTACCTTTTAGCCCAAGAAGGCACCGCTCAGGCACCCAAGGGTATTATTAAAGCTAAGTTCCGCATTTTAAACACTACTACAGTATCTTTGTCCTCTTTTTGTGGACTGCGTTTTTGTTCACTTTTATCAAAAACATACTGAAACTGATTGACAAAACTTTGCACGTGCCTAAATGTAACTAAGATGTGCCAGTGTGCCATCTGTACTAAGGGCACATCCTGAGTTGTGGAATTATGATCTACAGACATTCATTCTCACATATGGAACTTACGACTATGGCGAACCTAAATACAGCATCTGTAGGGTCAGGGGACAGAAGACAGGAGGAGGAGCATGGGAGGTATGATTCCGAGCAGGGAACGCCCACAAAGCGACCCTTTTGTTGGTATTCAAATCAATTAGGAACTTGTGTGGACACCCTGGGCCTGATTCACAAAGATGAACTTACATTTTTGGGTAAGTTTGCTATTTTATTTTTCTCACAAAGATAGGGCTGTCGTTTCTTTTTATGTGCGGAGTTTTCCGACCCGACTGCTGAGTCTCCACACTCGGAAACTTACTATTAGTAAAATTAAACTCGTAGTTTGTTAATACCAAAAAATAGTAAAGTTATTAAAAAGTATATGTTTACCTTTGTGAATTAGGCTCTACCTTCACACCTGCACTTAGGACCCAATTTGCAAAGGTATTTCCACATCTAAGTTGAATTTAGGTGCACAAGTAATTTAACTCGACTGTAAATATATGCTTGATATTTACAAAAAGCGAATTTGCACTTATAAATTTGCTCACATCTAATAATACACGAATATTATGTAAATGAGAGCAAATCTTTGAGTTTCGGAGTATTCGCTGCTATTCAAAAGCCCATGTGCACTCTAGGTCTGGTCAGAAATAAACTGTCAAGGGCAGGATAAGTCCCTACCAAAAGTGGAAATTGTGTAAGTGCCACAGCTGAAATTAGTGTGGTTGTAGGGAAGGGGATTTCTAGATGCAAAACATATATTCTTCATGGACAACAAAAAGGTCTGAATTCTGGCCTTTTGAGCTGCATATAAACATGCATAAAGGTACACCGGTCACTGTGATGCTTGTGCACCTTTCTACATCTGCCAGTACTGCTGGACAGCTGTGACAGGCACTATATTCAAGGAGCTCTCCTAGAAGTATGTTTAAATTACACAAAATCAGAAATCGAATCCAAATACAGGGGTAAACCAACTGAAATGTACTTCTGGTTCCTTTTTATGAATTGTAGTTACAGAAAAGAATTGTGTACGTTTACAAACTGCTTGTGAATCCCACCCACACACTTCCATAGTCTACGGAGGTGAAAGAGAAGGAATTTCTCCACTTGGGAAAAAATGAAAATAAGTTACCTTGCCTTACCCTACCTTTAAACTAGCAGACAGCTCACCAGTGGAAAAAGTCACTGGCGGTTGGTAGGGAACGGGGGTCGTGGGTAAGGGTTTGAAAATATATATTTTTTAAAAACACTTACCTTTTCCGACAGACGCGTCTCTCCTCCGCTTCTCTGCTCTTCCTGACTCCAGTCCGGAAGAAGGTACAGGAAGCACCCGGCACACAGGCTCCCCTGAGCCAATCACAACGCTGCAGTGCAGTGTTGTGATTGGCCTGAGCGCCGTGGATCGGTGCTCAGATAGGGCCAGTGAGCCTGTGCATATTCCTCACCAGGCTGTCCATTACAGCCTAGTGGGGAATATGCATAGTGCGCATGACTGCTTGGCCGGCCGTTTGAGTCATGTGCACTTAGTGTGCACAGTCCACTCCTCCTCCCGCTCTGAGCCACCAGCCCCGCCCTGCCCTAACCCAGCCCGCAGCAACCAAAAATAAAACGATAATAACCCAAAATAAAATGATAATAACCGTGTTATTATCATTTTTTATTTTTCCCCTTTTCACTGCTCTACGAGCAGTGGGCGGACGAACCGCCACTAGAGTTCGGCATCAGCGCAGACAGCGCGTATTTCCCTAGATTTAGGTTCGCGCTCGAATTTTGCGACTTCTTAAAAGCAGTAACTGTGAAAATCGAAGATGTGAGCACGTTTAACATATATTCAAAGAAAGTGGTTGAAAACTGTGTTCAGTGACAAGAAACTATTCGAAATTAGCTGATGCCATTTGCTCCGTAAATATCGGCCGCGCAAGAATAACAAGCCAGCCAGCAAAGTTTATAATAATCAATCAATCAACTTGGATTTGTAAAGTGCGGCTAATCACCCACGAGGGCATCCAGGCGCTAGGTTCTTTGTGGGATCAGTGGAAAAGCCAGGTCTGTGAATGTGTTTACATTGACCAGAAAACAAAAGGCCGACAACTGACCCTGACCCCCGCAAAGCACACGGCGGACCTCGCGGGTTTGTCAATGATTTGTAATCCATGTACAAAGTGGTACATGTGATGGTTTCCAGCCTTCGAGGGGTCATGAAAGGTTTTATAAAGTGACTCGTTACTAAAGAGACCAAGGGTACATTGTGAAATAAAAGGAAAGCTGCAAAGTCAGCCAGGTCAGCTCTTTTCTTTTTTTGGACACAGAAGTGGGGTTATGCGTAAAATATGGAAAATTAAACATGAAGAGTGAAAACAATGATACAGGGTGGAAGGTTTTACCTTCAGTCCGTTTACTGCTAACGTGAAATATGCCCAAGTTCAGTTGAATAAAGGCAAAATAGAGTTTATAGTTATCCTACTGTGGTGTTCCAGGTATAGGATTGCCCGGTTGCCAGATGATGTGAATCACTGAGGGACTTTCCCTGGGGAACTGCGGTCAGGGCTACAACCGTCTTCTAGGGAAGATAAAGGGGAGGCCTAACTACAGACGGCAGCGCAGCAGTAAGGGACGTCCACACAGATACTCCGTTCGTGCCGTCGGCCACGTGCGCCGACGTCACCCTTTATTAAATACTCCCCGGTCCGAGCCCGGCCCAGGGAGTTGACTGTGATACAAACTATAGTAGCGGCCGGGTGGCTCACTACATCCCATCCAACCTCCCAATTTGAACTAAACTTGTAAAAGCAATGTCACTCGGTCAGCTGACAGGAACCACTCCCGGAACCAGTCCCATCAGCACTGAACGTGGGCGGCATTCCTCGCGGATCCCCTAACACACAAAGTCTCGCAACCGGGTGCTTGGTGCTGGATTGTTGCGCAGCCCATAGTGATGATGCCTACTCCTATCTTCTTCCTGCTCGGCACCCTTCGGGTTGCTGTCATGACTCGGGGTGTCCTCACTTCGTTCGACCCCCTCCCTAGGTCTTTCGGGATTAGTACTGACTGGCGGGCTTCCTGCCCTTGGTACTTCGGCGTCTCCTTCCTCCCACTCTTCCATTTCGGACTCCGCACCCGCCTCACTCGGACCAGGAGCTTTCTTGAACCACGACATGTTCCGGGCTATGCGTTGATGTCCCTTCTCCGCAACCACCAGAGTCCCTTTGATCTGCACCACCTTCCACAGGTCACACTCGAACGGGGTACGGAACTTGGACCCTGGATGGCAATCTTTGCCCACCACATAGTCTCCCACCTGGATGTTGGCCGGCCGAGCCTTTCTTTTCTTGCTGGCTCATGCATTGTTGTTTTGGCGGCGGGCCTGAGATCGCTCGACATCCAAAACCGCCGGCGTCCATGCTGCACTGCTGGGTATCCCATCACGCACAGCCCTTCTCAGCAGAAGATCATGGGGTGCACATTTGGTCGTGCAGTGAGGCGTTTGACGATACGCCCTCAAAAACTGATGCAGGCAGGTCTCCAGATGGTTACCTTGAGCCACCCCAATCCACAGTGCTTTATTCAGTGTTCTCATGAAACGCCCTACGTCCCCGTTGGCTTGGGGCCACTGAAGTGTTATTTTCAGATGCCGTATGCCATGCTGGTCAAGGAACTCACGGAACTCCTGTCCCTGGAACGGCGGCCCATTGTCTGTTCGAATCTCTTCTGGCAGTCCCAACAGGGCAAAAGTCTTTTCCAGCGCCGGCTGTAGACATTCGAAAGCTGTGGATGCAACTACTTCCACCACGGGGAACTTGGAATGACTGTCCACCAACACCATCATTTGCCTCCCATCGGGGAAACTCCCAAAGTCCAAACTCACCCTCGCCGAGGGTGACCGGCTCGGACCCTCCGTCAGGATTGGCACTTCTGGCGGGTCCGCCCCCGTTATCAGACACGCATGGCACTTCCGTACTTTGTCCTCCACAAGCCGATCCACCCCGGGGAACCACACCTTAGTTCGCAGACAGGCTTTAGTTTTCTCTACCCCCTGGTGTCCTTGGTGCGCCAGATCCACTATCCTGCGTCGTAGTGCGGCAGGTATTACAATGCGCGGGCCCCTCAGGATTATGCCATCCCCTGTGGCACTCAGCTCTTCTCGACACTTCCACAGGCTCTCCCAGTACTCTTTGTCATTGGCCGATCTTCGGTCATTTCCACAGAGGAACCACTTCCACTGGTGGTCACGTAGTGTTCGGGCCACCGCCTGTAAACACTCATCTTGCAGCGACGCCTCCGGGATATCTTCTAGCAGCAGAGCTTGGGGGCGGGCCTCTTCCAACAGTTGCCTCACAAATATCTCGGCGCCTTCATCCACCTCCGGCCCCTGGACTCCATACGGTGCCTGGGGGTGTCGCGATAGATAATCAGCCGGGTTGCTTGCCCCGGGCGGTACACCACCTCGAACCGGTATTGTTGAATTTGCACTGCCCATCTCTCAATTCGCGGAGGTCCATTCCTCGCCGTTCCTGCAAAAAGGGGCACCAGCGGCTTGTGATCCGTCACCACCCTAAACATGTGTCCACACAAATAGATGTGAAAGTGTTGACACGCCCACCGGATGGCCAATGCTTCCCTCTCAATCTGTGCATAGCGTGTCTCCACGGCGGTGAGCGCCCGACTGGCATACGCGATGGACACCCATTCATCCTGATCGGTCCTCTGTAAGAGCACGGCCCGAGCCCAACGGGGCTCGCATCCACGATCAACTCCGTGGCCGCTCCCGGCTGAAAGTAGGACACCGTTGCCCCCTTCAACAGGGCCTCCTTCACGTCGGCAAACGCCTGTGCCTCCTTATCGGTCCACTGCCACACTATGTCTTTTTTCGTGAGTTGTCTTAACGGTTCCGAGATAGTGGCCAAGCGAGGAATGAATCGGCCACAGTAGTTGGCCATCCCTAAGAAACTCCTCACCTCCGATGGTGTCTGAGGGATCGCAGCCGTCCTGATAGCTTCCACTTTAGCCGGATCTACCTGTAACCCCCGGGCCGAGAACCGATATCCAAAGAACTCGACCTCCTTAGTATAGAACTCGCACTTATTTTGGTGAAGAGTCAGTCCTTGCTCCGCCAATCGTTTCAGAGTGTCCCTCAACTTCCCATAGTGATCCTCAAGTGATTTATAGAAAATCAGAATGTCATCGCTGACATTGATGACTCCCACTAGGCCCGATAGCGCTTCTCGAACTGCCTCCTGGAACACCTCCGCCGCCGATGACACCCCAAAGCTCAGTCTTTTGAATCGACGGAGTCCCACATGGGTGGAGAAAGTTGTGATATATCGGCTTTCTTCTGCCAGCACCAACTGGTGGTATCCAGAGTTCAAATCCACTTTCGAGAACCACTGTGCCCCATTTAAGTCAGTCACAATCTCGTCAATGGTTGGGGCTATGTGTCTCTCTCGGCGGATAGCCTTGTTCGGCAGCCTCATATCCACGCACAGCCTGATGGCCCCAGGCTGTTTCGGCTTGGGTGCTATCACCAACGGCGACACCCACGGCGTGGGACCGGACACCTTCTCAATCACCCCATCACGCTCCAGACGGTCCAGCTCTGCTTCCACCAGTGGTCTCAGATGGAACGGCACCCTACGTTGGCGGAGCGCCACCGGCTTGACAGACTCATCAATGTGAAGTTGGACCTCTACTCCTTTCAGGCAACCCAGCCCCCGGAACAGTTCCGGGAATTCTTCAAGAATCCTGTCCGCCTGTGATTGGTGTATGTGCTTCGCAAACATCACCAGCCCCAAATCCTCAGCCGTGTGGCAGCTTAGTAGCGAGTCGGCCTGATCGCAGGTGACATAGAACCGCGTAACAGTGACTCTGTCCTTGTATTTCACTTCTGCATCAATGACGCCCTGGAGTGGAATCGGCGTGCTTCCCCCATACGTGAGAATTTTGGCGGTAGTCGGCATTAACCGCGGCCTCGGGTTAAGCCTCCTGTATTGTGCAGCGTCCAGTATGTTCACAGACGCCCCAGTGTCAATCAGCGCCCGCACCCACGACTCCCCTATCCACACTTGGCATGTAGGCGGTGGTCTCTTGGGGTATTCACCCCCCTTACATGTGAGATGACAAACACATTGTCCTCCTCATCCTCAGTTGCTGACGATGGCTGCTTGCGGTTGTTCCCCTCCTCCACTTCCTGCACAGTCTTGGCCGACTTCGATAGTCTCTGTCCTGGGGGCTTGCTTCCCCCCTGCTGTGTTCCCCTCAGGCACACTTTTGCAAAATGTCCATACTTGTTGCATTTGAGGCACTGTCTCCCTTGGGCCGGACACACTCTGGGATCATGTGCCCCCATGCCACAGTTCCTACATTCACGCCTTTGGCGCCTCTCATCCTGTTTAGCGCCGGCTCCAGCCCCTCGTCCATATGCTGTCTTGAGGGCCTCGACCCTCTCTTCCTTAATGGGCGTCGGGAACACCGGCTGCGCACCCGCCGACTTCCTCGCCAATGCCACCTCCATCTCGCCGGCGCGCACATCCGCCAGCTCATGTGATCTTCCTAATATGAGTATGTCGTCCAACGTAATCCCTGGCTGGCGTAAGATCAGCTTGCGCAGCTCTATTGACTTGCACCCTACGATCAGCTGGGCCCGTGTCTCAAAGGCTCGATCGACCCCCACGCACGTGCTGGCCAACTTCCGCAGTCTCGCAAAGAACATGTCGATCGACTCATCTGCTCGCTGTTTCGCCTGCCTCAGCTTGAAATGTTCAAAGTCGGGATTTACCTGCAGATCAAAATGGCGGTTCAGGGACCGGACCGCCTTCTCATAGTCGTCACTTTCACCCGTGTCCGGCAGGTCCTGAAACAGGTCATAAAGCTCATCGCCCCCCATCAGCAGCATTAACGATCTCTTCACTGCATTGTCAGTCTCTCAGGTGGCGACAAAGTAGTTTTCCAGCTGCCCCAGCCACTTCCTCCAACGCGGAGCCGCCGTTGCGGGGTCCGCAGGCTGACTGAACTCCGGGAGGGACTTCGCAGCCGCACGACTCAGCCGTCCTCCCGCCGCCCCCACACTTGGGGCAGCCTCCCTCCCTGGTGAATCAGGCATCACCGCTGGGCGCTACACACCGCGCCGCCGGGGTAGGCAGGAGCTGATGTCTCGACGGCACTCCGGCTTCACCAGGCCACGCTCCCCCTCACGGTGTAGGCCCCAAACAAAGCCCACCACTCGGTGCTCCTCGGCGTGCACCAATTCCTCCGCCTCCAGCCAGGCGTCCACCACAGACTCCGTCCTCCTGCCGACACTCACCAGCCCAACTGAAGGCAAGGCCAACCTACGCACTAGTCACGTGGCTGCCCGCGGGGCTCGATCTCGCCCTCGTCGCCAATGTGGTGTTCCAGGTATAGGATTGCCCGGTTGCCAGATGATGTGAATCACCGAGGGACTTTCCCTGGGGAACTGCGGTCAGGGCTACAACCGTCTTCTAGGGAAGGTAAAGGGGAGGCCTAACTACAGACGGCAGCGCAGCAGTAAGGGACGTCCACACAGATACTCCGTTCGTGCCGTCGGCCACGTGCGCCGACGTCACCCTTTATTAAATACTCCCCGGTCCGAGCCCGGCCCAGGGAGTTGACTGTGATACAAACTATAGTAGCGGCCGGGTGGCTCACTACACTTACCAAGCTATGGCAACAGAGAAGAGTCAATTGTACTATAAATGCGAAAAACCCCAGAAAACGCGAGACAGTGGCAACTCACTATCCAGTCCCGAAGAAAAAGGAAGAAGCGGTGTCATCTTAAGGATTTTGGGGGCACCGGAAAGACATAATTGAGGGTCCTGGTATGGGAGAAATTTGAATTTTGTAACCCTCTTCCTGCTAATTAAACCCGCATAATGCTGAACAGTACTAAACTATATCTTAAACTTTAAGGGGTACATACACACACAAAAAGTTGAAATATGACTTGTCCGGGACCCCACACATCTTTAATATGACACTTGGTAGAGAGACAGGGCACACAGGTAGACAGAGACAGAGGCTTTGAAAGAGAATATAATAGATAGATGTCAACTAGAGGGAACGTGATTCACTTCCTCAAATGTGTCCGTTGGAAGATGGGGGCCGTGGGTTATTGCCCTCTTAGCCCCTGCCTCAAATAAACATTTCTGCAAAAGAAGCATTGACAAAATCAACAGGTTTGACAGTTGAACGGCGCTTGGATCAGGCATTTGCATGCCTTACATACATCAAACCTACTGTCATAAAGAGAAGACAAAAGCTTCTGAAATATAGATGAAACAGAAAAAAAGTGTTGCCTTATTTTGCCTAGTATTTATTTTTCAGATGGCTTTGTCATTGCTTGCTTCCCAGTGCTGCCCAGCTGCTTGCTGTATAAATGTGGTGGTCATCTTGGCATGGTACAACAATAATAGATCATGCAGAATACTGCTTCAAGATGGCCGCCATGTTTCCAATCAGTTGGTGCATGGTGCAGCAGCATTGGATATGCTGAGGTCTACAACAGAATCTGAACAATGGATGCTACATAATATAAAGCAAAATGTTTTCTACAGCGCACATTGTTTAGATGCCTTTGTCAGCTCTCAATCCCCAATGCTACTGAGATTCTCCCCTAATGATTTCGGTTGTAAAATAGTCCCTCAGGCACTCCAATGGAGGTGGAAGGACTCACGCACACAACCCCCCAAAAACACAGTGAGATTAAAACACTCCTATTAGTTGATCCCAGCTAAGATACACAAAGTATTAAGCCAATGGGTGATGTTTCATAACAAAACAAAGCGAATGGCTGAAAGACACTGACCCAAATCCCCTTAAAGTAATTATAGAGTACAATGTGTTTGCCATGATTTGCAGAAGTTCTATACACATAATATCTATAAAAGGTGGTCGCAAAATGAGGTTGGGGGGTTAATAGGGTGTCTGCTATTCTAAATAGTGGGGTGGGAACATAAAATAAACCCCATCCTTCACACCATAAAATGTTTATGTTTATCATTTAGATGAAAAAACAGAAGTAAACCACATCAACGTTTGATCATGTGATACTTCAATCGAGAACAACTTGGATCAACACTATAGAGGATGAGCTGTGGCATCAAAACCTGCAAATACTTTTTAATGTAACTTCTGATCATGCTGTTTCAGACTTTTAAAGTTTTCTTAGTAGGAGCTTCTAATGCTACGTGTTTGATTGTTTGGTGATTAATTATTAATGGGACTATTCACAAAGGTAAATTTGCACATGAGTAAATCAACATGTGTAAGTTTACTCTTACACTTTGTAGTAAATTTACAAAATTTTGCTGTTCAATTCTCTGAGTGTAAATTTACTACAAAGTGTGGACCTATGTGTCTCCATTGCTTGAAACAGGAGGTGGAGGCAAATTTACAAGTGTAAAGATACCATAGCCAAAGAAGTACCGAAGTAGATGCTCAGATCTGGAGTAAGTCTTGCACCACACATGGCAAACCACTGGTACTGCAACACTCTCCTATTGAAAATAATGGAAGAAGGGACTAAAATAAAACCCTCAAACAAATAATGTTAAAAACATTAATTTATTTTGACTTTTAAAAATACATATAGATTTAATGTAATGTTGAAATTATATATAAAATAAACATTTTATTTATACATCTATATCTTAATAACAATTTGTATTAAAAAAACATGCACCATTACTTTGTTTTATATAATATTTTTATTTGGATCCATAACTTTTTGTAATTTTGTATACATAAGTACATACAAAAATTTTACTTTAGGAGGGATATTTTAAATAGACATTTAAAAAAGTAATTTTAACTTAATATACTTAAGTAGCCCCTTTTTCCCATTGTTATCCTGTTTGCAGTCACTGATGGTTCTTGCTGGGTACTGTATGCCAAGTCATTGACTAGTTGTGGTGCCCAATAGTATTTTCATATTTCTGGAAGCCTTCAGACATCCCTCTACAGAGAGTGGCCAGCTCAATCCTAGCTGTAGCTCCATAATAGGGTGCACATCACAATTTATATTTTCTAAAAGTAGGTGTCTGCTTCCAAACATGGAGTATTTAAGAGTACATACAGGAATCAGGGTAACATAATTATTTTGGAGAGTGCCGAATGCCCAACAGGGATGCTGGGAGCTTCCTCTAGTGTGTCAAATCGAATATAGATTCAATACTTTTTAATTAATTTTTAACTTATATCACTTAGGTGGGCATTCCCACCAATAATAAACCAGTAACAAAGACCTTTTATATAGTGCAAACTTAAACCGAAGTTATTGGTGCACTTTACATGAGCACCAGTTACATTACACAAGGTCACATTAATTTTTTAGAGACGGGGGATTAAATGATTTACCCCCTGTATCCTACGTAGACGACAGGTAACAACTGTTTGTAACATGTTCTTCGTACATGTTTAAGTCTACTGTATTCTCTAGTGAAGTGTTTTATTGTACTCGGAGAGTGGCATTGAAATATACTCTGCCCAAGACGCTGCCTGTATGGACTGGTCACATTTTTCTTTATACATAAGTTTTGAATAAATTGTGTGTTTTTGGCCTGTGGACTTATATGCTGCTCAAAAGCACTCTTATGCCCTTAGGCCTTGCAAGCGCTATACAAAAACTCTCAGTAGAGTGACCTATTTTGTCCTTCCACTGAACTGACAAACCAGCCAATTTTTCGTTTGCCAGGCTTTAGACCACATGCGGAGCCTGAACTCAGCATGTAAGACATAGATGGAGAAATGCAATGTTGTTCCTTCTGTATAGTTTTGAGGGCCCTAAATTCCACCCACGATTTTCCCAGTCACTTCCTTTCATTTCTCTGTTTTGGCTGTTTGCTTTGAATCCTCTTAAAAATGAAGTTTTTATTTTTGCAGCAAAGCAGATTGTTAACTTGCTTTTCCAAAACCCATAGTCAGTGCTTAATTTGTAAATATTGAAGTGCCAGGGCCCTTGTCAGGAGGTCACTGTAGCTTGCACCGCCCATTGCCTCTGCCTACGCTGGCAATAACAACTACTAACCTTGACACTTCTACAAGGGTAACAATTTGGACCATTCCAGGCTGCCCAAAGCTATAAGAATGGCTTGGGCAGCTGGTATTAGTCAGTTTTCACGTATAAATAATTATTAAACAACTGTCCTGCTCATTTCAAAATTAGACAGACAGTGTCACCATGTGGTGGACCGTCATAAGTACCGGTGCCGACAATTGAATGCCAGTGCCGACCACCGGTAACCACTGGCTCAAATTAAGCACTGCACGTAGTACAGCAAAATATTAAACAAAACTAGGAGTCGGTGACAACTCTAATATCATTGTATGGGGCAAATGTTCACCTGTTGCATGACATGATTGGAGAGAAGAACTATCTGGTGTAATGAGCATCATAAACGTTAGAGAACTGGTTCCTAATGCTAGTGTAAGTCTACTGACTTGAGTTGTTCCAGCCCATGCAAAGGTAAAGTCTTCTACATTAGTTAAAGACCTACTGACATGGAGTAAGGTGAATGGACTGCAACCAGGGCACGAGTGAGGGGTACACGCGGGAACACGGCGTCCACCCACTATTTTCACAGTGCAGATGCCGTCCACCCTGCTAAGAAGTTGGGCCCCACAGAAATATGTTGAACTTGTCCAGTGTAATTTCGAGACATCGGGACACGTTTAGCAACTCCTGCACGTTGTCTGCTTTCCAATCCCAGCAGCAATGTGGAGGCAGCGAGGGGCTTCTTTTTCACCTCCAGCTGGGCACAGATAAAGACAGAAGTTAAGGGGCCATCAGGCCTCCTTTTGATCCAGTATTGGGCTGTAGGCGTCCTGGAACCTTGCAAATGCTCCAGCGAGGAAACAAAGGCACACAGCTTGTTATATTTTCACAGGTACTTAAGAGATGCATACTTTTTACTTTGTTGTATATAAGTGCATGCACTGTAAGAATGTTATATGGGTTGGTCTGTCCCAGTATTTAGACAAAACCCAATTTAAATAGCACAATTTTATTTCTTTTATAGCGCTACTCATCCCAATGCAGAGTGTTAGAGCGCTTTACATAACATACACATTATCCATTCCAAATAAATCATGTAAGTGTGTAAATCAATGTACAAGTTGTGTTACATGAGACAGTCAGGGTTACAAGATGTAGGCGTCAAATACCCTTCACAGCTCACTGTGGTCTACTAGAAGGAATACAATTTATTAACTGCAAGTAAATGATCTCCGTGTTCAAAGCAGTAATCTACTTACCTATCTACATAAAATAAAAATCTGTGCTCTGCATGTTACATGATATGCTTTGCAGGAGACAACTTTTTTTAAAAAACATATTTTATTGCATTTTCAGTTGGCACGTTATAACATACACATATCAGAGCACTATTGCATAATTAAGTTGTACATTTATACTCACAACATTGAAAAAGATGCACACCATGTGTGTTGCAATATCATAAATAACAAACTCGAAGAAGGTAACAACAAAATAGAGGTTCAACAATCCCCAAACGCCCCCACCTCCCCAAGAACAGTGGGTGATTATGTTTTGCAGGAAACAACGTAATCTTCCATACTACTTTGATTCAAATTTGGGACTACACAAAACGCAGATCTCTCCAACAAATGCGTTAAGCTCCAAAGAAAACCCATCATTATTATTATTCCCTGAGATTTACTGGGGACCTCTGCAGCAGATGCTTTAAACCCATAAAATATTTTAAAATGCAGACTTTGCAACCAATTAAGCAGAACTTCTACTACCATGCTTTTGCTTGTTGCCAATTTCAATGTGGCAGTGTTTTAAAAAAATGTATTTGTGTATGCATCAGGATTGCGCCACTTTTTTGGCACAAACTCGACTCCAAATCTCATTTGTTAAGTATCATAATGCACTTAAATGTACTCATGATGCACCTGATAAACATATGTGTGAGATCTTAGTATTTGATGTCACCTCTTGTGATGTCACTTCCAGTGAGGTCACTTCCTGTGATGCCACATGGAATGTCACGCGTCGTGACGTCATGTGCTTTGAAGGTACGCGTCATGATGTCAATGCCTAACTTGGTCAGTCCCCCCACTTCTTTTTTTAGGACTTGTGCCCTGACTGCAACATCTGTCGTACTCTTACATCTTCTCTTGAAATTGGTAATGAGGATTCTACCCATCATTAAAGTTGGACATGAGTGTGGGTGGGGTGTCTCATATTATTGTCAACCTTCAACATCTGAGGTTTTTGGCCATCGCACCCATGATGTCATCAGTACTCATGAAGATTTTAAAGCCACCCCAATAGAGCTCCAAATAAACATAGTTTCTGAAAAACAGCAATGGAATAATTAAAAGTGAATTTAACAAAAAGCAAGAAATGTGCCAATCTCCCCTAATGTTTGAGATCTGTAGATGGGCATGGCCGTATCTATTATCAATCCCTGACAGCCTCTTCCATTGGACACCAACCAGGCCCTCTTTCCGGTAGTTAAGAGTCAAATGGAAGTGGTAGCGAGGATCCCGGGCACCCACATCTGGCAGGCAGCCTGTTCGGGTGGCGAACATGGTGGAGTTTTATTTCCTTGATCTCTCCGTTGATTTATGTTCATCTTGTAACAGACACGTTTTTAATCTAATCTTCATGGGTAGTGTATCAGCCCTGCATTCATTATGTGTGCCACGGGCCACCAGTTGCACAAAGATGTTGAGTCAACTGCATGAAGAGGAACTTCGGTGAGAGTCGGCTGTCAGGAGGGCGGGACTTGGCAGCACCTTCATGGGTGCATCTGCGGTAATGGAGGAAAGAAGGCGGTTTATGTGTTAAGCAATAACATAACATTAGGAGTGGTAACTTTCTGCAATTCATAACCTGTCCCACGGTCTTTCTTTCTGTCAATACAGAAAATGTAGTTTCCTCTTTAAAATTATTACCTTGTCCTTCAAGGATGCATCTCAGCTTGGCATTGAAGCCATGGGGATTTTTAAGCACCACATAACTCAATCTGACAGTGAGGCCAGGTGGATTTATAGGAGCTACAGTACTGAACCTATCAGTGAGGCAAGGTGGATTTATAGGAGCTACAGTATTTAACCTGTCAGTGAGGCCAGGTGGATTTATAGGAGCTACAGTACTGAACCTATCAGTGAGGCCAGGTGGATTTATAGGAGCTACAGTACTTAACCTGTCAGTGAGGCCAGGTGGATTTATAGGAGCTAGAATACTGAACCTGTCAGTGAGGCCAGGTGGATTTATAGGAGCTAGAATACTGAACCTGTCAGTGAGGCCAGGTGGATTTATAGGAGCTGCAGTACTCAATCTGGCAATGAGGCTGTGTGTACTTTTAGGCGCTACAGTACTTAGCCTGTCAGTGAGGCAAGGTGGATTTATAGGAGCTACAGTACTGAACCTATCAGTGAGGCCAGGTGGATTTATAGGAGCTAGAGTACTGAACCTCTCAGTGAGGCAAGGTGGATTTATAGGAGCTACAGTATTTAACCTGTCAGTGAGGCCAGGTGGATTTATAGGAGCTACAGTACTGAACCTATCAGTGAGGCAAGGTGGATTTATAGGAGCTACAGTATTTAACCTGTCAGTGAGGCCAGGTGGATTTATAGGAGCTACAGTACTGAACATATCAGTGAGGCCAGGTGGATTTATAGGAGCTACAGTACTGAACCTATCAGTGAGGCCAGGTGGATTTATAGGAGCTAGAGTACTGAACCTGTCAGTGAGGCCAGCTGGATTTATAGGAGCTACAGTACTGAACCTATCATTGAGGCAAGGTGGATTTATAGGAGCTACAGTATTTAACCTGTCAGTGAGGCCAGGTGGATTTATAGGAGCTACAGTACTGAACCTATCAGTGAGGCAAGGTGGATTTATAGGAGCTACAGTATTTAACCTGTCAGTGAGGCCAGGTAGATTTATAGGAGCTAGAGTACCCAACCTGTCAATGAAGCCAGGTGGATTTATAGGGGCTAGAGTATTGAATCTGTCAGTGAGGCCAGGTGGATTTCTGGGAGCTTGAGTACTGAACCTGTCAGTGAGGCCAGGTGGATTTATAGGAGCTACAGTACTGAACCTGTCAGTGAGGCAAGGTGGATTTATAGGAGCTACAGTACTGAACCTGTCAGTGAGGCAAGGTGGATTTATAGGAACTACCGTATTCAATCTAACAATGAGGACGTGTGTACTTTTAGGCGCTACAGTACATAACCTGTCAGTGAGGCCAGGTGGATTTCTAGGAGCTACAGTACTCAATCTGGCAATGAGGCCATGTGTACATTTAGGCGCTACAGTACTTAGCCTGTCATTGAGGCCAAGTGGATTTATAGGAACTACAGTACTGAACCTGTCAGTGAGGCAAGGTGGATTTATAGGAGCTACAGTACTCAATCTGGCAATGAGGCCGTGTGTACTTTTAGGCACTACAGTATTTAGCCTGTCAGTGAGGCCAAGTGGAATTATAGGAACTACCGTATTCAATCTAACAATGAGGCCGTGTGTACTTTTAGGCGCTACAGTACATAACCTGTCAGTGAGGCCAGGTGGATTTATAGGAGCTACAGTACTGAACCTATCAGTGAGGCAAGGTGGATTTATAGGAGCTACAGTATTTAACCTGTCAGTGAGGCCAGGTGGATTTATAGGAGCTACAGTACTGAACCTATCAGTGAGGCAAGGTGGATTTATAGGAGCTACAGTATTTAACCTGTCAGTGAGGCAAGGTGGATTTATAGGAGCTACAGTATTTAACCTGTCAGTGAGGCCAGGTGGATTTATAGGAGCTACAGTACTTAACCTGTCAGTGAGGCCAGGTGGATTTATAGGAGCTAGAATACTGAACCTGTCAGTGAGGCCAGGTTGATTTATAGGAGCTACAGTACTCAATCTGGCAATGAGGCAGTGTGTACTTTTAGGCGCTACAGTACTTAGCCTGTCAGTGAGGCAAGGTGGATTTATAGGAGCTAGAGTACTGAACCTATCAGTGAGGCCAGGTGGATTTATAGGAGCTACAGTATTTAACCTGTCAGTGAGGCCAGGTGGATTTATAGGAGCTACAGTACTGAACCTATCAGTGAGGCAAGGTGGATTTATAGGAGCTAGAGTACTGAACCTGTCAGTGAGGCCAGGTGGATTTGTAGGTGCTAGAGTACTGAACCTGTCAGTGAGGCCAGGTGGATTTATAGGAGCTACAGTACTTAACCTGTCAGTGAGGCCAGGTGGATTTATAGGAGCTACAGTACTGAACCTATTAGTGAGGCAAAGTGGATTTATAGGAGCTAGAGTACTGAACCTGTCAGTGAGGCCAGGTGGATTTATAGGAGCTAGAATACTGAACCTGTCAGTGAGGCCAGGTGGATTTATAGGAGCTACAGTACTCAATCTGGCAATGAGGCTGTGTGTACTTTTAGGCGCTACAGTACTTAGCCTGTCAGTGAGGCAAGGTGGATTTATAGGAGCTAGAGTACTGACCCTGTCAATGAGGCCAGGTGGATTTATAGGAGCTACAGTACTGAACCTGTCAGTGAGGCAAGGTGGATTTATAGGAGCTACAGTACTGAACCTGTCAGTGAGGCCAGGTAGATTTATAGGAGCTAGAGTACCCAACCTGTCAATGAGGCCAGGTGGATTTGTAGGAGCTACAGTACTGAACCTGTCAGTGAGGCCAGGTGGATTTATAGGAGCTAGAGTACTGAACCTGTCAGTGAGTCCAGGTGGATTTATAGGAGCTAGAGTACTGATCCTGTCAGTGAGGCCAGGTTGATTTATAGGAGCTAGAGTACCCAACCTGTCAATGAAGCCAGGTGGATTTATAGGGGCTAGAGTACTGAATCTGTCAGTGAGGCCAGGTGGATTTATAGGAGCTACAGTACTGAACCTGTCAGTGAAGCCAGGTGGATTTATAGGAGCTACAGTATTCAATCTAACAATGAGGCCATGTGTACTTTTAGGCGCTACAGTACTTAGCCTGTCAGTGAGGCCAAGTGGATTTATAGGAACTACCGTATTCAATCTAACAATGAGGCCGTGTGTACTTTTAGGTGCTACAGTACATAACCTGTCATTGAGGCCAGGCAGATTTTAAGGAGCTACAGTACTCAATCTGGCAATGAGGCCGTGTGTACTTTTAGGCGCTACAGTACTTAGCCTGTCAGTGAGGCCAAGTGGATTTATAGGAACTACCGTATTCCATCTTACAGTGAGGCAGTGCGTACTTGTAGGAGCTACAGTACTTAACATGTCAGTGAGGGTAAACATCACTCACCCCGCATCCGTGACCCCGCATGTTATTACAACGCGGTTGTTACAACGTCCGCGTTGTAACAACGCAATGCCATTACCCCGCAAGTCGAAACCACGACTTGCGGAAGGGGGGAGAAGGTGTTGGATTTTAAATCCAACAACTTCCCTACTGTCCGCACAGACTGGAGTTGGAATAGTAAATCATACTATTCCAACATCCAGCGCCCCCCTCCGCAAGTCGTGGTAACAACTTGCGGGGTAATGGTATTGCGTTGTTATAACGCGGTCGTTGTAACGACCGCGTTGAAATAACATGAGGGGTGAGGGAAAGCGGGAAAAGGAGTGCTATTCGTCAGTGAGGCCAGGTGGATTTATAGGAGCTAGAGTACCCAACCTGTCAGTGAGGCCAGGTGGATTTATAGGAGCTACAGTACTGAACCTGTCAGTGAGGCCCGGTGGATTTATAGGAGTTACAGTACTGAACCTGTCAGTGAGGCCAGGTGGATTTATAGGAGCTAGAGTACTGAATCTGTCAGTGATGCCAGGTGGATTTCTGGGAGCTAGAGTACTGAACCTGTCAGTGAGGCCAGGTGGATTTATAGGAGCTACAGTACTGAACCTGTCAGTGAGGCAAGGTGGATTTATAGGAGCTACAGTACTGAACCTGTCAGTGAGGCAAGGTGGATTTATAGGAACTACCGTATTCAATCTAACAATGAGGACATGTGTACTTTTAGGCGCTACAGTACATAACCTGTCAGTGAGGCCAGGTGGATTTCTAGGAGCTACAGTACTCAATCTGGCAATGAGGCCATGTGTACATTTAGGCGCTACAGTACTTAGCCTGTCAGTGAGGCCAAGTGGATTTATAGGAACTACCGTATTCAATCTAACAATGAGGCCGTATGTACTTTTAGGCGCTACAGTTCTTAGCCTGTCAGTGAGGCAAAGTGGATTTATAAGAACTACCGTATTCTATCTAACAATGAGGCCGTGTTTACTTTTAGGCGCTACAGTACATAACCTGTCAGTGAGGCCAGGTGGATTTCTAGGAGCTACAGTACTCAATCTGGCAATGAGGCCGTGTGTACTTTTAGGCGCTACAGTGCTTAGCCTGTCAGTGAGGCCAAGTGGATTTATAAGAACTACTATATTCCATCTGACAGTGAGGCAGTGCATACTTGCAGAAGCTACAGTATCCAACCTGTCAATTAGGCTGTGCGTACTTGTAGGAGGTACAGTACTTAACATGTCAGTGAGGCCAGGTGGATTTATAGGAGCTACAGTACTGAACCTGTCAGTGAGGCCAGGTGGATTTATAGGAGCTAGAGTACCCAACCTGTCAATGAGGCCAGGTGGATTTATAGGAGCTACAGTACTGAACCTGTCAGTGAGGCCAAGTGGATTTATAGGAGCTAGAGTACCCAACCTGTCAATGAAGCCAGGTGGATTTATAGGAGCTACAGTACTGAACCTGTCAGTGATGCCAGGTGGATTTATAGGAGCTACAGTACTGAACCTGTCAGTGAGGCCAGGTGGATTTATAGGAGCTAGAGTACTGAACCTGTCAGTGAGGCCAGGTGGATTTCTGGGAGCTAGAGTACTGAACCTGTCAGTGAGGCCAGGTGGATTTATAGGAGCTACAGTACTGAACCTGTCAGTGAGGCAATGTGGATTTATAGGAGCTACAGTACTGAACCTGTCAGTGAGGCAAGGTGGATTTATAGGAGCTACAGTACTGAACCTGTCAGTGAGGCCAGGTGGATTTATAGGAGCTACAGTACTCAATCTGACAATGAGGCCATGCGTACTTATAGGCGCGTGAAACAAAGAGGAGAGAAAGGGATTTTCACAAAATAGGAGGAAATACTCCTGGTCCCCTTAGCGTCAAGTAACAAAACAAAAAAGGAGTATAACCAAAAGACAGCTCACTGTCTGTATGGTATTGGGACATAGGCACGAGAAGGGAAATTATCCTTTCTTAAAAGACCCCTCACTCACCAACCTAGTTGGTGACATGCTTCATCATTGGGGTCCCACCCGAATAGCCGAATGCCATCCGGGTGTGCTGCGACACCTGATTACAGTGGAGCTGGTTATTTTAGTGATGTGAGAGGGAGTGACTAAGTGATGTTGATTAAAAATTGGCCAGATATAACCCACTAGAAAAGCTTTATTCTGGGGCAACTGGACAATGTTAAAAAGATGGTTGGGATGTCATGTAAGGTTATATTGGCCTTTAGGTATCCCTCAGTGAAAAAATGTGTAAAGGGGGTGCAATAAAAGGTCTACATGTTTCAACCTCTAGTTGGTACTGCTAGGTTTTCTTCAGGACCAATGAACTTGACCCGGGAGGTATACACTTGCTAAGGTGTACCCTACCCCTGGTCAAATGTGCCTAACCATGTACTCACGGTCAGGTATCCTTTAGTTCTGTTCGAAAAAAGGGCAACAAATATTTAAAGCGCGACCTTCGCGTGCCTCATGGGAGTCGGGGTCGTGGCGAATAACTCTATGCACGATTTCGTGAAGCTATTCACCGGCTGCTGCGCCTACCCATATGGACCCGTCGCCACTCCCTGCAGGATACTTATAGGCGCTACATTACTTAGCCTGTCAGTGAGGCCAGGTGGATTTATAGGAGCTAGAGTACTGAACCTGTCAGTGAGGCCTGGTGGATTTATAGGAGCTACAGTACTGAACCAGTCAGTGAGGCAAGGTGGATTTATAGGAGCTACAGTACTGAACCTGTCAGTGAGGCAAGGTGGATTTATAGGAGCTACAGTACTCAATCTGACAATGAGGCCATGTGTACTTATTGGCGCTACATTACTTAGCCTGTCAGTGAGGCCAGGTGGATTTATAGGAGCTAGAGTACTGAACCTGTCAGTGAGGCCAGGTGGATTTATAGGAGCTACAGTAATGAACCAGTCAGTGAGGCAAGGTGGATTTATGGGAGCTACAGTACTGAACCTGTCAGTGAGGCCAGGTGGATTTATAGGAGCTACAGTACTGAACCTATCAGTGAAGCAAGGTGGATTCATAGGAGCTACAGTACTGAACCTATCAGTGAGGCAAGGTGGATTTATAGGAGCTAGAGTACTGAACCTGTCAGTGAGGACAGGTGGATTCATGGGAGCCACAGTACTCCATCTGACAACGAAGCCGTGCGTAACTTTAGGAGCAGCAGTAAGTATTCAACTTGTCAGTGAGGCCTTGTGGTGTTTTAGGAGCTATGGTACTCATCTTGAGTACCCCGCTTTACGGTCCCACAGAGGGAAAGATCTGAATTCGACATTAGTATCCCCTGGAACAGGGTAGAATCCTATTGGACTACAGCCATTCTGGCCCTAATTGCTGTCCCCCACAAGGGATTCAGTTGGCATGCGCCTGTTACAAAACTCTTTCTGTTGTTAAGAAAGTTTTGCAGTTACGAGGTTGTTCCTTGGATGGCACCTGGACTTTGAACTGTCCTAAAATAATAGTAGTGTGCCACAGGCATGTTTTGCGGGTCGGTGACCTACAGTTCTTGAACTTCTGGACTGTAGCATTTAAATTGCCATTTATCAACCAATTATAATCTTGAGAAGCAATCTCTCCATCACCATTATCAGTGTCAAAGCATGCATAAACTGCAGCACGTGCTCTGGCACAGGCTGGTGATATGTGCATGCTCACCATAGGCCCCTTTGCTCCTGGCACAAATGGCTTCCATTGCAACATCCTTCCATACTGGTGATCTCAGGAGGTCTGTGAGATGGGTACGCAGTAGACATAACATGGCCACTGTAGTGCAGCGCTCTGGGGCTTCCTAGAACTAAGAAAGGTCTGGTATCCACTGAGATGAATATTCTTACCAGCTAAGATTTTAGGGAGCGGTAGGATGTCAGATGACTTAACATCCTCCGCCTCCTCCTCCCACCTTTAAACTTACCTACTCCCCTCTGCTCCCCTACAGTACACTCGTTTCCTGTCTCCAGAGTAACCCCTGCCCCCTCAACCCATTCAACCGGTAAAACTATGTCCCATGGCGATCTCCTTCCGGGTACCCTTACCTTCTGCTGCTCTGTAATCCCTCCACCGCCTCCGCGCGCCACCCCTGAGCCCACCATCGCCCCTCTGCACCATCCCTTGTAAAACCTCATCTTGCACAGTGCCCTAGTGCTCTGAACGTAGGTTGGCGCTTTATAAAACTCGTACATACACAAACACATACAAAGCAATCCAAGCCATTGCCATCTCTCATTGTCCCCTGAGAAGTGAACCCTCTTTCTTATCACAGCCTGAATCACCCTTCCATTGTAGCCCTGTATTACCCATGATAATTGTAAACATGAGCCACTTACAAGGAATGCAGAGTTTGACTCAGTCAATCACAATGCTTGTAATGCAGGCACTGGCTAATGTGGTTTCCCTCATGAACTTCAATTCACCAAAATGCCAGGGGTAGCGAAAGTGACATCAAACGCCATTTAACCTTTACTTTCACTCAGAAACGCATGCTTACGCATACACACACATACACACATACACTCACTCGCAAGTTTGCACACAACATACATTTAAATGCAATCTTTACTTACCTCAGTTGCCAGGCAGAGTTATATTCCGGCTAATTGTAATCAGTTCTTTATTTAACTAATGGTGAATAATAAAATATTATTCACTATTAGTGTAATCAAAAATCGACTAAAAACAAAGAAATTAGAGCCCGAACTAATGTCCATAAGGACTAGCTGCTCCCTTGTTCCTAGCACAGATTTTGCCACCTCTGAGACCAGGGGTCGCAAAGGCAATGCCAGGGGTTGCAAGGTGCAAGCCATGGGTCGCAGCTGCGACCCCTGGCGACCCCTAAATGACGTCCATGGTTTCCCTGCATTATATGTTCGATGAGTGCATAAAGCAGAGACTTTGAGCACACAGGGACAGTTGGCCTGTTTGTGTGCCTATGTTGGGTGAGATTTGGAGTAGGGGGTACTAATACTGTTATTGCCCACATTATGTCAGGCATTAAGAGCTGTTAATGACCAATCCCCTCATTAAGAGGCATTGCCTTTGAATCAGCTGGAGAATTGCCGGTGAGCAATTAACAACGGTTAATATCTTTTGCAGAAAGCATTCACCATTGTTAATGGCCTGAACTGCTGGCAGTAAGGCTGAACTATTAGGAGCATCAGGGATTTCCATGACTCCATTAATAAATGCATTTTATTAATTTGTTTATTTAAGAGTTGTGTTTAGCACTCCTGGACCACGAAGGGCTCTTTATACCGAACACATGAAAACATACAATATAACCTGAAAAAAGCGCAAACGTCAAAAGACTATGAAGACAAGATTAGGGCACAGAGTAATGGCAAGACGCGTTCTTAATTCAGGAATAAACATGATGGTTGCTTTGTATGCAAGGAAGCACATTTTAAATTTAATTCTGGCTTTGGTTGGTAGCCAATGCACGTTCCTTAGGACTGGGGCGATGCGATCAAACGATTTTGTGGAAGAGATGAGCCTGGCTGTGGAAGGTACTCTAGCCTTGAGTGGAATGATTGAAGGCTGAGGCACCCTGGCTACAACAGCTTTGCAGAGGTCAAGGCAGGATATAGCTAAAGTATAGACTGCAGCTCTCAGGTGGGAAGAAGAAAGCCGGTGCCAAATCCAGATAAGAGATAAAGAAGAGTCCATCATGAAACCCAAGATTTCATTGACACATATCTGTAGTGGAAGAGGTCTTCTACTTTGAGGTCATCAAGAGGTTCTAGATTGATTTTGGCTTTGATTTGGGCGTAATGAACAGGAACTCTGTTTTCTGTAGGTTGAGCATAAGGTTGGTGTCAGACATCCATGTCTGTACTTTTATAATGTTGATGTGTATAGTGGCAATATCTTAATGGAGTAATTTCTTTAGGTAGAGCTGGGTGCCACCTGCATATTGATGGATGGATCCCTTTTGGCCCTAAAACAGCATGCCCAGCTGCTCGCCAAACATATTTAATAGCATGGACATTAAAATGAAGCCCATTTGAACCCCACATACCAGTGTTCCTTGGCTGGAGATGTGCGCTCCCAGTTTCACCACTTGAGATCTCTTGCTTAGGAAAGAGGAGAACCAACTCAGGACTCTTTCATGAATTCGCTGGTGAAGACCCAGGGTTGAATCCAGCCCTTTGCAATCAGTTTGTCAGAAAGCAACTGAAAGATGAAGCAGAATGAGAAGGCAGGATTTCTCTCATCCAAGAAGCTGTGTACTTTTTCAAGGATTTCCACAGCACAGTGCTGCAGCCTTTATGGATACTGAGTTAATAAACAGCCAGTAGGGGCTCTTTATTGATAGGGAAGAGGAGATAACTGGAGACATCTCTAGATAGTTATCACAAGTCAGGGGATGTTGATCACAGGAGTTTAGTTGGATATGACATATGGGGCAATAGTGAGGTTTTTTTTTTTCCAGACAAGGATTATTTGACCAATTTTCAACAAATTGGGGATGACTCTCTGAGTAAGTGAAGCATTGATCATAGTGCATCAAGATGTTACAATCAGATCAAAATTGGCTCTGGTGATGCTTGCTGGTCTAAAGCCCAAATGTTAGTTGGAAGGTTTCAGACGATTTAGGGCCACAGCAAGGTCCTGAGGCTGCTAGGGGCAAAATTGTCCCATGCGCTGTGAACCTCTACACTATTTCTAGTGATCTTGAGCAACTGGAGTGTTTATTTGTTTATATGCTGCATTGGTAGGAGAATAAACCATGTATAGCATGAAGAGAATCCTTTTCTTGTGAAAATTAGTGTAGTTTTGTACCATGTCGTCTTCAGAAACTTGACAATATTTTTATTTCTCTCTTTCTTAAGAGGTATATATATATATATATGAAGTAACTCGTTAACACTCCAATTGCTCCACCAGGAAAAACTAGCGTAGACCCAAATTCAGTGCTGATTTACTTTATTGCCACCTCTTCAGTCTGCCATATATATATATCCATCCAAAAAAAAAATACCCTGAGGCGGGAAGATGCACACAGCGAGGTGATGCGAACATCATAAATTTATTGGAAAAACCAGATTGCATTCCAGAGTTAACAATAGTTATTTTTTGGATGGATATTGGATGGATGTTGTGCGTTAGCCTGGCCGCAGGGAATTGATGACACCGCAGCAGCGGGGCCCCTGATATGAAAAGTGTTTGCGCCAGTGAAGGGGTACAGCGAGTGGGATTGATTTGACCAGCTTTCCGGCCTGGAGGCCCACTGGGGTGTGATTTTAACTTTAATCTGTGGCGTTTTCCAGCACCCACTTGGGAAGTACTTGGCTCGGTTATTTTTGACTACAGGTACCAGCATGCCGAGAGGAACGCCCCCCTGGGGGTAATTAAGTTGTGCATGCGGTATAAAGTACTTGTTGTGAGCCGCGCTGCTGGCAACCGTCATTTCCTCTGATGAAGGAGCTGTAGCGCTCTGAAACGCGTAAGGAAGGACTATTGTTAACTCTGGAATGGCATGCTGGTTTTTCCAATAAATTTATGATGTTCGCATCACCTTGCTGTGTGCATCTTCCCGCCTCAGGGCATTTTTTTTTGGGATGGATATTGTGCGGTAGCCTGGCCGCAGGGAATTGATGACACCGCATCAGCGGGGCCCCTGACGTGAAAAGTGTTTGCGCCAGTGAAGGGGTACAGCGAGTGGGATTGATTTGACCAGCTTTCCGGCTTGGAAGCCCACTGGGGTGTGATTTTAACTTTAATCTGTGGCGTTTTCCAGCACCCACTTGGGAAATACTTGGCTCGGTTATTTTTGACTACAGGTACCAGCATGCCGAGAGGAACGCCCACCTGAGGGTAATCAAGTTGTGCATGCGGTATAAAGTACTTGTTGTGAGCAGCGCTGCTGGCAACCGTAATTTCCTCTGATGAAGGAGCCGTAGGGCTCTGAAACGCGTAAGGAAGGACTATTGTTAACTCTGGAATGGCATGCTGGTTTTTCCAATAAATGTATAATGTTCGCATCACCTCGCTGAGTGCATCTTCCCGCCACAGGGCATTTTTTTTGGGATGGATATATATATATAGATATATATATATATATATATAATCTACTGGCAGTCGCCAGTAGATAGATATAGTTAGGACCTATTTTCCATAGGAAATTCACAACATTCTATTTCCAATAACTTTGGCGCCGGTTGACGAATCTTCGCGAAATTTTCAAAACTCGTGGAGCTCTCCGGTCCGCTCCTATCCTGAAAGTTTCGAGGTGATTCGGCAAGCGGGGGCCGAGAAAAAAGGGGGGTCCCAAAACATGTTTTCCCCATGCAATTTTCCATAGGAAACTTTAGACACGGCTACAGCCCGAACTGCTGAACGGAATTACACCAAATTTGGCAAAGCGGTAGTTCTTGGTTCAGAAAGAACCCTTTCTGTTAAATGGTGTAAATCCGTTCAGTAGTTGCTGAGAAAATCAAAAGTAAAAACACATATATATCTATGGCCACGGAGGATCCGCGCACCCTACAGATTAGGATCCGCGCACCCTGCCGATCACGAGCTGCATTGTAATTGGTTGTGAACACTCTAAACCAGGAACTGTTGGTAGCCATCTTGTCCTTCGGTAGAAGCGAGGCACAAGATGGCAGTAAAATGAAGGCGTAAAGAAGAAGAGGGGGCAGGGTTGAAACACCCTGACCCCGTAGGTCTGCTTAGGGGGTCCTAGAAGGACTTCTAGGGCTAAAAAAGCATTTTTTGTTTTAAAAAACGCCGCGATACGCGTAGGGTGCGCAGATCCAGCCGCGAAAATGAAAAAAAGGAAGCGCGGGCTCCCACGCTTCGTTTAATTAAAGCCCCCGGATGGGCCAGGTCCCGGGGGCATGTGAAAAAAAAGTGTGGGGGGGGCCCTAATCCCCCCCCACACTGCCCCGGGGACCACCACCCCCCGGGGCAAAGTAGGAATATTTGCGGGGGCACACGGGCCCCCCCACACGCCCCGGGGACCGCCACCTCCCCGGGGCACTAAATATTCAAAATAGGGGGTCTGTTATGGACCCCCAAGCCCCGGGGACCACCACCCCCGGGGCTTTACATTAAGTGGGAGGGGGGCCGCGCGGCCCCCCTCCTGGAGCCAATGATGGCCCTGGGGACCGCCACCCCCCAGGGCCGGCTCCTGCAGTGTCTCAGGGTGCCCACCCCCGGGACACTGCTGTTTGCTATGGCAGGGCGGGAGCCTCGTGGCTCCCACCCTGCCATAGCAAACTTGGTTTGGATTTTGAAAGAGAGAGCAGGGAAACCTGCTCTCTCTTTCAAAATGCAAACCAGATTGCTTTTCCACACGGGGAGCTGCATGTTAGCAGCTCTCCATGTGGAAAAGCAATGCTGGCTCACGAAGGACGCGGGGAGCCGGCGGGTCCGTGGGGGCATTGGGGCTCCCCCCACGGTCTCCATCATTATGTATAGGCTCCGGGGGATGGGGTCCCCGGGGAGAATATAAATTAGTGGTAGGAGCAAAAAAAATTTTTACGGAAAAATTTGGAGTCGCAACTCTAGCGCGGCGCTCAGCGCGGCCCCCTGGTGTGAACGCGTTGGGTGCGCGACTCCCAGCGCGGCCCTCTGCTGTGAATGCGTTGGGTGCGTGACTCCAAAAAAAATAGAAAAAAAATAAAGAAATAAAGAAAATAATATACATTTGTTAAAAAAAAATATAAAACAAAAAAAAAGAATATTTCAGTTACAATATTTTTAAAAACATTTTTTTTTCATGTATATTAAAAATATATAATGTAATTTAAAAAATAAAATATGTAAAAATAAACAGTTAAAGATCTGATGAAAATCAGTATCAAAAAAATACATATAACTATTATTACATTTAAAAATTATCATTTAAAAAACCTTCGAAATTCACTGAAAAAACCATAGGTTTCAGACATGTTATAGTTAGGAATTAGCATTTGAAAAACCTTAGAAATTCACTGAAAAAACCATAGGTTTCAGGGCTGTTATAGTTAGCTGGACATTTCACTCGTACAAAACCATTGAAATTCCTCCGTTATAGTTAGTTCAGCTAACTATAACTCGCGCCCCCGCAATGCACTGCTGATGACGTCACATATTACATCACTCATGACATGGTCAGTGACATCACTGATGACATCACTGATGACATCATCTATGTGACAATCTGATGCACCTCCTCACACACTAATATAACCTTTGATACACTTACTGTAAAATACAGACTACCATTTTCGATACCATTGACACACTAATACCAGTTACTACATACCCACTCAGTGATTCCTAGGTCTGCAGTGTATCTCTCTTGCACCATAATGGATGTTTTGTCACTTTGATAAAAACCAATCTGCTTCTGCTGTGAATCACAGTTATATGTTCTGTCCACTGATCATTGTCTGGAGGCTACATTGTTATGTTATACATTTTTGTAAAGCGCTCGAATGCCCGTGGGCGTCTTGGAGCTAGCTAGTCGCAACCAGAGTGAGGCTTAACAGGAACATATAACAGGAAGAGAACAGCCATGTTTTCAGAGACTTCCTGAAAAGCAGAAAAATGGGTAGCGATCGAATAGAAGATGGAAAGGTGTTCTAGGCTTTGGCCTCTTTAAATAGAAAACCTCTGCCACCCCAGGTAGCGTGCTTAACTCTCCGTACTGCCAGTAGCTGAGCATAAAGGTCTGACAGGAGCATACGAAGAAAGATGTTTTTTATAGACGCTCAGACCTTGATCAGGCAGAGCCTTATAAACAATGCAGAGAGCTTTGAAAAGTATCCTTTGCTTAACTGGCAGCCAGTGAAGTATCCTGATGGAGATTGACACGGAATGATATTTGGGAATTGTCCGAAGCAATCTAGCGGCTGCATTCTGCACGGTCTGAAGTTTGTTAAGGAGATGCTGATGGGCATTCGAGTACAGCCCTTGGCTGTAGTCAGTCTTCGTTAGCACTAAGGAGGTAACAACAGTTTTCCAGGGGCGGCTCCTCGGCTAAGGTGAAGGAGCATTGCCCCACTAAGTGGAAAAAGAAAAAGGAAATGATGCAAAGTTAATAATGTTACGTTATTATCATTTTCTTCTTCTGTAAGGAGATAGCCAGGTTGGAGCGGGGCTCGGCTTGTCCGAGCCTGGGAGAGACTGGAGGAGTGGTTGCTGCTGCACCTTAAGTGCGCATGATGGTTTGTCCGGCCGTCTTGGGCTGGCCAAACTGCCATGTGCACTTTACATGTTCTCCACCGGCTGTATTGTACAGCCTGGGTGGAGAACATGCACAGCCTCCCCATCCCCGTCTGAGTGCCGAACCACAGCGCTCAGACCAATCACGACGCTGCTGTAAGGCAGTGTCGTGATTGGCTAGGGGAGTCTGGGAGCCTGGGTGCTTCCTGTTCCTGTGTCGGAGAAGAGGCGGCAACTTGGGACGACAAGGTAAGACTTTTTTTTCTAACCTCCCCCCGCCAATGCCCCCCCGACCATTCTCAACCAGCCGCCACTGCAGTTTTCTGAAGATTGGCAGGAATTAATAAAATTATCTTATTGATCATTCTCAGAGTATAATAGGCGGCAGAAGTGACAGCATTGACCTGGTCATGATAAGACAGATCAGAACACCAAGATTCTTAGCCACTGTTACCAGGGTGGGAAGTGAACCCAACTCCGAGGGCCACCAGGCCGTGGACCAAAAGGATGGCTGGGGACCAACAATCAGAACCTCTGACTTTCCTGAATTTAATCTCAGGCAGTTCCTAGACGTCCAGGAACTGACTGCCCTCATACAATACGAGACAGTCAATATTAATCTTAATTAAAAATGTTTGTTTGTTTATCAACTTTTATTTCGCAGGATTTTAGTTTTCTCCAGAATTCATTGAGAAAACCTGAAGACATTGTAAGAAGCGTGAAAAAGCTTAGGCTTATCTTGCAACTGGACCACGCCTTAAATTATGTCTCTTTAGCAACAAAAAACACACTGTGTTGTTTGACTCACTCGTCACGTGTCGCAATAGAATGCTGTGCTTAAAGTCGCCCACCTTGTTTTCAGGTTGTGCACTTTTTTTAGCCTCTAGCCAAGGCGTCACTGCAACCTGGATGTTTGAAATAATTAACTAATTTTGCTTCACCCTTTGTGTCACCGCCAATGATAAATATTCGTCTTGTATGTCTTGAAAAGTCCGGAAACCAATACTTTTTGTAAGTTTAAGTACCCCTTGAGAATTTCCCAAACATTTTGATTTTATTTTATGCGTATTTAATCCTTGAAATATTGTGATTTAATCCCACAAAGGAGGCTCGCTTGATCACCTTACAAACAAGGGAAAAACAAAAATTACAATCAAGAAGTATTAAGTTCAAATTAAGAGTGCAGGTAACAATCAAGAACCATAATTAAGCAACACAGTCCTAGTCCTAGTAATTTAGTTAACAGACTCAGAAGAGCAGTAACAATCAAGATAAGTTAGTTGGGCAAAGCCAAATAGCATGAGGCAACAGCAATAGAAGGGTTTGATTTAGTGATCCGTGTGATTTAGTAGTGAAATGCAATGTATTCATTTAGAGGTCAAGAGGAGAACCATAGAAAAGAGCCATAGAAAAGAGGAGAAGACCACCATCAAATAGGCATGAAATAAAGTGATGAAGATATATCTTTCAAGGCCAATAAATGAAGCTCTTTATAGAGTTCATAGATCTGGCAGTCTCCTTGCATCCTGTCTGTTTTTATTACACTTGAGGATATGATGGGACCTGAGGATATGATGGGACCTGTGGACCTCAGGCATTTCCTGCACTACGGCGCGGTTCCTAAAAATAACCAGGGCATGCTGCCCTCCAGGATATGTTTCCTGTAGAAGGTTATCAGGACTCTGAAGTCCTATATTTGTTTATTCATTTTGGTGTGTGTGATGGGCAGTCTGGCTGTACGTCAAAGTATTGAATTTGTAATGTAGTTTCTCAAAATCTTGAACGAGAAAGTAGCAAATGCCCTATTTATATTGTAGTTTAAATATGTATGCAGGAGGAACCCCCAACGCATGGGTGTCTAAATGGAACACATTGACTCAGTCACTGTTTATACTGAAAATCTGGCCCTCGTGGACTTAAGGTGGACACCAATGGACTAGCCCCTTTTACCTTTCTCCCCTTTTACCAGTGCTTAATTTAAGCCGGTAAATGCAGGAGGGGCCCACCGGCATGCTTTTCTTGTGGACCAGCACTTATATTTCTTCATCAGACTAACCCAGAACTAGAGAGAGAAGGACAGAAATTGAGGAAGAGAAAGATGGCAAAACAGTGACCGAGTGAGAAAGCAGGGATGAAAGAAGCCGAAATAGTAAGATAAAAGTGCAGGGAGAGTTTAGCGGTGGATGAAAGAGCCATGAGGTGGAATCCAAACTAGACAGTATTGGCCGGACATTCAGGGCCAGACTATGAACCCAAAGCAGCCCTGGCAATTTTGCAGGACCAGTCCCTCCCCCCCTGAGGGGGGGGGGCAAATGGGGTGCAAGTGTAAAGCACTGCTGCTTTTGTTACTGGGGGCCGATGTTGCAGCACCAGTAGCGGCTCGTGGAGGGAGTGCTGCGGGGCGGTGGGGCGGGGGAGGAGCAGGGTGGGGGGTAGTAAACTATGGCATATGACCGAACAGAGGTAAGTAAACAAATAAATAAATAAAACTAATTTCATTGCACGCGCTGCATTGCCAAATGCGATGCAGCGCGACAACGAAATTCGTTTTATTTATTTATTTGTTTACTTACCTCTGTTCGGCCGTATGCCGTAGTTTACTACCCCCACCCTGCTCCTCCCCCGCCCCGCCCCACCGCCCCGCAGCACTCCCTCCACGAGCCGCTACTGTGCAGCACTGCTGCAAAACCTGACCCCAGTAACAAAAAAACTGCCCCCACTGCTGCAAAACTGACCCCCACCCTTCCAGCCTCCCGGGAAAACGCCCGGTGCCCGCTACAGCCAGTCCGGCACTGCAGAGATTGGAATTTTGACAGCATCGCTGATGAGTTTCTGAGAAAAACTTTGGACCCCGGCACTTATACTTCTACAAATTAAGCCCCGTCTGTCACCCTAGCTTTCTCAATCCCTTTCTCGAACTAAATTCATTCTGTTTATGCTGCAGAGTTTCCTGCACTTTCTCCTCGACCATGGTCTCGGAGGCGGACATGGCACACGCACAGATGCAGACTTGCCAACTTGAACAAAAAATTCACTGTGTGAGGAGGGGTGGGGCCTCAGAGGGGGCGGGGCCTTGTGATGAGAAGTACCTAAGAGACACTTTTGCCCCCAGCCCACCCCCAAGCCCCCTTCCCCAAAATAAAACAAACAGCTCGCTGATGCTGTTGCCAATGTGCAGGGGTGTTATGATACGCATTAATGGACGTCGGCAGTTCAAAGCCTTCGAAAAGTATTCACAGTGGTTTTCAGCTGATTTTCTCCGCCACCGTGTGATATTGGTTCCTCACCGGGTGACCGTGTGATGAGAGCTGGTATGTAACACTCTGTGAGTTGGCAGGTCGGCAGATGGAAAAGTTGGAGGTGGGGAAAAGGAATAAAATGGAGGGAGAAGCAATCCCAGTGACCGCATCTCCCCAGTGGTGATCTGTGCTAAACTCACACCTTGGAGGAGGTAGGGTGAGGCCACTGTATAACAGTGCACCCTGTGTATCGAATCCAGGGCCTGGCTAAGACACGAGTATGCTGTAGGAGAGGCCAGAACCCAGCAGTAAACTGTGTTTTTCTAGCATTACATAATAAAATGACTGATTTCATTTTGATTATTGGAGTTTCCAATAAACGTCTCTGTTTATGAATGGAAACATGGCAGCAGGTCCGGGCACGTCACAAACACGTCGTAAAGCTGCCCCTGAAACTGATGCAGAGCCCAGATTCCTCCGAAAATGATGGCTCTTGGGACCGATTTGTGAATTTTGTCCCATTCAATTGCGGCATGGTGCTGCTGCAAAAAGACTTTGTGCAATGCACAAATATTCATTGCAATTTAGAAGTGGCAGTGGGAACCTCGATGTATACATTTCCACCTCTTTCGAGTCACAAACAAGCTCCCCCATGCAGATCGCAAGAAGAGACATTGATGCTTTACGACGGGTGTGGGAGGGAGGCAACCCTTCGCAGAGTGTAAACTGTGATGGACTGTGACAGCTAGAGATTGATGGAGACCGATGGGGTGCCTGTAAACTGCGACGAGAGAGACCTCCGATTACACCATCTCACATTTATGCATAGGTCTTAGGCTAAATGGGGACCCCCTTAAAGGTGGGGACGAATCAAAAGAACGGAAGAAGCCTACATTATATCACTGGTGACAGATGGAAGCATCGTGAGAGCAGATTACAGTCCTCTGCGCTATTGTACCTCTCTCCCCACCCCCTGCTGCTTTGGCAAAAGCACATATTTTTAGGTCTCGCCTACGCAGCGCACATGCGCTGCATAGGAAAGAAACCTTTAGCCATCGAGTCAGTTTTGAGGCCAAAAACGTGCACGCGTTGCATTGCTTTCAATGGCAACGCGTGCATGTTTGGCGATTCCCTTGCGGGAGCGAGCAGCGACGCCATATGTTAGCAATTATCGCGCCTTTCTGCTCGCTCTCGCAAGGGAATCCGGCGCAGGCCCCCTCCCCCCTTGTAGTAGTCTTTAGCAGCTGGCTAATCAACTAGGTTATGAAAACAGCATGCACCACTTTCAAAACATTCCCAAGCCGAATTTATGATGACTGAAGAGAAGAGGAAGCATTTCAAACGCCGAAGTAACATGGGAAGCAATAAACAGTTCTACTTTTAAATAATATATTAACTCTGCGCTGGAACGGCATCATTTAATCATCTCCGTGTACACCAAGTGACACTGCAAGAGTAAACGCAGCACGTGAGCAGATGACTACCTCGTCCATCTCGTGGCTCTTCAGCTTCCTCAGGGGCCAGTTGATCTTGACAGTCACGGGTGAGGCGCTGCCCTGGTGTTTGACCTCCATTTTGTTGGGCGTCAGCGGCGTGAACTGAATCTCCAGCTGCAGTTTGGGAAACCGGCTCGTTTTCCCGTTTTCTGTCAAGAGCGCAGACGAGTCCGAATAGCAGGAACAAACCTCTCTGAACCAGTGTGTAACTTTGTTACTGAGCGATTCACGCTCTTGCCTGGCTCCCTCAGTCACCTCAGGACTCTGAGTGAGATAGATTGTGCTTGTCTTCAACATGTCTGCGCTCTGTATTTACCTCGCGCTTCTTGACCCCCGGTTTGTCCTTTTGTCATTTCTTGCCTCCTCTCCGGCATGTTCGCTTTTCATTTACTCGCGTGAAAGCCAAAAATATTGCAAACCCGACACTTCTGCAGTAAGTTCAAAAGAGAAGTCTTTTAATTGCTTGCTTCCCGGCTCGACGCGTTTGAGGTACGTGAGACGGCAATGGTTACCGAGCAGGACTGTAGTGGTGCCGCACTTATGTCTGCAAGGCACCTCTCTGCATTACAAACCTCACATTTTTTTTTTTATCATTGATTCATTTATTTGGGGATTTTTTTCGCAGCGCAGCACACATAATTGTCTTTAACAGGCCAGTAGAAATGACAGTTAACCAGGTGCAATTGGTTTGAACTAGATCCAATTGCAGCACTTAGGTTATTTTTCTAGTTTTTTTAAAATTTATCAGCAGTATTGTTAAAGGGCGGACCTAGCCACAAGGGGTTGGGGCAGTGCTTAAAATGTAAACATAGAAGTGCGGGTACTCTGTAACAGGTTACCTGCTTGTTTCTGAGAAGTGGCAGTACTCTCTTGAGAAGTGCAGGTACTCTCCCTCTCAAAATAAACAAGCATTGGCATAGCCAATAGGTCTCGCGTTTGGGACCTTATAAGTGTTTAGCGATTGAGCTGCATAACTAAATACTTATAAGGTCCCAAAAGCGAGACCTATTGGCTATGCCAATGCTTGTTGTAACATGTGACTGCTGTCCCTTCAGAGGCATTCTGGTACTTGCAGTTCTGCTTTTCTCATCAGAACTACAAATGCCAGGCTACAGGAACAACGCAAAGACTGGGTTAACTACTCACCAGACACTAGAAATCAGCAGATTTCCTTTTAAAGTACACCTACCATATGTCAATGTGCCCTTAGGGTGTATAATGGACCTACATTGCAATGTGGCCCTCATAGTCACCTTCAATAAAGTTTCCAAGTGGCTCATTCCTATGTGTGACACTCAGGACAGGTTTTAAGCCAGTAGCTCTTTGAATGCTAGCTCTTGGAAAGGCATACCTATAAAGGGTGAAGCAAACTACATGTCCCATAATGCAAAGTGCTGTTTGCCGGAAAACCAGGGCTGGCTAAGAGTGTCACAGGTGACATGTGGATGAAATGCTTCCAAATCTGGAAAGTGCCAGCCCAAAAGTACAGCACTAAATGCAGCAAGCACGACTTCAAAGGAAAGGGGACAAAATGGTGCAGATGTGTCTAGCTTATCTGTATATGTCTGTCTTTGGGAAGGGCGAGCAGGGAGTCATCTGTCCCAGGGCAGACCTGAGGCCTGATTATAAAAACTTCCCCGTTTGTGAGAGTTTGTAGTACGATGCTGTTTGTGCGCCTTTGTGGCCTAAGGAACCGAGAGGCCTCCCATCAGGATTACCGCTGGTGGGTTCGCCCTCGGTGCCAGGTGGGTGCTCTGAGTCCGTCTTGCCTCCTGCTCCAGTTACACCCTACACCGGCCCCAGGCACTGAGATGCAGGTGCCGACTTCATCGACACCAGAGAAAGTGTCCCTATAGTTCTTTCTGACGCAGAGTCGATGCTAAAGGGGCTACATAGAGGGTATCTGCGCTAGAAGTAGGCTGTGGTTGTTATTCCCTCTACCTTCTGGTGCCCAAGAAAGATGGAGGCCTGCGGACTATTTTAGCCCTGCACCCTCTCAGCGCCTTTCTCCACAAGGTGAAATTCAAAAAGCTCATTTTAGCCCAGGTCTTGTCTGCCCTCCACCCCGGAGACTGGATGGTGGCTTTGGACCTGCAGGACACCTATTTCCATATATCTGTCCTGCCGGCCAATCAACACTACCCTCGGCTTGTGATGGGACAGGAGCATTTTCAGTTTGTGGTGCCTCCCTTTGGTTTCTCTCTCTCGAGTGCCCCTCGGGTGTCCATGAAAGTGATGGCGGTGGCAGAAGAAGATCAGGACTAACCGGGCGCAAGTCGTCCTAGTGGCTCCAGTTTGGGCACAGAGAATGTGGAATCCAGAACTCCTGGCTTGAGTTTATGGCCTCCAATCTGGCTGCCCCTCCGGGAGGACCTGCTGTTGCAGCAACAGACGTTACCGTAAGGGTAAACCCAATTGTTGTCCCTGGGACCTGGGTATGAAACAGTACAGTATGGGAGTGGTCCCAGTACAAAATTATTCATCATAAACACAACATTGACGAAATAAAAAACACATAAGGCATACGCAACTTACATAGTTCACTGTTATTTAATCACAATGAACATACGATGGAATCAAAAAACATTTAGATAATTGAGTGCCCCAAATGGAAAGGAAGGGGTGAAAGGAGAAAGGGTTCAAGTGATTGATGTGAAAGTGAACAGGTATAGAGAAAGAGTGAAGTACAGATCTCGTGATCCTCATCAATGGTCAATGAACGGCTCCACTTTAAGCCACATAAATCCAAAAAATGTCATTCGATAACATAGCCATGCTTCAAAGTTATCACAGTGAAAGATCGCTGTTGGATGAGCTGGCGGGTTCAGGAGATGTCGACGTTTCGACCCCAAATTGCTGTAGGTGTCTGAAAACCTTACGGGGGGTCTTCCTCAGGACTAGAGTGGATGAGGGGGGGGCACCTAGGATTAAAAGAATGAAGGGACTTAATTATCAGGACAAACTGGGAAATAAAATAAAAACCCAAGGGACAGAGTTAATTACCGTGAAAATTCCCACGGTGGGAGGATCATGGGATAATGGGCGCGTGGGCTCCAAAACATCAGAGAACGGAGGAAACAGCACCTGTAGCAGGAAATGCAAGGTGTAGACTATCAACAAAAGCCCTCCTCAACCAGCGATGGAGTGGCATATTAATGAGTGATTACTGAATAAATGAGAGAGACAACTCACTCAAACAGGGCTAGCCACTGTCGTGTCCCTTCAAAATACATCAGTGTGTGGCCACCGTAGTTGGCCTTACCTCGGGAAATTACGCCCAAACGTTTAAAATCTGGAAGAACAACAAATAACAGGACCCGAGAAAAATATGAATTCCAAACTCCTAGCAAAGTATGCATCAACACAACCAAGACTGTCAGGCCGGTGAGTTGCCCGACTAGGGATTACCTTAGGGGAAGAAGAAATCAAGTATCATCCGTTCTTGGTTTGCGACCAGAATTCGCCGTGCAGTACTCCGTCCAGGTGAAGAGAACCGGAGTTGTGCTGAGGCTGCTCGTTTTAAGCGAAGAACATCGCCGAGCACTCACGTAGCCGTGCGGTGTCACACGCTGTTAGCTAGTGAAAACGGGAGTCCCAACGTCGGAAAAGGGAAGAAAGACTTGCCCTGGACTCACATGTATATAGTGTCATGGGTGCATGAGATCTAACAAACAAGTAGTCAGTGGCACAACAGGAAATATTATCATCATTGCGTTATGCTAGAAAGGATTTGCGGCCTAGAATGCAATTAGTGTATTACCACAATTTCACTACATGACGCATACCTCTCACACAGGAGGGTAAAGTGTCAATCGAGTAAAACCAAAATACATCGTTGGTCAAAAATTGTAAATATCAGCGGTGCATTACGCTGGAAAAATTCAAATGACGTTGGTGTATTAGTACAGATTTATTACATGACACGTACCTCTCACACAGGAGGGTAAAGTGTCAGTCAAAATATCATCGTTGTATTATGCTGAGAAGATTCTGTGGCAAAAAATGACATAGGTGTATTCGTTACACTACATGACGCGTGCCTCTCACACAGGAGGGTAAAGTGTCAATCGAGTACAGGCGAAATACATAGTTGGTTGAAAGGTGTCAATATCGGCGGTGCATAGCGCCAAATTTTTTTTTTAAAAAGACGTTGGTGTTACAGTACTGATCCACTACATGACGTGTACCTCTCACACATGAGGGTAAAGTGTCAGTCGGAAAGTTTTACCTGATCTAATGATTTAAAACCGCACACACATGGGGGTAAAGTACATCAGTTCTCTAGAGAGTGGCATATGTATACAAATACTGAATGATGCGTACCTCTCACACAGGAGGCTATAGTGTCGGCTCTATCAATTATACACAGCATGGTTTGAAAAAACGGAGGCTGTCCTTCCAGATAAACTGTATGCAATTGCGGTATTTATAAATAATGGGTGCCTCTCAATCATGTATATATGCTAAATCGGGTGCTCTGAATTGCCAAGTAATATACGCATAATTAAATAATACAAATGTGTAGTACGGTTGTCTAGTTGGACTTGCAGAAACGGAATCCGTTACTAGTGTAGATTCAGATTGTGTGCTGGTGGGTAGTGGTCTGAGACAGTTTATTCGGACGTCAGGGTTGCTAATTGTGCATGGCTGCTTTCAACCTCGTTGAGACCACTTTGTATGGAGTCCAGAAGGGACATCCACTTGCATTCCCTTGTGTTCAGGATAAGTCCTATATTGCCTCCTCTGGGTCCCAAGGTCGTCTTCTCCAGAACCAACCACTGTAGATCTTCAGGACCATGTTGGGCCGCATTAAAATGCTCAACTAAAGGCGCTCCTTGTACCTCGCAACGTATGCGGCTACAATGTTGCAATATGCAAACTTTTATTTTTTGCTGCGTCTGGCCCACATATATTTGACCACAGGGGCAGAGAATCCCATAAATAACATTGCTGGTATTGCAGTTGGTGTATGACTTCAGGTGGATCGTATGCTGTTTATAGTTAAATTGTTTGGTCTGGATCGTAGTTACACACACCTTGCACTGCCCACATTTGTAATGTCCCAGTATGGGTGGCAGATTCCACAGTGATTGCAGAGTAGGAGTCTCAGGAGAGTCTAAGAATGACCGGACAATATGATCCTTGACACTTTTCGCCTTTTTGTATGAATGCATCGGTAGAGTCTTCTGTTCAATGTCATCAGATATCAGATCCCAATGTTTGTTAATTACGTTTTTGATAGCATTACTCTTTGTTGAAAAGGTAGTGACGCATATCATCCTTTGCATCGCCTCATCTCCTTTTTCTTTTGGTTGAAGCAGAGTTTCACGAGGGCTAAACCATGCCCGCTTCCTTGCTCGTTTTTTATTTTTATTTAATAACAAATTTTATTAGGTTATTTCGTAATGTGTAGGAGTCGCAGCCCCACATTGGCCACAGCGATGTAGGTTTAATTTGTATCAATAACCATATTTCTGACATATAACAATACCCACCAAACACGTAGGTGTCATAAACGATAAACTTACAGACAGGTTCCGGTCTCCGAGTTCGTACAAGCGGTGCAATCATCATAGTGTGCCACATTAATATACTACTTACACATATTTTAAAAACTCTCATTGGGGATATACCGATACATAACAACATAACAAAACAATTTTCAGGGGTCCGACTCAGGCAGGGGGGGAAGGTTGATACCGCGATAATCCGCCCATCTAGTCCATATTTTGCGGTGTTTAGCGGGGCATCCACGGGCCTCGAAAACAGCAATCTCAGCCCCCATACATTTGTCTAGTTCAGCTTTCCATTTGCCCAGGATCGGGGGTGATGTTGCCTTCCACATTTGGGCTATATCTCTTTTGGCCACAGCGAGAGCTAAAAACAAGAGGTGCTGCTTATACCTATTCCCCCCTATATCTTCTGTGGAGTGTAACAAGAAAAGGCGAGGGTCGAGCGGGAGATCCCAGGACAGCACCTCATGGAGACACGAGCGAATTCGGCGCCAAAACGGTTGTAACGCCGAGCAGCTCCAAACCGTGTGTAAGAAGGACCCCTCCTCCCCACCACACCTCAGGCATACAGGGGACTGAATAACCCCCATCCGCCATAGACGTACCCTAGTGTAATATGCGCGGTGTAGATATTTAAATTGGATACGCCGAAAGCACATGGACACCGCCGCACCCCTAGGGCTGGCGATGGCTTCGGCCCAATCATCGTCGGTGAGTTCAGGTATATCTGCTTGCCATGCAAGCCTTGTCTTGTCCAGTGTGGTGGGTGAATGGGTTGTCAGTGTCTGATAGACCTGTTTGATCTTGTGAGGTCCTAGATCCCCTGTAAGCAGTCGCCCCTCCAATGGTTGAAACTCAGGGAGGGATTCTAATGTGTGGATCTGGGGTCGCAGTGCGTGTCGGAGCTGAAGGAACTTATAGAATTGTGTTTTATGTAGATCGAACTCGGTCTGTAATTGCTGAAAAGATTTCATGGTGGTGCCGCGCATTACATCGCCAAGAGTCGAAATCCCGACACGGTCCCACCCTTTGAACCCCGGTAATGCTGATACGGAGCGGAGATATGTGCCCTGCCATAAGGGGGTCATTTGCGTAAGTGTCCCCTTCCAGCCCATCTGTCGGGTCTTAGCCCGCCAGAGCTGTATCACCACTCTGCCGGCCGGTGGTAGGTGATCGAGGCGAACCGTGCTGTATAATAAATGAAGGAGCGGGACCTGATCCATAGCAGCATGTTCCGCCGAATATGCTGGATCCGTGGGGGAGCAGTACCACCATTCGTTTATTACCATCACATGGGACGCTACATAATAGGCATAAACATCCGCTGCGGCGATCCCGCCGCAATATGTGGATTGTGTACATGTGCGGAGCGCCACTCTGACCGCCCCATCGTTCCACATGAATTTATTTTGTATGGCTGCTACTTGAGCAAACCATGTACGCGGAATGGGGTATGGGTAATTCTGGAGACAATATAAAATACGGGGCAATGATACCATTTTAAAAATGGCTGAGCGCCCGTACAGGGAGAGAGGGAGAGAGGACCACATGGTGGTTTCGTTGTGAAGGCTAGCAATTAAAGGGGAGATATTGCGAGCCCAGGAGACTTTCGGACAAGGGGAAATATATATGCCAAGAAATTTGAAGCCCTCTGTCGCCCGGGAAAGCTGCGATGCCCAGGTGTCGCGTCCCTGATGTTCGCACACTGGAAATAAAATAGATTTGGTGGGGTTGGCATGGAGGCCCGAGGTACCCCCAAAAACCCTGAGGATTTCAAGTGTACGAGGACCTGAGTTCCAGGGATCGGTCATGAAAAAGAGGACATCGTCCGCATACAAAGCTATGCGGTCCGAACGCGACTGGGACCAGTCGAACCCCAGAAGGACCGGATCACTCCGAACCCACGCCGCCAGAGGCTCTATCGCAAGAGCAAATAACAGCGGGGACAGGGGGCAACCCTGTCTGGTGCCCCGCTGGATAAAAAGGGCTGTGAATGGTGTCCCGCAACTCGGACCGACGCCGTCAGCTCCGTATATAACAATCGCACATAGGCCAAGAAACGAGGCCCCAAGTTTATTGCCTCAAGGAGCTGGAATAGATACACCCAACTCAGGGAGTCAAACGCCTTATCTATGTCGGCGAGAAGCAAGGCAGCTGCCCGACCCAACGTCGGGGCTGCCGCCATGGCATTGTGAACCCGTCTGATATTATGTTGAGTAGCCCTATGTGGCATAAAGCCTGATTGATCTGGGTGGATCAAGTCACTGATGCAGCTGCGCAGGCGATCGGCCAACACCTTCCCCAGCAATTTTGGTTCAAAATTTATGAGGGAAATGGGGCGGTATGAGGAAGGGTCCTCCGGAGGCCGGCACGGCTTATGAATCAGTACAATTTCCGCATGCCGCCAGTCCCTAGGCAAAATGGCAGACTCCACAGCCTCTTGGATTGTTGCTAATAGATGGGGCCCCAACGTGTGTATGTTCGGCCTGAGGAATTCCATTGGGAACCCGTTGGGCCCGGGAGCGCGGCCAGGATGAAGGGCAATGAGGGCCCCCTTGAGTTCTTCCGTGGTAATGGGAACGTCCAGTTGTTCCCGGAGGTGATCGGGAAGTCGACGGGGAGGGATATCCACCAAGAATTCAGCGATCAGCTCCGGTGAAATTTGTTCATGCCTAGTGTAGAGGGCAGTAAAGTATCTGGCGAATTCCGCAGCGACACCCCGCGGTGTCGTGTGGAGGGAACCATCGGTACCGCGAATGGTGGGGACAACTGCCGGAGACGCATCCGCCCTGCAAAGTCTATGGAGCATCTTACTGGACTTATCGCCCCATTGATAAATTCGATGTTGGGAAGCCTCCCATATCTCTTTCACTTCACCCATGAGGTGCTGCCGAAGGTCCTGCTGCGCCTGCAGCAGGTTTCGGCGAATAACTGGACTAGGGTCCGCATTGAGTTGTAAAGCCAGTGACGCTTGACGTGTCTCCAGAGCCTCCAACTGCTCCCGCCGCGCCCGCTTTTCATTCGTGCGATAACTGATCTCGACCCCTGTAGGAGAGTAGGATCTGCCTCTTATGGTTACCCCCACTTTTTGCTGATGAACACTGTTTTTCAACCTTAGTCTGGCTGGGGCCCTGCTATCCAGGACCCCAGCCTAGCTGTTTCCTCTCTAAATTGATTCCATGTACCTTAGGTACACCACAGATTGGATTCTGGGGTGCCCTTATATGTCCCTAGTATATGGTATACTATGTACCCAGGGCATAGGTACCCCAGAGGCCTACCAGGGGCTGAATCATGTATTGTGCCACCCCTGGAAGGCCATCCAAAATGACACCAGAGGATTGCTACTGCAGCCTGGGTAAGGTGGTGCATGCACCCCTTACAGAGATATAGGTTCACTATATCTCACCTATCACTGCACATAGAAACCTATCAGTCACCCCTATGGCAGGCCTTATCAATCCTGAGGGGAGGTTGCTTGGTTATATGTGAGAGGGTGCCCATGCATGAGCAGAGCACCCCTGCAGCCTTCGGAATCTCCTCTCCGGGGTTGTCAGTAGTGCAGCCTGACCATATACTCTTAAGTGCATTATATCCCTGCGGTAAATGCTAACTTTGGGATGGCTGCACGGAAACATGTCGTGTTTGGTGTCAAACACCTTGGAATCATACCAGTAACTGGTGTGGGAGAATGATCCCACCCTTCTAGAGGGAAAGACATGGCAGTACCGGTATACCCGGTACCAACTAAACAGAGCCCTGGCATCACAAAATGGATGCTGCAGCCACAGACACGAGTCTGGCCTCCTGCTGCTGACCGAAACTCCGGCAGGGGAGGCCTGGACAATAGGTTTCCTGTCACAGGGAGGTGTAACCACCTCCCAGACAGGCCTTAGTGGATTGGGGCTGGGTGGGTGCACTCTCTGAGTGCTTTGAAGTCCTGCACTGGGGGCACATTTGGTGTCCCTGTGCATACCCCAGTTCAAACCGGTTGCAGGGGCTGCCAGCCCCTGCTCTGGTGCAAAACTGGACAAAGGAAATGGGTGTAGCCACCCCTCTTTCCAAACCCTCCCATAGGTGGGTCCCCAGAGTTAGTCCAACCCCTTTCTTTAGTATAAGTAAGGAACCCCTGGCAACAGGACTTTAGATATCCCTGGACGAAACTCTGCAACAGAATCCTGGAACTTCGACGCTCTACTAAAGACTAGAGGACTGAAGAAATCTCCCTTGGGGTCAAGGAGTGACTCCCCTGCTTGGCAGGTATCAACAAAGCATTTGCCGGTCTGCATCTCTGAAGCTCCCGCCGGACTCCGAAGTAATTGCAGCCCAGGAAGAGGATTTCCAGACATCTCAGAGGCCGACCTGAGTCCCCAGCAAAGCTGAGACCTGCAGCCCTCGTGAGTAGCGTGGAACCGGAACTCCTGGTCACCATGCACATTTGCTAGTGCATCGACTTCTCGACGTCTCTTGAAGTCCTGCTTTGGGTTACTTGTAGCCCAGGCCCCGAGCACCATTTGCATCGAAGATTGTGAGCTTACACTCCACGAGTGTTCCGTGGGCCCGCTTCTTGCATTTCTGCTCGAGGCTCCTTCGCGATCCCTGGTCCGTCAACTGGTGGGTCCCTGAGAAGGCAACTCTGATTTTCTTTGGGCTTTCCTGGTTGCTCCAGACCTGCCCTGACTCCCCACCATGTGGTGAGTCCCTCAGACCTTGCTGGTCTGCACCGAAGCATCTTTCTCCTTCCTGCGTGGGTTGCTGTTGCCAAGGCTTGTTGTGTTCAATCTGTACACCAACACTGCAGCACTCGACATCCTTCGTGGGACAGCTCGAATCCAGCTCCTGGTTGTCGTCGACGCCTCCTGGTCCTCGTGGCTGAAGAGTCAAGATTCACCTCTTTTCACCTGAAGCACCCGACATCGGTGGGCATTCGACTATCATGCCCCTGGTCACTGGCAAGTGACCCAGACTCTGTCCCCTTTGCTTTCAGGTTCTTCTCATCTCCGATCCAGGCTTGGATCTCCTCGGACACTTCGCATCTTCCCGGCAGCAGCACTTCTTCGCAGGCTGCCATTGAAATCGACGACGCGACCCGACACCATTCGACACCTATGCACCCGGCTTCCCTGGGTGAGGTAACACGAGTACTCCGGTGCTCCCGTGGGTGTTGACCCTAGAACTGTCTAAGTCCAAGAGGGTTTGGTCCTAATGCATTTCTAAGTGTCTTTAAACTCTAAAACTCTTACCGCGACTTTCCCATAGACTTTAACAGAGCTCGCGGCTGTGTTCACACACTGCACACGGCCCTCGTGGGTCCCCTGCTTCACTACCTTGGGTGGTTCCTTGGGGTCCCAGCAATTCTACAGGCTCTAGGCCTTGTGTCTTCTTAAGTCGTGGTTCTTATACCACTTTCTTAATATATGGTTTGGTACGCCCCTAGGGCTAATCGTATATTGTGCTGATTTACAGTGCTCTTTGCTTTGTAACTTGTGTACTTTGACCTCTAGCCTCATAAAGAGACTATTGGGTAGTGTTTAGTAATAAATACATATATTTTATATACATACCTGGTGTGGTTCTCCTTTCATTTGGTCATTCATGAGATTATAGACTGGTAAAACAAACAGCTTAACACTCCTTCAAGACTTAGCCTGAAGGCTGCTCTCCATAGCTACCACTAGGATAGCTTTCAATAAAGGTTGTCTTTAAACCTATCATCAATAAAGGTCGATTGGACTGGTGCAAGGTGCCCATAGAACTAGTGGACAGCATATACCAGGCCAACTTCTCACATTGGTGGCAGCGGTGGGATTCAAGCTTGCCTTTGTTTTACCAGATAATCTCAAGTGTGTGACTAACTGAAAACCACTAAAGGTACCTCAGGTACATATAAATTCAAGCTTAGAAATACAGTAAGTTCTACTGAACTTAGAGTTGTGTGTCAAGGGCTTAGCACACCCTTTCTACAACTCAAGAGAGTTTAGTAGGCCACACTAGAGTAGGTAGTGCATACACCACACCTCACTAGTGATGTCTTCAGGGCCAGGAACCAGTAGGTCCCTGCCAGAAGCCAGTGGGCTTCCACCCTCCAAGTATGACAACCTCCCATTATTGGAATTGAGAGAATTGTGCAAGACTAGGAAGCTGAAGACAGGCAAAAGTGCCAACACCCAACGTCTCATGGAGATGCTTCTGCTGGATGACCTCAGAAGACTCCTAGGGTCTGCAGGGGTAACCATAGAGGGTGGGGCAGAAGATGAGGAAGGGACCAGGGGTGAAAATACCCAGGACCTGACCTCTGAAACTGGCCAGGAAGATGACAATGATCTTGCCCTGGACAATCCAGCTCCTCCTGTAGATGAGGAGGAGGATCAGAATGACCTCCCCTTTGTCCCACCAGGAAGAGTTGTGAGTGTGCCTAGAAGGTCCAGATCTCCTTCTCAGGAGTCTAACCATTCTGACACCTCAGTAGGGACCTCTGTTCCTCTCATAGGAGGGAATACTCTCATGAGAGAAAAGAGAGACTGCTCAAGTATGAGGAAACTCAATTGAGGATCAGAAAAGAGCAGCTGGCAATAGACAGGGAGTCCCTTGAGCTTCATAGAGAAAGAAGAAAGTTGGGACTAGAATCCCATGGTGGCAGCAACTTCCCCAGAGATAGGGAAAGGTCTTATGACCATAGAAACCTGAATAAGATTGTCCCTCCCTACCAGAGTGGGGATGACATCCACAAATGGATTACTGCACTGGAAAGGGCCTGTAATGTTCAGAGGGTCCCCCAGGAGCAGTGGGCAGCAATCTTATGGCTCTCCTTTGCAGACAAAGGTAGAGATAAGATCCTCACTGTAAGAGAAGAGGATGCTGATGATTACCATGTCCTGAAGAGTGCCCTGATAGATGGGTTTGGCCTAACCACTGAGTAATACAGGTTAAAGTTCAGAGATACCCAAAAGGCACAGACACAGGTCTGGGTGGACTTTGTAGATTGTGCTACCAAGGCTCTGGAAGGTTGGTTATTGGGCAGTAAGGTATGTGACTTCAAAGGATTGTATAATTTAATCATGAGGGAGCAGATTCTTAATAACTGTCAAAATCAGCTGTTGCATCAGTACCTGGTGGACTCTGATCTGACCTCTCCCCAAGAATTGGGAAAGAAGGCAGACAAATGGGTCAGAACCAGAGTGAAGCAGAAGGTACAGAACCAAGGTGGTGACCAGAAGAAGCAAGATTCCAAAAGCTCTGATAAGGGTGGGGAGAAGGGTAAAGACCAGAAGTCTTCACAAGGTCCCCAAAAATCTGCATCTGGTGGGGAATCCCAATCTAATAAAGGAAAAGGCCAAAGGAAACCATGGTGCAAAATCTGTAAACAGAAAACTCACTGGACAAGTGACTGCACCAAGTCCAAAGACTCCAATCCATCCACCATTGCCCCTAAGGCAACTGTTCCCCCTAGTCCAGCTCCAAATGGTGGTGGAAATACTCAGAATAAGGGTTTAGTAGGGTTGACCCTGGGTACTGACATGGGCTCTGGCCTAGTCAGAGTGCCAACTCAGGCTGTCCTAGTCTGTGATGGGGGCATGGATATGTCCCCCTTAGTGAGTCCCAATAACGTGGGCAAATACAGACAGCAGCCTTTAATTAATGGAAGAGAGGCTTTGGCATTCAGGGACACAGGAGCAAGTGTCACAATGGTGACAAAAGATCTTGTGGATCCTGGGCAGATTATACTTGGTGAAATGTACCAAGTGACCAATGCTAGCAATGTCAGAACAGCCCATTCTCTGGCAGTTGTTAACTTCTCCTGGGGAGGGGTAACTGGCCTTAAGAAGGTTGTGGTGAGTGCAGACCTACCAGTCGAATGCTTGCTTGGCAATGATCTTGAAACCTCAGCTTGGGCAGAGGTGGAGCTCAGGAAACATGCAGAAATGCTAGGGATCCCTGCACATGTCTTTGCTGTGACCAGGTCACAGGCAAAAATGTCAAAAGCTGAACAGGCCCTGGATTCTGGAATAATGGACCAGGTGCCTCCCAAGAGAAGGAGTAGTAGGGTTAAGGCAGTGCCTTCCCCCTTGGCTCAGGAAGCAGATCAGTCTTTTGAGGAAGATGATCTCAGGCCTGAAGAAGGAACTGTCCCAGAGGAGTTGAACCTGATTAGGTTGAGTTCTTGGGGACAGGGGGCCCTTCCAGGGCAGATCTGAGCCAGGAGCAGCTGAACTGCCCCTCTCTTGAACCCCTCAGGCAGCAAGCTGCTGCTGAGGCTGCTGGGAATGCTAGTGGCACCCATAAGATATATTGGGATGATGGACTCCTGTACTCAGAGAGTAGAGACCCCAAGCCTGGAGCAGCCAAGAGGTTGGTTATACCTTTGAAGTTCAGGGGCTTCCTATTGGCACTAGCCCATGATATTCCTTTAGCAGGTCACCTGGGCCAGAACAAGACTTGGGACAGAATTGTCCCTCACTTTCACTGGCCCCACATGTCTGAAGACACCAAGGAGTTTTGTCGCTCCTGTGTAACCTGTCAAGCCAGTGGGAAGGCAGGTGGCACCACAAAGGCCCCCCTGATAGCACTACCTGTGGTGGGGGTTCCCTTTGAGAGGGTGGGGATTGACATAGTTGGACCTATGGATCCCCAAACAGCATCTGGGCACAGATTTATCCTGGTGGTGGTGGACCATGCCACCAGGTACCCAGAGGCCACTCCCCTTAGGACAACTACAGCACCTGTGGTCGCAAGGGCCCTCCTGGGAATTTTCTCAAGAGTGGGCTTTCCTAAGGAGGTAGTATCTGACAGAGATGTAAACTTTATGTCCAGTTACTTGACTGCAATGTGGAAGGAGTGTGGAGTGAATTACAAATTCACCACACTCTATCACCCACAATGCAATGGTTTAGTTGAAAGGTTCAACAAAACCTTGAAGGGCATGATTAAAGGGCTCCCAGAAAAGCTTAGGCGAAGATGGGACATACTCTTACCCTGCCTTTTATTTGCATACAGGGAGGTGCCTCAAAAGGGGGTTGGCTACAGCCCTTTTGAACTTTTGTTTGGCCATCCTGTCAGGGGTCCATTGTGTCTGGTGAAGGAAGGTTGGGAGTTACCTCTCAAACCCCCTAAACAGGACATAGTGGACTATGTACTTGGTCTCCGCTCCCGGATGGCTGAGTACATGAAAAAGGCAACCAAAAACCTTGAGGCCAGCCAGGAATTACAGAAAGCCTGGCATGACCAAAAGGCTGTACTGACTGTTTACCAGCCAGGACAGAAGGTGTGGGTGTTGGAGCCAGTGGCCCCAGCAGCCCTCCAAGACAAGTGGAGTGGCCCCCATACAATTGTTGAGCAGAAGGGAGAGGTTACCTATCTGGTAGACCTGGGAACTCCCAGGAGCCCCCATAGGGTGCTCCATGTCAACAGGCTGAAGCCATATGTGGACAGGGCTGACATGGGCTTGCTCATGGCAACTGATGAGGGACAGGAGGAGGAGAGTGACCCACTCCCTGACCTGCTCTCACATAACCCTGATGATGGGTCAGTGGATGGTGTAGCCTTGACAGGCAGCCTCACTGCCCAGCAGCAAACTGATTGCAGACAGGTGCTCAATCAGTTCAGACACATGTTTTCTCTGACTCCAAGTCAGACCACCTGGTGCACTCATGAAGTGGACACTGGGGACAGTCTGCCTGTTAAAAGTAAGATTTACAGGCAACCTGACCAAGTCAGGGACTGTATCAGGACAGAAGTCCAGAAAATGTTGGAACTGGGTGTCATTGAGCCTTCAGATAGCCCTTGGGCTAGCCCAGTGGTCCTGGTGCCAAAACCTCACACCAAAGATGGTAAGAGAGAGATGAGGTTTTGTGTGGACTACAGAGGCCTCAATGCAGTCACTAGGACTGATGCCCATCCAATCCCCAGGGCAGATGAGCTAATAGACACTTTGGCCTCAGCCAAGTATCTAAGCACATTTGACCTGACAGCTGGCTACTGGCAGATCAGATTAGCTGAGGATGCAAAGCCAAAAACAGCATTTTCTACCCCTGGTGGGCTTTACCAATTTGTGGTGATGCCCTTTGGTTTGAAAAATGCACCTGCCACTTTTCAGAGGTTGGTGAACACAGTCCTTACAGGTCTGGAAGCCTATAGTGCAGCATATCTAGATGATATTGCTGTCTTTAGCTCCACCTGGGAGGATCACCTGGTCCACCTCAGAAATGTTTTGGAGGCCCTGCAGAAGGCAGGCCTCACTATCAAGGCCACCAAGTGCCAGATAGGGCAGAGTCAGGTTGTGTACCTGGGCCACCTTGTGGGTGGAGGCCAGGTTCAACCATTGCAGAGCAAAATCCAGACCATCATGGACTGGGTTGCTCCAACTACCCAGACTCAGGTGAGAGCCTTCTTAGGCCTGACTGGGTACTACAGAAGATTTGTCAAGGGGTATGGATCAATAGTGACACCCCTGAATGACTTAACCTCTAAAAGAATGCCCAAGAAGGTTCAGTGGACAGTTAGCTGTCAAAAGGCATTTGATGACCTGAAGCAGGCCAGGTGCACTGCTCCCATTCTGCAGAGTCCTGATTACTCCAAAAGGTTCATTGTGCAAACAGATGCATCTGAGTTGGGGGTAGGGGCTGTACTGTCACAGTTGAATGATGAAGGTCAGGATCAGCCAGTAGCTTTCATAAGCAGAAGGCTGACCCCCAGAGAGAAACGTTGGTCAGCCATTGAGAGGGAGGCATTTGCTGTGGTTTGGGCTCTGAAGAAGTTGAGGCCATACTTGTTTGGCACTCACTTCATTGTTCAGACAGACCATAAGCCCCTCTTATGGCTAAAACAAATGAAGGGTGAAAACCCCAAACTTTTGAGGTGGTCCATTTCCCTACAGGGGATGGACTATACAGTGGAACATAGACCTGGGAGTAACCATGCCAATGCAGATGGACTCTCCAGATATTTCCACTTAGAACATGAAGACTCAACTGGTCAAGGTTAGTTTAATGTCCCTGCGTTTGGGGGAGGGGGTTGTGTAGGAGAGTAGGATCTGCCTCTTATGGTTACCCCCACTTTTTGCTGATGAACACTGTTTTTCGACCTTAGTCTGGCTGGGGCCCTGCTATCCAGGACCCCAGCCTAGCTGCTTCCTCTCTAAATTGATTCCATGTACCTTAGGTACACCACAGATTGGATTCTGGGGTGCCCTTATAAGTCCCTAGTATATGGTATACTATGTACCCAGGGCATATGTACCCCAGAAGCCTACCAGGGGCTGAAGCATGTATTGTGCCACCCCTGGAAGGCCATCCAAAATGACACCACAGGACTGCTACTGCAGCCTGGGTAAGGTGGTGCATGCACCCCTTACAGAGATATAGGTTCACTATATCTCACCTATCACTGCACATAGAAACCTATCAGTCACCCCTATGGCAGGCCTTATCAATCCTGAGGGCAGGGTGCTTGGTTATATGTGAGAGGGTGCCCATGCATGAGCAGAGCACCCCTGCAGCCTTCGGAATCTCCTCTCCGGGGTTGTCAGTAGTGCAGCCTGACCATATACTCTTAAGTGCATTATATCCCTGCGGTAAATGCTAACTTTGGGATGGCTGCACGGAAACATGTCGTGTTTGGTGTCAAACACCTTGGAATCATACCAGTAACTGGCGTGGGAGTATGATCCCACCCTTCTAGAGGGAAAGACATGGCAGTACCGGTATACCCGGTACCAACTAAACAGAACCCTGGCATCACAAAATGGATGCTGCAGCCACAGACACGAGTCTGGCCTCCTGCTGCTGACCGAAACTCCGGCAGGGGAGGCCTGGACAATAGGTTTCCTGTCACAGGGAGGTGTAACCACCTCCCAGACAGGCCTTAGTGGATTGGGGCTGGGTGGGTGCACTCTCTGAGTGCTTTGAAGTCCTGCACTGGGGACACATTTGGTGTCCCTGTGCATACCCCAGTTCAAACCGGTTGCAGGGGCTGCCAGCCCCTGCTCTGGCGCGAAACTGGACAAAGGAAATGGGTGTAGCCACCCCTCTTTCCAAACCCTCCCATAGGTGGGTCCCCAGAGTTAGTCCAACCCCTTTCTTTAGTATAAGTAAGGAACCCCTGGCAACAGGACTTTAGATATCCCTGGGCGAAACTCTGCAACAGAATCCTGGAACTTCGACGCTCTACTAAAGACTAGAGGACTGAAGAAATCTCCCTTGGGGTCAAGGAGTGACTCCCCTGCTTGGCAGGCACCAATGAAGCATTTGCCGGTCTGCATCTCCGAAGGTCCCGCCGGACTCCGAAGTAATTGCAGCCCAGGAAGAGGATTTCCAGACATCTCAGAGGCCGACCTGAGTCCCCAGCAAAGCTGAGACCTGCAGCCCTCGTGAGTAGCGTGGAACTGGAACTCCTGGTCACCGTGCACATTTGCTAGTGCATTGACTTCTCGACGTCTCTTGAAGTCCTGCTTTGGGTACTTGTAGCCCAGGCCCCGAGCACCATTTGCACCGAAGATTGTGAGCCTACACTTCACGAGTGTTCCGTGGGCCCGCTTCTTGCATTTACGCTCAAGGCTCCTTTGCGATCCCTGGTCCATTGACTGGTGGGTCCCTGTGAAGGCAACTCTGATTTTCTTTGGGCTTTCCTGGTTGCTCCAGACCTGCCCTGACTCCCCACCGTGTGGTGAGTCCCTCAGACCTTGCTGGTCTGCACCGAAGCATCTTTCTCCTTCCTGCGTGGGTTGCTGTTGCCAAGGCTTGTTGTGTTCAATCCGGACACCAACACTGCAGCACTCGACATCCTTTGTGGGACAGCTCGAATCCAGCTCCTGGTCATCGTCGACGCCTCCTGGTCCTCGTGGCTGAAGAGTCAAGCTTCACCTCTTTTCACCTGAAGCACCCGACATCGGTGGGCATTCGACTATCGTGCCCCTGGTCACTGGCAAGTGACCCAGACTCTGTCCCCTCTGCTTTCAGGTTCTTCTCATCTCTGATCCAGGCTTGGATCTCCTCGGACACTTCGCATCTTCCCGGCAGCAGCACTTCTTCGCAGGCTGCCATTGAAATCGACGACGCGACCCGACACCATTCGACACCTAAGCACCCGGCTTCCCTGGGTGAGGTAACACGAGTACTCCGGTGCTCCCGTGGGTGTTGACCCTAGAACTGTCTAAGTCCAAGAGGGTTTGGTCCTAATCCATTTCTAATTGTCTTTAAACTCTAAAACTCTTACTGCGACTTTCCCATAGACTTTAACAGAGCTCGCGGCTGTGTTCACACACTGCACACGGCCCTCGTGGGTCCCCTGCTTCACTACCTTGGGTGGTTCCTTGGGGTCCCAGCGATTCTACAGGCTCTAGGCCTTATGTCTTCTTAAGTCATGGTTCTTATACCACTTTCTTAATATATGGTTTTGTACGCCACTAGGGCTAATCGTATATTGTGCTGATTTACAGTGCTCTTTGCTTTGTAACTTGTGTACTTTGACCTCTAGCCTCATAAAGAGACTATTGGGTAGTGTTTAGTAATAAATACATATATTTTATATATATACCTGGTGTGGTTCTCCTTTCATTTGGTCATTCATGAGATTATAGACTGGTAAAACAAACAGCTTAACACTCCTTCAAGACTTAGCCTGAAGGCTGCTCTCCATAGCTACCACTAGGATAGCTTTCAATAAAGGTTGTCTTTAAACCTATCATCAATAAAGGTCGATTGGACTGGTGCAAGGTGCCCACTAGAACTAGTAGACAGCATATACCAGGCCAACTTCTCACAACCCCGCGAACCGTCGGTTTTAGGGCTTCCCATAGAGTAGTCCGAGAGGGAGCTGTGGGGCCGTTCTCCTCCACATATGTATTAACTGCGGTGTGCAGCATATCCTGGTACGCCGGGTCCCGGAGGTGCCATGGTGACATCCGCCACCGGAAGGGGGGTTTACGGGAGAGAGTATGAAAATGTAATCGAAGCGGAGAGTGATCAGAAAGTCCCCGGGGCATATGAGTTATATGAGAGAATCTGTGCAGGTGTATCCGCGGAGCGAAGAAATAGTCTAGCCGCGACTGTGAGCCATGTACCGTGGAGAGATAGGTAAAATTAAGTTCGGAGGGATGATATTCGCGCCATATGTCAGCCCACCCCAAGGTACTGACCAGGGTATGTAACTTTGTCTGGCCTTGTAGGGGTGCACTGACTGGGCTGCGCTGATGATCCAGTGGACCCATGGTGTCATTCCAGTCGCCCCCCAACAATGTCAAATTCTCGTGTACCTCGCCCCATGTTGCGACTAGTTTGTCAATAAATGTAGTCCCTAGTGGAGGGGGTGCGTATATACTGCCTAAGGTGACCCGCTCCCCTGATAACGTGCATGTGACGAAAAGGAATCTGTCACCCAAGTCTGCCTGATGTGTAATGTATTGGAATGGGACCCTACGATGGATGAGAATAGCCACCCCTCTGGGTCCCCGGGCAAAACCAGCGTGATACACATGATAAAAGCCAAATCGAGCTAGACAGGGCGTCTTGGTGCCTAATAAATGGGTTTCTTGTAATAATAGGATGTCGGCCCCATACCTTTTGGCCTGGCGTAAGATTGCACCCCGTTTCACCTTGTTGAGAAGGCCCCTGACGTTCCAAGATACCACGGTTAGATCCCCACCCGAAGTAGCCTCACCTGACACTAACACCCCTTAGGATAACAGTCACATCAAAAGGAGGACGGAGAGCATTACCTGTCTGTGGAAAAAAACATCTTACTACAAACACAACAAAACCAAATTCCCTTAAAACACCCCCACCCCCCACCCGACACTGCCAAGAAATAGGAGTATCTGTCACGGTGTGTGACCTAGGAGACCCCTGTGAGAAGTTGGCCTGGTATAAGCTGTCCACTAATTATAGTGGGCACCTTGCACCAGTCCAAACAACCCCTTATTGGAGATAGGTTAAAGACAACCTTATTGAAAGCTATCCTAGTGGTAGCTATGGAGAGCAGCCTTCAGGCTAAGTCTTGAAGGAATGTAAAGCAGCTTGTTTTACCAGTCTATAATCTCTTGAGTGATCAAATGAAAGAGCACCACACCAGGTATATATTCAAAATATATGTATTTATTGCTAAACACACCCCTCTAGTCTCTTTATGAGGCTAGAGTTCGAAGTACATAAGTTAGAAGTTATTTAAACACAGTAATAGCACAAATACACGTTTGGGCCCTAGGGGCGTACCAAACCATATACCAATAAAGTGGTATAAGAACCACGACTGAACTAGACACTAGGCCTAGAGCCTCTAGAAGTGCTTGGACCACAAGGAACCACCCAAGGTAGTGACACAGGGGACCCACGGGGGACGCGTGCAGTGTAAATACACAACCGCGATACGCCGTTGACTTCTATGGAGAAAGTCGTGATCGGGAAATTAGAGAAAAGGGACACTTTAAAGAGGACTTGGACCAAACCCTTTGAGATCTAGGACTTTGAAGAGTCTCTACCCACGGGAGCACCGGAGTACTCGTGTTACCTCACCCAGGGAAGCCGGGTGCATAGGTGCCTTTCGGGGTCAGGTTTCGTCTGTCGATTTGAATGGCGATCTGCTGCAAAGTGCTGCTGGCGACCAAGAGAAAAGTGTCCGGGTGGATCCAAGAGTGGATCGGAGTTCTGAAGAACCTGAAAGCAGAGGGGACAGAGTCTGGGTCACTAGCCAGTGACCAGGAAGGCGATGGACAGATGCCCACCGATGTCGAGTGCTTCAGGTGCGTTGACGGTCGTCTTGACTCTTCAGCCACGAGGTCCAGGAGGCGTTGTCGGCGACCAGGAGCAGGATTCGGGCTGGTACACGATGTCTGTCGAGTGCTGAGGTGTCGGCGACCGGATTGGACCCAACAAGCCTTGGCAGCGGCAAGTCTCGATGCAGAGGAAGATCGTCGATGGTGCAGACCAGCAAGGTCTGGGCAACTCACCCAGCAAGGGTAAGTGAGGGCAGGCCTGGAGCAACTAGGATGCCAAATTAGGAAAAGATTGGCCTTCGTTAAGGGCTACTAGCCAACGGGCTAGCGACCGCGAAGGAGCCTCGTGACACCGCACGTGGATCTGGCTTACAGGACACTCGTGGAGTGGGGGCCAGTGATCTTCGGTGCAGGTGGTGCTGGAGGCTAGGGCTACTCGGAGCCCAAAGCATGACTTCTTGGGAGACCCAGAAGAGGATGCACTTGCAAATGTGCTTGGTGTCCAGGGGTCACGGTCTCAAGTCACCCACGATAGCCACGGGCCTCAGCTTTGCTGGGGACTCAGGGTAGCCTCGGGGAAGTCTGAGAATCCACCTCTGGTGATGCGATGACTTCGGCGTCCGACGGGAGCTTCAGAAATGCGAACCGGACAGATGCTTCTTTGGTGCCTGCCAAGCAGGGGAGTCACTCCTTGACCCCAAGGGAGATTCTTCTGTCCTCTAATCGTGAGTAGAGCGTCGAAGGTCCAGGATTCAGTTTCAGAGTTTCGTCCAGGGATAATCTAAAGTCCTAAGGACTGGGTTCCTATACTTATACTAAGGATAGGGGTTGGACTACTCTGTGGCCCCACCTCTGGGTGGGTCAGGGCAGAGGGGTGGCTACACCCCTTTCCCTTTGTCCAGTTCGCGCCAAAGCAGGGGCTGCAAGCCCCTGATCCGGTTTGAACTGGGGTATGCACAGGGACACCAAATGTGCCCCCAGTGCAGGACTTCAAAGCACCCGAAAGTGCTCCCGCCCAGCCCCAATACACATTATCCTGTCTGGGGAGGTGGTCACACCTCCCTGGGACAGGAAACCTATTGTCCAGGCCTCCCCTGCCGGAGTTTCGTCCAGCAGCAGGAGGCCAGACTCGTGTCTGTGGCAGCAGCATCCATTTTGTGATGCCAGGGCTTTGGAAAGAAGTTACCGGGCTAGCCAGAGTTAACATGTCTTTCCCTCTAGAAGAGTGGAATGCTACCCCCGCCGCCAGGATTGGCGGGGGGTAGTATTCCAAGATGTTTGACACCAAACACGACATGTTTAGGTGCAGCCATTCCAAAGTTAACATTTTACCGCGAGGTTATAATGCGCTTAAGAGTATATGGTCAGGCTGCACTACAAACAGCATCAGAGATGGTCTCCGAACGCTGCAGAGGGGCCCTGCTCATGCAGGGGCACCCTCTCACATAGGAACCATGCACTCTGCCTTTAGGATTGATAAGGCCTGCCTTAGGAGTGACTTATAGGTTTATATGTGTGTATGTATTTAGTGATATAGGTAACCTATATCACAGTAAGGGGTGCATGCACCACCTTACCCAGGCTGCAGTAGCAGACCTGTGGTGTCAGTTTGGATGGCCTTCCAGGGGTGGCATAATACATGCTGCAGCCCCTGGCAGGCCTCTGAGGTACCTATGCCCTTGGTACATAGTATACCATATACTAGGGACTTATAAGGGCACTCCAGATCCCAATCAGTGATGTGCCTAAGGCACATGGAAACCATTTTAGAGAGGAAGCAGCTAGGCTGGGGTTCTGATTAGCAGGGCCCCAGCCAGACTAATGTCGAAAAACAGTGAAGCATCACCAAAAAGTGGGGGTACCCATGTGAAGCAGATCCTACTCTCCTACACAACCCCCCCACCAAACGTAGGGACATTAAACTAACCTTGCCCAGTTAAGTCTTCATGTTCTAAGTGGAAATACCTAGAGAGTCCATCTGCATTGGCATGGTTACTCCCAGGTCTATGTTCCACTGTAAAGTCCATCCCCTGTAGGGAAATGGACCACCTAAGCAGTTTGGGGTTTTCACCCTTCATTTGTTTTAGCCATAAGAGGGGCTTATGGTCTGTCTGAACCAGGAAGTGTGTACCAAACAAGTATGGCCTCAACTTCTTCAGAGCCCAGACCACAGCAAAGGCCTCCCTCTCTATGGCTGACCAACGTTTCTCTCTAGGGGTCAGCCTTCTGCTAATGAAAGCTACTGGCTGATCCTGACCTTCTTCATTCAATTGTGACAGTACAGCCCCTACCCCCAATTCAGATGCATCAGTTTGAACAATGAACTTCTTGGAGTAATCAGGACTCTGTAGAATGGGAGCAGTGCACATGGCCTGCTTCAGGTCATCAAATGCCTTTTGACAGCTAACTGTCCACTGAACCTTTTTGGGCATTTTCTTAGAAGTTAAGTCATTCAGGGGTGTCACTATTGATCCATACCCCTTGACAAATCTCCTATAGTACCCAGTCAGGCCTAAGAAGGCTCTCACCTGAGTCTGGGTAGTTGGAGCAGTCCAGTCCATGATAGTCTGGATCTTGCTCTGCAAAGGTTGAACCTGGCCTCCACCCACAAGGTGGCCCAGGTACACAACCTGACTCTGCCCTATCTGGCACTTAGTGGCCTTGATAGTCAGGCCTGCCTTTTGCAGGGCCTGTAAAACATTCCTGAGGTGGACCAGGTGATCCTCCCAGGTGGAGCTAAAGACAGCAATATCATCTAGATATGCTGCACTATAGGCTTCCAGACCTGTGAGAACTGTATTCACCAGCCTCTGGAAAGTGGCAGGTGCATTCTTCAGACCAAAGGGCATTACCACAAATTGATAATGCCCACTAGGGGTTGAGAATGCTGTTTTGGGCTTTGCAGTATCAGCTAGTCTGATCTGCCAGTAGCCAGCTGTTAGGTCAAATGTGCTGAGATATTTGGCAGAGGCCAAAGTATCTATGAGCTCATCTGCCCTGGGTATTGGATGGGCATCAGTCCTAGTGACTGCATTGAGACCCCTGTAGTCCACACAAAACCTCATCTCTCTTTTTCCACCACTGGTGTGAGGTTTTGGTACAAGGACCACTGGACTAGCCCAAGGGCTATCTGAGGGTTCAATAACTCCCAATTCCAACATTTTCTGGACTTTAGTCCTGATACAGTCCCTGACATGGTCAGGTTGCCTATAAATCTTGTTTTTAATAGGCAGACTGTCCCCAGTGTCCACTTCATGAGTGCACCAGGTGGTCTGACTGGGTGTCAGTGAAAACATATGTCTAAACTGATTGAGAACTTGCCTGCAATCAGTTTGTTGCTGGGTAGTGAGGCTGCCTGCCAAGGCTACACCATCAACTGACCCATCGTCAGGGTTCTGTGAGAGCAGGTCAGGGAGTGGGTCACTCTCTTCCTCCTTCCCTTCATCAGTAGCCATGAGCAAGCCCATGTCTGCCCTGTCCACATATGGTTTTAACCTGTTGACATGGAGAACCCTGTGGGGACTCCTGGGTGTTCCTAGGTCTACTAAGTAAGTGACCTCACCCTTCTGCTCAACAATAGTGTGGGGTCCACTCCATTTGTCTTGGAGAGCTGCTGGGGCCACTGGCTCCAACACCCACACCTTCTGTCCTGGCTGGTAAACAGTCAGAACAGCCTTTTGGTCATGCCAGGCCTTTTGAAGTTCCTGGCTAGCCTCAAGGTTTTTGGTTGCCTTTTCATGTACTCAGCCATCCTGGAGCGGAGACCAAGTACATAGTCCACTATATCTTGCTTTGGGGGCTTGAGAGGTAACTCCCATCCTTCCTTCACCAAGCACAGTGGACCCCTCACAGGGTGGCCAAACAGAAGTTCAAAAGGGCTGTAACCAACCCCCTTCTGAGGCACCTCCCTATATGCGAATAAAAGGCAGGGCAAGAGTATGTCCCATCTACGCCTAAGCTTTTCTGGGAGCCCTTTAATCATGCCCTTCAAGGTTTTGTTGAATCTCTCAACTAAACCATTGCATTGTGGGTGATAGGGTGTGGTGAACTTATAAGTCACTCCACACTCCTTCCACATTGCTTTTAAGTACCCAGACATGAAGTTAGCACCCCTGTCTGAGACTACCTCCTTAGGAAAGCCCACTCTTGAGAAGATTCCCAGGAGGGCCCTTGCCACCACAGGTGCTGTAGTGGTCCTGAGGGGAATAGCTTCTGGGTACCTGGTGGCATGATCCACTACCACCAGGATAAACCTGTGCCCAGAGGCTGTTTGGGGATCCATGGGACCAACAATGTCAATCCCTACCCTTTCAAAGGGCACCCCCACCACAGGTAGTGGTATCAGGGGGCCTTTGTAGTGCCACCTGCTTTGCCACTGGCTTGGCAGGTTACACAGGAGCGACAAAACTCCCTGCTGTCTTCAGACATGTGGGGCCAGTGAAAGTGAGGGACAATTCTGTCCCAAGTCTTGTTCTGGCCCAGGTGACCTGCTAAGGGAATATCATGGGCTAGGGTCAATAGGAAGCCCCTGAACTTCAGAGGTATAACCAACCTCCTGGTAGCACCAGGCTTGGGGTCTCTCCTCTCTGAGTACAGGAGTCCATCATCCCAATACACTGTATGGGGACCACTAGCTTTCCCAGCAGCCTCAGCAGCAGCTTGCTGTCTGAGGGGTTCAAGGGAGGGGCAGCTCTGCTGCTCCTGGCTCAGATCTGCCCTAGAAGGTCCCCCTGTCCCCAAGAATTCAACCTGGTCAGGTTCAAGTTCCTCTGGGACAGTTCCTTCTTCAGGGCTGAGATCATCCCCCTCCAGGGACTGATCTTCCTCCTGAGCCAAGGGGGAAGGCACTGCCTTAACCCTACTACTCCTCCTCTTGGAAGGCACTTGGTCCATTCTTCCAGAATCCAAGGCCTGTTCAGTGCTAGACATTTTGGCTTGTGACCTGGTCACAGCAAACACATCTGCAGGGATCCCCAGCATTTCTGCATGGGTCCTGAGGTCCACTTCTGCCCAAGCAGAAGTCTCTAAGTCATTGCTAAGCAAGCATTCGACTGGTAGGTTTGCACTCACCACAACCTTCTTAAGGCCAGTTACCCCTCCCCAGGAGAAGTTAACAACTGCCAGAGTATGGTCTGTTCTGACATTGCTAGCATTGGTCACTTGGTACATCTCACCAAGTATAACTTGCCCAGGATTCACAAGGTCTTGTGTCACCATTGTGACACTTGCCCCTGTGTCCCTAAATGCCAAAGCCTCACGTCCATTGATTAAAGGCTGTTGTCTGTATTTGCCCAGATTACTGGGACTCACAGAGGGGGTCACATCCATGCCTCCATCACAGACTAACACAGCCTGAGTCAGTTCTCTGACTAGGTCAGAGCCCAACTCAGTACCCAGGGTGAACCCTACTAAACCCTTGGCTGGAGCACTCCCACCAACTGTACTAGGGGGAACAAGTGCCTTAGGGGCATTGGTGGGTGCTGGACTGGAGTCTTTGGACTTGGTGCAATCACTGGTCCAGTGGGTCTTTTGCTTACAGACCTTGCACCATGGTTTTCTTTGGCCTTTCCCTTTGGTAGACTGTGAATCCCCACCAGAAGAAGATTTTTGGGGGCCTGATGAAGACTTTTGATCTTTACCCTTCTCCCCACCCTTGTCAGAGTTCTTAGCATCTTGCTTCTTGGTTTCCCCACCTTGGTTCTGTACCTTCTGCTTCACCCTGGTTCTGACCCATTTGTCTGCCTTCTTTCCCAATTCTTGGGGAGAGGTCAGATCAGAGTCTACCAGGTATTGATGCAACAGCTGATTTTGACAGTTATTAAGAATCTGCTCCCTCATTATCAGATTGTACAATCCTGAGAAGTCACACACCTTACTGCCCATCAACCAACCTTCCAGAGCCTTGGCAGAACAATCCACATAGTCTACCCAGTCTTGAGTCTGTGCTTTTTGGGTATCTCTGAACTTCAACCTGTACTGTTCAGTGGTTAGGCCAAACCCATCAATAAGAGCACTCTTCAAGACCTTGTAATTATCAGCATCCTCCTCTCTAACAGTGAGGAGCTTATCTCTACCTTTGTCAGCAAAGGAGAGCCACAAGATTGCTGCCCACTGCTCCTGAGGGACCTTCTGTACCTTACAGGCCCTCTCTAGAGCAGTTATCCACTTGTGGATGTCATCCCCATTCTGATAGGAAGGGACAATCTTGCTCAGGTTCCTATGGTCATAGGACCTTTCCCTATCTCTAGGGATATGGCTGCCACCATGGGACTCTAGTCCCAACTTTCTTCTCTCTCTAAAGAGATCTAGGGACTCCCTGTCTATGGCTAGTTGCTTCTTTTGAGTTCAAGCTGAGCTTCCTCATATAGAACCAGCCTCTTTCTTCTCTCATGAGAGGATTCCCTCCTATGAGATGAGACAGAGCTCCCTATTGAGGTGCCAGAGTGGTTAGACTCCTGAGAAGAAGATCTAGACCTTCTGGGCACACTCACAATCCTTCCTGGGGGGACAAAGGGGGCATCATTCTGATCCTCCTCTTGATCTTCCTCAGGAGGGGTTGGATTATCCAGGTCAGGGCCATTGTCGCCCTCCTGGCCAGTTTCAGAGGTGGGGCTGGGGGTACTGGTACCCCTGTTCCCATCCTCATCATCTGCCCCACCCTCAGCTCCTACCCCTTCAGTCCCCAAGGGCTTACTAAGGTCATAAGCCACCAACAACTCCTTGAGGTGTTGGGTGGTGGGGCTTTGGCCTGTCCTTATTTTTCTCAAGTTGCATAAAGCTCTCAATTCCAAGAATGGGAGTGTATCATACTTGAATGGTGGAAGCTCAATGGCTTCCTGCAAGGATTCTTTAGATCCTGCCCTTAAAGACATTACTAGTGTGGTGTGGTGTATGCACTACCTACTCTAGTGTGGCCTACTAAACTCTCTTGAGTTGTAGAAAGGGTTGTGCTATCCCTTAACACACAACTCTAAGTTCAGTAGAACTTACTGTATTCTAAGCTTAAATTATATGTACCTTAGGTACCTTTAGTGGTTTTCAGTTGATCAATTCAATTGAGATTATCTGGTAAAACAATAGCAAGCTGGAATCCCACACGCTGCACACCAATGTGAGAAGTTGGCCTGGTATATGCTGTCCACTAATTATAGTGGGCACCTTGCACCAGTCCAAACAACCCCTTATTGGAGATAGGTTAAAGACAACCTTATTGAAAGCTATCCTAGTGGTAGCTATGGAGAGCAGCCTTCAGGCTAAGTCTTGAAGGAATGTAAAGCAGCTTGTTTTACCAGTCTATAATCTCTTGAGTGATCAAATGAAAGAGCACCACACCAGGTATATATTCAAAATATATGTATTTATTGCTAAACACACCCCTCTAGTCTCTTTATGAGGCTAGAGTTCGAAGTACATAAGTTAGAAGTTATTTAAACACAGTAATAGCACAAATACACGTTTGGGCCCTAGGGGCGTACCAAACCATATACCAATAAAGTGGTATAAGAACCACGACTGAACTAGACACTAGGCCTAGAGCCTCTAGAAGTGCTTGGACCACAAGGAACCACCCAAGGTAGTGACACAGGGGACCCACGGGGGATGCGTGCAGTGTAAATACACAACCGCGATACGCCGTTGACTTCTATGGAGAAAGTCGTGATCGGGAAATTAGAGAAAAGGGACACTTTAAAGAGGACTTGGACCAAACCCTTTGAGATCTAGGACTTTGAAGAGTCTCTACCCACGGGAGCACCGGAGTACTCGTGTTACCTCACCCAGGGAAGCCGGGTGCATAGGTGCCTTTCGGGGTCGGGTTTCGTCGTCGATTTGAATGGCGATCTGCTGCAAAGTGCTGCTGGCGACCAAGAGAAAAGTGTCCGGGTGGATCCAAGAGTGGATCGGAGTTCTGAAGAACCTGAAAGCAGAGGGGACAGAGTCTGGGTCACTAGCCAGTGACCAGGAAGGCGATGGACAGATGCCCACCGATGTCGAGTGCTTCAGGTGCGTTGACGGTCGTCTTGACTCTTCAGCCACGAGGTCCAGGAGGCGTTGTCGGTGACCAGGAGCAGGATTCGGGCTGGTACACGATGTCTGTCGAGTGCTGAGGTGTCGGCGACTGGATTGGACCCAACAAGCCTTGGCAGCGGCAAGTCTGGATGCAGAGAAAGATCGTCGATGGTGCAGACCAGCAAGGTCTGGGGAACTCACCCAGCGAGGGTAAGTGAGGGCAGGCCTGGAGCAACCAGGATGCCAAATTAGGAAAAGATTGGCCTTCGTTAAGGGCTACTAGCCAACGGGCTAGCGACCGCGAAGGAGCCTCGTGACGCCGCACGTGGATCTGGCTTACAGGACACTCGTGGAGTGGGGGCCAGTGATCTTCGGTGCAGGTGGTGCTGGAGGCTAGGGCTACTCGGAGCCCAAAGCACGACTTCTTGGGAGACCCAGAAGAGGATGCACTTGCAAATGTGCTCGGTGTCCAGGGGTCACGGTCTCAAGTCACCCACGATAGCCACGGGCCTCAGCTTTGCTGGGGACTCAGGGTAGCCTCGGGAAGTCTGAGAATCCACCTCTGGTGATGCGATGACTTCGGCGTCCGACGGGAGCTTCAGAAATGCGAACCGGACAGATGCTTCTTTGGTGCCTGCCAAGCAGGGGAGTCACTCCTTGACCCCAAGGGAGATTCTTCTGTCCTCTAATCGTGAGTAGAGCGTCGAAGGTCCAGGATTCAGTTTCAGAGTTTCGTCCAGGGATAATCTAAAGTCCTAAGGATTGGGTTCCTATACTTATACTAAGGATAGGGGTTGGACTACTCTGTGGCCCCACCTCTGGGTGGGTCAGGGCAGAGGGTGGCTACACCCTTTCCCTTTGTCCAGTTCGCGCCAAAGCAGGGGCTGCAAGCCCCTGATCCGGTTTGAACTGGGGTATGCACAGGGACACCAAATGTGCCCCCAGTGCAGGACTTCAAAGCACCCGAAAGTGCTCCCGCCCAGCCCCAATACACATTATCCTGTCTGGGGAGGTGGTCACACCTCCCTGGGACAGGAAACCTATTGTCCAGGCCTCCCCTGCCAGAGTTTCATCCAGCAGCAGGAGGCCAGACTCGTGTCTGTGGCAGCAGCATCCATTTTGTGATGCCAGGGCTTTGGAAAGAAGCTACCGGGCTAGCCAGAGTTAACATGTCTTTCCCTCTAGAAGGGTGGAATGCTACCCCCACCACCAGGATTGGCGGGGGGGTAGTATTCCAAGATGTTTGACATCAAACACGACATGTTTAGGTGCAGCCATTCCAAAGTTAGCATTTTACCGCGAGGTTATAATGCGCTTAAGAGTATATGGTCATGCTGCACTACAAACAGCATCAGAGATGGTCTCCGAACGCTGCAGAGGGGCCCTGCTCATGCAGGGGCACCCTCTCACATAGGAACCATGCACTCTGCCTTTAGGATTGATAAGGCCTGCCTTAGGAGTGACTTATAGGTTTATATGTGTGTATGTATTTAGTGATATAGGTAACCTATATCACAGTAAGGGGTGCATGCACCACCTTACCCAGGCTGCAGTAGCAGACCTGTGGTGTCAGTTTGGATGGCCTTCCAGGGGTGGCATAATACATGCTGCAGCCCCTGGCAGGCCTCTGAGGTACCTATGCCCTTGGTACATAGTATACCATATACTAGGGACTTATAAGGGCACTCCAGATCCCAATCAGTGATGTGCCTAAGGCACATGGAAACCATTTTAGAGAGGAAGCAGCTAGGCTGGGGTTCTGATTAGCAGGGCCCCAGCCAGACTAATGTCGAAAAACAGTGAAGCATCACCAAAAAGTGGGGGTACCCATGTGAAGCAGATCCTACTCTCCTACAACCCCCAACTGGGGGCCCCCCCGCACCCAAACCAATGGATCCCTTCCCTCCCTATAAACATACCCAACAAGGGGGGGCAATGAGTCTGTGGCCTTGCAGCCCCATGGCCATGCCCCACGCCCGCCCAGCAGAGACTGAGAGTAAAAAGTTACTATATAGCCCAGCCCCCAAGTCAACTTGCAGTTAAGAGGAGAAAATCCCCCTTCCGGATCATCAAGGTGGCCGCTCCGAACTTGCCGATCTTCTGCTGGACCCAGAGCCACGCCGCTTCTTGGATTTATTGCGCCTCGGACGTTGAATGCGTGAGCTGCGAGAGGAGTCCGAGTCCAAGGCAGGCGGAGAGTTAGGTCTTAGTTGTGGGCGCTCATCAGTCCATGCAAAGACGGCCTCAGGAGTATCAAAGAAAAAGGACTTTGAGTTATAGATCACCCGCATTCTGGCTGGATATAGCAACATGTATTGCAAGTTCAGCTCGCGTAGCCTGCGCTTCGCAGCCGTAAAGGACTGGCGCTGTTGCTGAACCAGGCGCGTGTAATCCGGGAACACCATGATGGTGTGAGAGTCATACTGAAGGCCATCTTTGTGAGTTCTGGCAAACCGCAAGATCACATCGCGGTTAGCGTAGTTCAGAATCTTGGCGATGACCGGCCTTGGGGCTGCCCCCGGGGGAGGTTTTTGCGTCAGGGCTCGGTGGGCCCGCTCAACTACAAAGGACGATGATAGAAGATCCTGTGGCAAGATATCCGTGAGCCATTTGGTAATGAAGGCGGTCATTGATCCACCCTCGCATCCCTCCCGCAGGCCCATGAAGCATAGATTGTTGCGCCGTGCGCGTCCCTCCACATCCTCCACTCTGGAGGCCATCTACTGCGACACCACGGTGAGCTTGTTCACTTTTTTTTGGAGGGAGGACACAGTGTCCTCCACCATCGAGACTCGGGTTTCGGCTTCAGTAATCCGGTCCACTGCTTTGCGGAGATCTTGACGTAGGAAGGAGACCTCAGACCGTACCGCCCCTATCTTGGCATCGAGAGTGTCCCTTGCATGGTTGATAGCTGCCAGGAGGGTTCCTTGCTCTTTTGATCAATCTCCTCGGGTAGCCTCTTTCCATGAGGCGGTTGCTCAGATCTTCTGATTCAGACATATAATCTGGTTTCTTAGAACAATTCCTGCGAATGCGCAAGAATTGTCCAAACGGAAGATTGTCCCTGAGGCCTCTGGGGTGATAGCTGTTATATCGAAGGAGCGAGTTGCGCTCTGCAGGTTTATGATAGAGTGTCGTGTAGAGCTTGTTATCCTCATTTCTAATAGTGAGATCAAGGAAATCTATCTCTTTGACATCAGATTGTATAGTAAACTGTATGTCGGGGGTTCTTTGATTCAGCCAAGAGTGGAAAGAATCCAATTCAGACACGTCCCCCGTCCAAATCATGAGAATGTCGTCGATGTATCGCCTCCACATATCCACATTATTAGCGTAGGGATTGGTGTCACTAAAGATAAAAGTTCTTTCAAAATTATCCATAAAAATGATGGCTAGGTCGGGAGCGAAGGTGGCCCCCATAGCCACTCCTTTAGTTTGTAAATAGTAGTTATCCTGAAAGATGAAAAAGTTCTTCATCATGGCAATACGTAATAGTCCAATGATGAACTCCGTGGGTACTGCCATGGGTGCAGTTCTTTGGTTAAGGACCGATTCCAAGACTTCAAGGGTAGATTGTTGGGGGATACTTGTGTAAAGTGACACTATATCACAGGTAACTAGCAGTTGTCTGGTGGGATCGAAAGGTCGTTGGTCCACAATGTTGATTGTTTGCATGGTATCTCGAAGGTATGTTCGTGTATTCTCAGCAATTGGCTTCAGAAAAAAATCTATGTATTTACATAGTGGCTCCAACATGGACCCGCACCCCGACACAATGGGTCGTCCAGGTGGATTATGCATGTCCTTGTGGATTTTTGGTAGAGTGTATATCGTCGGGAGCCTGGGTTGTTTCTGGTTCAAGTATTGGAATTCTTCGCTTAAAACGAGCAGCCTCGGCACAACTCCGGTCCCCTTCACCTGGACGGAGTACTGCACGGCGAATTCTGGTCGCAAACCAAGAACGGATGATACTTGATTTCTTCTTCCCCTAAGGTAATCCCTAGTCGGGCAACTCACCGGCCTGACAGTCTTGGTTGTGTTGATGCATACTTTGCTAGGAGTTTGGAATTCATATTTTTCTCGGGTCCTGTTATTTGTTGTTTTTCCAGATTTTAAACGTTTGGGCGTAATTTCCCGAGGTAAGGCCAACTACGGTGGCCACACACTGATGTATTTTGAAGGGACACAACACTGACTAGCCCTGTTTGAGTGAGTTGTCTCTCTCATTTATTCAGTAATCACTCGTTAATATGCCACTCCATCGTTGGTTGAGGAGGGCTTTTGTTGATAGTCTACACCTTGCATTTCCTGCTACAGGTGCTGTTTCCTCCGTTCTCTGATGTTTTGGAGCCCACGCGCCCATTATCCCATGATCCTCCCACCGTGGGAATTTTCACGGTAATTAACTCTGTCCCTTGAGTTTTTATTTTATTTCCCGGTTTGTCCTGATAATTAAGTCCCTTCATTCTTTTAATCCTAGGTGCCCCCCCCCCTCATCCACTCTAGTCCTGAGGAAGACCCCCCGTAAGGTTTTCAGACACCTACAGCAATTTGGGGTCGAAACGTCGACATCTCCTGAACCCGCCAGCTCATCCAACAGCGATCTTTCACTGTGATATCTTTGAAGCATGGCTATGTTATCGAATGACATTTTTTGGATTTATGTGGCTTAAAGTGGAGCCGTTCATTGACCATTGATGAGGATCACGAGATCTGTACTTCACTCTTTCTCTATACCTGTTCACTTTCACATCAATCACTTGAACCCTTTCTCCTTTCACCCCTTCCTTTCCATTTGGGGCACTCAATTATCTAAATGTTTTTTGATTCCATCGTATGTTCATTGTGATTAAATAACAGTGAACTATGTAAGTTGCGTATGCCTTATGTGTTTTTTATTTCGTCAATGTTGTGTTTATGATGAATAATTTTGTACTGGGACCACTCCCATACTGTACTGTTGCAGCAACAGGGCAGATTCTGGACCCGGCCTTCACATTCTTCACCTTTATGCTTGGGGATTGAGAGGCGACAGCTGAACACCTTCGATCTTCCTCCGGAGGTGGTTGATGTCATCTTGGCAGCCAGGCATCCCTCGACGAAATCTGTATACACCTGTTACTGGGACAAATTTGTGGTTTGGTGTGGCACACGCCAGATTGACCCCATCCAGACTAAGTTATTTGACGTTCGGTTATTTGTTTTGTCTTGCCCGGCAAGGCTGTACTTTGGGCATGGTTAAAGATAATCTTTTGGCCCTTTCAGCCTTCTTACAGTTGTCAGATGAGCCCTTCTTGTTTAATTTACCAGTTGTGATGCAATTTTTGAAAGGGTTACAGCATATGTTTGCCCTTCTCCTTTTGTGATGCCCCAGTGGGACCTTAATCTGGTCCTCACTTATTTGATGTAGACTCCGTTCGACACACTTCACATCTGCCCCTTGTGGCTCCTTACCATCGAGGCTGTGTTCCTCATTGCCATCACCTCTGCACCAAGTGTAAGTGAACTTCAGGCTCTCTTTGTTAATCCAGCATAAACCACCTTCTTCCCAGACAAACTGGTTCTGAGGACTCTAGCATCCTTTCTGTGGAAAGTTGTGTTGTGGTTCCACATCGGTCAAACCATCACCTTGCTGGCGTTCTATGCTCCACCTCACCCCTCTAATGAGGAGGGAGACTACATTGCTTGGACCCCAAAAAGCACTGAGCTTCTTAATAGATTGTACCAAAGAACAACAGGTGGATGATCAGCTGTTTGTGGGTTTCGTTGGAACAAACGAAGAGAAGGCTGTGCAGAAGACAACCATTTATTGCTGGATTGTGCTCTGAATTAAGAGCTTTTGTGCTTTGGCTGAAAAGCAGCCTCCAGAAGGACTGTGTGCTCACTCTACCAGGGCCAAAGCTGCTACGACTGCATTAGCATGCAGAGTTTCTTTTATAGACATATACCAGGCAGCTACGTGAGCATCCCTTCATACGTCTATTAAGTACTACTGTCTGTACAGTCAGTCTCTCTGAAAGGGGCGTTTTGCCCACTTGTTCCTCCAGGACTTTCTGGTTTGAGCACATTCACAGACCCGCCTCCATAAACATACTGCTTTGGCATCTATTCAGAAGATGAGGACTCAGCAGCTAGAAGTCTGTATCAGAAGAACAAGTTGCTGGCCTTCAGTGACGGTCTTTCTGGTAGAGATTCTAGCTAGCCACAGATTCCTCACCAACACTCCCATCCTCCCCGGTTTGTGATTGGACTCTACCTATTAATAAGATCTCAACTCTAGTAATCTGTGCACTGTTCACCACCAATTTGCTCTTGGGGCTCTGCATCTGGGGGTGTGGACAGACTCAAAAGCAAATGACAGCGTGCATAGGTTGCGCCTATATGGGCTCCTCACGTTATTCCTTAAGTGGAACAGCATCAGTGCAGAGTTGCACAATGCCACCTGATGGCGTGCCGAGGTACTGCTGGAAAGTTTCCGGGTCCAGTCTGACACCTGGAGAATATTCAAAAGGTGAGGAATCTGTGTCTAGAGAGAGTCTCTCTACCAGAAAGACCGTTACCGAAGCTAAGTAAATTGTTCTTTGCTGCAGGACGTAGAACAAGCATGAAGCCTACTACAACAGCTGACCCCTTTCCTAATCTCAAACTTTGCGACCTATTCACGAAGGCACAGTATTTAAGTAGCACTGCTGTAGTATTATTTCATGCACTCCTACATCCCTTGTGAATTACACTCAAGATGTCTACAATGGAACTATTCGGAAACCATGAGTGTACAATTAGAACAAATGCAAAGGATTTAGGGGCCAATTCACAAAGGTATGTAGGAATACCTGAAACAGTTCTCTTAAGTTCTTTTGTACTTCTACTTCCATTACTACCAAATGATTTTTGAAACTAGTTCCTTTTTTTGTAACACGTCCTATCAGGAGTTAACTTGTGTCACTCCTACGTTTTGCAGCTGGATGAGCTGAGGCACAGGAGAACAAGTGATTTTGAGCAACAGTTAAGTTACATTTGGAATCCAGGATTACGTTTCAGGACCATGTGCCAGAAAAGTCGTCCTTCCAAATAAAACTGCTTGTATAATAGTTAATGGAGCAAATGGCTAATGCAAAAACAATTAGAACTTTGTTTGATGTTCACTTATTAAGCAGTGGATAAAATAAATGTCCTCCTCTTTGCTAGTGAAGAATATCGGGCTGTGTTGAAGTCAAACTACGTGAGTTTGTTTTATTAGCTTTATTTTGGTGAAAACAGTAGGTAGGTTTTTCTAGGTCACATCGGTCACTCACAAAAACAAATGTAAAAGCAATACACGTGTAGTATTTGCACGACGTTTCCTCGGTTTATGTTGTGGTGCAAAAAATGTTTTTCTATTGACTTGTGCAAAATGTATTTTCTCTGTTTTGAATTATTTAAGGAAGAAAATTGTGTAAATGGATTCGATCTTTTTTTTTTTTTTTAAACGTATAACTTGTCTGTACCAGGACGCCAGGTGGTTACACCAATAGAACATCACCGGCATAGTCTGTGAATTGTTTGCATCTCTATGTATGGGTTGTAAATAAGGCTCCCTGTTTCAGTCTTTACAGATAAATACAGACAGAAAACTATTTATTTTCCTGTCTGTATTTATTTTTAATTGTGGATAAAAATGCAAATTGGATTGTTTTTGAGTAATTCTGAATGCTGTCAATCATGACTGCCAGGCCAAAAGCTGTGCGGATTGACAGGCAAGGGATTAAAAAAGAAAGGAACTTTAGTAAAGAGCCTTAAACAGCAGTAGATATGCACAACCTTGATACTAAAATGTGCAAGTTTTCTTATAAGTGCGTATTTTATCATCTGAGTGTGTATATATCATTGAAACCTATCAGGCTTCAGGCACGAGTGTACATTAACTGGTTAAATTAATGCAGAAATATACACATTTCACCTTAATTTTTTCACAAAACCTAAATGGATAAATATAGGTCAAATTAGCAAAAAATAAATATGGATAAATATAGACGGATATGACAAAAATATAAATACCATAAATCCGGGAGCCCTAGATGTAAACCCTTTTTAGGTGTGGCCAAAGAGAAAAAAATACAAAACATTAAAAGCTATTGATTCCTGCTTTTTAGCAGAGAAAATCACTTTTCCTACCACTGAGCAACCTGAAATGGAAATATTTACCTTGCATCTTTTGGGTATGTTTGCTTTTCATTGGAAAAACCTACTTCATTCAGCTGGAGGTGAACAGCAAAGTATGCCGTTTTAATTACCATGCGGCAGATATATTTTTAGCCAGGTCGCCTCGCAGTGCCGTATTTGCACAGATGCTTCATTGGAACCTGGCCAATTCTTTGCAGTGTCCCTGATGTATGAATTCAGCACAGCACAAAGAGGTGGGTCGCAAGGAGTCACATGAATGAGAATTCGTTATGCAAATGCTTGCAACAAACTAAGGATCTGGTTATAATTGGGTAGTAAGGGATAGGAGTTGCAATATCAAACAAGCATTTGCAAAACCAATAGGTCTCGCCTATGCAAGAGCTATTGGCTTTGCCAATATGTTTTAGCCATGTTGTACATCAGCGTGGCTGCTGTTCAGCATGGCTAAAAGTTGGTGGGGTAAAGGAGAGTGGAGTGTTATAAAGAGGAGTACAGTTGAGTGTTATGGAGTGGCGTAGAGAGTCATAAAGTGGCGAGAGGTGCAGGGTAGAGTGCCAGGAGTGCCCCGTGCAGGTAAGAGTGGTGGGGTGGGGTGGAGAGGGAGTCAACAGACGACAAGGGGAAATTAAATTTAAAAATAGAAAAACACATACCTTGCGCTCGCCGCATCGCCAAGTCGGCGATGCGCGCGAGTGCAAGTTAAGTGATTTTATTGTTTTTTTCCCCATCCCGCCCCACCACTCTTACCTCCACGAGAGCAGAAGTGTAGAATGCAGTGGCATTGAGTAGAGGGGTGTAGAGTGAGGTGGAGTGCAGTGGTGCAGAATAGATTAGAGTGATGTAGAGTAGAGTGATGCAGAGTAGAGTGGTGTAGGTGCATTGGCGTAGAGTGCAGTAGAGTGGCATAGAGTTGAGTGGTGCAAAGTAGAGTGCAGTGGCATAGAGTGCAGTGGAATACAGTTCAGTGGCAGAAAGTGCAGTCTTGCAGAGTAGAGTGTCAGCTTGCAGTGACATAGAGTGCAGTTACATAGAGTGCATTGGCATTGAGTAGAGTGGTGCAGCAGGGCTGGCTTTAGGGCAGTGCAACCGGTGCAGCGGCACCTGGTGCTGACTTTGGTGGGGGGCGCTGTGTTTAAAAATAACTTTTGGTTTAAAAGAAGGTGAACGTCCATGTGCATCCAGCAGTTTTTAGGCAGCAATAAAAATGACAAGATAACTCTGGTGATTATTCTTCCTACTGGTGAGAGATCGGAATTTTGTCTAGTGGCAGTTTTGGCTCGTCATAAAGTAGCGCAGAGTGTTAATGTGTCTGCCGCAAAGAACGTGTACCATGTTGATCACAGAACTGAGTGAACTATGAGTAGCGCTGTGAAAAAAATGAAATGTATGTCAGAGAGGGGCTATGGAGAGATGAGGTGCACTGTTAAAAGGTGGCAGTGAAGGAATTAATGGAGAAGGAGGTCATGGTGGGCGCCAAAAAAAGAATGTTGCACCAGGCGCCACCAGCGCTAAAGCTGGCCCTGTGGTGCAGAGTACAGTGGTGCAGTGGCGAAGAGTGCAGTGGTGCATAGCAGAGCGGGGTACAGTGCACTGGCATTGAGTAGAGTGGTGCAGAGCAGAGAGACACAGAGTGGAGTGGCGTAGAGTGCAGTGTCATAGAGTGCAGTGGTGCACAGTAGATTAGAGTGGCATAGAGTGATTTGGCATAGAGTTTAGTGGCATAGAGTATAGTGGCGTAGAGTGCATTGGCGTAGAGTGCTTTGGAATAGAGTGCAGTAGAGTGGCATAGAGTAGAGTGGTGCAGAGTAAAGTGCAGTGGCGCAGAGTAGAGTGGTGTAGAATTCAGTGACAGAGAGTGCAGTGTTGCAGAGTAGAGTGCCATAGAGTGCAATGGTGTAGAGTGCAGTGATGTAGAGTGGCGCAGAGTAAAGTGACGCAGAGTGCAATGGTGTACAGTAGAGTGGTGCAGAGTGCAGTGGCATAAAGTAGAGTGGTGCAGAATATAGTGGCATACAGTGCAGTGGTGCAGAGTAGATAGGCATAGAGTGCAGAGGTATAGAGTGTATTGGTTTTGAGTAAAGTGGCGTAGAGTGCAGTGCCATAGAGTGCAGTGGTGGGGAGTGCAGCGGCATAGAGTAGAGTGGCAAAGACCGCAGTGGGGTAGAGTGGAGTGGCACTGGGTAGATTGCAGAGTTATATAGTGGAGAGGCGTAGAGTGGAATGGCGTAGAGTGGAATAGGGTGGCGTAGAGCAGACAGTTTCATAATAGAATGAAGTGGCGTAGAGTGCAGTGGCATAGAGTAGATTGTCGTAGAGTGCACTGGTGTAGAGTAGATTACAGTGGCTTAGAGTGTATTGGCGTAGAATGCAGTGGTAAGAGTGCAACGGTGCATACGAGAGTAGTGTGGGGTAGAGTGCATTGGCATAGAGTAGAGTGGTGTAGAATAGAGAGGCACTGAGTGAAGTGGCGTAGAGTGGAGTGGTGCAGAGTAGAATACAGTAATGTAGTGTGGAATGGAGTGGAGTAGAGTGGCATAGTATGGAGTAGTGCAGAGTAGAGTGAAATGTTGTGGATTGGTGCAGAGTAGAGTGGAGTGGGGTAAAGGGAAGTATATATGGTGTGGTAGCATATTGCCATTATAGACAACACATCTTCAATTGAATGACCATTACATTTGCACAGTTACACAGTTTTACTGATAAAAGTGTACAGTGCACAACCGATAATGTGTGGAAATGTCATAACCTAGTTTATTAATTTGTTTTGGTCGTATTAAAATATGTTTCCACCACATTTCAGAATTACCAAACAATGTGCTTCATTTGTGCTTTCCATATTCTGAAATATCTGCACAGGTCATTTACAGACGTGTAAATTTTGTTTTGTGCTAGAAAACAAAATAACATCATACAACACACACCGAATAGCCTGCTAGAAAAAATAACATCACACAGCCTTTCTGTCTCACATGGGTACCCAGCAGGATTGTCACATAAATCCTCTTACATTGAAGTCAGAGAAAGAAAATTAAACACCAAGCTCCCTGGTAGACAGAGCCTGACATTTGACCCCTGTCTTTGAATGCCCAGCAAATGTGACAAGATGAGAACATGATTTAAAGGCCAGTTTACAGAAATTCAGTGTGGTGGAAGAATCCATTAAATAGGGTTTGGGCACAGCCTAAAACAAATAAAGCCAGCAAATAGAAAGCAAGCAAATGTGAGTAACAAACCATAAAGCCAATGGTAAGAAATGCATTCCCATGGCAGCTTTCTGAATGTCCCCAAGATGTCGTTAGCAAACCAGACATCTGTGCTGCCTGAAAGGCTTCGACCTAAAAAGTGTCACTTTGCTAAAGGGAAATTGGGAAAGCATGCAACAGTCCTTGGAACTGCTGCCTGCTCCTTTTGATATCCACTTATGTCACTTGCATAGTGGAAGCTGACCCTCACAGACAGATTCCACCCTTCACATGGTTACTAACCAAGAAGGGCAGTCGATAACCTGATCGGCTGCAAGCCATTGATACATTTTCCTTAAGAAGCATAGGGAAGTTCTCTTCTCTGATATTGTTTATGTAATATTTGCTAGAAATAGCAGACGGGAGATTGCGAGCTGCAGATGCATTTGTGACCCTCAATATCATGTTAATAGGTTGTTTTTTGGTTTATTGACATGTCTAAAGCTACTTGGGAGGCAGTATTTAATTTGTGCTGGTGGTTGCAGCTGGGGCCAATCTGCACTCATTTTTGGGGACTGGGACATATTTTTCATCATTAGACTTTGACCGGAAAAAACAGAGAGAAAGCCAGCTCAGAGCAAAGGAACTAGGAAGAAAAGTATGGAAAACTGTGACATAGGGAGAAAGCAGTCATGAAAAAGAACCTGTAAGATTGAGATAAAGTATCGGAGAGTGGAAGTTATTGGAAGAAAGAGGCATAAGGTGGCATCAAGACTAAACAGGCTTGGTATTCTGGCACCTGACATTCAGCAGCTTTTGAGAAAAACTCTGGGCCCCAGGACGTATTGTTTTACAAATTAAGCACTGTTGGCAGGGCAACTGCAAGCTCTGTGAAAGTGAAACACCTAATACAATGAGCCCCTTATGTCGTGCTAGCTAAAACTATTCTTGGTAGAACCAAGAGAAGAAATATGAGTAGCCACAGGCGATGGATCTTCTCCAACATTTGCAAGAATTGATTCCTTTTATAATCTAATTAAAGGTGATCCTGCTGGCTAGTCAATACAAAATATACCTTTTTACATATCTTGATCAAATGCCTAAGAAGTCTGAATGATTTAAAACATGTTGGCATGTTCTTTGCTTGGGCTTGCCAAGGAACCTCATACATAAATTGGCAAGTGGCCTGATGAAACACGACCATGTTTGGCAAGCCTACCATAAACTACATAGGTAGTGTGACCATTTGGCTTCTATTACTGGAACAACATTGTCTGGTGTTGGGAGGCCTACTATGAATCACTGATATTGTGTAGGGTATTCCAACTGGTTCCATTGAAGAGAAACAAGAGTACATTTCCCACATTGAAGAATGACTACGATCTTGCGTGGTTGTAGATTTATGATTTTCTGTAATTCACTAAGTTTCCAGAGGTGTATCTGGAAAGCTAGCATGGGCTTAGTGCGAGTAAATCCTTAAAGGAGTGCAAAACCAACTTTCTGGAACTGAAAAAGTGGGTTTGTACATGCAGAAAAGGCTCTTTGCATGTGATTGCCAAGCTTGCTCCAAATAGCTTTGTGAAGTGGACCCTGTTTCTCCTGATGACTTTGAGTTGTCTCGTCTCCCTGCGCATTGGGTTCCAGTTGAATGGTATTCAGTTTAAGTAGCTCTTTGGCGCCCTCACAAGTGTTTATCTCTCTACAACAGAGTGATTACATATGCTCACAATAGAGAGCCAGGAAATACTGCTGATGACATCTTGCTTCAAGGAAAGGCAAGTTGGCAATGAAGCCTTCTCGAATCCACGCCTGCATCTGTGGATACACCTCCTGCCGCACTTGTCATTTTTGAAAGCCTACACATCCTGGTTGTTTACAAACTATTTTTAATTTTTATAGAAATTGATCACTAACAAGTGAACAAATAGACAAGACTGGGTGAATACAATTGCACAAATGACTAGCGGCCTATAGAATGGAGACCCTCATTTAGTAATTCATTCATTTGGTGATAGGTTTTAGGAAGTACAGGCCTCACACAATATGTCAAATTCACAGAAAAGGTCAGAAATCTACACCTTGCATGAAGCAGGTTTCCGAATTTAAGGAATTCACAAAGGTTTCCCAAAGTACGCATGGAAACGTGCAATTGTCACAGGATTGCAGGCCTATTTCTTATAATGTGGTATGCTTTGTTTTCGATTTGGAATCTTTTGAAATTCCATGGGTTTGTTTGAGTGGTAGAATTCCATGGTTGGACAGTTGATTCCTGGCCAGCTGGGAAGCGACCACATTTTGTTGTAGTTCAAATATAGCCTTAGAGCCCGCTGTAGCGGGCTCTACCGGCCATTAAAGGCCCGTTCCAGTGTTAAAGGCCCGAGCCGAAGGCAAGGGCCTTTAACAAGGAAGCGGGCCTTTAATGGCCGATAGAACACGCTACGGAGGGCTCTAAGGCTATTAGAACATTCCGCCCCTAGAGGGCAGAATGTTCTAATTTGTAAAACAAAGGCCTCACAGAGCCCGAGGGGATTAAAATCCCCTCGGGCTCCGTGAGGCCTTAAATCCCCTCGGGCTCCGTGAGGCCTTTTGTTCACAGCAGCAGCATTGGAATGTTGGAGCTAATGACTTCTACCGGCAATTAGAAACCCGGAGCACTCTATTGTCTTCAATGGAGCTACCAACATTCCCATGTTCAATAAAGCTGAACTCAAAGAATAAAAACCGTACCTGTTGTCTTCGTTTGTGACACTATTCCTGGAGACCCTTTGTGAATTTACACTCACTCAGTTATAGCGCGTGCTGGCACATGAGTGATATCTCATTGCATTTGTGAAATAGAGTTAATTTCTTCCCTTGTAGAACTACTCCCTTCCCCAACACCCCACTAATTCTGTGACTGTTCCAAGCCCATAACCACAGCTTGAAGGGTTCACTCCCGGTCTTGTCAGGAATTAATCTTGACCATTCTCAGAATGTGAATGGCTTATTGACAATTTGTGAATACCCACAACCTCTTGAGTTTCTGTGTGTTCCCACTTTGCCAGGACAGTACATAAAAGTGAGGAATAGAAAGACTGAATTAATTTTAGCCACTGGCAATCACTCAGAGGCACATTCTAGTCCATTAGTCCCTTGTTAGCTCCTCAAGGCCAATGATATGCAAATCATTCTTGGCTTCTTCTCACAAGGAATAGTCTAGACCGCACTACCATGCCAATCCTTTCTGAATGGGTACCCAAGTAACCACAGACCCTTTTTGTCCTTACTGGCCTTCAGTAGTAAAGTACAGCTTTAATCCAGTGGCACAGTGAGCTCAGGCCACATCTACTCCTGCTTAGGAAGTTCACTCAGACATCTGAAAAATTGATGGGTGGAATGCCTGAATTAATCTCACCCACTGGCAATCAGCGTGAGCCGCATGCTGTTCAACCTTTAGCAGAACTGTTCTAATACAGTCAGGGACCCACTATATGCAAATAAGTCTTGGGCCCACCCCATAAGGGTCAGTCCAGATCAAACGGCCATGCCAACTCCCTTGGGCCTCATTTGTGAGCTGCAGAGTGAACCCTGGAATTTTGAGCTGGACTGTTGCTCTTAGAGCTAGTCCAAGACTGAGTTACATATGATTACTTCCTGTCTCAAGTCGCAATGTGACAAAAAAGGAAAGGGCTGATTAGCATCCCAGAGTAATCACTAGAGGCTGAAATTAATTCAAGTGTTCCAACCATCGTGTTTCTGTTTCTCTAAAAGTTGCCACGGCTTTCCTGTCCTCAAAAGAGCATTATAGATGATGGCACACATTATAGCAGGTGTCTCCAACGAGTAGCTCGTGAGCTTCCAGTAGCTCTCCAGCTACCTGTGAGTAGCTCTCCTCTGTGCAGCCCAGCCTACGACTATTGAAGCTTTTGCGTGGTTGAATTATTATATGTATACCAAAATGAAAAAGCATGTATTCAAGACGTCATTGTGTGTATTTTCACAACTCATTGGCTGATGTCTGTAGACAAATAGTTGACTTTTCAAAATGTGTTTCAAGCTATTGTTTGAGTTGGAGAAATTTATTGCTCGTGTTTATACCTTGGTGCCAGGGGGATTGCAGCTATCGTTTGTGTGTACTACCAAAATTGTCAAAGCCTTTTTTACATTATTGCTGGAAACCCTGCCTAATGCATTGATCTGATCACTGCTGACCTACTTGAATGGGGTATTCACTTTTACATCACTAGTATTAGCTTGGGATGATTTTCATTGAACATAAGTAGCTCTTGTTACAGAAAAGGTTGGAGACCCTTGCATTATAGCAACTTACTGAGATACCTAATGCTCAGTATACAATATGTAGCACAAACCATAATCTTATAGCAAGCAAAGGTATCCCATCCCAACAGTACAATACATGTACGGACATTCTCATGACCATAATAACACATTAGCTAGCAAAGCATTACTACTCAAACAGTACATCTCAACAGAACTGACCCGGCAATGGACACCTGTTCAGCCTCATGAAATAAGATGAGCTAGGGAAGAGTATGTAGCTGACTCATGGCCCGATTCACAAAGGAACTTGCGACTCGTAAAGTTACGAGTGCATAGCCTCCACACAGGGCGGAGTCCGTGCACTCTGGGCGGAATCTTTGCACTGCAGTGCTCAGTGCGGAGATTCTGTCATGTGTTGAGATTCGGCCACGTGTGTGGATATTCCGCCACAAGTGTGGAGACTCCACACTCGTAACATTACTAGTCATAAGTCCCTTTGTGAGTCGGGCCCGCAGTGTTTAATTTGAGCCCGTGGTTGCAGGTGGGGCCCACCTGCAATAATTTTTTGTGGCCGGAACGTATTTTTGATTATCAGACTTTGACCCGTAAAATTGAAAATAATTCAGCAGAGGGGGAAGGAAAGAGGAAGAGAACAGGGCCGGACTGGGAACCGAAACCGGCCCTGGCAAACTGCTCGGCCGGCCCCCAGGAGGGGGGAGGGGGTGCGGCCGAGCTGTTTGCTATGGTCGGTTTCGGCCGATTTTGTTACAGGGGGCCGAAATTGCTGGCCCCCGGTAAGAAAAACGGCACCCAGGGGGCCCAAAACCGGCCCCCGCCCTAGCGGCCCACCAGGGAATTGCCCGGTGCCCGCTACAGCCAGTCCGGCCCTGGAAGAGAAGGACAGTAAACCCCTGATACAGGGAGAAAGCAGTGATGAAAAATAATCTACAAAAAGTGATAAAATGTGTCAGGGAGTGTAAGTTAATGGAAGACATTACAGACAGAGACAGAGAACACTGTGTTTAAATAGGCCTTTGGAAGCTCAGATGTTTATTTTTAGAGGAACTAACCTAATAAAAATATCTTTCACTTTCACTGCATTGGGCGGGCCTTAGCTTTAGAACAAACATGATGCAAAGCGCTTCTTATCGCACTGCAGGTTTCATGTCGGCGGGTGTTTGCCAGGAATTGTTCTGAACTTCATTCAGATAATGCCAGTCCTGACCTGGGCTTGTGCACACCTGGCTGACATCCATTAACATGAGCTGATATCATGGACCCGATTCTCTAAGCCATTTGCAACTTACACTGGAAACTGGAATGATTTAGGTGAAAAAACTCAACATTTGTGTTTGCGAAATCATCCTTTTAGTAAGCCACCTGTAATGTGGTGCAGCTCTATACAGTCACTCCAGGGCGATTATCCTATATAAATGTTGTGCACAGATACAGGTTTGTGAGTTTGTAGGGATTCATAAATTTTTTCTCTGTCAGTTCTTATCCTGGAAACTTATAGAGATTTAGGGCCTGATTTAGATCTTGGTGAGCAGGTTACTCCATCACAACGGTGACGGATATCCAGTGCACCGAAATATAAATCCCATAGGATATAATGGTATTTATATTTTTGCGGACGGGATATGTGTCACCGTTGTGACGGAGTAACCCGTCCACCAAGATCTACATCAGTACCTTACATCTGTCAAGCACAGGGTTGAATCACTTTCCTGGCAGTGGGAAGGGAATGTCATGAAATTGGTGTGTATGTGGGAAAAGTGGTATGTTTACAGGAAAAAGATATTTATGGTGGAAAAGAAGTTACCTCGAGCACTTGCATTTGCTTAGAGAATTTCACATGAGCAAATATACGTGTTTATTTGCTTCTGCAAAAATAGATTTCACAAAAGAACTCCTGGTATGCTCCTGGGAAAACTGGGACAATCACAGCTTCCCAGAAAGCCATCGTGAACTGCAGAAATTTGTACATCTACACCAAAACATAGGTGTAATCCTACGAATGCAGATGTTTGTATTCCATTGGAAAATGGGCCAGATGGCTAAAGGACTTTCCAGACAAATAACTTCAAGGTGCTTAGGAGTGGCTTATCACAAACTAGATAGAAAGTAAAAGCAAGAATAAATAAATAATAAAGTTTCCCAAAAATGCTATCCTGTGATCGGTTGAGAAAGGGTGAATATTTTCACACTGCTAATCCTGACCACATTTTGGAATATATTTCAGAAAGCAGGCCTTATATTGTGGGCATCAATTTTCAAAATGCGGGTTTGTGTGATTTTTCTGAGGGTGTATACAGATTTTGGAAATCGTTATGCCCGAAACATCAATGGCAAAATTCAGAAAGGTGTGAGAAGGACAAAGTGACATAGTACTAGGATAGGAATAAAGACAGAGGGTCTGATTTACAAAAGATTTTACGAGTATGATAAGTAATACAACAGCAGAACTATTTTATAAACCTTTGCAAGCCTTTGCGAACTGGCCCTGAAACTTCCAACTTTCTATTAGTGAAAGTGCAAAGATGGCACAGTCCTTTGTAGTTGTATTAATTGTATATGAATTTTCCCTGAGTATTTCCACTTTATTTCCATTGGGATGTTTTAGAGCTAATTCACAAAGCATGTAAGAGTACGTAAAAGATTAATACAGGAGTACCACTTTACGTACTCCGAAGTTACTTTGCAACCCCAGAGGTACTTAAGTAAGGGATCCATTATTGTGGTGGTCTTTGAAATCATCAAGCTTCAAGATTGTTTAGAAAAATTAACAGCGGTTCAGAAGCAGTCTCACATAGTTCCCACAATATTCTTACATTGTTCCCCGCCTAGAAAGATTGTACTTATTAACTCTGGAGACACCCCAATCTTTCAAAATGGTAGAAATCTGTCAGACATTGAAATCAGTAAACTTTGTTCTAGAAATTGGCTGTTAAGGGCAAGTCAAGAAAAGTAAGGACTCATATGTATCCAGGAATTCAAATCCAGATGTTCAGTAAGATTAAATGTATGGCACAGGGTGTGTGGGGATTGACCACTTGGAGTACAGTGACTGTTTCCTTCTCAAGACCTACTGTTTTTAGGTCTGGCTTGACAGTTCAACTATCAGGAAGATCTATTGTTATCAATTCTTTAAAATATGCGGACTGTGCTTTGGCTCCAACCACAGGAGTATTTCTCTCCCAGCTCATGCTATTGGCTCTGGAGTGTATCGTTCCACCTCTGAAGGGGTGCTTGCATTGCAAGGCATGAGTGACTGTTTTACATTTCAAAGTGCACCTTACATTCTTTATTTCAAGGAGGGAATGCATTCAGAAAGTAATCTTTTATTTGATTTTCATTGCAGCAGGCTTTTTGTTACATTTTAGTCAGGATTCATAGTGCAAGCCAGTGCCACTGACTTCGCCAGTGCTTGTTCCTAAAGAGCATGAAAAACAACCATTTTATACATTATATTGAGAAGTAAGGGGATTCGATTCCCTTCCCTAGGGTATCTTTATTTTTGGAAGAGAGTTGGTGTCTTCACTCTTCTATTGGTGTGCATTATTTCTCTTGTGTATTTATATATTGTACTTTGCCTTGTTTTGAAGCATCCATACATTCTAGAGTAGTGTCACGCTCATGAAAAAAAGATAATTGCATTAATGGCAGCATTTTAGCATTTGTACCACGGGCTTTAATGATAATAGGAAAGGTTATGCTCCATCTGCACAGACTACGTGCCACCAATGCACTTGGCCGTGATACTCAAGAGTGGATTACGGTAACGTTCTCTACCTGGGAGCTGACAAGGCCTGCATGCACCATCTGCAGTTTGTGCAGAATTCAGCTGCAAGTCTCCTTGTTTGGCTTCCGTGATACGCCCCGGCTTCTACTATTCTTCCAATTGAAAAGAGAGTGAATTTAAAACTCTTATGCTTCATGTTTAAAGCTAGAGCTAGACTCGGCCCTCGCTATGTACAGGACCTAGGGCCAGATGTATCAAGCCTTTTTCCCGTTCGCAAACGGGCCGATTCTCAGAATCGGCCCGTTTGCGAACGGGAAAAAGCCTTTTGGGATGTATCATCCCAAAAGGCCATCGCAAGATAAGGAATCGCAAAATTTGCGATTCCCTATTTTGCGAATGCATTTAAGGAATCGCAAATTGCGATTCCTTAAATGCAATTCAGGTAGCACCCAAATTGTGCGAATTGGCCTTAAGGAATCGCAAATTACCACCAACGTCAAGTTGGTGGTAATTTGCTATTTCCTTGAAAAATGCACTTTTTGGCATTTTTCAAAGTGCCATGTGGCGCACATACATGCCCTTAGGGCATGTATGTGCGCCACATGTGCACACATGCATTTTTCAGGGGTGCAACAGGGTGTCCTTTTGGCATCCTTGCACCCTTAAAATTGCATTCGCAATTTGCGAGTACCTATTGGGTACTCGCAAATTGCGAATGTCTTCCCATTCATTCCTATGGGCCTCTAGGCCCATAGGAATGAATGAGAAGGTATTCCTTAATTGCGAATCGCAATTTGCGATTCGCAATTACGGAATAGGTGGGAATCGCAATTAGCATTGTGAAACCTACAAACATTGCATTTTGCGATTCTCAAATAGCGATTCGTTAAAAATCGCTATTTGGGAATCGCAAAAAGCATTTTTCATACATATGCCCCCTAGTCTCTCCCTATCAACCCAGCCGGAGACTAAGATCCGAGAAGCAGGCTCTATGTTGCGTGCCTAGAATTCGTCTGGCATGCACAGGAGGACGTTCTTTCGCATACCTCGGTCCTAAACTTTGGAATGCCCTACTGCAATTCTTAAGACACTGCATCTCTCTGCTGCTATTTCGCAAACATCTTAAAACTTGATTATTTAAATTCTTTTCTCTTAGGGCCCAGCAACATCTCTACCTATGCTCAGTGCCGGGAAACCCGTCGGGTAGCCGTACGCTCTATAAGTGGAAATAATGATAATGACTTTGCATCAGTGTGCTCTAAGGGGTGAAGGGGTTTGCACATCACACATTTCAGCTTCCTGATACCCGGTCAAACTCAATTGAATATTGTGGAGTTTTGGACAAAGCACTTCATTTCCCTGGGCCTTATTTCTCTGTGGATAGGTTTGTTGAACTGTAAAAAGTGGCAGCACTTGTATCGAGTTCACTCAGTCACCTGTTTCCAAGACACAATATACAGCCGTCCAAAAATATAATCCATAAACTGACTGCTTTTAAAGCTGCGAGTTATGCTTCTTTTATCATTTTCTTATTTGGCAAAGCATACATTTTTTTTTTATACACACTCATGTTTTTTTATCCCTGTGCTTTGCTGTAGTTAATTGGTTTCGGGGTGTTGTCCAATCTACCACCTCTTGGCAGAAGATGTCTCACCTACCCAGAGTCGGCCTTTGCCCCGGAAGCAGTTGAACTGCAGGTCAGGCAGAGGCAACAAGGAAGCTGCTTCATCAGATCTAGTTTTCAAAACAGAAAGTTTCTGTTCTTGTAGCTCAAAGGTCTCCATCAAAGGGGATTTAAAATAGTGACTTAATGCCACCTCTATCTCACCAGTGTGGTGTGTTGTACAAGTCTGCTAACGATCCAATCAAGTATATTCAGTAGTTAATATGCATTTTAATCTGTGTCCCTGGAAAGAAAGAACCTGCCAATAAAAAGCCTATCACATCTAGATCTGAATGCCACCGAGGCTCCCAAGTACGAGTCTTTTTTGTGTTGAGTATGGCACAATTAGGGGAGAGGATGTGGTCCGTCGGCTAGATTGCCGACTTTGGTGCTGGAAACCAAGGTTCGAGCCTCGGGGTCGCATCCACATCCAGTGATTCTGGGCAAATCACTTAATCTCCTCGTGCCTGAATGTGTCCTTGTGTAACGTAACCGGTGCTCATGTAAAGCGCTCCAATACCTTCGGGTCGAGTTCGCGCTATATCTGCATAAAAATAAAAAAACTTCTAAATTCGTTTTCCTCAAAATATATTTTTTCTAAGATGTTCAACACCCTTTGGGTGTATTTTTCATGCAATAGCACGTGGAATCCTGCCCAAAGGATTTCAGTTCCCTGGGCTTTATGTCTCTGTGGACAGGTTTGTTGAACTGTACAAAATGGAAGTACTTATGGAAGTACTTAAAGACAATCTAGAACCTATACGGTGTGTTGTATAAATGTGTTTTGTGTGGAAACCCTCAAAACAGGGCGTGTAATATATAGGTGCCTGAATTTCAGTTGTTTCGTTTTTAAAAAAAAATTTTAAATTTAATTTCAGTTTTTCTTTACTTTACAGAAGATCCCTGTGCCGTGACAATTCTTCCTCACTCGCTCACTTGACTGTTTTCTTTACCTTGTGCCTCTCCTGCACTGTATTTTCCCCCTTTGCACAAAACTACTCCGCACACTCTGAGGACACTCCCAGTGATTTGTAGGGCTTTACAAAAACCCACAAATTGAATAATAAATGCATAACTAAATGAATAAACAGACATGAATAGTATTTTCCCCTCTGCACTACTGTAGACATACTTTCCTTCCAACTAGTGCTTTTTGGCAGGAACAGCATATCTTTTATGTTACTTTCTACCCTGACTGTCTCTTTTTGCGATTTCACGTTACTTGATATTTTCACTTTCAATCTTTTTTAATAGTCTCAAAATGTCACAAAATTCTAGACATATAAAGAACACTCTGGCCACTTAGTGAGGACTTGGGGCAGACAGGTGGGAGTCAATATTGCCAGGGAGACTCCGTCCCTGGCCTCTCTTCTCAATCTCTAGATTGGTACGGCAGCTCTTTTTCAGCCTGGTCCAGGGGTCTGGTGTCCCCCCTCCACACTTTGTAGGTGGTATACTTGCCTCACGAGCAACCAACATGACATGACGTCTTGCTCCTTCCTTTGTTTTCCTTACATCCTCCTGTCCTCTTTCCTGACCCCCCATCCTTTACCTAACACTTTTGTTCACCTAACAAGTGTTAGTTGCTGTTGAAGTAACGTACATGACATAGCATTATGCTTCCACCGTTTCTTTTCCCATAACTTCCATCCTTATCTCTTGTCACCTTTCCATCTTTCCCTCTCCTTTCTTCTCGTGTGCCCTGTACCATCTTGAAGAAGCTGCATTATGGGCATCTTTTCATGGTCCATTTTAATTCTGATGACGCCTCTATCAGTAGTTACCCATCCCCTTGGAATTACGAGATTCACAGAATCCTTTCACCTGAAGATACAGCATATTTTGTGGGCTAGTAAGCACCCAGGGACGCCCGTGCCAGAGGTAGCTAGGGAAAGCCACTGCTGGTCCTAGGTTACCCATTCGTACACTTGGCATTCACTTTGCCACCAATGTTGTCAATAGTCACAAAGGTAGCAGGAGGAACAACAAAAAGCAGCAGTTTTCTTTTGGTACATTCCACTCCTTGGCCCTTTCCTAGCTCCTGAGTAGCAAATAGGATTCAGTTTGATGACAAAGGGTGTGTGATTTCACTTCCTCTTCCCCTGTAATTTTGTTACTTCAGTTATATTTTTTGGCCCCGTATTTAAAAAATCAAATTATTCGGGGTGAACCCTCTTCGGTCCATTCTTTACAAAATACAAGCTGAGCCACATTGGTACAATAATAAGAATAACTTGCTTTGTATAACAGTTTATACCATATGTGTGCTGTTTCTAAGCGCTGTTACTGTTCCCTAATTGAACTCTACTCATTGTACTTACCTCGGAAGGATGAAAGGCTGAGGTAGCCTTGTTGGATTCAAGCCTGTTGCGTGTTGAAGACCTCATATCTCAGCAGCAAGTGTTTGAACAACTAAGCCTTCCTAACAGCCAGAGGAATAAAGGGTGGTATTTTTAGAGGGCTTCTTCAGACATGTAACAGGGACCGCGAGACAGGGACCCCCGCTAACATTTCCAATTTTCCACCTATCCCTCTGCTGTCGGTGAGGTGTGATCACAATCTTAGTGACATGTGGTGCCAATCGCATCACTGTATTACTCTCTCCAGGAGGGAAGTGTAACCGAGGGCCATGACACTCCTGTGTGTGGTAATGTCCCAGCCAGCATGTACTGCCCTGGGGTTACTGGACTTTGCTTGCTTCCCTGGTATTGAGGCTGTGGACAGAGCCTTTCCACAGACCTGAAGGGCAAGAGGCAGGGACCAGTGACCTGACCCTTACACTCACTCATTTACCTGTTTCTATGTCACACTACTTAGCAGAACAAAAGTAGGTCATAAACCAACCTCTTTTACAGCTGTGATTTATGTTTGTTGTCATTTAATATTTGGTTAAGCTTTACTTCTTTTCCACACTGAATATTTTTGCTGTAGTTAATTGTCTTCCTGGGTGATGTCCAAACTAGGACATCTTGACAGCAGGCATATCCCAGCACAAGGGTTCACAGTTCAGTTCCAGAAGCAGTTGAACTGCAGGTCAGGCGGAAGCAGCACGGAAGCATGCTTCATCACATCAGTTGTCTGTCCTGTAACCTTCAGACCTTCTAATAATATCAAAGCTGTTATTTGAAAATAAATGTTATACAGTATCCCAAATAGGACTCTTTTTTTTGTTTTGAGTCTAGTGAAGTTTTAGCACCATTAGGGTTGAACGACTGTTTTAAGTTTCCCCAAAATATATTTGATAGGATATTCAACATCCTTTTATTTTTCATTTAATAGCACGCGGTACCACTATTTTGTGATGCACTATTCATTGTCAACCATGCACACTTATTAGTAATCCAGTTCTCCACTGAGATTTTTATCCATAACTATCTCATTAATCTCATGGCAAAAAATATAGGCAGTGATTTTCAAAAGCCTTTCCATCATTGGGAGACCTGTAGGAGAGTAAAATATGGAATTTATACTATAAATGTCCAAATCACCAGGCATCTGTGAAACTTTCTGAATCTACATTCCACTTACAACAGTAGAAAATCTGCCATGTGGGTGTATTTTCCAGTACTGTAACTTTAGGAAAGGGATGGGAAAATGGTTATTCCTAAGGAGAGGAAGACTGGACAGTAGGAATGTTGCGAACACCCACAAAGTTGGAATGCATTTCCCTACTCTAAATTGACACTCAAAATGATTCCAAAATTGATTTGAGTAAAGTGTATTTAAAGCTGGAAAATGCTCCAATCGTTCTCCCATTATCAGGGGTTGTAGAGAAGGGGTTTCATCATGTGGAAAAATATTTTCCATGTGAGGGGAAAAAAAGGGTCAAATATGTATAATTGCACTTTTCCCCCAATTAGATCATCAACAGGATCAGCATTAGGAGAAAGAGGTGTAGACCTAGAAACCTGTGATTTTTGTAGATTTAGTGACCTACCCAGAGGGATTTCTGTGAAAACCATTTGGATCAGTGAATCCATGAAAATAAAACGCACAGGGCCACAACTCTCAAATTCCTCGTTTCTTTGAAAATCTTCAATAGTCATCTTCTATACAAGAAAAGAACCAACCATCCATCACTATAATCTCCCAAACCTACCAGGCTGTACCTTTGAGATGTCCAGGGAGATCTAGGCAACGTACAGTTTTTGAAACCTCTGGATGTAGTTCTAGCTTTAGCTGATTCCCCATAGTTAATATCTTTCAAATTCAGAGATCTAGACCAAATGTCTCTCTAAGCCCACCATTTATTGCACCTATTACTAAATTAGTGTCTGCTTCTTAAGCATCATAATTTACGTTTGTGGATCCATGCTTTTTCGGTTTCAGCGATTCCATATTTCTGGTAGCCTTTTAATTGGATTGTGGCAATTAGCTGTTAAATATGTTGTCACCTCTTTTTATCAGCAGAGGATGCAGTTCAAAAAGTAGTTAGGCCCAAGAAAAACGTTTATGACAACTACAAAATTTGCAAAATTAATGAATTTTGCTTCTTGCCAAATTCATACAAGGTAGTCAATTTCCCCGGTGTTCATTTTTTCAGTTTCTTTCCACGGGGGAGTGGTTCTAGCACAAAATGTCTTAGGTGAAACTGTGTGGATTAGAAAATGGTCTTGCAAGAGACATTTTCTTCTTGAGCCCGTCACCTTGATGGTATCTCATGTGAGTATTGAACAGGTGGCCAACTATCGCGTTAAATCTTCACATAAGATTCTGAGAAGGGAGTTTCGCAAAATCACATGTATTGTGCATTATTTAAACTGAATTTCACAATTATTTATGCAATTTCGCATAGACCTGCAAATAGCATTAGCTGATAATTGCTGAATGAAATGTTCTTAAATATTTCATACCATTTAGCAGCCATTACATGTTTACTACAGCACTGGCGTATCCTTATATTAGAGTTCTGAAATCTTCTATTCTCATTCTACAGTGCTTAATTCAACAGGGAAAACAAGCCTTTTACAAACATAGACAATATTGGTGGAATCAACAAAACAAAGTTGAGCTTGTTGCAATCAAGCAAATTGGGAAACGATATACACTGAAAGCAATTGAAGGCCTTTTAAAGTTTCTCTTATGTGACCTTGAAACCATCCTATGACCGGGTGGAGTAACGTGGAAAACTGCAAGTCACTCATATACTGCACACATATATACTGTATTGTGCAGAAAAAGGATTGGAAGCACATTTCAAACTTCTGTGAAAAACCTGAGAAAGTTAGAAATGTTATTGGTATGATTTTTATTTCGAATTTTTTATTGGGTATAATGGTCTGTAATGCCTGGCAAAAACAAATGTATGAGACATGCATAATAATTAACACTTTGTTCACCTTCTACGCATCCTATTAGAGTCAACAGATGTTTCATCAGTTTATGCACCTCCTACATATCTTGCTGGAGAAAACATTAGAGCATGCTTATAGAAGACATGTACATCTATTAAGAATTAAATGTTAACTTTTACAATGCTATGATGGCACATAATGCCAGAATTCATGCACTAACAAGCGTCCTCCCTGGTAGCCTACCCCCTCTGCAATAAAGGTTCTGTCAAAGTGAACTAGGTGTTTAGGAAAATGTGTTCTTTGTTGCCATTCTGCCAGACACATTAACCTTTAAGCACAGCAATCCATTTGAAAATGAAATCATTTACAGGTGTTTTTTTTACAGAGCCAAAAAGCGGGTCGACTGAAGAGAGGAAAAGGGTTGAGGGATAGGAACGAGACACTCGTGTAGGAGTTCTGCCATATCCAAATAAAATTCTCCCCCGGCACAAAAAACGTCTAGGTGATAACAAGTCTATTGCAAAAAAATACCTCAAAAGTAAAATAGATTTTTACAATACTGGAAATTATTTTTACAATACTGTAAATTAACTTCCACGTAAAATGTTCTCTTTTTTGCTTTAACATATTCCTATTTCACAACTATTCAGTCAATCAGTCATAAATGCCTGGTGCCAGAGATCTCCCTATGGTAAAGAATAGGGAAAATTTAAAAGGTTTATTAAACTTGGAACAAACTGGTAAAAATATTTCTATGCTGAATATTAATATGAATTATTTTCTTATATTTATTTTTAATGTAGAATAAAATAAAAACATGTTAAAGTGTTGATCACTTAATTTAAATTCAAAATGTGATCATTTCAAATATATTTAATTTAAATTATTTTTCGGATTTATTTTTATCAAAACATTCCCACAAAAAGTAAAAAATTATATTTTTTATTATGTGATAATACTTTTTAATGATGTTTAGAATTAGTTAAACACATTTATTTATATTATAATTAAGATTCGTATATTAATTTTTACATTAAAACTGCTCTAAAAATGTTAATGTAAAATAAAAAAAGTTTAATTTTTAATTTTTTTAACATTAAATTATATTTATTTATACTTTTAACTTTAAAAATATTTAATTTAACATTATTTACTATGGTGTTTTATTTTAAGTCCCTAGCTCCATCATTTTCTATGGGAGGGTGCAGCAGTTCCAGAGGTTGGCCATGCATGGTGCTGGACTCTCTAGCTCTAAGCTAAAGTACATTTACAACTGTTTTAGGTCCTTTCTGGTTGTAGTAACTTTAGAAGTGCAGTTTGTGAATAGAAATTGGCTTACTCTTTGAGTACAAATAGGCTTACTCTTTTGTGACGACCTCACCTCAACGACCTTAACGACGCCAACATCACAAACCTCCTCGAAAGCATGAACATTATTGGCCTCACCCAACTAGTCACCAACTCCACACACAAAGCAGGACCCATGCTCAACCCTATTTTCACAGCCAGCGTCAGAGATAAGAACAGCCATGTCACCGAGCTCACCTGGACAGACCACTTCATCATCCATTTCACCATCAGAGCATCCCCCAGCACTGCCACCAAGCCACATAGCACCTCACATCGCAGCTGGAACAAAGTATCTCAGAGCCAATGGACTGACGCCCTCAACACCTCCCACCCCAACACCATAAATCCCTCAAACAGGCGGTCAAGAACTACTCTGCCTGAATCACAGATTGGCCCGACAGAGTTGCCCCCATCAAACCCACAAAACATGGCAGCTGGTACACCTCGGATCGGAGAAACACAAAACGCAACTGCAAGCCGCTAGGAAGGAAACGGTGTACCAGCAAGGAGCCCAAAGACTGTACCACTTTCAAGACATTCCTCAACCACTACCACCAACTCCTAAAAGAGACAAAAAGGAATGCTCTAGCTGACGCATCGAAGCCAGCTCCAACCACAGCAAAGAACTCTTCAGCATCATCAGGGAGTTCTCCAACCTCTCATTCACTGAAAACATCCTCACCCCCTCCCACGAACTCTGCAACACCGTGGCGGATTTCTTCCATGACAAGATCTCCACCATCTACAAACACTTCAGATCCCAACTCGCCACCTCCGGCATCCTCAGCCTCCTCGCTCCTAAATACGTAAAAGCCGACCATCGGTTCACCGCTTGGGACCAACTCACTACTCAGCGCACCACAGCCATAAGGCACTCCGTCCACTCAGGAGCACTTATGGACCCCTCCTCCACCACATATTTAACCTTGGAAGCATGAACATCAGCAACAAACTCACCACCATCTTCAACACATCCATCACCTCGGCCACCTTCCCATAGGATGGAAATATGCAGAAGTCAAACCACTCCTCAAGAAACCATCCGCCCACCCTAACGAGCTAAAAAACTACAGGCATATCTCCCTGCTCTCTTTTCCCGCCAAAGTCCTTGAAAAGGTCATTAACCGCCAACTCACGGAATATCTGAAGAACAACGATCTTCTGGACTCATCCCAATCCGGATTCCGTACTAATCACAGCACTGAAACCGTCCTGATCACTGCCACCAATTACATCAGAACCCTCCTAGACCGGGGAGAAATGGCTGCGCTGATGCTCGTCGACCTCTCTGCAGTATTCAACACCTTGTCCCACCACACCATTATCAAGGGGCTCCTTGTGATCGGAATCCAAGGTGATGCCCTCAAATGGATCGCATGCTTCCTCACCGGCAGAACCCAGGGAATCTGCCTATGACCTTTCACCTCAGAACCCTAGAACATCATCTGCAGCGTCCATCAAGGTTTGTCCCTCAGCCCTACATTGTTCAGTGCGTACAGGACCCCCCCCATCCAGCATTGTCAGAACCGATGGCCTGAACATCATAATCTATGAAGATGACACCCAGCTCATCCTCTCTCTATCTGAAGACTCATCTACTACAATAGCCAACTTCAGCCTGTGCATGACCAGTGTTGTCGCCTGGATGCAAGACAACTGCCTCAAACTCAACACTGACAAAATGGAAGTACTGATCTTCGGGAACAGCCCCTCCGGTGGAACAACTCTTGGTGGCCTGCTGAACTAAGACCCTCACCCACTCCTACAGACCTCACCAGGAACCTCAGCATCATCCTGGACAGCAAGCTCACCATCAAAAGCCAGAACAACTCAGTCTCCGCCACCTGCTTCCTCACTCTTCACATGCTGTGAAAGATCTTCAAAAGGCTCCTCGTCAGCACCAGACGTAGTGTCACTCGAGCTCTCATCACTAGCCGACTGGACTACGGCAACGCCCTCTATGTAGGAATTACCACACACCTCTTGAAGAGACTGCAGACCATACAGAACTCAGCGGCCAGACTCATCCTCGACCTCCCGAAAGGGACCCACATCACCCCAAACCTCATGAAACTCCACTGGTGCCCTGTTCACAAGAGATGTCAATACAAGATGCTGACCCACACCTACAAAGTCATGCAGAATCAAGAACCAGCGTACATCAACCACCACCTGAGCTTCCACCAACCCTCCACACGCCTCCACTCAGCCTCCCTCTCCCTTGGTAACACCCCACACATCCGCCAAAGCAACAATGGAGGACACTCCTTCTCCTGCCTCACCGTAAAGTCCTGCAACAGCCTCCACCTCCGAACCTCACCCTCTCTTCAGGAATTCAGGACGAGACCTGGATGTTCAACTGACTCCACCCTCAGCAGCAAGGCCTTCTGCGCCTGGATACCCTCATGGGTGACTAGCAGCGCGTGTTATAAACCCTATTGATTGATTGTGAGATGATGAACTTGCCTCCCTAAACCCCTCCATAGCCTTGCCTTAATCTCTCCTTATGCTCCCTTAATCCTTCCCCTCTAGTAGTAAGTATTCCCCATTTTTCAGCCAATCCTCAGACTATGCCCCTCCCAAATTTACGACTAAAACGTATACTTACATGTGGAACCTTCGACCGTAGATTTGTGAATAGTATTTTGTAGTATGTTAATAGTAGTATTGCAGTACTGCTAAACCTATTACAAAATACAGTTTGTGAATAACCCCCAATCTGTCTGATACAATATTCATACTTGATTTAAATTGTATAGAGATAAAATGAAGCTATTAAGTTCAGTATTTTGAGAGTTAGTGCCAAAATTTCGCTGGGCGCTGGTGCTTTTGTGACTATCCCCATGGCATTTGCTACAAAGGATATATCACAGGATTGTATTACGTCAAATCTTCATCTGGCCAGTAACTGGTACTCCTCTCTCACCTGATCTTATGGTTTTAAAGAGCCTATTTAGGGGTTGAAGGGAACCTCAGAACTATTTAATCTGATTTGGTTTGCTTGCCTCCACATTTTATAAAATATTTTACAAAGAAGAATATTGAAATACAATGTCAAGAACTAGTTGCCTGAAACACTAGACCAAGTCCACTTAGTAATAGGAACTACAATGCAAATTTCTGCATTGGCTGTAATGTTTAATGGTGATTCTAGAGGGTTAACTCAAGCTCCATTTAAATGCTTTGGACAAAGTGAGGCCATATACATCATGCAAGAAACTATTTAGCTAAATGAATTATAAATCTGCTTTTGCCCTTTGAATTGATGACTGAAACATGAAAATGCCAAGGCTATCATTAAGAAATTACACTTCGAATGAAAAGACAAAAAGACCCTTTTATTTTATATATGAGGCAACTATTTATCATTATAAGCATGACTTAAAACTATTACATAATGTGATTATATATTTTGTTGAATATTATTTGATTTACTTTGTGTATGTCAGCTTAGTTAAATGTTTACATGCCCCCAACCTATTGTGTTACAACTCGATAATCATTATATGAATTGTGCCTAGATTTTATGCCATTTCTTCAACCTTTCTATGTAATTTCTGTAGCTATTCATTTATATGTCAAATATCAGATATATTTGTGTTACTAAGAATGCATACAATTTTAATGATGTATTAGATTTAGTAATTAAAAAAGACATTTTGCAATACCTTGCCCTTTTTTTTAAAGATGTTCATTTTACCTATTTGTGCTTTTTACTCATAGTTAGGGCACCCGGTTTTAAGGCATTTATATTTTGGACATTTCTGTCTGTATTTATCCATATTAAAATTTTGATAATTTCTGTATCTGTATTTTTCCATGTTTATTTTGGGTCTTGTGAAAAAATGAAGCTGAAACTAGTGTTTCCACATTTATCTAACTGATAAATGTACACTCTTACTTTAATTCTTGACAGGTTTCAATGATTTAAAAACCGACAGATGATAAATCACAGCACTTTCATGAAAGCATGCACATTTTATTATCAACCTTATGCATAGCTACTGCTTTTTAAGCCTCATTACCAAAATGTCTTTCTTTTTAAACCCCTACACCTGTCAATCCACACAGCTATTTGGCCAGCAGTCATGAGTGAAAGCATTGAGAATCACTCAAAAAACAATCTAATTTACGTTTTTATCCACATTTAAAAATAAATACAAACAGGAAACCAACTGGTTTTCTGTCTGTATTTATCTGTAAAAATCAATAAAAACAGAAAACATGGAGCCTTACTCATAGTTAATTAGTACAGCAGGAGAATAGATAAAATCATGAATAAAATGTTGGTTACACAAATTCCAGCATTCAACAGTTGAATTACCAATAGTAGTCAAGATCTGAAAGTCCGTCAATAGGGTCACCGGTACTGTTGATCTACTCTTGTAATTAAATAACTGATCGATGACAAAGTTACTCACTGATTTCTGCTGGTACCTGGGAGCAGAGCCATGAGACCTCATGTAGGAAATTGGGCACTGGTCAAGTGTGGTGAAACCCTACTCAAGCAGCAACCACAATCTCTGTCAAGGTGAAACACAAGCAACCCCCAAATTAACCTGTGCTTGATCCTCTGATAGCTGGACACACAAGCAGTCAGGCTTAACTTAGAGACAATATGGAAAGAATTTATGCAGTACTTCAAACAGTAATAAAGTGAAAACACAACAGAAGAAAAATCCCACACCACTCTAGCAAAATAGAATAAAATTTAATAAAGCAATTTGAGATCAAAACGATAAAATTTCAATCAGTAGAACCATGGATTTTCTATTTTAAAGATTTAATTGAAGATAGTGCCTCGAAGCACAAAGTGCCAACTGTGGTTATCTAGTCATGCCAGACCGGGACAAAGTTACAAGTTCAGTCCGACCGCGATGGAGCATGGGCCGTGTACAGGCAACAAAGATAGGCTCGCTGAACAAAGTATCTTAAATCTTGGTTTGCAGAGCGTTGCGAAATCCCCTGTTAAGGATATGTCACCTAGTGGCAGTTCAGAGGAGATGCAGGGCTACGATGCTGAACCCTGCTATGGGTCAAATGACTGTTAAATGCTGAAAATTGTGTGACCCACATTTTATTCATGGTTTTGTCTATTCTCCTGTTGTATTGATTACCCATGAAAAAAAAACCTTTATGTTTAGATACGCCAGTGCTGAAGTACCTTCTTTCTCATTCCAACATTATAGATATATTTTCTTAATGCAATTACTACTGATCAGGTCAACTTGTACTTTTGTGAGTCATTTATGAAATGATCCCCTTGGTGGCTCTGTGTTACTGTATTCATATTTACCCAAGCTCGCAACTGGGTTGCCTTTGTTTATTGCTGCACTAGTATTGAACCAGCAATAATAAAAGCAATGAACAGCACACTTTATAAACTTTATGATGGCTGCCCGCTTTCTGTCATTGCTTCATCTCGTATTGGCATTTGCTGTAGCTGACTAGCAGGTACTGCTGAATATTTATAATATGCGCATGAGATTTCAAGGTATGGCTCTTGACTGGAAGAGTTATATATTATTTTAAGTGTTCATACATTTTGAAGAGGGAGAAAACTGTACACAAGCATGTATTCCCAGGTTGTGCAAATTATCCAGTGTGTCACATGTTGTAAGTTCTGTATTCTGGAAGATTGGATGTAGCCGGGTTTTCCTCAGAATTATCAGATTTGTTAAAGGTGATCATGTATCCTTCTGAATGTCATCTGCTGACCTCCAAGTTAGCCTGTACTGGGGCAACTCGCGCTTGATAGAGTTAGTCCCATTTCTGTTGCAGGGGATTTATTGTTAATGTTAAGTCCTGTAGCCTCTGCCTGCGGTTTCCTCCCATGAAGGACATTGACATGACTTGCTTTGCCCATCTCTGGTGGACCTTCCCACGGAATTGTGTACTTCAGCTTATTTTAGTTTTGCTGTGTGCCCCTTCCCACACTGGCCAAATAAATCCTTTTGAATTCCTCGTTTTGCAAGTAATTTCTGTTACTAATGAGGTGCAAGCTTCTTTGCTTTCATTGAAGATGACCGAATTGAGAGTAGATGATTGGTAGCTGTGAACTGTGTACTTTCTCCCAGAGAGGAACCTTTGGGTCTATTAAATAGTTGGCTGTGGTAGAATGTTTATCCCATCTAGTCATGGGGTTATTGCATATTTAGCACCTCTTTGGGCAGGCCTTCCTCTCCAGTTCCCTTATCTCTGACCTTGACTTCCTGTTGTAGGGGAACAGGGTAATTGATATTGGCCACTAGAGGAGGTGGCCCCCTTACAATGTTTTTTGTCCGAATTGTAGTTGATTGTTGTTTGTTGGATTATCAGTAATAGGTTGGGTATGCGTTGTAATACTACATTTACATTTCTTGCGATTTATATTGCTCTGGGTTTTATCCCTAGGCACTACGTTATTGATTACTACCCTTAGCCTCATTTTTCTTGTTTTTCTCATCTTAAATGACGTTAAGTAGTTTGTGTGTCTGTGCATCCACCTCTTATGGGGTTAAAGTTACTGCCTCAGAAACCTGTTTTGGAGGCTTAGTCCCCACACACCTGCCATGAAGATTGCTAGAATTAAAAGAGTGCCCTTTTATAAGCTATGCACATTAGCTTGTACTGACAGGGATTTTGCTGTAACTGCACTTAAAGCTGCAACTTCAGTGGAACTTCAGTGGACCACAACTGAAACACTAGTGGAAGCCAGGGACCCCCACGTAAGCAATATCCATTATTTGAACCTCAAAACAATACACAAAAATACAGACACAAGTGAATAGCAAAAACGCGAATTATGAAATATTTTATTTAATTCTCAAATACATATGCAAAAATCTAAATGTTAATTTTAATAGAATGTTTGGAGCATTTCAAAATGTAGTTCTGTTTCTAAAAGACAAAGTGATATGCTGGACTTCAGCATAACATTTTGTATTTTTTGCTCCAAATGCATGCTCTCTTTTTTTCAGTGTTTTCCAGTGCTTCAGTTGTGGCCACTAATCGTCCATACTAGATCCTTTTGCTGTACTTGCTCTGCTCCCACTGTTAAAGATACAACTAGCCGCGGTCCGTGCAGGTAACAGGGTGGGGCGGAGGGGACGGGTGAGGGGGATTTCAAGGGACGATGCAGAGGGAAAATTAAATAAATAATTCATTTTTCCTCAGCATCGTCCCTCAAATGCCCTTTCCACCAGTGTCTCATTGTGTGACCCTGCCATGTTTTGCATAGAGGTCTCAGACACCATGGTGCTGGAAATGTACCTAACAACAAAGTCCAAGGGTCTAGACAAAGTCACCTAAAGTTATGATGACAAATGTGCCTAAAGTACACCAAGAAACTAAACCTACACAGGAAGTCCTAACTAAAAGAACGAAATCCCACCACTCACCGAAGTGACATGCTTCATCATCTGGGATCTCCTCTCGGCTGTAAATCCTAGTACAGCCGAGGGCTACAACCCCCTCACTGTGAGGGAGGAGCACAGGGATGTTTTATAGGTGTTTTCCTATCTAAGGGTTACTAAAAACCATGATGATGAGCTGTTGATGTTAGATGTAAGTGATGAGCGCAGTGCAAACAAAAGTGCAAGTGTGAAATATAAAACTAACTATCAAGAGACATTAGTAATTTAATAATTGTGTCTTGATGCCAGGATTAAAAACAGTGCATAATGCAGTTTTAACAAAATAAGTGCAATTGTGGTCTACATGTTTCGGCTCTCACGACCTCACAAGTGTCTAGCCTTCTTCAGGACCATGATAGTGAATAAGGACAGCCTTGAATAGTCCGGGGTACCGACGGAGAGAGCGGTGCCTCACGTCCTGAGCTGTTGCCAGGTGAGGTGATGTAGCATGTCACTTCGGTGAGTGATGGGATTTCGTCCTTTTAGTTAGGACTTCCTGTGTAGGTTTAGTTTCTTGGTGTACTTTAGGCACATTTGTCATCATAACTTTAGGTGACTTTGTCTAGACCTATGGACTTTGTTGTTATGTACATGTTGATTGGGGATTTAGTCCAAGTAGGTCTTTAAACTTTCTCCCTCGGGCCCTCTCATCCTGGTTTGTTTTGCTGGAAATGTACCCCCACTTTTTAAGGGTATATTTCCGGGACCACATGATTTGGGAGTAGTGTGTGCTTAGTAGTGTGGCTGGAAGAAGGCTGGTGTAACAGGGGTAGTGGGCTAGAGGAGCCAAGGACAAGAGGGGTAACATCTGTGCAAGGAAAAAGCTCTCAGGATGGGAGCTGCTGCCAGTAAATAATATTGACCGATGCTGATGCAAATACTAGATTTTGTGGACCCCTTGCTAGTGTCCTATGTTATTAAAGACTTAGGGCCACATGCATGAAGCTATTTTGCATTCACAAACAGGTCGATTTGCAGAATCGGCCTGTTTGCGTATGCAAAAAAGGCTTTTCCAATGTACCAACCTCTATATTGTGATTTGGTAACAATGTCGGTCAGTGCTACCTACGAATATTTATTACACAGTACATTCAGATCTCAGTTGAATTACAGAAAACTGTTGGTTGAAATTAGAACAATGAATGCACAAACTCCGGGATAAAGAGGAAAAGGTGTCACAATGCCTTTTCAATTTCTGCCTCACTGACGAGCTTATTCATGCAGAAGCACCACGTACCAATGCTTTTCAAATCACCATTTCCAATTATTAAGGTGGCCGGGGCGAACTTTGTTTCCTCTTTCCTCTATTCTCTTTTTCCCCTTCTTCCCTTTTTAGGTCGAGCATCAGTGCGCATGCGCCGTATGCAAGACCTGTGGTAAACACTATACTGACTGTAATCCTGCCTCCAGCTTACCATAGGATGGTTTCAGTGTCGCTCTTCTTTGCAGCCTTCTAATTGGTTGCCATCCCGATACCTCACTTCCGCTTTGTTGCTCGGGAGCACCGCTCAAGTACAGATTGGTTTCTTTTCATTAGTGATCGTCCGCTTTTATCAGGTACTATTTGTTAGTGTTGGCCATTTTTCTTCTGTTTGGTTGTTAGGTACGCCTCCTCTGCTTTTCCCCTTGCTCAGTGTGGTTCATTTTGTGCTCACGCACATGCCGAGAGACATCTGAGCTAAGCAATATCGCCAGAGTGCATTACTGGGGTGCCGGCCTCGGAAATGCTGTGCACATCTCCCAGGCGCCGCCTGCTCCATGCCCAGCCGCCCTGTGCGTGTCACAGACCCGCAGGCCTCCTCCTAAAGGTTTCGGTCACTGCTGTTCACCCTCTCAGCCCGGCCGCCATCTTCCGTCCTCCTCCTGAAGTCCCGATCACTGCTGTTCACCCTCAGCCCGGCCGCCATCTTCCAGCGCTGTCCTCGCTGCGGCACCAGCAGCAAACAGCTCCAGGATTCCTTTTAGCGCTCCCCTAACTGTAATGTTTTTTTTTAGTGTGTCTTTTAGCTGCACAGAGGACATTACAGGGGTGCCGGCCTCGGAAATGTTGTGCACAGCTCCCAGCGCCTGCTCAATGTCTGGCCGTCCTTTGCGTGTCACAGACCCGCAGGCCTCCTCCTGAAGGTCCCGGTCCCTAATCTCCACCCTCTGCCCGGCCGCCACCTTCCAGCGCTGTCCACACTGCTGTACCAGCGGCAAACCGCCCCAGGATTCCTTTTAGTGCTTCCCTAACCACAATGTTTTTTTAATGTGTCTTTTAGATGGTATTCTTTGGACTTGCAGTAGTGTTGCCCCTCCACCCTTCCATCCTGCGCGCACACCCCGTCATCCATAATTGATGCCTGCTTTGGACAGATTCGTTGGCCCAGGGACTAGAGCATCTACGTAATTTATTAAGTAGACCGGCAGTAGTATGGTGCGGCAGGCATTTCTCTCTAGTTGTTTCTGCTTGGCACTGGAATTGGTTACAGGGAGGACACAGGGGCTGTTAATCTCTCCCGCACCTCCAGAACCACTTCCAAGTCTGTTCGCTGCTTAAGTCCTTCAGCACACACCCTGAGCTTCTGCAGCTGCCCCAGGGCCGGACTGGCCATAGCGGGCACCGGGCGTTTCCCCGGTAGGCCGCTAGGGTGGGGGCTGGTTTTGGGCCCCTGGGGGGCCATTTTTGTTACCGGGGGTCGGCAATATCGGCCCCCTGTAACAAAATCGGCCGAAACCGGCCCTCGCAAACTGCTCGGCTGCACTCCCCCTCACCCCAGGGGGGGCCGGCTGAGCAGTTTGCCAGGGCCGGTTTCTGTTCCCAGTCCGGCCCTGAGCTGCCCCCCAATGCTTGGCATCTGGAGCTGGGACACCCTGCGAGCAGCAGGGTAAAAGCAGCTAATATGCGCTTCTCTTCTGCCGCCTCGATTTCTGTCCCAAGAAAAAAAAATGTCTTTGTTTTATCTAACTACAGGAGAGGCTTCATTTTGCATACGTAATGCCACTTGAGAGGTAAAAACATACCGCTCTTGCGCTTTCATTACCCATGCAAGAGTCGTCGCAAGATTCACTGCACTGTAAAGTTTACGAAATGTAATACATGTTGCATGGGGAGTTCAATGCGCTATGGAAGGTAGATGGCGGTGTAGGAGTGGAATATTGAATAACAGCCCTAATTGTGCTTGTGGAAAGAGGGTGGAAAAAGGTTTTGTGGGAGAGACCCTAGCTGGAGACATCCCTCTTCCTACCTCAGTCTTCAATCCCTTTGGAGAATATGACCCCCTCCCCAGCTCTACCAATGCTACCCGCATATTCCCAGTGCATGTCACCGGCCACCACAGTAACCCCCCTACCCCCCCTTCATACAAATGTTTTTACTAACCTTTCTACAGTAGCGCTCTGGATGTAAGGCTCATCCACTCCCTTATGGTTCCCAGACTTAGGAATGCGTGTGTGTAAGTGGCCTCTTGCCCTGTGATTACAGAAATGTCCGCAGGAGAAGAAAGTTAAGGCATATGACACTTTCACTGAGTGGGTAGCTACCTGCTTCCACTTTTAGTCACAGTAACCACAACTGTCTAATGTTAACCTCGCTGCTCTGAGATCTTGGCCAAAAGTCTGTAAGGCTGTATTTACATCTGTAAAAAGGTGACAAGTATTAATAACAAATAAGTGCACAACATTGCTACTGGGTTTGGAGCTAACAGGATTTACTGGCAGAACGTATTACAGAATAATTTTGCACAGGGCAAAGCTGGAGCAAATGTATTTGCCGCATAATGCATAAACAGGGAAAATAGTGATAAATCTATGCAAACCTATCAGAAGTTTAACTTTTGGCATATAAATAGCAAACAGATCTCTGCAGCAAATGCACAACCCACCGATCTACCTTAACTACACGTCTATAATTCTGAAATCTCTGGGAATGAGGCCTTGTGTCTTCACATTGCACACGAAGTGTGTTCCTACTAAATTATCCTCAAAGAAAAAAGCCACTGTGAAAGAGAAGCAAATATGCATTTCCTGCAAGCTCTGCATGGACCTTCCACGATTATGCAGACTGAGGGGAAACAGCCAGCACACGTTATCATCGGATACTTTACCAGGGTCATCGGGGGGATAACTCTGGTAAAAGACCATGTCGTGATGCCTTTACTACTGTCTAGAATGTTACCTCATAAAATGGCAACTGAGTGCACATTTTCTCGTTTATTGTAAACTCGACCAGCCTTTAACTCCTTTGGGTCTTCCACCTGTAAATTATTCACACCCCCCACCCCTAATTTATATCCAAATGTATCTGAGGTGTTAACTGGGTTAGTTCTTTCAGGTCGTGAGATGTTAACTGGGTTGGTTTGCTTAGCTCATCAGAACCGGGTTTGTATTGTTTTAGTGTTTTGGCAATGTCTCATGCTCCACCCCTTTTCAAGATGAACTCCATTTAATCTTTTCAGTCTATACTCCATAGTCAAACATACCTAATTGGGCAGTGATGTAACCAAATCTTATTTAGGGTTAACCAGTGCTTTAAATGGGAAAAAATAAGTGCAGGTACTCATTAAAATGAGCTAGAGGTGTAGTGAGGGGGCGGGGCTGGGGGCGGGGCTAAGGGCAAGACATGATGATACTTAGCAACTTCTATATTAGTTGCAGCACATACCAAAACACATGAGAAATGTGTTTATATAAACAAAGCAGGTTAACTCATTACACAAAATGAAAGAGAAATGCAATAATATGTTAACATTTCCATTTTTTGCAATAGTTGCACCTTCTTAATGTCATACTGTTAATTGCTGTTTGGCACAATACTATATATTTTTGAGCACGCGAGTAGGAAGAAACTGAAAATACCCCCACATCGCACCAAAGCTCTTATGGCACCAAGCACATGAAGCAACTCATCATGACCCTCCCCAGAAGATATCTCTTGTCTCTTCCTTCAATCTATCCATTCATCCTTTCATCCTCCCATTTACCTGCTGATGTCCACCATTTAACCTTTACATTCTATCGTCTATTCAGTCTTTCATCAATCATTCAGTTTTTCACCATTCCGTCTATCCACCCTTCATATCCAAACCTATCCATCCATCCATCTCCAAACCTATCCATTCATCCTTTCACTCATCCATCTCTTTATCCACCCTTTCCCTCATCCATAAATCCTTTTGCTAATCCATCCATCAACCCTTTCACTCCTTTATTCCATCCACCCTTTCACTCAATCCCTCCTTTCACTCATCCATCCTCCCTACCTTTCATTCATCCATCCAATCTTTCACTTATCCACCCATCATCTGCCCTTTTATCCAATCATCCACCCTCTTTCACCCATGCATGCTTTCACTCATCCATCCATCTATTCAACCATCCATCCACCCTTGGTCACTCATCCATCCACTCACTCAACCACTCACCCACCCACCCACCAACCCTCCCTTTTACGTTATTTATGAATCTTTGTCGCCGAGCAGACATGTCCAAACAAAGTGCCACACATTTTCTTTAAAATACCTCCTAAGAGTGTTTTGATTCTCTCTCTCTTTCTTTCATTTTTTTCTTACAAAAACAGGCATAGCAGACACACAAAAGACTCAGGTATGATAATAGCCATCTTTTCTCTTCACCTACCATGGCTTTTTTAATTGCCACCAAGGCCGGACTGGCCGTAGCCTGATTGCCACTGGCAGGGAACTGACATGATTCCTGTGCTTGCAGGAACGCACAGGATAGTGTGAATGTGATTGACAGCACAGGGCCTGAATGGATCCCTGCTCTGTCAAGCACAGCGTGATGGTGAGCACTCGGACATTATTCAAATGAGCCCTGCTGAATAGCACAGCTGGGGCTCAGATCGGGGCTACAGAAGCGGCGCCTTAGCTGCCAGAGACACGTTTCACTCCTGCTCACCAGCACAGCCAATGAGCCTACCTTTTCATGAGTACCGGTACTCTCCTCGGCAGTAGAGAAGTGCCGGTACTCAAAGTGATAAATCTAAGAAGTGCCGGTACTCAGTACCGGTGAGTACCGGCCCATTTAAAGCACTGGGGTTAACAGAATCCTTAAGTCATAGAAAATACAAAAGAACGTCATCCAGAGCTGCTTTTAAGTCAGGCTAGAAACAGCTTTAGCAGTTTTGATAGCCTGTTTTCAAGAAGATCCGTAATAAAAATACTTAATACATGCTTTTGGACAGTACTCTTCGTCCTTGCGCTATTTCAGTGCCATTTACAATTCATGTCCACCTACCATAGAATGCAGAATGGAGCAAAGAGTCAGCTAAGCTTTACTGGCTGCCTCACACTGCCAGCGATGACATATATCATCACCACATGTCCAAAGGTGGCCATTTATTTCTCTTTTCAAACATATGCCAGCCACCTTTTGACAACAGGTTTTGACCTTATAGACTTTTAAGCTTTGATTTGTATTGCATAAGCTGGCAAAAAACAAAATAAAAACTATGGCACAGTATCCAAGGACAAACTTTGTTAGTTCTTGTTTTCTTTGCATTCTTGGATCTGTATCCATTAAAGAGTCAGCACAACCAGTCACAGAAACAAAATAATAAGTCTGGACTGGAGGAGACAGTCACGCCTGAATCAGAGAAACATGGGAGCCACCTTATTGGAGAAAAGTATCCAGCACTGAAGAACATTCTTAAGTTATGTCCACTTGGCTTGTGTTTCCTGTTTTTAGGAGTGAGTGCTTTATTTAGTCAATTTTCTTCCTCCCATTCTTGTTCTCTTGTTCATTCCATTTTAAATTCAATGACATGGGGACATTAAGTCAAACAACAAAGTGGGGTAGATGGGCTACTAATGTGTTAAAAAAAATACCGATTGGTTTATTTACATTTGACTGTGAAAGGGGTGCTTATAGTGACTCTGTATGGATAATAACTTTGGGCCCCATTAGGATGGCGGGCGGACTTCAGTCCGCCCGCCATCCTCGCGGTGCTGGGACCGGCCGCCAGACGTGCGGCGGTTCCGCACCGCTGATTAGGATGCGACCGCCACCCTGGCGGTCGCATTCCGCATATTTGGCATTGCGGCGGGTGCTGCTTACAGCAGCACAAACCGCAATGCCAAATTGACATGTTGTGCATTCCCATGCACAACGTGGCAGGCACCGCGCGGTGCCTGCCACCCTGTGCATGGGAATGCAGGGGGGTACCATGGGTACCCCCCAAGTGCACCCCCTACCTCCCCACCCCCCTGGGGGCCCGCAACGGGCCCCCAAAGCACATCCCCGCCAGCCTTTCCATGGTGGCATCGCCGCCATGGAAAGGCCAGTTACCGCACCCATCCTAATATGGATGGCGGTGCCTGGTAGGCACCGCCACCATATTAGTGGCCAAGTCCGCCCGGCCGACAATCGTAACGATTGCCGACCGGCGGAAAGGCGGCAGACGCACTTTGCGTCCGCCGCGATACCCCCGCCATAATAATATGGCGGGGGTAAATCTAGTTGGGATGGCGGGCGGATCACCACCGCCGAGCCGGCGGTGGCGATCCGCCCGCCATCCTAATGACCCCCTTAGTTACGTTTCCGTCCTTAGTAAATGTCTTAGTCATCTGATGACTTTTAAGTCAACAGCAATTTCCATGGCAGCACTTGTAGGCCCACTATTATAGCAAATACAAAACCACAAATCCCATCATGCAAAGTTCAATTGGCTTCAAAGTCAAAATTGCTGCAGGTTCCGCTTCTGGCACTGTACCAGCTAATAGACATTGGGAGACCAAATCCATAGAGCTATGTGGTCATTCTTTCTGGTACATAAAAATGAACAGTTAAACAGCAGCTAATAAGTACTGTTTTATATTTTTTATTAACAGCGCACTAAACAACACTTATTGTTTGCCTGGAATCTGGTTATGTGCTAGAGGGTTCGTAGGAGAGTGGGATCTGCTTCTTATAGTTACCCCCACTTTTTGCTGATGTTTCACTGTTTTCGACTTAGTCTGACTGGGATCCTGCTATTCAGGACCCCAGTCTAGCTGCTTTCTCCTCTAAATTGATTGCATGTACATTAGGTGCACTCCAGATTGGATTCTGGGGTACCCTTATAAGTCCCTAGTATATGGTATACTATGTACCCAGGGCATAGGTACCCCAGAGGCCTCCCAGGGGCTGCAGCATGTATTATGCCACCCCTGAGAGACCATTCAAAATGACACCACAGGTCTGCTACTGCAGCCTGTGTAAGGTTGTGCATGCACCCCTTACTTAGATATAGGTTCACTATATCTATCCTAATCACTGCACATATAAACCTATCAGCCACCCCTATGGCAGGCCTTATCGATCCTGAATGCAGGGTGCTGGGTTCTATGTGAGAGGGTGCCCATGCATGAGCAGAGCCCCTCTGCAGCCTTCGGATCCTATTCTCCGGGGTTATTTGTGATGCAGCCAACCATATATACTTAAGTGCATTATAACCTCGCGGTAAATGCTAACTTTAATATGGCTGCATGGAAACATGTCGTGTTTGGTGTCAAACACCTTGGAATCATACCTCCACACCAGTAACTGGTGTGGGAGATATGATTCCACCCTCCTAGAGGGAGAAATATGACAACACCGGTACACCCGGTACCAGCTTCACAGAACCCTGGCATCACAAAATGGATGCTGCCAGCCACAGACACGAGTCTGCCCTCCTGCTGCTGGACGAAACTCCGGCAGGGGAAGGCTTGACAATAGGTTTCCTGTCACAGGGAGGTGTGACCACCTCCCAGACAGGCCTTAGAGTATTGGGGCTGGGTGGGTGCACTCTCAGAGTGCTTTGATGTCTGCACTGGGGGCACATTTGGTGTCCTCGTGCATAGTCCAGCTCAAACCGGTTGCAGGGGCTATCAGCCCCTGCTCTGGTGCGAAACTGGACAAAGGACATGGGTGTAGCCACCCCTCTGTCCTGACCCTCCCATAGGTGGGTCCCCAGAGTTTGTCCCACCCCTTCCTTGGGTATAAAGTAGGATCCCCTGGCTACAGGACTTTAGATATTACCTGGACTAAACTCTGCTACAGAAACCAAGTAACCTTCGACGATCTACGCTTTGCTGGACGACTGAAGAATCTCCCTTGGAGTAAAGGAGTTACTCCCCTGCTGAGCAGGCACCTAAACGCATCTGACCGGTTTGCATCTACGAAGCTCCCGAAGGACTCCGAAGATTTCTGCAATACAGGAGGTGGGTTCCCAAGGTCTCCGAGGTCGATCTGCGCTCTCAGCAATTCTGAGGCCCGTATCCCTCCTGGGCACCGTGTACATTTGCAGCAGCATATGCTTTTCGGCAATCCCTGAAGCTGTGCTTTGGGCTACTTGTAGTCCTGACCCCGAGCAGTAATTCCACTGAAGATTTCCAGCCTACACTCCACGAGTGTTCCGTGGGCTGGCATTTTGTGATTCCTCTCGAGGTCCCTTCGCGATCCCTGGTCCGTTGGCCTGTGGGTCCCTGAGAAGGCAACTTTAACTTTCAGTGGGCTTCCCTGGTTGCTCCAGACGTGCCCTGACTCTCCATTGCTTGGTGAGTCCCCAGGACCTTTCTGGTCCTCGCAGAAGCATCTTTCCTCTGCCCGCTTGGGTTGCAGTTGCCAAGGCTTGTTGGTGTTCAATCCGGACACTGACCCCCAGCACTCGACATCCTTTGTGGGACAGCTCGAATCCAGACTGTGGTCATCGCAGATGTCTCCTGGTCCCCGTGGCTGCAGAGTCAAGCTTCACCTCTTCGCACCTGAAGCACCCGACATCGGTGGGCATTTGATTGCTCCGCTCCTGGTCACGTGAAGTGACCCAGACTTTGTCCCCTCTGCTTTCAGGTTCTTCACATCTCCGATCCAGGCTTGGATCACACTGGACACTTTTCTTTTCCACGGCAGCAGTACTTTCCCGCATCACGCCATTGAAAACGACGAGGGTTTCCGACACCACTTGACCCCTATACACCCGGCTCCTCTGGGATAGGTAACACGGGTACCTCGGTACTCTCAAGGGTGCTGGCCTTAGAACCTTCTATGTTTAGCTGTGTTTGCTTGAAGTCCTCTCCTAAGTGTCCTTAATCTTTAAAACTCCAACCGCGTCTTTCCCATAGAGTTGTACGGAGCTCGCGTCTGTGTTCCCACACTGCACCCGTCCTCCGTGGGTCCCCTGTGTCACTACCTTGGGTGGTTCCTTGGGGTCCCAGCGATTCTACATGCTCTAGGCACTGTGTCTAGTCAAGTCGTGGTTCTTATACCACTTTCTTAGTATATGGTTCGGTCTCGCCCTGGAGCCCGCTGTGTATTGTGCTATTTACTGTCGTTCTAGTGATTTAATATTGTGTGTATTGTTCTCTAATCTCATAAAGAGGTTAGTAGAGAGTGTTTAGTAATCAATACATATATTTTATATACACCTGGTGTGGTTCTCCTTTCATTTGGTCATTCAGGAGGTTATATACTGGTAAAACAAGCTGCTTTACATTCCTTCAAGACTTAGCCTGAAGGCTGCTCTCCACAGCTACCACTAGGATAGCTTTCTATAAAGGTTGTCTTTAACCTAATCATCAATAAGGGTCGTTTGGACTGGTGCAAGGTGCCCACTTTAATTAGTGGACAGCATATACCAGGCCAACTTCTCACAGGGTTGAACTAGGGGAATATGCTGTATTTATTCAGGTAGGCCATAGTCATTCGTCTTTTAAGCATCTATGGGTAATTTGTTGACGTTTTTTCTATTAACAATTGTTTATTTTTGTGAGTATAAGTTCGAGCGATCCCCTTTAACTGCGTTCTTAGGCTATGTGCGACATGTGCCAGCCCCCTGCCGGAGGCTGGCGGCTCTGCTTTTGCTACTTGCCAAAAGACGGATAGCCATGTCTTGAGGCAGGAGGCACTACCCCCGACTGGTTAGGAGATGCAACATTCTGCCAAGGACAGCTGACTAATTATTGGGAGCTTATGCCCATGCATTCTCGGCCTACGGATATATGGGAACCATTGCAGAGTTATCTCACCACTCATCCACAGGCCCTTGTCGGCCCGCCCCATGACACTGACTGAATGCATTGTACCGGACTCCCCCAACCTGTGCACTAACCAAACGACCAGTAACTGGTGCACAGTGCCGCCTCTACTGAGAGGCTAGCATCTCCTCCCCGCTCCTCTTTCTTCCTCTCACCCTAACACTCTTGTTTCCTTTCCCCTTCTCTTCTCCTCTTTCCCCCCTCCTTTCAGGTCTTGCTTTGGGTCTGCAGGGCTCAAATAGTTGGCACATGTTATTGGAGTTCATAGCTGTATAAACGTGCTGAAAATGGACTAATAAGTTGTAATGGACTGCTGATTTCCTGTTCTGAGGAAACTCAATATACTATATTAATAATGCCCTGTAACTTCTTGTTATTATCTCAATAAAATCTTTTTAAAAAATTGTTTATTTTTGTCCATAGCCTGTGCAGAGGTTTTGCTAATTAGCCCAGACGCTGGCAATTTTTCTTGAGTGAATACATGCGCTCTGGAGGCTTTATCGGTTTCATAAATTAAAAACACGAGAACTATTGCCTTAAAGTACCACTTACTGAAACCCGCCCACATAACGGGAGGAGGCAAAGCAGCTGTGCACCAAACATCTAACGCTGAGTGTTCTTTCTTTATTTTAAAACGCAACCTGTTGCCCAATTGTTTTGCTAATTACTTTAACTGTAAAGTTTTTGCTACAGTACTCTAGAGCTTGGACGAGTGATAGTGCACTTTAAAACAAAGAGTAATAACAAAATAAGAACTTGTTCCACCTTAGATTGGCTGGAGCATCAGACGCTTCTCCAGACCAATCACCCTTTCAATGACATTTGCTTCAGCCTGGGAGCCATGCGCTTGTGGAACTTGTTTACATACAACAAAACACTTGATGCTGCAGAAGGGGGGCAGTCCAAGCTTACAACATCTTGTCACACTCATAAGTTATATTCTGCAATACACCCAGGGAGAGGCTAGCTTTTATGTCCTAGCTTCCTGTACCTCCTTGCGCTCTGCAGTGGTCCACCTCTCACCTCCCCTCTGGGTGCCCCTCCCACTTGTCCCTCTCTCGTACCCTCTCTCACACCTCTCTTTCGCTCTCTCACACATGCTTGAGCTATTGGCATTGTAAATGACAATGCCTTTTATTTATGTTTTGGTTTTTGAAACATAAATAAAACGCATTGTCATTTACAATGCCAATAGATTAAACTCGCGTAAATGCGAGACCTATTGCATTGCAAATGCTTGTTTAATTGGTGCCTCCCCACAAATTGCCACTACTCTAGTCCTTTCACTCCTCTTTGGCCCTGATTACAGGTGTTCTGGAAGGGTAGGTTCTATTTGTTGCACCTGATAAAATTTGACTCCCATGGTTCCGAATTTATCGGGTGTGATAAATTGCACCTATCCCTAGATTTTGCGGAATAACATAAAGATTTTGGTGCTTACCACACCAAAAGCTGCATATCATGTCAAAACTGTACTTGTACTTTTTTCCCGTGTTAAAATTCGGCAGATTTGACCTGGCAAAATTTAACAGAGCCCTCACTTTATTGCTCCCAGAAATTAGTGAGGTGCGATCAAGTCCGCACCACTCAGAATTCCTATCCCAGTGCAAACAGGGGTTTGTGCAGGGACTCGGAACACTCCAGGCCACTCATAATCAGGTGTTAGAACAAGGTGCAGGTATATAGTTCATTTAGGCCATCCTCATGAGTTTTCTGTGCGATAATTATAGCACTCAATAAAAAACCAGCAATAATGCATATGGAATTTATTGTGTGCGATACATTCCGTAGACAGAATTTGGCCCCTACAATGAGACATAATAGGGGTTACCCCACGTATCGGAAGCTATTCAGTCTCTCTTAATGAGAGACTCACTGTTCATGGAAGGGAAGGCATTTTGGAATCTGTGACTAGTTAGACCATCAGCCATTAATTGATGTTTGGATGGTGCTTGTGCACTTTGTGAAAATTGAGTTGGCCAATTCTACGAGACACTTTTGGTGCAAGTAAAGGATTTAGTTGAATTAAACATATTGCACATATTAAAATCATAATCGATAAGAGGCCCTTGTGAAGTTGCCATTGGAAACATTTTAATACTGGCCAATGAGGAGCATTTTCTTGGCTCACATCTGGATGTACTCCAGCCTCTCCAGATGGAACTGGTAAAAAGTTGGCCACAGCATGCACAGTTGTGGCTTCTTACTTGTGGATCATTTCAGATTTTTGAAGATTGACTCTCTGATTGTGCAAATGACTCCTCTCCACACTTGCGGAGGAGTCACTCTACAACCACGTAGTAAACTCCTGTAAATATGTCCTGGTTTTCTTAGCTTAGCTGAGTCTTTGTGTCTTCCATGGATTCCATAACGTGGTACACATGGCGGACTTTCCTGTGACCAGTAGACCAGTCGATGTCTGCTACCCTTAAATGTCTGCAGCAGGTAAAGTGAGAATAAAGAACCAATAGGGGGCGAAACTCTCGTAGAGCGATATGTGTGGACCAGTGACTGATTGCAACAATTTCTTTAAAGAAGGCTCTAACAAGTGGCTGACAGGCGCCTCCAAGGAAGCGAGGAAAGATGTTATTCAATGATAGAACTGGCTCCCATCAAAGGGGATGGACCAGTAGAGACTGACTGTGTTTCTCATCATTGGAAAGGGCTTCCAACTAAGGGAATGGACCAGTAGCACTTGTATTTTCCATCAATGAGAAGGGCTTCCAACCAAGGGCATGGTCCAGAGAGTCTTACTCTGTTTTTCATCAATGGGAAGGGCTTCCAAAAAAGGGAATGGACCAGTAGACACTTGTGTTTCTCAACAATGGGCAGGGATTCCAACAAAGAGCATGGACCAGTAGACACTTGTATTTTTCATCAATGAGAAGGGCTTCCAACCAAGGGCATGTTCCAGAGAGTCTTACTCTGTTTTTCATCAATGGGAAGGGCTTTAAACTAAGGGTATGGGCCAGTAGAGACCTACTGTGTACATCCAGAGCTCTCAGTGGTAATTTACAGACCACAAATCCAACTAATATTGACAATATTGCTCAATAGTGCCAAGCAGGTGCAAGTTGAACAGAGCATGCATAGTCATTCGCAAAAGGGTTGCTGGTGTGCTTGTACGGTAGGGGCCATATGTATGTAAAAATCACACAGCGACTCAATCGATCATTAGATGACAACAGAGTGGGGGGCAACAGACCTTGTACCATCCATGAAGGGGATGTGCTTCTGTAGCCTTCATCAGAGCAAGTAGACAGGTATCAGGCACAATCTTATTTACAATGAAGTGTAGCCACAGCACGAGTTGAAGAACTATAGACACACAGAATTTGGATTTTGGAGTAATGGTAACAGACAGTGTGGAGAAGGGAGTGGTCACTGTAACACCAGCTGATCGGCAAGGAATGCTCAAGTACGGATACATTTCTAAGGTCAGCATGAGGAAACGTGATCACCAAGGTGATTCTTGACATATTTCTTCTCAAAGCTCTCTCCTTCTTCACAAACACTCACCCACACACATTTTAGTTGCCTTTAAAAATCGGTCTGATCCGTGTACCCATGTAATGCAAAGTTCAAAACATGCGTGTTGCAAGTCCCAAAATAAAGGCTGAGACACAATAAATTACTAGGAAATAATAATGTAATTTAAAACTGCCTTAAGTCATGATGGAATGCATTAGGTGGATTGATGGGCGGTGGGAGGCACCGACAGAGACAGGGTTCTATACAAGCTGGGCTGCCAGTTCGAGAGATCTGTTGGAAGAAGGGATAATGAGATACGAGTGAACTAAAATAATGCTTGAGTATAACTGTATTTGCATTGCTGATTGTAAGATGCCAAGAGTAAATGTTCAATAAAAATTTGTTTAAAAAAAGAGTCATGATGGAATGCATCTTTCTTGGATTTTCCTAAAGCAGGGAGGGCTGGTATCAACTGGGCAAAGTTATATAGAAGGCACACAGTCGGGGCCTTTAGGTTCCTAGGTGATGCCAGGACAAAACAAAGGGCCTTGCTATGTGGCTCCCGCCTGCAGGGGCGTTAATTCTGCATCCTGGAGGTAACACCACCAGCTCTCATTAACTCTTGTGGTGTGGAATTAATAGGGATTCTTGGTTCAAACCTGAGTAATGAGGAGTTACAGGAATTACAGAGGAAAATAACAATTTCAGGTTCCTTGCAGCTTCCCCCAAGGTCTCTGGAGAAAATATTAGAGGTCCGCAATAATGCTGTAGACCTCATAGTTCCCTGTGCTGCTGGCGGCATAGCCAGGGTGGTGTAGGCCCCATGTGAAAGGAAGGAAATGCCTCCTTGCTATCTTTTGATTTGTAAAATGCAACCACTGACTGCCACAGAGATATTACAAAAATGCCCCTGATCAGCCATGTTTGAGTCAGGCAGAAGAAAAAGTGTTTCACCTGACCTCTAAGTAAGCTTTATAAAGACAATTCGAGAAAACCTTTTAGTTTGGATCACATGAAAGGTAACCGGGCCATTGTTTATTTGTCGGCTCATTAAACTTGATGATATTAAGTTGGTTACTATGCACAAGCTTTTTAATTTCAATTGAGGTGCGTGAAGGAAAAAGAACTAAGCAAATTATGGAAAAGGAACTATTTGATCATATTAAATATCTCATCATAGTAAACACATTAACAAATAAACAGGGTTGCTATTGTAGTCCTTTTTTCATGCCTCAGTTCATTAGCACCCCACGCACACAAAAGTTGTATATACACATATACACACACACATTCACACACTCGCACACACACACACACAAACACAAACACACACACACACACACAATGATTGATGGTTGTACTGCTGCTGAACATGCCATAACTATTCTGAGTTTGTGTGTGTGTGTGTCTGCGCGTGTGATGAAGCATACACGTTGCTCTGCTTCTGAACAACTGGTTCTTTGTGTGTAAGGGAAGCTTTCACTGCTGCCTCAAACCCTTTGTCTGTTCTGTGTTTCTGAGGCAGCATGCACAGCTGCTGTCTGTGGGTTTTTACTTTTCTGTGTGTGAGGGAACATTGTACTGCTGTGGCTTGTTAGTGTTAGGGAATCTTGGACTGCCCCAACCCACTACACAAAAGCCACAACAATTATCCTTCGCTATGTCCTGGTAAAGATTCTTGTTAAGAACTTACAGTTTTAAGGTGACTGAGACAGATTTAGCCGCAGTGATGATGCAGGGCCAACTGAACCAGATTATTCAGTCGGCTTAGTATCATCGTAAATGCCCTAGCGGGCGGTACCTTGAAGACTAAGCTCAAAAGGTTTGAGGTGTCTGAAAATTCAGCAGAGAAAGAGGTACTGGGTCTACCCAATTCCTCACACATCTACAAGGTCTGTTGCGAGCTACATTGGCTGGAGCGTCCTCAAGAATTATCTGCAAAACGCCGACTTTGATACATAAATCCCTCTAGGGAATTACCCGATTATGTGAAGTAAAAGTCCAGCATCTGCTACCTTAAAAGAGATATATAGTTCGCTGAGAGGTTCCTCCAAAGAGCTGCAGGAAACCATTTTTAAAGGGGGCGTTTCTATGTTTCTGGTCCTGTATGCGTAACTCTCTTACAGATGGTCTTAGACATATCACCAAGCTTTTACCATTTAGTACAGCATTAAAGACCTTCTTGTATAATGACCTACACAGCTTATTAAGAGGTCCTCCGTGTCCTCATGCCCTTGAGCTTTTGGCACTATATAAACTCTGATCTGATTATTTATGGTTGTTCCGCCCAAACTATAAATCTAAACTAGCAACTACCTACCCCCACACATCAGTATGATATTAATGCGTCATATCTTTAGTCTTTTATCCCATTCACTTTATCTTAATGTTTTCTTCATCCTTCTTGATGTCTCACACATACACTCTATTTTACTCCTTAAACACTCTATGTCACTCCTTACACATCTGCTACACTCTCCTCTCTGTTTCCACATCCCATGCACTTTCTATTCATTATCTCTCATCCTGGCTCACAGGTTATGAACAACCTCTTCCGATATGTAATTCATATGTATCTTTCAACCCCACTTCCCTCCACCAATGCTGCCACTGGTCCAGCCATCAATCTTCAGCGCTTCCATCCTTAGCTTACTGGTGAACATGGTTTCATTATCCTGAAGTGGCAAAAATCCACATAGACATCCCATCAAAAAAAAGAATGATCCTCCCTTGGGTCTCTTTAACTTTTCTCCTTCACCAGAAGGGCGCTTTGCACACTAATTGGATTCCAGCTACTCTTACCGACTTTGAGGAACTGTCAGCAACTAGTCCGCATTCTGAACGTGCATGTCATCTATACGACCGGCGTGTAACCAATGAACCTGGTACTTGTATAACCATGTACTCAAACAAGTTTATAAACAGGTGTCAGGAACTGCCCTTCCTCTGGCCTCACAAATGATGGATCCTAATTGCCTCATCAAACCTACTTTGGACACTATTGATCTTGGAAATCTCAAGACTCGCATTTACAGTTGTGTTGCTGAAACACGCAATTACTGCGTGGTGGCAGACTTCAGCGTAACATTCTGTAGCCCTTCCACGGTGGATTTTGGCCTGCAAGGATCACCATATATGTGATGACTTCTAATATCTCCAAAAAGTGTTGTCACTCTTTGGGAACAACCAACCTCTGTGTGGATAAGGCTGCAGCATCCAAATAATAATTGTCAAATTCTGGACATGCCCATCCTCCATGCTCTGAAGTACCAGCAGAGGCTATGCTCTTAGGGTTGATGGTCAGTTAAAAAAAATTAAGGTTCAAGAAAATGAAAGCGATATGCCAAATACATTGCTGTTGGAATAAAGTGGAGAGGCCAGTTATGGAATAAAACACATATCCCAGATAAACTTACAAGGTTGTGAATGCGTGGAGAGAAAAAGGAATCTGGAACTTGATGGATGAGGATGGCTTTGTACCCTTTTCTGTGTTACATGATAAGTTTGGCATTCAGGACAGGGCAATTTTTTGTCTATATTTACAATTTAGAAAGTATTGTAACAACATAAAAATAAGAGAAGGAATCACATTGTTTCATAAGGTTTTGTTGCTCTCTCTCTTATAAGGGTTTTTATAACACAGATATATAAAATGCAGATTAATCTGGTTATGAATCAACTCCCACTTAACTCAGGCTTGAGGCCTATTCCATACTTCCCCATATATCAATTATATATTGCACATCAGAGTGTCTGAATAGAATTTCTGAAAAAAAGCAGCAACCGCTTATTGCGATGCCAGAGGGAGGTGGGTACTTGGATGCACACATTCGGGAGTGCATCAATCTTAGGGAATTTTAGTCCGGTGTGTTGGGTTACAGAAGGGGTGACAATAGGAATAAATGTAGGAGATATTGGTATTAGTCATGAACTGCAGTAATGATGGTGTCTTATCCTCATGTATTTGTCAGCGACATAACACCAAAGAGCATCACGCATGGACCCTTTCTTGCTAAAGTCCCTGTACTGTGTGGACAAGTGTGCCACTTTTCTCTTTTTTGACATTTTACCAAGCCTGTTTTCGGCAAGTGATCTTAACATCCACAAGTTCACTGGAGGTCCTAACCAGATTCCTAGTTTTCCTCTTGCTTGCCTCATTGTTTCTGATTCTGGCTTGATGAGATTGAGTGTAATACTCTAGAGAAGATTGAAGTAAATACACGATCAATAGCAGAAAGAATGATATGCTGTCGCACCATACTCAGTAAATGACACAGATACACAATCAAGAGGAAAATGAACTGTGTGGATTAGTGTGATTCTCGCAAGCTGAAAGAAACAGGGATGTACAATCAGTCAGAGAGACTAGTCTGGTGTTGTGCGCTGCTCAAGGGCCGATGGTAGCACCGATACACTTTGAAGAGGAAAAAGAATGTTGTGGTTAAGTGTGATCCTTAGAGATGACAGGAGCTGATACAGAATGAAGAGGTTAAACAACAATGTGGATTAGTGTCATACTTAGCAATGACAGGAACACATATGATGACAAGGGTAAATGGCAGGGTTAATAGGATACTCAAGAGATTACAGAAGTGGATACAAAAATGAGGTGGAGGAAGAAACAATGTGGTTTTGGGTGATATCTAAGAACTTAAATGAGCAGATTTATCAATGAAGAAGGAACACAACTTGGAGGTTTAGTGTGATACTTGAGAGCTGAAAATAGCGGAGAAGGATCACTGACAGAATATCGGAATCAGAAATATTGTGTGGCCATAATATCCTATCGAAAATATCAAGGACCAAAATATCGAGAAGGTAAGTGCAATAGGTAAGTATAGATTTACGGTTCCTGACTCATCATCTACGTACCCTGAAGATATATATATCATCAAGACACATATATGAGGAGCAATATATAGTAAACCTTTGCTAACCTATGGAAACTTACTTTCATAATATTTGTGTTCTTGATATTCTTGACAATATATTTTGGTCTACGATATTTCTGTTTTCAATATTCTGTCTAAATACTGTATATACACACAATAAAGAGGTCAAACAGCTGTGTGGTGAATTACCATACTGAAGTGGAAATATACTTGTGAAAAGGGAAACAATGTGGTTTTGGGCAATACTCAAGTTTGTAGGAGAAGAGATCAACAGAGATGAGGGGAGATAATAAAGTAGTTTGAGCCATACTTAAGAGATGACAGGAGAAGAAGGGCACAATGAAGGTGAAATGGAATGATGTGGTTTAGTGCAGTACTCAAGAAATGTCAGTATCAGAGGTAGGCAATGGACACAGGATACAATGACATGTTTTAGTGGAATATTCAATATAGCACTTTCAAACACAGGCAATGAAGATGGGATAGAATGGCGTAGTTTAGTGCAATACTCGATAGAACACAGGATAGAATCATTCAGTTTAGGGAAACACTTGATAGACAACAGTATCAGAGGTAGCCAATGAATGTGGAATAGAATAACATGCTTTAGTGCAATACTAAATATGGCCATGTGAAAGGTAGGAGATGAGCACAGGATAGAGTGACTTGTTTAGTGCGATACTTGATAGATGACTGTATCGGAGGCAGGCAATGAACACGGAATAGATTAACATGGTTTAGTGCAATACTCGGTAGATAACAGTATCAGGGGCAGGCAATGAGTGCAGGAAAAAATGATGACGCTTTAGTGCAGTACTTGATGGATGACAGTATCAGGGGGTAGCAATGAATGCCGGATAGAATGACATTCTCTAATGGGATACTCGATAGATAATGGTATTGGAAGTAAGCAATGAACACGGGTTAGAATGATGTGCTTTGGTGCAATACTCAAAATGACAGTATCACAGGTAGGCAATGAACATGGGATAGAATGACATGCTTTAGAACAATACTCGATAAATGACCGTATCAGAGGTGGGAAAAACACACAGGATAGAATAACACAATTTAGGGCAGTACTCTATAGATCACAATATCAGTGGCAGGCAGTAAATGTGGGAAAGAATGACATGTAGTAGTGTAATGCCTGATAGATGACAGTATCAGGCGTAGGCAATGATGTGGGTTAGAATGGCAGGGCAAATTCAAATCCTCTATAGATGACCATCCAAGAGGTAGGAAATGAATGCAGGATAGAATACTATGGTAAATCGCAACCTTCCTTAGATTACAGTATCTAAGGTAAGCAATGAATGACGGATAAAATGACATGGTTAAGTGCAATACTCAGTAGATGACGGTATCAGAGGTTGACAATAACCAGGGGATAGAATGATGTGGGTTAGTGCAATACTCAATATGACAGTATCAAAAGTAGGCAATGACATGGACGTCAATTCACCAAAATGTCAAGGGTAGCAGAAGTGGCATCACACACAATTTGACCTTTACTTTCACTCACACACACATGTTTACACATACATTCACACATACACTCACTGTCTCTCACATAAACACACTCTTACCCGCAAGCACGCACACAGCATACATTTGAAAGCATTTTTTTCTTACTTCAGCTGACAGGTAGAGTCATATTCCAGCTACTTTTACTCCATTTTTTATTACACTAATAGTGAATAATATAATATTATTCACTATAAGTGCAATCATAAAACAACAGAAAGCAAGGAAACTGTTGCCACAATCGACGTCTTTAAGGACGAGCTACTCTTTTGCTCCTGACACTGATGTTGCCACCTCTGAGGCCAGGGGTTGCAACGGCAGTGCCAGGGGTCACAAGGGATAAGCCAGGGGTCGCAGCTGCAACCCCTGGCGACCCATAAAGGATGTCCATGGGCAAGGAACATGATATAGAATGATGTGGTTTAGTGCAATACTCAATAGATGACCGTATCAGAGGAAGGCAATGAACATGGGATAGAAAAACACAGTTTAGTGCAATACTCAATGGATAACAGTATCAGAGATAGGTAATGAATGCTAGATAGAGTGGGATGCTTTAGTGCAATAGTTGATATGTAATGGTATCGGAGGTAGGCAATGAATACAGGCTAGAATGGCGTGGTAAGTTGCAATCATCTATAGATGACAGTATCAGAGGTTGACAATGTATATAGGACAGAATGACGTGGTTTAGGCTATTAACCAATGGTTAACAGAAGAAGAGGCACACAAGGAGGAGGTGATCAAATGATGTGGTTCAGTGTGATACTCGAGTAATACTATAATCAAATACCTAATGAAGAAGGGCCAGAATGATGGGTGTGTGTGATATTCAATCAGTGGCGGAAGCGGAGATGCACAATGAAGGAAGACAAGAATAATGTGGTTTTGTGTGATACCAGGAGTAGAGATACACAAGAATAAGGGAAAGAATAGTATGGTACAGTTTGAAACTTGAGAAATGATGGGAGCGGAGACACAATGAAGAAGAAGAACATTGTTGTTTAGTGCAGTACTCGACAGATGATAGCGCTGGACATATACGAGGAAGAAGCTTACTAGCGCTGGACATTTACAATGAAGAGGAAGAAGCTCTGCGTTGTTTAATGCAGTACTCAGTGACCGTAGTAGGGATCCACAGTAAAAAGGCTGTTGAGCAATAAACTGATGAGGTGTCAGGGTGAGAGGTACACAGTGAATGAAGAGAGAAAACTATGTGGGTCTGTAGTACCGGAGAGATCACGAGGCACTTGCACAGTGACAAAGGGAGAACTACTCAATTTAGCGCAATACCTGAGTGATGAAGGAGTAGATAGACAATGTACAGGAGACCTGCCAGTTGGATTGTAGGTTGAAAGCTGAAAAAGTAGAAATGCTCAGGATAATCTGAGTGTAAAGTGTTTTGATGGGATACTAAAGAGATGGCAGGAGCCGACACATTGTAGTGCAACTCTCCACAGGTGCCCGAAACAAATACTCAGTGAGGAGGGAAAAGAGCTTTGTAGTTTAGTGTTATACTCGTGTGATGACAGGAGCAGCGCTACACTGCAAAGAGCTGCACCACAATGTGGTTTAGGACAAAACTCAAGTGATTGCACGTGCAAAGGAACACAATGAAGGTCGAACATAATGTGGTGTTTAATGCAGTCCTCAAGACACAGCTGCTCCATAGATACACAATGAAGGGAATGATTCCTACGAGATGAAACAAATGAGCAGAATAGATTAAATAAGCACAATGATGAGGGGACAGAACCATGACAGGAACAGAGACACACAATGAAGAAGGAAAATAACAGCGTGGTTTAAAATGATACCCAAGAGGTGACTAGGACAGAGATACACAATGAAGAAGATACAATGATATTGTTCAGTTCAACATCAAGGAACACCTGGGCCAGATATATTCAATAAAGAGGGCAAAGAACAGTGTGGTTTATTGTGATACTCGAGAGATAACTCTAGCAGACCATTAGTAACCTTGGAGAATGATTAAAAGGCTGGGGGTCAAGTCACTAGTTAGCATGGCCGTTTTTAGTTGGTGGAGCAGTTTGTCTGGTTAATTCCGATAGCAAACTAGACTTCTCCATGGTAACTGGTTACGCAACCCCCAGCCTTTTAATCTTTGTCCAAGGTTAACCTGGAGGCAATTTTAATTGACCTTTAATTCAACTGAGAAACACCCAAAAAACCTGCTCCGTTGTAATCAGGCGTTGTAGCACTCCCTTGATACGCTAGGTATCTCAGGTGGGACCCCAGTGATGAAACATGCCACCAACTAGGCTAGTGGGTGAGGGGTCTTTTAAGAAAACCTAAAAGTGTTTTTTCGCACAGACGCATGAAGGACATCTCAATTTGACAGGCAAAAAGTATGATAGCATGCTCGCTTTACTTTGTTGAGTACATTTATGAGGGAAGGTGAGCGGGCTCTCTTCTCACTCTCTGTTGTTATTCTCAGCATCTGTAAACATCCTGTTATCCTCTCTTTATGCATTCGTCCTTCATGCTTCACTTACTTACTCAGTGTAGACATTCATCTTGCCTGTGCCTGATGCCTGTCTTTTTCTTACATTGTCACCTGTTATGGCACAAACCCCTAAGTTCCTCTCTTACACCATGAATCTATCAATGCAGAAATCCCCTTCATTCTCCTCCCTGCGGGGGATGCACACAATACAACCAACAGGTATGTTTTTAGCAGAATATTGTTCCTAAAACTGGATCCATGATGTGAGACAGTAGGAGGGAAGATGAAACTAACATTTTGCATCTATTGTGCACGAAATATGTCAAACCAAAAAACTTGCTTTTTGTGAACTTATTGCAAAATTATCCTATAAAAGGAAACCAGCACAGGAATAATTGAGGCACATATGTAAGGCCTAGGTCATTTTACCACGTAAACCATGTTTAATATTGGTTACCTCCCTATCATATAGACGTCAGTATGGTATTGTTTAGATATCATATAGCTCCCAATTGCATGCCTTTTGGTGTAATACTATATAGTTCCATAACGTATGGTTCTTCTCATGATATTGGTTATCTCCTTACCATATGGCTCTTGAATAAAATTGTTTATTGTATATCTCTCTATGTAATATTGTGGAGCTCCCTGTCAAACATTTCTCTGTGTAGTATTGTGCATCTCCCTATCATATAGCTCTCTGTGTAATATTGTGCAGCTCCCTATCACTTAGCTCCCTGTGTAATATTGTGCAGCTCCCTATTATATAGCTCCCTGTGTAATATTGTGCAGCTTCCTATCATATATATCTCTGTGTAATATTGTGCAGCTCCCTGGGTAATATTGTGCAGCTTCCTACCACCTAGCTCTCAGTGTAATCGCGTTTTTCAACCTATCATATAGAACTCGGTGTAATAATGTGCAGCTCTCTGCCATATGGCACTTGGTTTGACCTCTTTATCTTTCCTCCTTGCGCATAGGAATTTCCTTCCTTGGGACAAAGCACAGCAAATGATATTTGAAATTGAAACACAAAAATGGACTGATGTTAACACTGTTGATTACGTGACCTGGATCTCAGGTAATATTTTTTTAAATATCTGGTGTCAAACTAAATTGCGCAGGCAGTGAGGGTTGCTTTTTTGTAGACATTACCTAAGAAAACAAAATGAGAAGAAGCTTCAACTGAAATATTGTTGCAGTGACATGCAAACATAATGAAAGTGAGGCCGCTCTGGCAACATTCAGTCTCACTATTGGTATTTTATTGTATTGTATTGCTTCGTAGTGTACTGCAGCATTTATATAGTTCTTACTACCCCAAGTGTTGGCCGCTGAAGCACTCACTTGCACGAGTAGCATGCTACACCATGTAGGGTATGTGGTTGGAAGGATGTTGTTTTTGGTTTAATCCTATGTGGGAAGTGTTTCCATGTTGTGCGTGATGACTATCGAGGTGCAGTTATCTTGTTCTGGGATGCAACATGTAACCATGTGCAGAAGTGTGAGCGACAGATGAGCGGTTTTATGGTTTTCAGTTTTCTGGTAGCTTTGAACAGCTCTGCAGGTCCCTTTATGGTATTGCATATGATATAGTCTGCTGCACTGGGGTGTCCAATCTATAATTTTGTGTCTAGTTGTGGTCCTGAGCTGGCATGATTGGACAAAGACAAAAGTGGAGAGATTTGTTGGGATGGGATGTTTTATTATCATCCCATATCTCTGTCTTTGTGAGATGCAAAGAACTGGTCTGATTGTGTAGATATTTGGGACTTGCAGTGGTGGACTATATAAAAAGTCAGTCAAATTGTCCAGTAATGTGTACCAGATCTCTTCAGTTATTCCATGCCTATTCATTTAATGCCTGTTTTTGGCTGTAAAACACTGTTGAAGGACAGCCCTAATAGCTGATGTGTCTTATGTGAATTTAAAAGTTGTAAGTTATGCTTTGTTGTTGACCACTGCATACTATGTTGTTTTTGTATTATTGTGGGCCGTAAGTGTTATACATTGAAGTACATAACTATATAATGTCATGGCAAAACATAGATCAGCCCTTCTTAGTTTACCTGCATGTAGCAAAAGCAGTTTGTTGGTTGAGGTGTTTGTAATTTGTGGGTTGTAAGCTGAGGATTGCGCGTGAGGGTGCAACTGTTTTCTGGACTCTGTTGCTGGGATGTGAGTGGTGCAGTTATCCAGGAAATAACCATGTTTTCAATTGTCTTCGGGCATGTATATGCTCCTGGGTGCTTCTCATGCTGGTTGGTAGTGAGTTCCAGAGCTTGGTGGCTTGTATTGAGAAAGCAGTGCCTCCTACAAATTTCTTATGGTAAGGTGGTATGGTAATCAGTGGTGCAAGCCTGGACTGCAGTGCTCTGTTTGTTTTCTTTGCTTGAACTTAACTTACTGGTAAAGTTGTCTTTTTCCTTGGGAGACTCTGTAGACAATACAGAGTGCGTTGAACCTTTGACCTTCTAGGAATAGGTATTCAGTGGAGTGACTGCAGGGCAGGAGTCATGCATTCTTTTGAATAAAGACAGAGAAGAAGACTTGTGCAGCATTTTGGATGAGTTGTATTTTGAGTATAATGAATGCAAGGTGCACCAGTGTATAAGCTGTTGCATTGTCAAGCTTGGAGATTATGAGAGTAAGGATGGCTTTCAGTTAATATTGGTGTGCAATAAATGGGTAGATGCGTCATAGTGTTTTCATTGTGTAGCAGGCATTCTTTGTGATGTCCTACTGTGAATGGTCCCTGGCATACTGGCCGCCGCCGGAAGAAATAGTCGTACGAGACGCTTGCGGTCGGACTTCTTTTACTACTTTCCAATAATTACTTCAGTGTAATCGGACACTCTGGCACAACCAATAAATATTACAGATTACGCATCTACGCGGAACCTCACCTATAATTTTGCCGAGCGATTTATTATAGCTTATCCATATTAATGAGGACCATTCTACCAATGTAATATTTAGGTGACCAGACCGGATTAAGAATTAATTTTAGTTGTACTTTGGGACCAACTACCCTCTTGACACATGGAATGAGAGCTTGTCCGTACGGATAACAACTATTTATGCCCTGATGAAGTTCCTATTAAGGGAACGAAACGCGTTGGCTGTTTTGTCGTTTTCTATGAAAAAAGAATAAAGAATCTTTAAAGGAACGCATTGGCTCAGATGTTGCTTGATCTCTGGTGCTGCCTCCACTCTTCCCAATTCTTTGTGATGTTGTGATGTTGTTAGCAAGGATGTTGTTAGCATGCAGTATAAAGGATAGGTCTGATTCCAAGGTTACTCCTAGGTTTCTAACTTCTCTTGATGTTGTTGGATTGGATTCAAGTTTCCTAGTACATATGGTGTTAGGGTGGTAGTTTTGCCATTGTCCGCAGGTCATAATCTCTTCGCGACATTGAGCTTTAGATGGTAATTCATCATCCACGTGTTTATGGCCTGAAGGCAGTCATCGAGTTGTTAACTGTGGAGGTCTGTGGGGCTATCCATTTTTGGCAATGATTAGGGTGTCATCTGCATAGTTGTAATTGGTGAGGTTGTATGATTTAATCAGATTTAGGAAGGGGTTAGGTAGATATTGAATAATAGAGGGGATCTGATCATCCCATGAGGAACGTCACTGTGTTGTGTGTGAGGAGGTGATGTGAAAGGGGGTAGGTAGACCTGTCTTTGAGATAAAAAGCAATCCATTTTAAAGTAATTTTATAGATTCTGATATGGTGAAATCTTTGAAGTAGCATGTGGTGGTGGTGAGTGTCAAATGCAGCTGATAAATCCAGACATAATAATGCAGCTACTCCATGTTTGCCCACTATGAGTTTTAAATCATCCCAGATGGTTATGATGGCTGACTATGTGCCTTTGTTTGGTCTGAAACTGGACTGTTGGTCTGACAGTATGCCATAATGGTTGGCAAAGTTAGAGAATTGACTAAACATTGCTCTCTCAAATCTTTTTCCAAAGTATAGTCCATTTGATATGGACCTGTAGTTTGCTGGGTCAAATGGATCGAGGTTTTTCTTTTTGATGAGTGGTCTGATGTAGGACATTGTGAGCTCAGGTGGGAAAGAACTTAGTTCCAGGAACTTGTTGCGTAGGCATCTTGCTACCTCCCCTACACAGATTAAGCAAAGGATAGCTTTAAAGATTTTTGGTGGTGCTGGGTCTGAAGGTGATTCTGGTGGTCTGACTGCAATTATAATATCAAGGAAAACCTTTTGTGACAGTCAATTGAAGGTATGCATTGATTGACGATAATTGGTCTCTTTCTGTGGTGTTTAGGTCATGTGTTGTTGTGGTGTTGTTCGCATTTTCCTTCAGATAATTTTCAACCGTTGTCATTTTTTTAGATCAATTCAATGGAGATTTTGTCACATAAGTGTTGTGATTGTAGTGTTTCTGTGTTTAGGCGCTTCTAATTGCGAAATTGTGTTAATGGCTCGAAAGTAAATTTGAAGTACAATCTTCTAAGAGCAGGGAGCAGTCCTGCGTCTTGGCATACCTTATAGTTTTAAATTATAGGCAGACATTACCCATATTCACCCAATTCTAGCTGTTGCAGGTTTCACAGTTTTGCCCTAATAGCTTTAGTTCATCAATATGCGGTAATGGCTAGTGAGAGGGTCAGGAGTGAGCCAAGCCACCACAGTCATTCCTTATTCAATGCTGGGCTTTTTCTGCATGGAGGAACCATAGAAGGATTTCCTCATCAAGATGTTGTCTTAATGTCTTTCCTCAGTGTTTTTTCTAAATTGCGTACTTCGGTGCAGCTTATTCATCCGAGCGGGTAACAGGACAACATTGGTGGCTGCAGATCCTGTCTCTAAGAGGGGCCATAAGTAAGGTGCACCTCTCTAAGTAAAGCAGTGAAGGTACATTCATACACACATGTAAATGTGCACTGGGGATGATTGAGAGTGATGTGGGTGCAGTGTCACCCTTGCTCTAATAACTATAACTACCAATACTATTAACTACATTTATATGCTATTAATACCCTGAGTTCTGTAGATACATATCCAGACTGCCTCCAGCCCTCCATCTCTGTTGATTAGGGACATCTAACAGCCTCTCTGCACACTCATGCAAGGCTGCTGCAGAACTGCCACTTAGAGGGGTATTATTGACTGGCAAGACTCTCTAATCGTTCCTAACCACACTTTGCATCACACACAAACACTCTTTCTCACAAACACACTCACACTCTCTCACATATAACAAAAACTTGCTATCCTGAAAAGAAATAGCGGAACATAAAGCCAGGATCTCACCTGGTAACAAGCAATAAAAGGCATGAAAAAAACTACTGAAAGAACAAACCTCCACTTTTCACCACAAGAGTTCAGAACTCCCCCCATGTTACCGCATGTTCAGCACAAGACATTGATCTTCGTTTCCTATCTCCTAACCTTGTCCCATTCCTAAATATCTGACTAAATGCTTCAATCTTTCTTTTGGAATGAAACATGTGTCAACTGGTTCAATATAGTCAATACGCTTCAACAATTTCAAAAGACGGTACAGATTTCCTAGGTTTTCTTTTTAACCACAGAGGCTGATCAATTATAGTTGACATACCTATCCCTTTCCAAAAAAACTGTACAGAAGCTCTCAGTGTAAAAGTGCACAACAACCAATTTTAATCAAATACAACAATTTCCACATACATCTGTTGGCCTTTAATTACTTTGATACAATATCAGCGACTTAATGAACTGCTTCCTATTCAAGGATTTGATTAATTTTGTTTTAGACAATTGCAGGATTTATTTGCTGTGGTGTGAACATGTTTTGCATAGTATACACCTCAACCAAAGAACCTTTTAACCCCTTAGGTGGCAGGGGGTGTCATAAGGTCCACCCACAATAAAGGCAGACTATATACAACTGCTCTCTACTATATCGAGGTTGGGGCACTTTGTTAGTGCTGGTCTCAGTACCCATCACCTTATTATAGTTGGTACCTTTAGAAGCGTTTGCTGTTATTCCTGAACTATTAGTAAAGATAAATGTCCCAAGCATGGTTTGTATGGCTTCTTCGACTAACATTCGATTGAAAAAGCCCTGCATGTTTTTGGACCACTTTCGTTTTGTTCTATCGTTAATCAGTGCAATCCTTACCTTCCTGTATGCTCCCAAACACAGACCAGTTCTTTTCTCCAATGAGTCCCTGTCTCCTTTTTAAGTTGGGGATACTCCTTGTTAATGTGGGTTAGTAGATTGATCTGGATTTGTCACCATTTAAATCAACATATAATCTACATCTTGGTCGATGTTGCATGTATTGTGTGCATCTCAACATCATTTCCTGATATAAATTCACAGATAATTTTCAAGACATAAATTTCACTGATACCTGGGAAAAGACTACTTATGCATGCGCAGTCAACACACGATTAATGAAACTTGGTTAGATTTGTGCAATAGCTGTAGTTGGTGTGGACTCTGATGTTTAGAAGTATAGTTTAGACCAGTGGACCCTCGCTGGGGGGAGAGGAAATGGCTTGTAAGGAGTAGTCATAGAGTCATAACTTTGCAATGCATATCTAGCTTAAACCTGAACAGTTCTAAATTCTGCAGTAAGAGTGGAACGGTACACAAATATTTACAGATGTTGCCTCTACTTTGTGTAATAAGGAAATACTTTTCCGGGATAAAGATGTGTATTAAAGGAAAAATAATCATACAATACAATGCAATACTTTTTTAAAGAACGCATCTGCTTCCAAAGAAGTGTCCCGGCGCTAGCAGCAGAAAGCCAGATGACCCAACCATTGGAGAATCCAAATCCTATACCCGAGCTGCAAAGAGGGCGGTCTTTAGCTGTTTACGTAAGATTGATTTGGAGGGAATGGCATGGAGTGCAAAAGGAAGGCCGTTCCAGAGCTTAGAAGTCAGGAAAACAAAAGATCTTCCACCCCTTCTCACCCTTCTCACTCTTGAAACTTGCAATAGCATGAGAAAGAAAAAAGTGAAATCCCACTAAGGTTGGGTTCGGATAACTAGTACACACATACTAATGGTCTTGAAGAAGTTAACTTAAACCTGACATAACCTGATGCATAATTGTCAAAGATGACTTGACACTGGTCAACGAGAACGGCTTTGGGGCAATTCAAATGGCAGGAATGTGCATTACAAATGTACTTAACAGAATACAACATACACCATTTTACATTCTTAATGTATGTCATTTGTAATTTAGGTCTGGAATCTTTGTGAATCAGCCAAACGCTTGCAAACTTTACCACATGCAGACCAAAAGCGGCACTTATTTTGTGACTGGAAACATAGTATCTAATATCAAAGAATTCTATAAAATCTCAACTCATCCCACTGCCTCCTAAGTAGGGACTGTTTTTGCACACTCCAGCAGGCATTCTTATATACATATAAATAAGTCTATATCAAGGTACTAAAGGGGCCGTCTAATAAAAAAAAAAAAACACAATTCTATGTACTGAGTCCTGCATCGCTAACAATCCCCAGAAGTAAACAAACTAGAATACTGCTTTGTTTGATGATGTCTGCTAGGGATTTGAGATTTGTTGAGATATCATTTACCGGATGGCCTCTTTAAAATGGTGCTTTTGGTGGCTATTATATCTGAACAACATTAAGAGAATTTGGATCTGTCTGTGTAGGGAAAAGGTTTTATTATTTAAGTCTCCTCTTTAGTTCTTCGATCTAATCCCATGTTTTGGTTTAACCCCTTCGATGCTCGTGACGAGCTCAGCTCGTCATGCTGCGCGGTAGCGCTGTGCGCATGACGAGCTGAGCTCGTCACGACCATACCCGCGATCGGAATGTCCAGCACACGAGCGGAATTCCGATCGCGGTTAAGGGGTTAAGAAACTGCTCTCCTTTCATTGGTTACAGGTCATTGTGTTGCCTTTTTTTACTGCATTTTTTCAGCAGAGATCTTTCTTCAATGTCTCAATGTGCGATGGGTTCTTGTATTTGGAGAAGTCTGCCCATATTGCTCTCAAGCAATGTCTTTTTCACTTTTTTGGTTTTGGATCAGGGGCATCAGGCTTATGAGCAGATGGGATAGTCGGACTAAAATGACTTTTGCCTACTTGTTTGTGCTGGTGCCCTTTTCAGATGGTGCTCATGTGAGGTGCACAAGGGTGATGTGTGGAGTTGTGAGGATTTGTTTTGTAACATTACCGCCTGCACTGTGAAGGGTCACATTATCTCAGATTTGTGGGTGGTGAACTTCTTGCTGAGCTGTGAAGTGTGTATTTTCTGGAGTTGAATTCAGGGTAGGTGGTTTCTAGCATATTGTGGACAAGTGTTTATGGATTTTTAGTTCGCTACACCTTTTCAGTTTGACAAGGCCCATGAAGAGGGATATGAATGTAATGGTTAGATTACATAGTGTAATCTTCATTCTCCTACTCTTCCTTGTCACAGTCTATAAGAGGATTTTTTCCCGTCCACAGCATCTGTGTAAGATTCAAGTCCAAGGCCTGGGCATGTACACAAACAATTACTGAGTGGAGATTGCATGATTTAATTATCAGCAGAGTTCTTTTCTGGCAGGTGCATGCCACCTTATATTTTCGGATAGCGTTGAAGCATAGTAGAATTAGAAGTAATGAAGGTTACTTGTAAATAATTTAGGGATTACCATTGCCTTATTTCCAAACAAGTTCTTTATGTGGGGGGAGTGTAGGGCCAGGTCGTCTGCAAAGTCCAGATCATCGAGCTTCGCCCAAGGTGTCCACTGGATCCCATTTCTCTTCCTGCTGTGGATGTCTTCATGATCCAGTCTGAGGTCAGCAGGATAGAAAAGACAAGAGCAAACAACCCTGGGGGACTCCAGCCCTCAATTGGAAGGCTTCTGTTAGTTGCCCTCCATGGACTATCTTGCAGGTCATCCTCTTGTAAGATTCCCTGATAATTCTTACAAGTTTATCTGCACACCATAGTGGCGGAGGAGTTTCAAAAGGGTTTCCTTATCCATGCTGTCAAATTCCTTCTCATAGTTTATGAAGTTGATATTGAGGGGGTAGTTCCATTCCATCAACTGCTCAGTGATGATATGCCGTGTTGCAATCTGATCTGTGCAGGATCTATCTTTGCGGAACCCAGATTGCTGGTCCTGCAACACAGTGTCAACTTGTACCTTCATACTGTTCAGGATGATTCTGTTGAACACTTTACCTAAGGGGTTATAGAAGAGTTAGCCCTCTGTAGTTGGCACAGTTACTCACCCATACCCTTCAGCAGATGCAAGAGAAGACAGACAATTTGGCAGCCACATCAGTACAACTTGGCCTTAACATGCACATGGGAAAAACCAAGATCCTGAAGGATAACACGGCGTGTACAGCTACAATCACTCTTGCAGGTGATGCACTGGAAGGCATTGAGGCCTTCACCTACCTTGGCAGTGTCATAGACAAGCAGGGTGGCCCAGACACGGACGTCTAGGCAAGAATCAGCAAAGCAAGGGCCGCCTTCATTCAGCTAAAAAAGACCATGAGCTCCAAGAAACTAATGCTGTAAACCAAGAGCAGGCCTATTAACACCAAAATAAAATCGGTCCTTCTGTATGGAGCAGAAACTTGGAGGACAACAGTGACCACCAGCACAAAATGTCCAGACCTTCATCAACTCCTGTCTGAGGAAAATCCTCCAAATCTGCCGGCCAAACACCATCGGCAACAACGACCTCTGGCAGCAGACTTCCCAACTCCTTGCCGATGAAGAAATCATGAAAAGACGCTACAGCTGGATGGGTTACACCCTCCACAAGCCCGCGTCAAACAACACCAGACAAGCCCTGACTTGGAACCCTCACGGGAAAAGAAAAAGAGGAAGGCCAAGAAACATCTGGCCCCGAAACCTTGAGCCTTGAGCCTGACTGCAAGGAGATGGGATACACCTGGAGTCAGATTGAAAGAAAAACCCAGGGCAGAGATGGCTTGAGAGCCAAGGTTGATGGCCTAAACCCCAGGAGGGGTAGTAGGCATAAGTAAGTAAGTCTTTATGTGGCTTCTTCACCTGCACCTCCATTTGTAGAGCAGGAGTAGCACAGCTACCAGAGTAGATCATCTGCTGCTAATGCATGACAAGAAACCCTAGAGGGTTTCTGCCTAATTTGCCCTCGTCAGTCAGTCATAGCTTCAGTCCTTTTGCACAGTGAGCACAGGACCCACACTTGGGTTTGGCAGAGAGCATCTTCTGCTGCTCTGGGTGCCAACCCCTGGCTACCTTGTTTAGCGATGTTGTCAGATATTGGGCCACAAACCTCAGCAGGAAGGCAAACTCCTCCTGTGAAAATCTATTGCTCCTCTTTGTCTTCAAGCTCAGCTAGCAATCAAGCACAAGCAAAAATGAGTTCCCCTATAAAAATGAAAGTAAGTAAAAAAAAAGAAAAAAAGAATAATTAAAAAAAATATATATCAAGCAGACTGGACTAGAGGAATCATAGAACAAAGAGGCAAAAGTCCAAAATATAAACAGACATCGCTATCAACAGAGACCTGGGGTGGGGAGGGTTCACCACCAGCACAGTTGCACAATTTAGGTTGCCTCACGGTAGCACTCCATCCTTCCTCGTGATTGTGGACATAGAATATATGGATTTTCATCTTTACACAATTATTGTCTGCGACTTGTAATCCCACACATACCACAGAGATGTAAGTCCTTAGAATATGTTTCTTACTGTTAAGTTGGCAACAGTATTTGGCAGGTATTCCATTCTTGTGAGAACTTTTACTCGTAATTACAAGGAAAAGACAATAACAAAACCCTGCAAAAATGAGATCCCAAGAAAGTTTTGCCATCGGTGTGACTGGAAAGACATTGAAAACCTTGCAGTTTCCCAAAGGACAAACTTTGCTGAATTCTGAGGGCGCAATAGAAGTCCCTCACCACCCCATTTATACACATTGTGTTGGTCCTTTTCCAGTACAGTATGATGTGACTGCAAATGAATGCAGTATTTTGCGGAGTGTCTCTACATTAGAAGTGGAACCATATTCGAAGACGAAATTCCTATTTCTCCAAGAGTCTGCATGTCTTAGACTCATTTTACAAAAAAATAATGAGAACCTATTTTAGGTTCAGGCTTCCACAACCTAAAACCTCAGAGCTGAGGCTGAAATACCTGGTGACTGGTGTGATTCATAGATTGTAAATACACAATCACATTAATGCATGGCAGCTGTACTTCAGCGAATATTATGTAGGACTAAGAATGCGTGTCTCATCTCGAGCCTATAATTACATTGGCAAGAAGGAAACTGGCATAAGAAACAGATGCAGTTACAACGCTGGCATCCGGTGCATTTTTCCTTAACTCGTTAATTGCCAGGGTCCCAGAACATTCCTCTTCATTTCATGATGTCACAACGACAATAGAGGGTTAAATATTTGTACTTGCATAAGAGTCTGTTAATTTCTTCAGGTCCTTATAAAAATACGTCCTGGCACAACAAGAATAAAAAAGCATTGGCAAAGCCAATTGGTATGGCCTTGGCAAACTGGTGCAAAAGGTAAATATTTGTGTTATTTTTGTATTGAAAACATATTAAACAAATTTAAAAAAGAAGAAAGAAAGAAAATATACAACTGCCTAAATGTGGCCATATGCATGAATGACATTTAAAAATGTTAAAAAATTGACCATAACATATATTTGTAATAGAACAACACAGATGCTTCCTAAGACGTAGGTGTACTTAGAACAGGCAGATAAACTCTTTTTAATTTTGATGTACATCACAGGGAAATATGAATCTTATTATTACACAAAAAGGGACTATTGTCTTTGAATTACTGTAACTTAAAGACATAGTTTAAACAAGCCAGGATGACTAACAAAAATAATGAATGGAATGAATAAAAAACATTGAAAAAGGACAGTACTATCTCGCCAGCCCTGGAAATGAAGTGCATTCTTCAGCAGATGTGCACATGTGATCAGGCAAAATACTATGACATACAGTGCGAGATGGCCAATGGCTGAAATGGGTTGATCCATTGCCCCATGCTGTATGCTGTTATGGAATGAAGCAAAATGTCAATACCAGTTGAACAGACCAATAGATGAAGAGTGCTGACCAAAAGCCCCTCCATGTATATGAATATATGTTTGTATTTTCTATTCATGGTTTTTTGTTATATGAAGCAGGCTAAACAGCTAAAGCACAAACCTAAAAACAAGAAATTAGGAATTAACTTGCTATGTGAGAATTAACTAGACAAACTATAGACAGCACTAATGTTTGCTGTGCACCAAAACGTGTCGGTATCGAAAAGACAGAAAATATATAGGAAACATGATTGCATGTTAGTATTTTTAATGCATGCAGATTGCATGCAACATGATGCGTAGCCAATCCCAATACAACATGCTTTCTGTTGCAAGGTAAACAAGCATTGGCATAGTCAATAGGTCTCGCCTTTGGGGCCTTATAAGTGTTTAGTTATCCAGCACAATATCCTTGGTGCAACAACATCAACTGTTGCATAGCTAAACACTTATAAGGTCCCAAAGGCGAGACCTATTGGCTATGCACATTCACTAATGCTGATATTTTAAAGCAATGCGGATATAAGGCTGATATTTGAAAGCAATGCGGAAATGTTAAAGCACATTCACTAATGCTGATATTTCTTGCCCGGGAGTGGTGCATGCGTGAATGGCTAATAAAAAATAAAAAAAAAAGAGAGCCGTGCACGAGTGAATAACTAAGGCTGATATTTGAAAGCAATGTGGATATTTTAAAGCACATTCACTAATGCAGATATTTTAAAGCAATGCGGATATAAGGCTGATATTTAAAAGCAATGCGGATATGTTAAAGCACATTCACTAATGCTGATATTTCTTGCCCGGGAGTGGTGCGTGCGTGTATGCGTGCGCGCGCAGTCTGCTCTTTTTCAAAGCACATACTTGTGGCGCGCCGCTGCGCACTCCCGCAAGCTGTATGCCGCCACAAGCACGAGTATGTGCTTCGAAAAAGAGCTGAACGACGGCTAAAGGTCCTCCTATGTAGCACATGCGGGCTGCGTAGGCGAGACCTAAAAACATATGGCAGCCGCAACTGATAGCTATAGTCAGGTCAGGGGTGGTTTCTCTGTAGGAGCATGGGGGCATTATCCCCTTACTGGAAGCTTCCACAGCTCAAGAGGGGTCAGACTTTTGTTTCCCTGCCCGCGTCCTTGCGGCCAGGGAAACTCAGTTTACAACTGCCTGGAAGGAGTAAGCATAAATAACTGCTCCTGTTGGGCGGTAGCAATGGCGGCTCCCACAGCACCCAGGATGGGTGCATGCAGGGAGCTGTCACGGCCGCAGGGGCCCTGTGACTCAGCCCGTAACCCCCAATGTACTGTTTGGTGGGTCCTCTGGGTGGGCACCGGGGCACACACCCAGGAACACTTGAGGCACCAGGGGTTATGGGGTCCCTGGGGCCACTATAGGCTTGGGGAAGGGGCCCAAGCCCCCTCCCCTTTTTAAAGAAAGAAAGCTGCAGGGCATAGTGTCCCTGGGGTGCATAGTACCTTGGGAAGGGGGGCACTGGCCACCCTCCCCTTAAAATGTATGTTTTGATCTCAGGGGATGGGATCCCCTTGGGCCACTACTGGCTCAAGGAGGGGGGCTGTGCCCCCCTCCCCTCATAGGCCACAGGGGATGTGCTCCCTGGGGCCCGTTGTTGTTCGGGGAGAGGGGCTGGGTGTCCCCTCCCCTTTACAAATATCTTTTGGCCCCAGTGGATGGGGTGCCTCTGGCCACTATTGGCTCTGGGAGAGGGGCAATGCACCCTCCCCCCCTTAATTTAAAAAAACCAAAGGCCCCAGGGGATGGGTTCCCCAGGACGCGAAGTGGCTCGGGGAAGGGTGCTGCACCAATGGGTTGATAATTTCAATGACACCGTAACTTTTTAAACAAAAAAAAAACTAAAAATTCATCAGTTATAGTTATCTCAAGTAACCCTTGGTAACCGTAACAATAACTCGCACCCTCGCCATGCACTGCTAATTAATTGCCCCACATATTACATCACTCATGACATGTTCTCTGTTGCAGTGATGTGCAGTGATGTTATCAATGATTGATAACATCACTGCAACATTTGGAAATGACATCATTAATGACAAGAGTTCGCATGGCGGAGACACAAGTTATAGTTACCTTAGGGCACGAGTTATAGTTACTTGAGAGACCTGGTGAATTTCAGGTTTTTTTTTCCATTTAAAATGTTACGTTTTCATTGAAATTTTCACCTAACTATAACACCACTTTAACCTTTGTTTTTTCAGTGAATATATATATATCATATATATATATATATATTTGTTTTTTCAAGATTTTAGAAAAACCTCATGTGAGAACTAACTGGTGCCCACATAGGATAATCTACCCTGGTATTGTTCAATATTCTGAAACCTCAAAAGAGCAGCTTTCATCGAGTGCCACTAAACCCACCTCAACCTTCAAGCTCTCTGATACTCCACTCTTGTCCCTCGCTCTCTTAATAACATTGGGTAGTTTTTAGGGCTGGGGAACGGTTTTAGGGCTCGGGCGGGGGGCTGGAGTCGGATAGTTTTTAGGGCTGGGACCTAGTTGTAGGGCTCAGGAGGGCAAGGGGCAGTTTTCAGGGCTGGGGCCAGTTTTAGGGCTCAGGGCAGGGGGGCTGGGATCAGGGTAATTTTTTGGGTTGGGGGCTGGGTTTTAGGGCTCAGGGTGGGGGGATTGGGATAGTTTTTAAGGCTAGGGCAGGTAGATTGTAGTGTAGGGGCCGGGTTTTATGGCTCAGGGCTGGGGGGGCTGGGTGTGATATTTATCACAAATATACTTTTACTAATCATACCTTTGCAATGAAATTCGTTGTAAAGGCATGCATGGTAAAGGCATGCATGGTAAAGGCATGCATGGTAAAGGCATGCATGGTAAAGGCATGCATGGTAAAGGCATGCACGGTAAAGGCATGCGCGGTAAAGGCATGCGCGGTAAAGGCATGCATGGTAAAGGCATGCATGGTAAAGGCATGCATGGTAAAGGCATGCATGGTAAAGGCATGCATGGTAAAGGCATGCGCGGTAAAGGCATGCGTGGTAAAGGCATGCGTGGTAAAGGCATGCGTGGTAAAGGCATGCGTGGTAAAGGCATGCGTGGTAAAGGCATGCGTGGTAAAGGCATGCATGGTAAAGGCATGCGTGGTAAAGGCATGCGTGGTAAAGGCATGCGTGGTAAAGGCATGCATGGTAAAGGCATGCATGGTAAAGGCGCGGTCATTGTTAAGACCGTGTTGTTAAGGCATGCGTGGTTTAGGGAGTCGTTGTTCCGTCATACAACCGTTTGCAGACTTTCCAGCTTCATGAGAATGTACAGACAGACAGGGCCGACTTGTCAGGCTTGTATCCAACCTGTCTCACGCTCTCAAAACCTAATTACTAGCATTTAATTGTAGCCTCTTAAAGGGCCCTAATTGCTTCGTGCTTCCAGCGTTCTGGTTTCAAACAGTGTTCTTATCAAAAATGAGAAAGAAATATTCAAAGCAAGGCACATCTTCAGAACCCTGTTAGGAAAATCACCTAAAACTGGCATTTTTTCTCCTGATCAGTACATAATTTAAACAGTAAATGTAAGAAACAAAACACTTTAAAACGTAAAATGTGTTCTACAGCTCCCTCAATGACCACAGGGTGATAATTAAAGTAAATAAAGAAAGAAACACCATGTTAAACATGAATATGACAATTTCACACACATTTCTACTTAAGAATCCTGTCCTGTTCTTTGCAGAGACTTAGAACGTGGATGGCCAGTATGTTCTCTTGGAAAGGTGGTAACCCTAACCGCTGCTAATGCGAGACCATGTAACATGGGGAACAGGGCTCGAACCATGGCCTCGGCTCAGCATTCTCTGAATCCCTCCCTGTCAGCGGCGGCTTCTCCAGTTGGGCGGAGGAGCGTTGCACCATCTGCTGTGGGCACCGGACAGAAAAAATAAAATGGTAATAAAGCGACTTTATTACTGTTTAATTATACAGCCGGGTGGTTAGACAACACAGACCCCTAGTGCCAGGCTGAGCAGTGAGCTAGCCCGATTCAACCAATCCCGGCACTGCTCTCATGCTGGGTAATACCATGAGAGCAGCATCGGGATTAGTTAGGGGAGTGCTCTTTCTCTTAAGTTCTGTTTCTTTCACCCCATCAGAGGCGCTGCCGGTCATTTACATACGCGATGGGTGTGGAGATAGAAGTGATTATCGCAGTATGGGCAGTGCATTGTTCGGGGACCATCAGCCGTAGAAAAGATTCCTCCAGTGAATGTCGTCCGAGAAGCCAGAGAGTCTGTGTGGGGACCGAGAAGGGCAATTTAAGGAAAGGGTGGGCATGCCGCGGCCATTTCACCCACTGCCCTCTGTGCCGTGACATGTTGGACGCCCTCTGCTCCGCCTCTTACTTCACCAATAGCATTGTCATCAGAAAGGATGACGAATGTTTCTTAGTTCATGTTTAAAAACGCTCACTTTTAATAAATACTTCTCAAAAAATCTGGTGTACTAAGGTGAAACGCTTCTGTGGTTAAAAGTAATACACCTTTTCTAAATTTTGAAGACAACTTATCATATTCTAACAAGATCTTTATTGCGGGATTTACTTGCCAAATATATTCAAGGCTCGGCTTGTGTGTACGGGCTCCTAAAGCTAGAGCCGACCTTTTGCTGAGGCTGTGGCTTGGCTCGCCCTGTTAATTTGTTGGTTCGCTGACCTCTGCGCAAGCCCAGATGTTCCAATACAGCTTGATTCTTCAGCCATTGTAGTGTCTTTTTTATTTTTTTTAATTCTTTTTATTGGTAGTAAGCAGATCAGGAGCAATGTACATACATTGTTTCAGAAACATCGATAATTATGTGATCTCCCTGCCAAGGGACCCCTTGGTACAGTTCTTATAACATAGACCGGCAAATTGCAGCCATCTTACATAAGCAAATCTCCTGTATTAACCCAGCCCTCATTTCTAGTGCAACATTTCAGCTTCACCTCATATTGCCCGACCTGTAGCCACGTTTGTGCTACCGCAGGTGTGATCCGTCTGTAATTGCCATCTTCCCGTCATATTACTACTTTTGTTTTTCTTGTTTTTTAACAAAACGTTTAAACTTATTGTTTCTATTGACAGCATCTGGCGGTAAAGTCATCCTCCCACTCATTGTACTTGTGTGTGTATGGTTGAGATTCGAGAGAGGTTTTCACGTGGTGCAGCGTCCCTCACTCCCTGTCCCCATCCGGAGTGCGTCTGGGTGGGTGAAGAACGATGCAAAGCGGGCATAACTCCGGGGTGGACTAGTGAAGAAGGCATAGTTAATCTACAGGGTCTCCTAGGCATAGAATGTAAGCCAGCTGACCGTCGAGCCATTGTAGTGTCTTGCTCCTGGCAGCACATCGCACATTCATCGAACTACAATCTACTTGCTCAACTTTTCACGATGTACCTTTGATAGTATTGGATGCTAGTTAGGCAGATATGACTGTTTAAAACCAACTCTCATGCAAATAGATCTCTTAAAGATATGACCTGCTCAAATCTACCTACAATCCGAGGACAGGTGCATCTTTAATACCTGGTGAATGTCACTCTGCTGAAGGAGCAGCTGCCCTTCGCCAACTCACCCTGTCTCTTACAAGATTGATAAAAGTCACTTTTTCAACTTGTTGACAAAGTGATTCAGACACCTACAGCCTTTGTTCTGCTGGTTCATCAGTCACTTGGAATGTGGTGAGCGCACAGATTGTGTGGAGGGCACAGATTGGATGTAAGGATACTTAGTTGGTGATGAAGGTGATTAGTGGGTCAGAGTGATATGACTTGGCTGGGTTAGGGTAATTCAGTGAGTGAGATGACACTGGTGAGGGGGAGCTCGGGGGCACAGAGCGTTTGAGGGCACAGAGGGTCACAGAGTGGGAGAGGCAGAAAATCATGGCTGACAGAGCATTGAGTAGGTTATGTCCTTAGAACGGGTGAGGACAGAGGATGAGTTTGACAGACTGTGCAAGGTCACAGATTGGGTGAAAGAGATCAGCGTAGGTGAATGTGCAAGAGAGGCAGAGGGGACAACAGTACTAACGAGAGCAACCAGCGAGCAGAGGCCGTGCATATACTGACCAAGAGGAATACAAGTCCACATTGAAAAAAGGGGATAGTTTAGTCACTTTGAGACATATTGTCATTTTCCTTTGAACTGTAAAGTAACACTTGCATGGGTGCTCAGCGCATGTATAGAGAGTGTATAAGAAACAGCCACTTCTCTGAACTGAGGGGCTGATTACGATGGCGGATAGACTGGAGTCCGTCCGCCATCGTGGTGGTAACCGGGACCGTCCGCAATACATGCGGCGGTTCCGCACACCAAATTATGATGCGACCGCCACCGTGGCGGACGCATCTTGCATTTTAACATTGCGGTGGTTGCTGCTGACAGCAGCACCCGCCGCAATGTTGAAAATGCATGTTGTGCATTTCACTGCACTACGTGGCAGGCACCACACGGTGCCTGCCACTTAGTGCACTGAAATGTAGGGGGGTACCATGGGTACCCACCCAGTGACACAAACACCTCCCCCCAGCACAATGGGGGCCCGCGGGCCCCCGAAACCAATCCCGCCAGCCTTTCAATGGCGGTTTACCCGCCACGGAAAGGCTGGCTACCGCCAGCATCATAATTCGGCGGACGGAGCCTGCTAGGCTCCGCCACCATTTGCAGCATGCTGACCGCTCCGCCAGGCAATTGTAACGATTGCCTGTGGCGGTTCCGTGGCAGACGGTCTTTGCGACTGCTGCGGTCCGAAAGCGATTCCCACCGCCATCGTAATTCCGCGGTGGGAAAATTGCTGTCAATTGACGGAAGGATCGCCACCGCCGGGCTGGCGGTGACGATCCTTCCGCCATCGTAATCAGCCCCTGAGAACGGGTTGGAAGTATCTCATTTGATGGTAGCAGGCCCTTAGAAAGAGGGGTAGAAAGAAAGAGAGAGAGAGAGAGAGACAGTCTAGGAGAGAGTGTGTGTGTGCGAGAGAGAAAGAGAGGAAGAAAGAGAGTAACAGAGAAAGAGAGAACCAGGGGGACAGTCAGGCAGATAGAAAAACCAAGAGAGAGAAAAAGAGAGCCAGAAAGAGAAAAGGTGACAGAAAGAGTGACAGCAACAACAAAAGAAACTAATTAGGAGAGAAAGCAGGAGAGAGAACAGATAGAGGATGAAAAAGTGTGTGACGGCTAGTAAAAGAAAAATAGAGCACGGAAGACAGAGAAAGTGAGAGCGCCAGAAAGAGAGAGAGAGAGAGAGAGAAATAGGAAAAAAAGAGATCCAAAGAGATAGACAGCGAGAAAAAGCAAAAGAGAGCCAGAAAGAGAAAGAGTGAGAGAAAGAGTGACAGTCAGAGAAAGCGAGAGAGAAGGACAAAAAGTGTGTGAGAGAGACGGAGAGAAAAAGAGAGAGCGAGATAGGGAGTGAAAGAGAAAGAGAAAGCCAAATAGAGAAACAGAGAGTGAGCAAGAGCTGGAGAGAGACAGAGTAAGAGTGGTAGAATGGGTGTCAGCAACAGTCAGCGAGAGAAACAACAGGCCACGAAGCAGAAAGAGAGTGGATAAACATAAAAGACAAAGCCGTATTTTAAGGACAAAAATTGATATTTTTTGTGAGCATTCAATATACAACCTGGAATCATCATTGTTTTTGGCTGGGAAACAACGGACCGGTCCTTTTCAAGGTGGGAGGAGTGTGTGACGTATTTACAATGTTGTCTAAAGCGCGGACATCACCTGTTTTATGAGGGGCTTGTCTAAACTACCTTCTGGCAGGCGCCCTCAGTCTCACGTCTGTATGCTGCTACATGTAGCTTTACATACCTGGGCCCAAACTCTACAGTGGGTGATCCAACTGCCCAGGATACAGAGTTACTCGCCTTTCAGGGGGGAAACATCCTTTGCAATGTAGTCACAACAACGACCTACCTTTACAACGCAGTCACTACCCTGACTGTGACGTTACCATGTGCTTCTTTACCACGCAAGTCGTTGGACTGATGTTGGATATTAACTCCAACACCTTCTCTACTGATACACCCACTGGAGTTGGAATAGTAATTTATACTAGTCCAAAGTCCAGTTCCCTTCTTAAGGCAAGTCGTTTTAATGACTTGCGTGGTAAAGGAACGCGTGGTAACGTCACAGTCGGGTTAGTGACTGCGCTGTAAAAGCCTGCAAGGTAAATGCATACTTGGTTCTGTCATACATCCCTTTTGGGAGAGCACTCTAGACTCTGTTTTGTTCGTCTGCATCACTAGCATTCATTCTTTTGTTAGCAGGTTTATAATTGGCAGGGATATTTTTTGTGCCAAGATGCTCATCGAAGTGAATGCGTGCCATTAATAATAATAATACTAATAACATTAATAATAACAATAATGAAAAAAAATACAGTGGTGTGCATGAGGTGTATCTGACCTTTAAGTGTTGTAAAAGTACAACTCACTTTCAAAAATGGTGTGGTGGTACCTAGGAAATCCTTTGCCCATTCTCAATCGCTGCCGTCCCTTCACCCCCTCCAACCTGTATCGTTGTAATGTGCAGGTACCATAATAGAAACACGTATTTGAATGGTGTACGTTTCAAGAGTCTGTCCTTGCAGTGGGTGTAACACACCTGCTTATGTCATGTGCCCTTCCCTGAGAGGTAGGTACTAGCATCCTTTAGTTGTGGCGGTGCGCTGGTCACGCGAGCTGTAAACAGACAGCGATGATTGATGGGTCCTCAAATAAATTGAATTCAGAAAAATACCTTGGTAGTTAAGTAGAGGCACTCGGATGTTCAGGATCTTCTGACGGGAGCTTGTTTACAATGGTGTTGGCCTGCTGGCCGGCGCTCTCTCTCTACCGCTGAGCTGTGGTCGGTGTGCTGTTGACTACGCCTGTGTATTGCTGGACACTTACCGTGAGGGGAACGGTTCTAGTTTTCTCCACATCACCGCCGTGAGGGGAACGGCTCCTGCCTACTCTACGCTGCCGTGAGGGGAACGGCCTACATCCCCCAGCTGCCCCAGCTTCTCCCGCCAGGATAAAGGCGCGGCTGCCCTCCCGCAGCGCGGGACGCCTGTGTATTGCTGGACACTTACCGTGAGGGGAACGGTTCTAGTTTTCTCCACGCCACCGCCGTGAGGGGAACGGCTCTCGCTCACTCCACATCACCGCCGTGAGGGGAACGGCTCCTGCCTACTCTACGCTGCCGTGAGGGGAACGGCCTACATCCCCCAGCTGCCCCAGCTTCTCCCGCCAGGATAAAGGCGCGGCTGCCCTCCCGCAGCGCGGGACGCGCGCGGGCGAAGCCCGGGCCAAGGGCGGGCCCGTCTGCACCCGTCAGAGGCCGAAGGAGGCCGGGCAGGGCCACATTATTGATCAAAGTCGTCGGAATTCCATTGCTCCCAAATTTTCCGCATGTGATCTGACTGTGAAAGATAAGATAAGGCGATTTGGGGGTTTCTATATCAGTATCTTTTCGCAGTATCAGACTGGGAGCCGTGAGGGAAACGGCTAGCTCTGAGTGTCTCTAATTTCCAGTAGTCCCCGGGGACCCAGGAGCACCTGTGACGCTTTAGTATGCGCTTAGAGGTACTATTAATTATTTGAGCGTCTACCGCAGCGCTGAGGTGAGCCCGTTATAGTTAGGTTGGGCCTCCCCTCTAACAACCGGGATTTTAACTGGAACAGAGAACAGAGAACTTAACGGATAGGCACCGTGCCCAATCGTGCCTAATAGCCGTGCCTATATTGAACTGTGAGCAACCGGAGATGCAGATTATCGTTCTAGATATTTTTTAACTTTGGTGCTCTTCACCGTCACTGTAAACTGACTCCCGGTGTTTTAATATTTTTTTGTTGTCGTCGTTTTTGGTTTTTATTCCCTTTTTACTCTCTCTTGGTTTTAATTTCCCCTTTTTAACATTGTATTGTATGTGTGTTACAGTGGGATTTTTTTATGCGATATATCAATTTTTGCCTTGCACATGTCACTTTAAGGATTATTCTCTCTTTTTGCACTTTATAACCAACGGACCATTAGAATATCAAGTACCAGTATAGTGAGTACATTTGTGTGGTTGATAGATTTATGTTTATATTGTCTTTGTGGGTCTCCGACTTGGGACTTGGGGCTCAACAGTTCCATTATTGTACCGTTCTCTTCAGTACATGCTATTTTATCTAAGGTTTATTGGCCCTATATTTTATTATTAGTGGGTTGTTTAAACCCCTAAGGTTATGTATAGATTATGTATAGTGAGTTTGCCCATGGAAGACTAATCTGTGTTGTATAGTACATGCCTTTATATAGCCAACACTTTGCACTTTGCACTTTAGTATTAAAGGTGAAACCCTATAGCAAGAGATCCATCAAGGGGGTAAACTCCTCGTTCAGTATAGATTCAAGGCACTAGGATTGTAGGAGGTTAATATCTATTGCCCTACATCTGTCCTCCTAGTCCTATTTTAGCCACTGCATTATATTTAGGGAAGAAACCCCTACGCTCTTGTAGGCTTTTTTATAGGGACATATATTTACTTTTCGCCCGTATAGCCTCCTTTGTAGCATCCTCATGGCAAGGAGGAAGTTAGCGAAGTCTTTTTCTGCTAAATCATGTCCAACGATTGATTCATTTTTGGTTAAAGCGGTCAATGTTCTCACCGAGGAAATTGACCGTACTGAGAGGCGTCTCTCTATGGGCTCAAGCTTTATTGGGGTAGAACAGGGAAATGGGGCTGGGGCCGGGGTCCCCTCTGGCCCCTTTAATGCGAGCGGATCCAGTAAATCGACCAATAACTCCTTGGCGGCCGAGGAGCTTGAGCCGGTCGTTATTGATTCAGGAGGGATTTGTGGGGATCTTACTCGAATATCCATGACCCCTAATTTGACGGTCCTTGAAAGCCCGTCGCTACCGATACCGATAAAGACCAGGGGACGTAGAAAGAATACCCTAGAACAGGGGAATTTTAATTCTAAGGCCAAAGCTAAAACAAATGTTAAGAGTATTCGAAATAGGAAACTTGCCGATCCCTTGTCCTGTGCAGACCCCATATTTCAACAATTAACATTAGCGACTATCTCTGACAAAATTATAGAGCTCCTAAGGCCGCTTTATGATAAATTGGACACCTTAGCTAGAGAAATCCACAAAATTAGTGGAGTATTGGATATAGTTAACTGTAAATTTCAAAAGGAGTCACTTAGGGATCATCAAAAGGATGTTATTATAGATCTTATTATTATAGACCCTATTGACCCGACTGTAGGTAATGATCGCAGAGATTGTAGTAAATATTGCAAGGAGCGGGCCCCTATTACACAAGCAGAAAATAGGGAAAAAGATAGAAATATAGTAATAGGAAATTTAACTACTAATAGTGGTTTTGCACTACCCCAAAAGGAGCAAGTAATGAATAAGCCAGAAGGACTTAAATCATCTGATCCTATAAAGCCAGCTGGTCTAAGTTCCTTAGCCCATGGGGATAGGATAATGGCCCCGGTTGCAAATTTGCCTCCCGAATGTAGTCCCTATGTTGTAATTTTGGCCAACGTCCCCAAACTCCAAATTGGGCAGGCAGAAGAACATGGTTCACTTATGAACAAAGTAGTGTTTTGGCTGACTAATAGCTGTGGTTATCCTATGGAAGGAATAAACCAGATTTTAACAACCCGTAGAGTGGGCTGGATCGGGCCTTTGAAAAAATGCTTTGAAGGGGACTGTATCATCATTAATTTTAGATCTCCAAGATGGGCATCCAATACCCTTAAAAATGCACCACCTCCCATATGGGGGGAATTTAATACCACTCTTCTCCCCCTGGGGTATTTTTATAGACATCTGAGGGCGATGCATGGAAACGTAAGCTGGCCTCCAAATGGATCCTTGTTAGCTCCTTCTCAGGTTTTAGCCCTGCCTCATTTTGCTATCCCAGTAACTAATAGGTTTCAGGCTCTGAGTAGTTTGGATACCAATGATTGACGTGAGGGACCGATACGGGCTAATGAGGTTGCACTTGAGAGTTATTTACCTAAAAGCCCCATGATGGAAACTTTAAATGCTAAGATCATTACTAGTAAAGCTGGTTTATGCATGATAGAGCAATGTGAGTCGTTATCCACTAACGTATTAGTGACAGTCAGTATCCCTAGTAATTCAGAAAGCATTCCAGTAGAATCTATTATTATTAGTAAAGAAGTGGGACACGAAGCACTCCCCCAGGAATTCTATGAATCTAATATGGGCAAAGGGTACCAAGTTACAACATGGAACATTGCTGGGCTTAAAAGTAAAATAGGTACACCATCATGGTTAGATTTTATTTTGGCCCAACATGATATTATATGTTTACAGGAGACGTGGTGTACCGACCCAATATATGTAGAGGGTTTTACCTCCTATTGGTTACCAGCCCAGGCCTCCCCTTCGGGTAGAGCTAAGGGCGGCCTCCTGATTTTGATTTCCACTAATTTGGATAAATGTAAAATCAAAAGTTGTATCACTGTGGGAACTTATGCCCAGATTATGTGGATGTCTTCTACCGTGGGTAATGATGTTATTTTGATTAATTTTTATAATAATCTGTTTAATTCTCAACGTAGTTCTATTGTCCATATCTTGGAAGGGGAACTCGAGAAATTGACTAGTACCATTAGGAAACCGATTATTATTCTTTGGGTTGGCGATTTTAATGTCCAAATATGCCCATTATCCCTGACCAAAGTTTGTGGGCCTAGGAGGGGGAATTTGAAGATGATTGTTATATGCATTTCCCCCATTGTGAATATGGTAGTGCCTTAAATGGTGTTATTGTTAAATTGGATTTAGAATTACTGTATTGTGCTACCGACAAAAACAACATGATATGTCCCACATTCACAGGTAGGAATGCATCGTCTAATATCGATCACATTATTATTTCTAGTAATAGTGTACATTTATTTTCAACCCCCTGGATAACGGACCAACCAACTAGTGACCATAATAGTATTTCTTTGTATTTATTATGTTGGGGCTTTAAAAATACCATCAGTGTCCCACACAGCCTATGTATTGCCCCCACTAGACCGAATGGTGTCCGGATAAAATGGGCTGGTCTGGACCCATCTAAAATTCAGCACGATGTGATTACACAGTGTCAGAATGAAATCCAAGCCTGCTTAGGGGATGAGGTTGACCCAGTATTGTTGCTTAATAATTTTACTAGGATCAATAATACTGTGGAGAACCTTTTGCTGAAACCAGTGTGTAGGAATAAAAAACCTAAGGTGGGATGGTTTGATGATAACTGTGTAGGGGCTTTGGGCCGCCTCAAACAAGCTCTGGGGTGCAAACCAAGAAACCCGGATATAATTAAGGCCTTACGTGCAGAATACGCTTTAGCCCTAAAAATCAGGAAATTGGAACTCCAAGAAAGAGCCTGGGAAGACTTAAGCCTGGCAGCCGATACTAAAAATAATAAACTTTTCTGGGATACCGTCAATAGTTCCTTTTTGAAGGACGACCATATTCCTGAATTTAATTCTTATGTTAACTGTAACTCATGGGTAGCCCATTTTTCCACCATTTTTAATCCTTTCGATAAAGATGTCCCATTCACCCTGTCTAATCATACCCCTGTTGTATGGCCAAAATTGCCCTTGTCAATTAGTATAGAGGAGGTTTTTGAGGGCATAATTAGTAGTAAGGGGGTAAGGCACCGGGTCCCGATGGGGTCCCGATAGACTTTTATAAAAATGAAATGGTTTTATGGACGCCGTTTTTAACCAGAGTTTTTAATGTCGCCGTTGCGACTCATTTTCCTTTATCTTGGGGCCAGTCAATTATAATACCAATTTACAAGAAGGGTGTTAAGACTGATGCTTGTAATTATCGCCCGATTTCTTTATTGGACTCGTCTATAAAGATCATGAGTAGGGTCATGTTATCAAGACTCGAGACCTGGGTCCAAGAAAAGTCAGTCCTTACCCAAGTGCAATATGGGTTTAGAAAGGGTGTTGGCACACTGGAGCAGTGTGTCAACCTGGACCTCTTGATCGGCAAGTACACATTAGCTAAGGAGGGAAATTTATATTTGTGTTTTGCTGACCTTAGCAGCGCTTTTGATTTGGTAGACCACTCCATTTTATGGCCCTTATTGTTGGATATTGGCGCCCCCAAAGAGATTATATTTTTCTTGGCTAGATTATATGGGGAGTTATCAAGTAGGGTGTGGTACGGTCATTTAGGCGAATTTACCCCGCCTTTTAAAGTCAAAAGAGGCATCCGACAGGGCTGCGTCTTAGCTCCATTACTTTTTTCATTGTTTATCAAGGAAGTTGACGCAGCACTGAAATTGTTTGAGTCGGATGCCCCTAGGGTGGATGGGAAGCCTGTCCCAATTCTTTTATACGCCGATGATGCGGTTTTACTTTCTCGCACCCCTATGGGGCTACAGCGTCTTATTGATAATTTTACTGTTTTTATTACTAAAAGAAAACTTTTAATTAACAAATCAAAAACTTTTGTTATGGCTTGCGGTAGGAACCCTATAACATCTAGCTCTTATTTCATTGAAGGTTCCAAAGTCCAGATAGTTAAGACATTTTGTTACCTGGGTATTACTTTTGCAGGGAATAGGTCATGGGCCCAGGAACAGGATAACGCCTGTTCTAAGATGCTTAGAAATGTAAATGGTATTTTTAGATTTGCGGCTAAATTGGGAAACCGACGCATTAAAGACATGTTGACAATCTATGAGATACGATGCGTCACCGCAGCTCTTTATGGGGCAGGTGTTTGGGGTCATTTTCAAGGTAATTTATTACAACAAGCTGAAAATTCGTTTTTAAAACGCTTACTTTGTGCCCCCTCATCTGCCTCTACGGAATTGCTCCACCGTGAGGTGGGCATTAGATATATTTCAGATCTGGCTTCAACACGACCCCTTTTATTATGGAAATCTATATGGTCAAAAGAGGAAACATTATTTACTCAATCTATCATACGGGACTGCCTCAAATTGGAGAATTGTTTAAAAATACCCTGGCTTAATTATATTATTTATTGGTTTAAATCTTTATTCAATTGTGATATCAGAACGGATCCTGAGTGTACTCTTTCTGTTGCTAGAGCTGAGATAAAATTAACCATGTTAGCAAATAAAATAGAGGCTCGTTCTTGTGTTATCAAGAATCAATCAACTTTCCTCTTTTATTCGCAATTGGATCTTAAACAGGGTTTTCAAAGTTATTTATCAGCAGTGACTAGAGTTTCACATCGATTTGTGCTGACACGCCTAAGATTGGGTATTGTACATCATCTTGTTAATTTCCCAATTATGAAACAGTGTTCTGTTCATGTATGCCCATGTGATGGAGTCTCAAGACAAAGCTGCTGCCATATGTTATTATTCTGTCTATTTTATTCTCATCTTAGGAGATTTTATTTAAAACCTTTTTTTCTATATTACAATATAAGATCCACTACAGATGCCTTGAACCTGCTTTTTAGATTGGATGACCCACGATTATGTTTTTATTTAGCTACTTTTCTCCTGAAATCCATTAGTGTTAGGAAATCTATGATTATTGATATTTGATTGTGTGTTTTAAAGGTATTATAAATGAATTTATTTATATGTAATTATATGCATTTGCACTTTTGAATTGGGATAATATATGATCTAGTAAATGTTTGGACCTTCATGTGATTTGGTCGGCGTCCAACTTCTTAGAGGGACAAGTGGCGTTCAGCCACACGAGATATGCACTTGCACTTTGTATCTGTATTAACATGTTTACGCACCTTGATGTACTCGCTTTTTATCCCACTGTTTTATATTTTTTTGATTTTTCTATAGATCGAGCTTTTTATGTCTGTATTGCTTATATGGTTGATTTATTTAACCGAATAAAAGCTCTAAAATCGATTGATGAGTCGCTAGAGACGGATGATGTGTCTATTGTTAATCTCCATGGTCTTCTCTGGTTTTCACCTCATTCTTTGATCAGATAGACAAACAGGCATTTGTGTACAATGGCTTTAGACGACATTCTCCCCATGGCAGGCTTCCATGTACATTTCTATGGAATCATTATCTATACATTGCAAAAATATCACAGGAAAAGGCGAAGAGCATGGGCCCGATTCACAAAGGTAAATTAGATCAAAAGTCTACGTTTAGACCAAAAGTCTAACTTTACTACTTTTCGGTATTCACAAAGGTTTGTTACGAGTAGTAGCTTTCCGACTGGGGAGTTTGGATCTCTGCCCCGAGGGAGGAGTTTCCACCCGAGTGCAGAAGCTCCACCCCAAGTGCAGAAACTCCGCAGTCATAAAGATACTACTCACAGCTTACCTTTGTGAATAGCGAAAAGTAGTAAAGTTAGACTTTTGGTCTAAACTTAGACTTTTGCTCTAACTTTACCATTGTGAATCGGGCCCTATGTGTTCCTCTGGCTGAGCCAAGGAGACATAATCATCACCTTCTTACCAAGTGTCACCAAAAGGGGAGCTTAACCGCTTCGCCGCGGTGGACATACCGCCGTGGTGCGGGCGAATTTGACGCGTGCGCAGATCGGACGGCCCCTGGCCGTCCGACGCACACGCCCACCGTGACGTCGCACGGCCGGGGGCCGTCCGACACATGGAAGGGGTTAAACTCCTAGCTAGGGAAAGGTTTTTCAGAAATCCCAAACTGGCAACTGTGCAGGCGGAGGAAATAAGCCATATGCATGCAAAAATCTACAGAATATGGATCCTGCCCCCTGAGGGCCTGTTCCACCACGCTGCATGCAATGAGAGACCAACATGTCCTTTAGGTCGCCCAACTCTCCTTGGACCCTCCTACTGTCCACGTGGCTACGCGACTTACACCCACATGAACATCTTCGAAGGAATCTTCTGCAGAGAGTGTACATTCTGGCGCCTGCTGCATCCTCGAGTGTGGACTATATTAGAAGCTTTGATCTGTGTCTACCACATATCAGACCAGCCATCTGAAGAAATCCATGGTCCAGCTGCACTGAACAGCACACACATTACTCTCCTCATGCGCTTACACCATTAGTGGTGGGCTCAGGGCCTTCAAAATTGTACCTCATGCATACCATCAACTTTGTCTTACTTCAAAAAAAAATTCAACGACTGTTCCTCTAGAAAGCCTTCGATCTACTTACAATTAGCTCGACAAATGTATCGCTACATCACTATTACCTTGTTTGCCAATTTACCATTACATGTGCATCATTACCAAGTCAGAGAAAAAAATGCTTGAAGTAAATACATATTTAACAATGATTTAATGAAAAGAAATGTAATGCACTTCGATTTAAATAAACATAATTTAATAGGGTTAGAGTATGAGTATCATTATTTATAAATAAACATGCATTAAATGAATTTCAATAAGCTGGCTAAGGTGTGGTAGAAGTTGTAAAAGTGTAAAGTTTATCAAAGAAGAGATAATAGTAGGAGAGATGGTGTATGCTCCCATTCCAGTGGAAGCTTTAGGGAGTGCTGCAATTGGTAAAGATACAAGGCCCTGGTCAGCTGCATTGGACGTTAGTTGCACTATGTAATAGAAAGAGTCTGACGGCTAGAATTTCTTACCAATGGAACCAAAGTTGTTTTAGCTTTGTGACAAGGTAAACAAATGAGTGAGGTTCCTTTAAGAAAGTTTAATTTAACAACAGGGCAGTTTGTGAGAAGCCTTAGGGACAATACTAAGAATGACCATCAGATATGGAATTCTAGTGTGGAGAGCGCACTAAAATCACTAAGGGCCTGAATTATATTTCGGCGGACGGGTTACTCCATCACAATAATGACGGAGATCCCGTGCACCGAAATATAAATCCCATAATATTTTATGGGATTTATATTTCGTCGGACGGGATAGCCGGTACCTTTGTGACGGAGTAGACTGTCCACCAAAATCTAAATCAGGCCCTAAGTGACTGACTTAAATTTAACTAGACAGAAACCTTTAAAGGATTATGCAGTGATGGTTCTCAGTAATTGTATTGTGTCTTGCAGTTACATCAGCATTTGGTTGTTTTGAATCTGATAAACCATAGGTCCTTTGCGGATAGGGATGTCTGCAAGATGATGTATAAAGAGACCCAAATGGGTATGCAGAGGCCTGGATCACCCACTCAGCAGCCTACCAGAAAGTAAACTGCATGCAAGCGTTCAACAGAGGTTCTCGAGCTATTGGTAAGAATGTGGTGATGGTAGAAGAGGGAGCGGGGATCTCAGAATAGCTCCACTTGTGAGGAGCGATGTCTAAGGAAGGGAAGCTGTGCATCTTTCAGCACCAATGCTGGGATTATTAGAACCACAGTCACATGTCAAGCTCCATCACATGTCAGTGCTGGCTGGTTTCCTTGATGGGTGGCACTGCAAGGGATGGAGCGTGATGTAGCAGATGGGGCCCTTGGCAATCCAACATAAAACAGACATTGTTAGAGGAGAAACTGGTGAAGCCTAAGCAGCATCCTGAGCTTTAGGCCTCCCTTAGGTGGGGGGGGGGGTACAAAAATACCAGGATTATACTATGGTAAAGATCGCCTCGAAGAATAGGGCCTCATTGCCCAAGGCAAACTTGCATATTGTACTGATCATCATGTTGATCACTTTCTTTAAAATGACTCGCCTGACTCCAAGTTGGCAGCTGTGGCTCGCCTGGCCTTTTTCAGTGTCTGTGCTGCCTGCCATGTGAATAGGTGCACCCTATATATGTATGTATGTTTGTGGTGTTTGTATAGCATGAACTTAGCCAAAAAGCAGTGGAGCAATACGCATACTTCCATGCCACACTTGTACACAGTTTTGCAGACGTGTCTTGTTTGGACATGGTCCTGGCTTGCATGATATCTACTGATCAATCACGCCCACTCCCATGTGGCCCCACATACCCCCATGAAATGTGTCCATTTGTGTAGCATTACTTGTAATGCTTCAGTCTTTCTGCCCTGCACCTGCTTTGAGCTCCAGTATACGCATGGTGCCACATTCATACATCATGCAGCAGTGCGTTTGGTGAAGGCGGATTAGCATGTCGTGAATATATAACAAAACATGTATTTGAAAGGTGCATTTTAAGCCCAACATCTTAGTGCTGAAATAACAGATGTTTATTGTTACCCTACTCAGTGGTACTCATTTTATTAACCGTGGAAGGATGAAAGTCAGAGTGAAACTGCCGGGATGTGAACCTATGACCATGAGGTACAATACAAATTCCTGCAGTGGTTGAATTTGTCCACTGAGCCACCACACCCATCCACAGGGACGTTTTGGTCTTCTTCCCTACTTTACAAGCTTCGAAACGTGAAAGCCCAGGTAGACTTTACCTCGGACCCTTTTTTCCCTTTCCACACTCCACATTCGTGGTTCAGTTTGCTTAGCTCTGGGGTCATTAACAACCCGGTGATAGGGAGGGCAAAACTGTCTATATGAGGAACTTGTGCCCATCTTCGTGCTTATGCCGACTAAAACTAGAGTGCAGACGAGGCTTGGTTCGATTTTACTACCTGCTTCTTGAGGCCTGATTACGAGTAAAGGTGTTATTTATCACCCTTGATACATAACAATACCAAGGGGGTACATTATTTCTTACATGAATTAAAAATAACATCTATTACCAGTCTATGGGAAATAACATGCGGACTTTGGTCTTTAGTGCACCAAAATCCGCATGGTACGGTGAATACTGTATGTTTTCCCCTGATAACGAATGTTAATGAATGTTGAGTTATTTAACGCATCCGATAATTATCATATCAATTAGATTACTTTAAACGTGAAATTCCGACCCACACGTAAACAGGATTTTACGCATGGGTCGGAATATTACGAGCAGCTCCTAATCAGGCCCTAACGGTGGTAAAGCTGACTGGAAAATGTGGAAATAATACACACCATACGAGCACAAATAACCTTTGTGTGTGTTAGTCAACATTTTTGTCCTGAAGTGCAAAAAACATAACCCAACATGGGCTTTTTGAAACAGGGCTGATGAGACCACAAGTTCAGTGACTAGCTGCAACTTTAACTTCTCTGTTTCCAAGTTACTATAGTGTGATCATGTTTTGAGTGACAAATCTCACTGCACTTAAAAGGCATTGTTGTTCCCACTCTCAGTATTCACTCATACACACAAGTGCTGCGCTCACACACACACACTCTCTCTCTTCTTGTCTCTCTCACTCTGTCTCCCTCTCCCTGCCTCTCTCTCGTTCTCTCTCTTTTTCTCTCTCTGTCTCACTTTTTTTCACTCTGTCTGTCTCCCTATTCCTGCCTCTCTCTCTCGTTCTCTCTCTTTCTCTCTCTCTCTGTCTCTCTCTCTTTCTCTCTGTCTGTCTACCTCTTACTGCCCCTCTCTCTCTCTTTCTCTCTCACTGTCTCTATCTCTTTCTCTCTCCATCTGTCTCCCTCTTCCGGCCTCTCTCTCTCTTTCTCTCTCTGTCCAACTCTCTTTTTCACTCTCAGTCTGTCTCCCTGTCCCTCTCCCTGCCTCTGTCTCTTTCTCTCTCACTGTCTCTATCTCTTTCTCTCTCCGTCTGTCTCCCTCTTCCTGCCTCTCTCTCTTTTTCTCTCTCTATCTCTCTTTTTCACTCTGTCTGTCTCCCTGTCCCTCTCCCTGCCTCTCTCTGTCTCTCTCTCTTTACTCTCTCTTTCTCTCTCTCTATCTCTGTCAGTCTCTCTGTCTGTTTGTCTCTCTGTCTGTCTCTCTCTCCCTGCACCCCTCTCTCTTTCTCTCTATGTGTCTCTCTCTCTCTTTCTCTGTCCGTCTGTCACTCTTACTCCCTCTCCCTGCTTTTATTTAGTCCGCCTACATGAATAGTAAACCTTGCAGCCTCTAACCTTAGCACACTGTTCTCTTCTGACACGGAGTAAACTTTGAAGGAACATATCAATAAGTCAAAGATATTTGTGATTCTTGGGGGTAGAGTAACATCTTCCCTCAGGCTTGTCGAGTCCTCTCGGTCTCAAAAGGTGCTGGAAACCAGGGTTCGAGCCTCGGGGTCGCGTCCACACCCTGTGATTCTGGGCAAATCACTTAATCTCCCCGTGCCTGAATGTGTAATGTAAATACGGTGCTCATGTAAAGCGCTCCAATACCTTCGGGTCGAGTTCGCGCTATATAAATATGCAAAAAAAAAAAGCGTCTCTTCGGCCACTTCCTGGATCACACCATGTGTGGGTAAAGCCCCGCCGCCGCAGGAATGCTCAGACTGGCGCTGAGTCCCAGGGTTCTCCTGTTGCATGGTTTGGCCCAGGGCACGTCTGCGAGGCCCGCACTGTGACCATCACGGGCACGTGACAACCCACGCCACGCCACGCCAGATATCTCTGGCTCCCATTCAGAATTTCGTACAAAGTAACTTATACAAACGCACATAATATGTGTCTCCCCCAGGGTCCGTGCCTTGTAAAATGAAGCCCTATTTCAGTGTACGCTGGGTGCACCCACAGTTGAGCGCATCCACTGCAGAAGGGGACTTTGCAGCATAATACAAGCATTGATAAACCTAATAGACCTTTGCCTTTTGGCTTTGCCAGTGCTTTTTGCTGATGTTGTTCAGAAGCAGAAACCCCAGTTTGAAGGATCGAGTGTATCCCGTTCTGGAGTCATCCCAAACAGTGAAATAAAGGAGACGTAAGTTGAGAGGGCCTTTACAAATACACAACTACAAAAACATGCAATTGTTTTAGATCACTGAGCGTGGAAGCTTTTTCAGAAAATGACGCATGAGTCACTAGCAACAAAGAACTTCAGAAAGTAATCAAAGCAAGAAGTGAAGCGAACCTGGCACATGAAGTGGGAAACACCAGACATATCTGGCAGAGTGCAAGGGTCCTGGAATATCTGCTAATCCCAGTATAAATTGGAGAGGGCAGAAGCACCTGCCAAGCTGAGTTAGAAGAAAGTGCTTTGAAGACCAGGGAGGCCAGAGCTCCTATCTGCAATGTAGGGTGAGAGAAACACGGCTTGAATGGGTTTACGACGCCTCTTTCAGGAAATGGTCTTTTTGCGCAGGACGAGAAGGCAACAAACTACAGGATGATCCCCATTGGCACACATCACCTGCTTGTGCATTGCGGTGCGTTGCTATGTTTTGCGCTTGTTTCTGTCGTCTTGCTACCTATCCCTGTGGTTGTGATATAGTGAGTGCCTATGATAGGTGATGTTATGAATGGGCATGTGTGTGGTCCTGATGCTGTCTGTCAATTAGTACCTGTAGCAGTTGCGAGTTAGTACCTGCATCTGAACAATTGAAAGCCATGTCCCTCGTGGAATCGTTCTATTATCTTATAGACTGAAGTTACTTGGCGATATAAAAGGGATAAAAAATACCTAATGCCCAGGTCTGGTCATCATTGTATGGCGTCCATTCCTTCTAAGATCATATTGTGGTTTGAGATGAAATCTATTGACATTTGTTCATTTACACCTCTTCTGTTGTTTTCCATAACATCATCCCAGACAACCAAGAGCATCTGTTTTCTAACGTTGGTAGATCAAGAGCCTGTTTGAAACCAAGCAGAATGCGCTGATGTGTAAAATATAAACATGACAGCGAACAATAATTTAGTCACATGAGGTCAGTCGACATATACACATATTTTTGGTCCAATTTAGATATCTTACGTTATGTTTTTCCCCTTATGATTTTACAGACAATTCATGTGGGTTTGTAACAGGAAAATGTGAAAAATCCTAGGCAAACAGTTGGAAAATTCTCTGCTAGGGTTCTTATAGGTTTATTGCCGATCAATATGTAAGGTGTACCTTTCACCAGAAGTATGACTTGCCGTGACACTAGCAAAACAGTAAGATAATGTCAGCAACCCCGAGGAATTCCCCAAAGTAACCTAACAGTTAAACCAGTTTGTATATACAGATACCTTGTGAGTATCCTGTAAGAATTTTGCTTCATCATAGGAATTTTGTACAACATTTCACCCTGTTACCACAACTGGTTTGTGGGAAGGAAATTCTGGACAACCACCTCATATGCCACCATATTGGGGCAGGCTCGTCAAATCAGTGAAGAGTCAAATCCAGTCTAATTTTTAGAATAATCAAAATATATTAAACAATATATGAACCAGTTCTCCATTAAAATTATTTGCATGCAAATTTCCATCGTGCGTGATCATTGAGGGTATCTTAAAAACCTCCCTGGAGTTAATTAGTTAATTATACGCTGATTAAACTAGCCCACCCCAGGATACTTACTGTAAGCAATTTGTTTGTACTATGATTCTCTTTTCTAGAAGACTTCGAGGTGAGCTAGATTCTATTGGGGATCCTTTTTAACGGGTGCTACAATAACATTTACAACATACAACTGGCAATTTATTGTTTAGTCGGCTGGATCGAAAATTTGTTGTCATCTCTCAGTCCCATGAATTTAGCATTTCCTGCACACAGGAAGTACAGATAAGCCATGTAGGTCTTACTTTTATTACATTTCATCTAACCAATCCCATAAACTATCAACAATGGAATAAACATAACTGTTTCGATAACGCACAGGGATTAGGAAGGGACTCAACATTCCAATAATTGGTAAATTAATAAAATGTTGCTCATGAATGATGCCTTAACAATCTCTTTTTCTCCTCTCTCCTTTTACCTACCTTTTAAAAAGTATTGGATTGATTTTGGTTGAAGTATTAGAATTTTACTGAAAGAAAAATAGAAATTGTAATTAACAGTGATCTGACTTTTTTTTAGGGTTTGACATTCCAAACGAGAAGTGCAAAATAGAGGTATTGCTTAAATTATAGATAGATATTGAAATTATTTGCATTTTCTATTAATTAGTGAATGCTAAACGCCACACCAATGAGCACAACCATACCTTTCTACATCTAAATGTCTTACGACAGACAGAACAAGCATTGGCATAGCCAATAGGTCTCGCCTTTGGGACCTTGTAAGTATTTAGCCATGCAGCACATTATCCTGGGTGCTACAACATCTACTAATACTTCATGTGCCACTGGTGAATGGGGGAGCAGAGCCACCAATCAAGCCAGGCGGGGCTTTTACAGGCCACAAGAGAGTGAAGAAGCTGCGAGGGTGAGGTACTAAACTAAAGAAAGGCGTGTATAGAGACAGAGAGAGTGAGACACGAACAGTGAGACAGGGACAGGCATAGATAGATACGGAAGCATAGACAGGGATAGACAGAGCGAGATAAGGGCAGTGAGACAGGCTATACAGATAAGTGTACCTGCAATGTAAAGTTTTTATGTAGCGCTTTCTAGAAACCATTATTCATGGCTGGGCGCTTTACGATAGGAGATAAGCAACGAAGAAAACGACGTACGATAGAAAAGCTGAACAAACAGGTTGAAGATAGAGGAATGAAACAGGGGAGGGGCACCACCAACACCACCCAGTAAGGGCTGCTAAAATGGATAAATACAGTTGGAAATGTAAAAAAAGAAATACCATAGAACCGTAAACCCCAAGTATAATTCAGCGTTATAGTTTCTTAAATCCCCAATCCATTTCCTTAGGTCTTCGGCAGAAGCGTTGTTTACTAAGTCAGTGATTATCACACAACAAAGAACTGGGAGTAGAAGTATGTAACCTTTCCTTCTTTTTCAAAGGAACTGAAATTATATTGAATAAAAGGTTCAACCCAAAATGTGGAAGTGGGGAAGTCAAGGGAATGGTATAAAGGGGTTTAAATTTTATTTTTTCAAAAACAGGCCTTGCAGAGACTTCCACTGAAAATCTAATAACCAGACACTTGACTCGGTGCAGTCTGTAATGAAAGGTCCCCTTTGCACAGGAAGCAGAGCCAAGCTCTTCTTTTTCTAGTCCCCTTTTTTAAAGCTCAACAACTGGCAGACAGTGCTCACTGTTACTATGGTACTAACTATTAAGCAGTCCTTTTAAATAATTAAAAACACAACTCAATGACTGACATTCACATGTGCACTCATTCTTGGCCCTATTAACTCATTACAGCTATGCCGTACAGAAGTAGAGAACACCCTCCTTTAATGAAGCATTGAATACATTAAGACATCCCTATGTAATGGAGCACGATTACTGCCAGGAGATGGGATCTAGTAAGTGAGTTACTGAGTCGTGAGCTCCTAGCAAGGAAGGCTTTGCAAAAGCAACTCCTCTGTGTTTTTAGAGTCGTACGTTAGTCTACTCCTCTGCTCGTGGTTTTGGTCCTGAAATCCGTGCATACAACGAGAGAGGGAGAGGAGGATGACTGATGAGATCTCGGTCTTTCCAACTCCTGCAGATCTATGTTCTGCAGATAGTCCATTGCTGACAGACTCGTCTTTGACCATGGTGGGTGGCATGAATTGTGGCACGTCTAAGAAAACAGGAGGCTCATGACACTGGTGAAGGAGGCAAGCCAAAGTGCCTAGGTTGTACACGTCATGATCATATCTCGTCAGAGAACCAAGGTGCCAGCCTGGGATAATAGTAGTTGTAATATTGTTTCTTCAACCATGTTGAACGAAACCAGTAAGTGACAAGTGTAGATATAAACTTCATACTAGTAATTAACTTGCTTCCAACTGTACACTTTTGCATTCAACCTTCCATGATTCCCCAGATCCTATACTTAGGGCACTTACTCGGGAAGATACGTGGAGGAGAATGAGCTCCAGCGGTGTACGGTGTACCCCAGTACTCTGCTCTCTGACACCGCCGCCATCTTACCAGCAGCAGCACCCCTGCCAGACTATCGAGGCAGAGAAAGGACTAAGGTCCAACACGCAATACAGCGCTACGGGTGAAAAATGTTTCGTAGGCGGCCATCTTGAAAATAAGACTTTAATGAGCTACTTACTAACATATGTAATACAACAGCAACCGATTCAGAAGCTATGTTTCTCCTGATTGAGTATATTTATTCAGTTTTTACGTATTAATATAAAAATATATTGTTTTATTTACAATATAACTATAGAGTAAATGTTTTCCCTTAGTATTAAGTTCATTCCAGGTGTGATTAAAATATATCGAAAATGCATCGTACTTCAAAAAACGTCATATATTCGCTTATGCAGTGGAAAACAAACCAATGCGCTTTCGTGTGCTTTACTACAAGATGGCTGTTTGGAATACCGTGAGATCCAAAACGTCTCAAGAACGATTTGTTGTTGTTCTCCGTCTTTCGTTTCTTTGGTCAGGTTAGATTGGAGAGTTTTTTTTAAAGAGACAGTCACATAATTTGTTTTACTAAACTGAATCGAAAGTGAATAATCCGCGAAGACCAGAGATTTCAACACTTGGAGTTTGATCTACAGATGCAGTGTCGGAGACCGGGATGATAGTATGTGCCAGGGCAAGACTTTGTTCATATAGCGACATGGGCAGAAACACATTTGGCGCACAAGGCTGCTGCTAGTCACTAAAGCAACAAGGGGAGCTCTCAGCGGCGCGCGCAGTTGCCAGGGGAGCGGGTGAAAACACTGCAGGAGAGGGAGGGAGGTGAGGTAGGGTGGGGGAGGGTAAGCTGTTTTCAAGCACTCGTGCTTGCGGGAGCGAGGAGCGGCGCGCGCGGCCATGCTAATTGAAAACAGATGGTCGGCGCACCGCTGCTCGCTCCCGCAAGGTGGATGCCAGCACAAGCATGAGTGCTTGAAAAGGGCAGACCAATTCCAAAAGGTCATCTCCTAGAGCAGCGCATGCGCGCTGCCTAGGCGAGACCTAAAAAGTACACTTGGCTCTCAATCGAACAATCAATCAATATATTTATGTGCCAAATTAAAAAACGTCACAGATAAGCTAGATACAGATAGAATAAGGAAGTTATCCTCGGCTTTATTACAAAAGCTAACAAAAGATTAGTCACAGGAAGGTGTCAGCTAAAACAATTTCTTAATAACAAATATTGCATGCACTTATAAAACTAAATAAAACCATCCCATGTCACGTGGTACATGCTGATGAAGCAAAACAATAACATTTCAAATCCAATAAAGCAATCAAGAAAACAATTTTATAGCTATGTACATACATTTACAAATCTACTGATCAGCTGTGGTGACTCACTATCCAAACATCTTACAGTAGCTTCTCTACACCTCCCTCTCTAAACTAAATGTATTAAACAATGGTTTCCACAGAAAGTTATGTACACTACAGATGAATGAGCCGCAACAGTGAATAAATGTTTTTTTTTTAATTGAAGTACCTGCTGATTGAAATGATATGTGCTTTGCATTTATTGAGTAAACAAACATACAGTGCCACAAGGAAACAAAAATTGCCAAAGCCTTGCATTTTGTTACAAGACAGACGTAGTGGCTTTGCCACTGTCTGTTGGGAGTGGCCCGATGGTAGGATCAGAAGGCGCCACCAGGCGCTCTACTGCAGCATGAGATCCAAGAGGTGATGGAGAAAGGATGGCCGGACCTTAAGATGCACGTCCTATGTCTCATGAGGATGCACCTATTGTTGCTGATCTCAGAAGAGTTCAGGCTGCATACTTGAGGTCAGGTTGTCCAAATCTGCGAAGAGTCATTCCATTATGGGAAGGATCTTAAGGTCTGGCTCACTCTCGAATACTGTTAAAAGCAGGTAAACATTGGCTGCTCCAGTGAAAAAACTGATTGGTTTTCTTGTATGAGATAAAGTATTCAATGTGGCATAAAGTGTGATGATTGAGGATATAATTGAGAGGTAATATAGTTCCTAAAGCATTGCAATGCCAGCACTCCATAGAAGGTGGAATGATACACCCAACAACTTGAGAAAAGAGAGAGAACAATACTCTACTGGGTAGAGCTAAAGCTTACAATATGCATACATGTTTATTTTAAAGAATTGATAACAATAGGACTTGCAGATAGATGCTGGGTGCTGATGACGGCTGTAAGCCAGAAACCGGTCCCATGATGCTTGTTTCCGGTCCAGGGAAGACATGGCTTGGCAGTTCGGGCTGGACTGTTCCCATGAGGCACAGGGTCAGACTGATTTGCATATGGCCATGTCTGAACTGGGGTGGCGGAGTGAGCTAAAGAATGATGATGGATTAAACCCAGATCAGTTGACTGGGGGTGAGTGCTTGCAATGTTCAACACTCCGTCCATCATCCCCTTTGGTTTTGCTTGTTCAAGCCAGACATAAAAAACAAGTTTTCTCCAGCTGCACTGCCTTCTTCATTACATGGGGTGACAGATGGAGCATGCAATAAGCAGGATGTCTAGACACAAAGGTCCAACCAGCTTTAGTAGTGGGTGGGATCATGCTTTTAAAGGAGGAGCAATCCATGCAAATAAAACCGGCCCCCTCAGTGGCCAACTCACTTGCTAAACTGTCATCATGGAGCTGCTGATGGGACTAGTGCTGATGGAGCGCCAGGCCCTAGACACAAAGCAGGAGATGGCTTGGCAACTCGCCTCCTCCTTCATGTATTTCATGATGCTCAGTCCAGCTCAGTGTTGCTGTTGTGACACATCTTGCATGTTCATCTGTAGGTCTTCATCTTGATCACTAGGTTTAGTAGTGGAATGGAGTTGACTTCCTTGCGGATGATCCTGCATACCTTGTATGTGCAGGAGGCAGAGGAGCACCCTCCGTGTCGAAGAGATTCTGTCATATCTAAGACAAGCTCCATTGGAGGCAGCCGGTAGGGGAAGTTCTTCAGGGGTGTCAAGTGGACCTCTGGTGACCATGACAAGCGGTGCATTGCATGCATACTCATAAGCCAATATCACTGCCTGGGCGACTGTTCTGAAGTCACTGTTGCATAGGAATAGTTTAACTACATGTGGTAGCGTCCGGTAGTGGCAGGTGGACTTCCTCTAATGCACATTGTGAGTGTTGAAGCTGAGGCCGTGGTTTGAAGCAGCGCCGCTTCATCTTTTTGAGCCATTCTAGTACTGGTGGTTGTCTGCTGGCACTGTCTATCAGTACAACTTCAGTTGTGGTGAATTAGGTTTGGACATATCTGCTTGAATAGCAGTCAGGCAGTCCTACAGGTGTATGGCATCGCTCTCTACACAGGCGTGGCTTTTCCTGTGGCTCAGGAGTCCTGGGTCTTTGTGATATCTCATTTGGTTTTGGAATATATCACAAAGTTTTGTGGTTGGCTGGTTTTGCCGAAAGTCCATGCACTAGTCTGGAAATCATTTCATTAAAGGGGATACGTGAGTGTCTCTCTGCCATCCTGTGCAACCGTGCGGTTTTAAGACTGCACATTCTGCACCACAAAGATTTTTACAAGTGTTCGTGCCTGTGTGAGGCTGCTGTAGGGTCAGTGCATATTATTTGTCTACCTAACATGTGGTGTATCTGTAATGTGTGGTGTGTCTGTTCTGGATGTGCACAGAACAGTTGGGGCGATCATTGGATTAATAGACACCTCTGTATTAGATACCTCTGTATTAGATACCTCTGTATTAGACACCTCTGTATTAGATACCTCTGCATTACAAGTAATGCAAGTTACCCTGTTCATCATCAGGAAGCTATGCTAGTTGAGCATAAATTGGTGAATATGTTTCTTGATAATGTTTAAAATGTGTAAACTTGTGGGTTTGTATGGGTTTCTCCGTGCTTGTGTTTCATTGATTGTGTTGGGGTTCTTTCCAGGAGGTTAGTTACTGTTCTATTAGACTAAATTGTCCTGCTGTTTTGATGATGTGTTGTGAATTGTCTTCTTGTGTGTTTCCCTCATTCTCCTGCTGAGCCTAGAATGTGTGACGTGTGGTGGAATGCTGCATGCGTCACCGGATGGGATATTGGCAGTGAGAGAAGGACACTCACTGAGTGGGACAGTTGAGCAGTTTCCGGTGGGAGGTTCTACACTTATGTGCCACTAACACTTCATAAAGATGAAAAAGTCTTTAGTATCTGCTGGGGACCCTCCAATAAAACACATTACTGTAGAACTAGTTTGCTTAGTTCTGGTTAACTGGAGTTTAGGGCCTTTCATCAACAGTTTTCTTTATGCATACAGCAGTCAAACATTTACTGAAGCCGCGTAACCTGCTGTCGTCATGCGTCACCTTTGTCGGAGTTGGACTGCTGACAGTTTGCACAGATGGTACAAAGGTAGCATTAGGGTGTTTGACATTCCTGGGATTGGCCTTGCATGTCAGCTCACCGTGGCGGCATCGCTTGACTGCTCTGCCCGCTTCACTGTTCCATGTATTCTGGTGTTTCCCATGGCACTGACGTAGTTGGCCTCTCCAACTTATACTTCTCATGCTCGTCGTCGAGTTTGGCATCTCACAGTCTCTCTCCTCTCACTCTGACTGCATATCTTTGGCCTCTTACAGTCTCTCCCCTGTTCCAATGATTGAATAGCCTGTCCTCTCTCTCATGGTCTCTCCCTGGCCAATCGGGGTTCCTCGTCTCATTGCCGCCTCACTGCCCTTTCCATGTCACTCCAATATCACAAGGGTAAAGAAGCCCGACTTTTCTGAATCCCTCTGTTTCATATTGGCTGTGAAGTCTAACCTCTGTGTGATTCTCCTCAGGACACTGAGTGCTTAGACTGCACACTCTGGACTTCTGGGCTAACACTGTCCGCAAAGCCCATCTTTAGGGCATTTCAACTGTCATGCTGGCTGTGTAGCCCTAGTGTCAATATCTCACTGCTCCGCACCGCCAGTATACAGTCATGTGACGTATGCACCATTCCACCACACGTCACACATTCTAGGCTCAGCAGGAGATACAGGGAAACACACAAGAAGACAGTTCACAACACTTATCATTCACAGGGGCGGCTCCTCTGCTAAGGTGGAGGAGCGTCGCCCCACTGCTCTGTGAGCAGTTGAAAAAGGAAAAATAAAATGATAATAACTCAACAGTATTATTTTATTTTTCTGTTCCTGGCTAGGCTCGTTAGGGGGGAGCCGGACGTCATACGGGGAGGAGTGGTGGCACTCTTAACTATGCATGACAGTTTGGCCGGCCGTCTCGATCTGGCAAAACAGTCATGCGCAGTTTGCATATTCTCCACCAGCAGTAATACACAGCCTGGGTGTAGAACATGCCCAGCCTCCCAGTCCCTGCCTAAGTGCCGAACCACGGTGCTCAGAACAATTACAACGCTGCTGTAACACAGCGTTGTGATTGGCTAGGGGATTCTGGGAGCTTGGGTGCTTCCTGGTTCCTGCTTCCTTCCTGCTCCTGGCAGTGGCGTAAGATAGGCCCCTGCAGCCCCCATGGTGCGGGGGGGGCTGGAGCTGCCGGGGCCCCCCTCAGCACAATACCCTGGCCAGAGAGCTCCTGTCTGAGTCCAGAGGGGGCCCCTGCAAGTACCTTGCAGGGCAGGCCCCTTCTAGTTTCGTTACGCCACTGGCTCCTTGGCTTCACCAAAGAGGACGGTAGGAAGCGGCTGGCTTGCAGGTAAGTGTTTTTTTCCCCTTTTTTTCCCCATTTACCTACCCTACCCCCTCCCAACCCCCTTCCGCCCCGCTATGTAGCAGCCGCCACTGAGCAACAGGGCCATTCTTTCTAATGGAATAGTAACTAACCTCCTGGAAAGACCCCCAAGAAACATTCTCGAACACAACCCATGAAACACACCCATATAGACCTCCAAGGAGTTCCTCTGTATCACACTGGCTACACAGCCTGTCCTTCGGGCCTCTCACCTGATGCACTGGCTGTGAAACCTGCCTTTCATGCAGGGCTGGACTGGGAACAGCCTGGCAGATTGCTGCTCCATCAGCCCTGGGAGCTGGGGGGGGGTGTAGGAAAGTGGGTTTCTGTTGCAGTAACCCCCCCCCCACTTTTTGCCAGACTACTGATGCACTTTTTCTTGGTGTGCCCTGGGTCCCTGCCAATCAGGTTCCCAGGGCCTGTGTTCTTTCCCCAAAACTAACCCAATTGGCATCTCTGGCCACAGGTCAGCCCCTGGTAAATGGTACCACAGGTACCCAGGGCACTGTGGCCAGGGAAGACCTCTAAGGGCTGCAGCACTTATTGTGCCACCCTTAGAGGCCCTGTACCTTTACACACACACACTGCCTTTGCAAGCTGCGTGTTTTGGTGCAGAACAAAGTGAAGAGTCGACATGGCACACACCCCTGTGTGCCATGCCCACAAACCACTGCCCTGGCATACATCAGTCACCCCTCTAGCTGGGTGCCCTATGCCAGTGGTGAAGGTACAGGTGCATGAGCCCTGTACCCCTACAGTGCCCAAGTCCATTCCTGGGCACTGTAAGTGCAGTGCTGCCATTAAGAGTATATGGTGCTGGGAGTTTGTCATTACGAACTCCACAACACCATAATGGCTACACTGAAGACTGGGAAGTTTGGTATCAAACTTCTCAGCACATTAAACCCACACTGATGCCAGTGTGGGATTTAATGTAAAATGCACAACAGAGGGCATCTTAGAGATGCCCCCTGAAACTCGACCAAATTCTAGTGACCTGACTGAGTGGCTGCTTAGGCTGCCACCAACAGACATGTTTCTGGACCCCTAAGTCGAGAGCCTGCTGCTCTCGGGGGCCTGAAACAATGCACATCCTGGGATGAGGTGCCAAGCCTCCTCCCCCAGGATGGGCAGGGTTCACGAAGGAGAAGCTTCAAAGGCATGCCGCCTTTGTGAGCCTCTCCAGACCATTTGCTGCTTTCAGCAACTGGTCTCCACTGGTTCTACCCCCACTTTGGGCGGGAGAACTGGCGGGAAAAACAAGTGAGGAAGGGAGGTGTGCCCACCTCTGCCAACTCCACCCCTCAGGTGGGGGAGGCGAGGTGAAGCACAACCTTGAGTCCCCGCCATTTTGAGGATGGGGGGACCCAGCCAACCAGGGACAGGCTCCTACCCCCCTCCCACTGGAGAGAGGCAGAATAGGGGGTGTACCCACCCCAAGGAAGGGACCCATTGGTCCCTGCCCTTTACCTATCTGTAACGCCCCTAAATCTAGTATTTAGGGGCACCCTGAACCTTGCTTCCTCAGATCCAGCAACAACAAGAAAAGAAGAAGGACCGAAGAGCCGTGCAGAGCTAACAAGAGAACGACGCCCACTGACTTGGCCCCAGCCCTACAGGCCTGTCTCCCCTCGAACCTGCTCCTGCAAAATCCCAGTGTGCAACCTCACAAACCCTGGAGGACCTGCCTGCCTTCACTTCCAAAGACTGGTTCTCCCGTGAACACCGGATTTGTTCAACAGCAACCTCTGGCTCCGCCCGGAGACCGCGAATTCGCCCCACTCTGCACCCGCCGTCCACGGCCCGAGCTTGAGTGGGCAAACACCACGAGGAGGTCACCCCGGCGATCCTGACCCGAGATCCGGCGATCCCTGACCTGCCTCAAGCCTCCAGTCGACGCCTGCAGTCTAAATCCGGAAGGCCCCCCAACCGCGACCAGGAGCTGGTAAGAAGATCCGACCCCAAAAGGCACCCCTGCACCCGACGCCCCACGACCTTGTGTGCCCAAACCGACAGTGCCTAGCCAACCTCTAACTTCCCAACTTACCTCTCCACGTGGTGGTTGCACCCAGAAGTCCTTCGTCTCCCTGCCTGCAGTGCTTTACCAAACCGGAGGCTCTCCATAGAAAACAACAGGGCGCCCGACGTCGAAACAGCACTCTGCACCCGGCCGCCCTATTGCCGCTGAGGGTGCACTTTTTGTGCCAACTTGTTTCCCCATTTGCCCTGACCTAAACCCTAGGAGCTTTGCTCCCAAAGCTGTGTGGCCTGCTAGCCAGCAGCCACCAACCGGAGGCCCCCTATCCTCCATAGGATAACACTGGGCCTCAACACTGCACCCGGCCGGCCAGTGCCGCTGAGGGTGAAACAAAAGTGCATCACTGACCCTGGGGGACCCCTGAGTCTAACCCCAGAACCTTAAATCCCACAGTCGATTACTTACCTGTGAGCCGATAACCTGCTTTTCCTCCATAGGATAACATTGACACTTTTTCTCCAAAAAGTTTCTAAGTGTGGAGTTTTGAAATCTAAAAATATTCTTTCAAAATCGCACAAATAACCAAAACGTGTTTACTTACCTGTTTGCAGGAAATGTCCCAGTGCTGAATCTAGGTATCCAGCACTGAGTTAGAAAAGTAACGTAAAAAGTAACTTACCTGTAATTTACTGAAAAAGCCTATTCATTTCAATGTACTGTATTTGCTAAGTGTTGCATACTACTGCTCCCCTGTAAATCAAACAAAGTACAATTTCTATTGCATTTTCAAACTGTTCTATATCCAGTAACTTATTACTGAAAAGTATTTAATGCTTACCTGTGCCAGGCTTTCTTGGTTCTAAAAATAAACAACAGTATATTTTTTATACAAAAACAATTGGCCTAGAGTTCAGTTCTTGAGTGTGTGAATTCATTTGCTGACTGAGTGTGTACATCAAATGCTTAACACTGTCCTCTGATACTGCCTTACTGCTCGACCACTCTACCACAATTAGAGAGTAAGGTTCTATCTAACTTTAACCTCTGCCTACCTCTGGGGTCACTTGGACCCTATACACACTGTACCTCATTTTGGTGTAGTATATATAGAGCCAGTTTCTTACAGGGGGGATAGCAAGAAGCACCGCTCCCGCTTTTGTCACAGGGGGCCGATATTGCAGGACTGCTGCAAAACCGCCCCCCAGTGACAAAACTGTCCCCCACGGGCACAAAACCGCCCCCTAGCCCTCCGGTCCACCGGGGAAATGCCCGGTGCCCGCTACGGCAAGTCAGGACCTGCTTTCATGGAGTTCCTCTCTACAACAGTGGCTGAAGAGCCTGTCTTTGGGTTTCATACCTGTTGCGCTGTCTACGGTGTCTACCCTCCCAGAGTTTTTTCTGTAACTCGCTGGTTGTAGTGTGCGAGTTATGGTCTGCATGACTTTTGTTCAGGCTATGGACTGCGGCACATTCAACAAACATTGAATATGTCACACCAACTGCATTTATAACTTACCTCTTACTCGGCGAGGACATACTGTGAGTAGCGCCAGTCCTACCAGTACTCAGACCTGGAGCCAAATGGCCACAGAGAGGATCTGGGACTGCCAGACTGGAGCAAGGCAGCATGCAGTTTCAGCCGGATGGACGCAGAGGTTGCAGCAGGAGCTGATGCAATTGCCACAGAGATGCTGATAAAAATAGAGAGTAGCAGCACACCTCTGGATACGGAGCACACTGAGTTGAGGCAGCAAAAGAACTTAGCGGGCACAAAAGGGTACGTGGAAAACAAAGGAAAGAGACCAAGGGGTTCAGGGGCCAGGAACTAAGGAAGGTGCTGGGACAGGAATGTCCCCTCTATCGTATACAGTTGTGCTCCCCTTCCCTGAGTGCCCAACTGCTAGTTTGTGGTATAATGTTTTCTTTATTTACGCCAAAGCATCACGCTAATCTACTGTTGTTGGAATAAAAATGTTTTAGCTGTATTGTTCTTGCATTGTACGTTTTAAGTTAGCATTTGCGGCACCATTTTATATTCAGCCGCCATTTTGAGTCATGATCTAAACTAACTTCAGCCTTCCTGCCCCAGCTGAAAGCAGCTGCGATAGTTTTCGTTTCTCCAAGGTTGAGCCTCGCTGTACTAATGAATACACTGTTCTTATTAGTGCATACCTTTAACACTAGATAGGCCTGCTCCCACCCTTAGAGCAGCGGGCACAGGCAGAGTGACCTTGGCGCTGAGATAGCATGTGCTCGGTCTCAGGATTGAAACTCATCCTTCTGTATCCTCTTTGTTCACCAGCTACCAACTGCTAATTTCCTTTTAGGGCGTGTCTTTATTGGTTCTGAATTGTACATAATGTATCGCCATGCTTGCTGAAGTCAGTCCCTCTGCAGCAATCCCAGGAGGCTGGTCAGACTGGACTCCACTCGAGTGTACCTGAATAAAATATACTTGGTTTGTATTCTCTACTGTCTGACCGACTCTTCATTTGTGTGGAAGGCTGAGAGGTGGTCGCGATTGACCCGGGTGACCCTAATCGGGTCACTTCCTTCACTGTGTGTGCAAATGCCTAGGCCTATCTATTGACATGAGTGAGGTCCTGCACCTGTCCTGGACCTGTCGAGGCACACCAAGTGCGCCCTCATTTGTTCACAGTGGACTACCACCCCTGTCCTGGGTTTAGTATGTAGAGCATTAGTGGCAGTATACCATGTTTTGTCAATCAGTAGTTGTGACCAGACCTTTTTATCTGTGTCACTGCAGTGGAGGCCTCCTGACCTACTTGTGTAAAATTCCACTTCTATCCAATAACGAAGGGCCTAGCACTAACATCTCAGAAAGTGCATGTTATGCATGTATGCATGTGTGGTGCATGCGTTGTGTGTATGGGTGAACTGTGGGTTCTATTTTGGAAGTCATTGGCCTACTCATGTGCTCAAGATGGTGGTAAGATTGTTTTCCCACACAGTGAAAGTGTATTGGTGATATTACTGAAGCTGCAGGGACAAGACCTAGATGCTAAAATTAGAAGACAGGAGATAGGGGGTCCTAGGCTGGACCTGGTGGCTTAGGGGACTAATGCGTCCACTATAGTGGCCTGTGTTCGACCTCATGGTCACAGGTTCAAATCCCAGTAGGTCCAGTCAACCTTTCATCCTTCTGAGGTTGATAAAATGAGTACCATTGAGTTGGGTAACAATAAACATCTGTTATTCAGCACCATGATACCCTTCTGGGTGAATGTGCACTTTGCAAAAATACACGTTATGTTTACAAATTCAATTAGGCCCTTCTGCTGAGAGAGGCTGCTGAACAGTCCTCCTGCCATTTGGTAGATGGTGTGAATGTGGGGATAAACTGCATTTCCTGTTGTTTAGAGTTTGAATTGTCCTTTAGGTAAAACCAGCCCTTTGTCTCTTGCCTGATCGCTGCCCCGTGTGGCTTTTGATAAACAGGTGCAAAAAGCTCACACCTTTTTTGGCCTCTTGTGTGGATGCTTCAAACTGGAGACAATCCTGCTGTGAGGAGCATCACTCTATATAAAGGCTGCGTCTGGAAGACAGCCTGGACAGGGCACACGAAATAAGTATCACCCCAAATCGGTTCTGAGAGTGCAGAAGGAGAATACATATCCCCTGTCATCTTTGACTGTATAAATGCGGAAGCTGCTGACCCACTTGTTGTTCAAGTTTCAGGTTCTCTTCGAACAAGGAAAGGAGTGCCCCACAAAGTAAAGAGATGACTGCTGTGCAACTAGAGCTGGTGCCTGCTTTCAAGTCAGCTTCGCAGAGGTGAGGCTACTTTACCTGGGGACTTACTTGGACAGAAAAGCTATCTCCATGACCTGAAGAGCCTGGAGGCTGGCCTGTCTGAGAAGAAAGCAAAGAAATATACCGCCCCTACACAAGGCGCGATCAACCCGGGCTAGAGAAAACAGCTAACCCTGGAGCTGAGGGTCTGTCCACCCAAAGAGATTCCAGAGAGAGTGTTTAGCATTGATCCGAGGACCGGAGCACATACTTTCTTGCCCAAGTGGCCTGAACCTTTGTACTGCCTGGAAGTGTGCCCTAGCAGATGGAATACACAAATGTGAGGGAACACACACCGTGATTTCAACACTTAGTCCTAGTACTCAGTTTGTAGCGTGCTATAAAGGGTCTCACTCTCTGATCATAGAGCGAGTATGACAAATTCAGAAGCCGCGTCCCCTGTTAGGGTCCAACCCCTTTAGCACCGCAAATTCCCCTATGTCAAGGGGTTGTTCAAAAATGATTCAACTTGAATTTAGTTCAAATGCGATATGTTTATTGTATCAAGACATTATTCAATTTTCATCTGCCTTGTCCAACAATGGATTGTTTTAATAAATCATGATTCACTTCAAAATGATATATTTCATCCAAAACAATTCAATTGCATTATCCCATCCCGATGCATTTTGGGCCGTGGCCCTTCGTCAGGGGATATCAATTCTGTGGAAACACATAATAATTCATGAGGAAACCGATCACTATGTCCTATGTTGTCTCCCAACACCACTGTGTGAAGTGACCAATCAACTAATGCTAAAGTGGTGACATGAACGTAAAATGCTCCAAACTCCAGTGCCTTAGTGAATCACCATGCGACATGCTCTCCATATCATCTCTAAAGCTTCAAACGTGAGGCTAATCCCCAAAATTCAAACGTAAAAATCAAACAATGATGATAAATCATGCCAATGTCTAATAACGCAGACAGCTGTGTCTTCAACAAACTACTATGGCCAAACCATACGTAGTGTAAAAGTGAATACAAATTCATGCAAACTAGTATGCTACACAGCGCAATCTGTTATGCACAGACAGCCATATCTTCAATAAAAAACTGTTATGGCCAAACCATGTGTTGTGAAAAAGTAAACACAAATTCAAACAGCTATCTGGGATCTGTTTCATTATTTAGCCACTCGGTGACTGTCATGCATTAGTGAATGATTCAAAACAAGTAAACTCCGCTATGCAATGTTCACCAATCCATCGTAAATAACGTAGCGAGTGTACAAAACTGCCACTACTCAAATGTGCCCAGAGCTGAATAGGCATGCATTCTACCCGATCGATTCGCGATACACAGCGTGATCTGTTTAATATGTAAAGTTCAACCACTACGTGCCCTCCATGCATTTGATGGCAAATATAAACAAGTGAATACCGCAATGTGATATTCACTAAACCGTCTTAAATTCAATGCTTAATTTGAGCCGGGGCTTACCGGTGCTCAGCACCGGCACTTAATTGGTGTCCGGTGCTCGGCACCGGCACCTAATTGTCAACACCATACTTAGAACAGTCCACCACATGGTGGCGCTGCTCATCTAATTTAGAGATGAGCAGAACAACGGTAGTTTAGGAATACAATACACATTAAAATTGCTAATACCTGCCTCCCCAGCCATTCTTTTAGCTTTGGGGACCTGGAACAATCTGAACTGTCGCATTTACATGCGAGAGAGATGGTTAGTAGTTGTCTTGGCAGCGATGACAAGGGCGATGGGTGGCGCAAGCTGCAGTGGCCTCCTGGTCAGAGCGCTGGCACTTAATATTTTACAAATTAAGCACTGCTTAAATTCCACTGCGAGTGGAACAAACCTACAGTGCTCAAAAGTGCCCAGTGCTCAATACGCATGTGTTCTGCCCTCGCATGCACTTACTTCTCTCCGGTCGGCGAGCAACCTCAATGGAGTATCTCCCGACGCTCACAGTTCGCTGTGACTATAGCGCGTGTGCGCTTACAAGATAAAAGACGGACTATTAAATGGAATCTGGGCGCCATCTTATACTGACTAACATCCAGAGAGCTCGCATGCCTCGTGGGGGCCATCTTGGAAGGTGTTAAAAGGTGATGTTCGATTCTACATGAAAATTAAATATCCCCATGCGTAAAACTTCAAAAAGTGGCTCTGCCATACAATAAACAGCGCCGAGGGCACACTGCACCAAGTATGTTTACCAAAACGTATAGAACTATGAATGCATTAAGGTTCAGCCAGTTGTATGTGCTCAACCACGACATGTACAACCATGTATGCAATGGTGTCCAATCCATATGCATGTGCTGTCATATATAACATAACCATAAAAAACATAAACAACATAAAAATGATGAAATAAAATCAGAGACAATAAATGACACAGTTCCAAATACTGGTGATAGACTGCTGTGATATGTTCCACTTGTTACAAATAGCACATATATTCCATCCTGTCATTGAGACCATTGGGTCTCAAGGCATCCAAGCGCTTGATCCAAAAGTTTTCCCTTTGAAACAGGCATTTGTTGTTAACTTTACCCTCCCTCTTCTCAACAATTTCCAGAATGAGGAATTTCAATTGGCAGATGTTGTGACCATGTTCCAAAAAATGACTGGCTATAACAGATTTCATATTCTTAGTACGGATGTTACTTTTGTGTTCGTTGAACCTGATTATCATCTTCCTTTCAGTTTTACCAACATATACCATCCCGCATGGGTATTTTAACAGATATATGATGTTCTTGGTGTCACAGTTAGCGGAAACTCTAAGGTCAATTTTAGTTCCTTTCATAGGGTGAGAGATCCATGTCCCAGTGATGATGCTGTTGCAATTGTTACAGTTATAACAGGGAATCGTCCCTTTATATGTGACCTCTTCCGTTTTGGCTTTGGTTTGTGTTAGTATTTCTCTGACGTTTTTCCCTCTCTGGTAGGCAAAAATTGGAATTTCTGAATAGATACCTCTAAAATCAGGTTCAGTGGTAAGCATTGACCAATGCTGTAAAATTGACTTTTTGAACTGAAAGCTCATCGTGGAAAATTTCGAGATTAAAACCATCCTTATGTTTTGCCCTAGCAGATGGAACCACTGTGACTGCACCTGCCTTTTATAGTCACTACAAAAGGGGATGATGGACGGAACATTTGAGCCAATCAAACACTCACCCCCAGTCAACTGATCTGGGTTTAATCCATCATCATTCTTTAGCTCACTCCACCACCCCAGTTCAGACATGGCCATATGCAAATCAGTCTGACCCTGTGCCTCATGGGAACAATCCAGCCCGAACTGCCAAGCCATGTCTTCCCTGGACCGGAAACAAGCATCCTAGGACCGGTTTCTGGCATTTCAGCCGTCATCAGCCAGGCTTGCTTGAATCCAGTGGCAAAGTGAGCAAGGGACCCACGTCTGGGCATACCCCCGCCAACTTAGGGCGACCAAAGCGATACAAAAGGGGATGATGGACGGAACATTTGAGCCAATCAAACACTCACCCCCAGTCAACTGATCTGGGTTTAATCCATCATCATTCTTTAGCTCACTCCACCACCCCAGTTCAGACATGGCCATATGCAAATCAGTCTGACCCTGTGCCTCATGGGAACAATCCAGCCCGAACTGCCAAGCCATGTCTTCCCTGGACCGGAAACAAGCATCCTAGGACCGGTTTCTGGCATTTCAGCCGTCATCAGCCAGGCTTGCTTGAATCCAGTGGCAAAGTGAGCAAGGGACCCACGTCTGGGCATACCCCCGCCAACTTAGGGCGACCAAAGCGATACAAAAGGGGATGATGGACGGAACATTTGAGCCAATCAAACACTCACCCCCAGTCAACTGATCTGGGTTTAATCCATCATCATTCTTTAGCTCACTCCACCACCCCAGTTCAGACATGGCCATATGCAAATCAGTCTGACCCTGTGCCTCATGGGAACAATCCAGCCCGAACTGCCAAGCCATGTCTTCCCTGGACCGGAAACAAGCATCCTAGGATCGGTTTCTGGCATTTCAGCCGTAATCAGCCAGGCTTGCTTGAATCCAGTGGCAAAGTGAGCAAGGGACCCACGTCTGGGCATACCCCCGCCAACTTAGGGCGACCAAAGCGATACAAAAGGGGATGATGGACGGAACATTTGAGCCAATCAAACACTCACCCCCAGTCAACTGATCTGGGTTTAATCCATCATCATTCTTTAGCTCACTCCACCACCCCAGTTCAGACATGGCCATATGCAAATCAGTCTGACCCTGTGCCTCATGGGAACAATCCAGCCCGAACTGCCAAGCCATGTCTTCCCTGGACCGGAAACAAGTATCCTAGGACCGGTTTCTGGCATTTCAGCCGTCATCAGCCAGGCTTGCTTGAAACCAGTGACAAAGTGAGCAAGGGACCCACGTCTGGGCATACCCCCGCCAACTTAGGGCGACCAAAGCGATACAAAGGGGATGATGGACGGAACATTTGAGCCAATCAAACACTCACCCCAGTCAACTGATCTGGGTTTAATCCATCATCATTCTTTAGCTCACTCCACCACCCCAGTTCAGACATGGCCATATGCAAATCAGTCTGACCCTGTGCCTCATGGGAACAATCCAGCCCGAACTGCCAAGCCATGTCTTCCCTGGACCGGAAACAAGCATCCTAGGACCGGTTTCTGGCATTTCAGCCGTCATCAGCCAGGCTTGCTTGAATCCAGTGGCAAAGTGAGCAAGGGACCCACGTCTGGGCATACCCCGCCAACTTAGGGCGACCAAAGCGATACAAAGGGGATGATGGACGGAACATTTGAGCCAATCAAACACTCACCCCCAGTCAACTGATCTGGGTTTAATCCATCATCATTCTTTAGCTCACTCCACCACCCCAGTTCAGACATGGCCATATGCAAATCAGTCTGACCCTGTGCCTCATGGGAACAATCCAGCCCGAACTGCCAAGCCATGTCTTCCCTGGACCGGAAACAAGCATCCTAGGACCGGTTTCTGGCATTTCAGCCGTCATCAGCCAGGCTTGCTTGAATCCAGTGGCAAAGTGAGCAAGGGACCCACGTCTGGGCATACCCCGCCAACTTAGGGCGACCAAAGCGATACAAAAGGGATGATGGACGGAACATTTGAGCCAATCAAACACTCACCCCCAGTCAACTGATCTGGGTTTAATCCATCATCATTCTTTAGCTCACTCCACCACCCCAGTTCAGACATGGCCATATGCAAATCAGTCTGACCCTGTGCCTCATGGGAACAATCCAGCCCGAACTGCCAAGCCATGTCTTCCCTGGACCGGAAACAAGCATCCTAGGACCGGTTTCTGGCATTTCAGCCGTCATCAGCCAGGCTTGCTTGAATCCAGTGGCAAAGTGAGCAACATGACGGCTGAAATGCCAGAAACCGGTCCTAGGATGCTTGTTTCCGGTCCAGGGAAGACATGGCTTGGCAGTTCGGGCTGGACTGTTCCCATGAGGCACAGGGTCAGACTGATTTGCATATGGCCATGTCTGAACTGGGGTGGTGGAGTGAGCTAAAGAATGATGATGGATTAAACCCAGATCAGTTGACTGGGGGTGAGTGTTTGATTGGCTCAAACGTTCCGTCCATCATCCCCTTTTGTATCGCTTTGGTCGCCCTAAGTTGGCGGGGGTATGCCCAGACGTGGGTCCCTTGCTCACTTTGCCACTGGATTCAAGCAAGCCTGGCTGATGACGGCTTAAATGCCAGAAACCGGTCCTAGGATGCTTGTTTCCGGTCCAGGGAAGACATGGCTTGGCAGTTCGGGCTGGACTGTTCCCATGAGGCACAGGGTCAGACTGATTTGCATATGGCCATGTCTGAACTGGGGTGGTGGAGTGAGCTAAAGAATGATGATGGATTAAACCCAGATCAGTTGACTGGGGGTGAGTGTTTGATTGGCTCAAACGTTCCGTCCATCATCCCCTTTGTATCGCTTTGGTCGCCCTAAGTTGGCGGGGTATGCCCAGACGTGGGTCCCTTGCTCATTTTTCCACTGGATTCAAGCAAGCCTGGCTGATGACGGCTGAAATGCCAGAAACCGGTCCTAGGATGCTTGTTTCCGGTCCAGGGAAGACATGGCTTGGCAGTTCGGGCTGGACTGTTCCCATGAGGCACAGGGTCAGACTGATTTGCATATGGCCATGTCTGAACTGGGGTGGTGGAGTGAGCTAAAGAATGATGATGGATTAAACCCAGATCAGTTGACTGGGGGTGAGTGTTTGATTGGCTCAAACGTTCCGTCCATCATCCCCTTTTGTATCGCTTTTATAGTCACTGGCCAGTAGGGCAGCAGAAATCCCATCCACAACTTGGAAGTGAGTACTAAGCTATCTTCCATGTTCCAGTCCTCCATACCTGTTAAGCCTGACCCATTTTGAACTTAAAGGACAGTCTAAACCTTGCAAAGCCTGATATTGTTGTGAACTTCTTGGGACTGCGGTCTCTCAAGACTTAGGGCCTCATTATGCTGGGAGTCTGTCAGACCGCCGACTGCTATCGCGGCGGTCAGGAGACTGCCCAACAAACGGTCTGACCGCTGCATTACAATGCCCATAGTGCTCCTTTACATGGCGGCTTGTGCTGCGGCCCAGGAAAAGGGTGGCAGACAGCGCATGGAAGTTAGTGGGGGCACTACATGTGCCACTTTACTGTGGTCCACGATGGAACGGGGCCCTTTTTGGAGACCCCAAAATCCGTTTCAAACAGCCTTTTCATGGCAGCCTTTCTGACATAAAAAGGCTGTCGGAAAGGGATATGTAATCCCAACAGTGGTGCCTGCCTTGGCACTGCCTCCATTTGGAATTGCGATTCCGACCGCCGCCCCGATGGGATCCTGTCGGAGGCGGCAGTCTTCCTCCCGACCCTTTAGGGTCTGATCGCCTGGACTGTAATCCGGCAGTCGGGCCGCAAGGCTGTTGGTTGGTCGGACTGCCACCGATGGCTTGTTTGGGGCCCCCAAGATCAATTTCCTACACCCTTTTCATGGCAGCCTTTTCGACATAAAAAGGCTGTCATAAAGGGATATCGTAATCCTGATGGAGGTGCCTGCCTCGGCACCGCTTCCATTCAGAATTGAAATTCTGACCGCCGCCCGATGGGATCACTGATCCTGTCGGAGGCGGCGATCTTGCCCCCGACCCTTTAGGGTCCAACCGCCTGGACTGTAATCCGGCGGTCAGACCGCAAGGCTGTCAGTCAGTCAGACCGCCACCGACGGCCTGTCGGTGGTGGTCCGACCCAAATTGTCATCAGGGCCTAAGTTCTGCATGAATGACCCACTAAAAATTGAATGCAATGCGAGTGTACATGTAAGAGGGCTATTTTATGTGGGGAAAAGTCATTTAATTGTATGTGGCCCCAAATGATTCAGTAGTTTGTAGACTACTTTTCAATACTGCAGACTCAGCACACCGAAAATAGTACCCATAGTCACAAACTCTTACAAGCATGGTGGCTTTTACTCTTCAGTCTCAGTTCTAAGACAGTGGATTATAGAGTGGGAGCCATCATTCCATATAGCCCATGGATGTGTTGCATTCAAAATAGCACTCTAGTTAAGGGCCTTTGTGGCAGGACTGTGGACATTGAAATTAGTGGACCTGTGTTGGGTCCCCTTCCATAGTCTGTGGTCTTAGTACAGAAACCACGGACTAAGAGCTGCGGATTTGGGAGGTTCATGTTTGTTGGGGTCTATAGATGCCTTTTGGGTTTGAAATATCTCACAACATTTATTTTTGATTCTTTTGGTGTATGGGGGCACTTTCTGTGAGTCCCCTACTTTGGCCTGAGGATCAGAGAGTTCTAACACGTATGTGGTCTTTCCAAGAAATGTCATGATGCAGGGACCATGCCCTGCGTCCGGTAATGGGAGCTGAAAAGGAAAACTTTCTCCTACGGGCTTCCTATCAGATCATTTGTGTTTACGGTCTCTGTTTGGAGCTCGTAGACCCCAAGAGGGCAAAAGATGATAAATCTCCATCATCTAATGACTTGGGTAGGTTTTTTTTTAAATTTGTGTCAGTGGAGGAAAATTTGCAAAAGGAGCAATGCGAGGATAGAGTGTATGAATAGACGGTGAGAAGGGGGGTTCACCGACATGCAACATATTTTCATGCTTGTGACAAATGTGGAAATTATGATGTGAACATATCTTATACAGAATGAGACAAGAGGGAAAGTATTGTATTTGTATGTGATATTTTAATTGGGAATTACAGGATAATAGTACTTTCTGCCATTTTGGTAGGTTATCAATGGAAACAGGAAATGCGCGTTATATCTGATCACAGTCTCTCACAACTGAAAGCAGCCATGCCCATTACAAATCCGTTGCTAAGGTGCTAGCCCGAGTAATGCTATGAGGTGTTGCCACACGCTAGTCCTTCCACTCTGCATCATCAAGTCAGAATGTACAAAATGGAGACGCCATTGATTGTGGCTGTTAAAATGCTGCAAGGAATGTAGGTGGGCCATGGCAGATCCCTTCTGCTGTTCCACTGAATGAGAGACGGATGGGAAAGGGAAATGGAATGTCAGTGATTAAGATGCATATTGAAGTAACCACCATGGTGGGAAAACCATCAACCCCCACATTCTGTTACTGCACTGATCGTCATGCAAAAAAGGAGGGAAGGCATATGTAGGAGCCTCTTCAGACTCCCACCACACTTAATCTCACCATCATAAAATCTTTATTCGGTTGACAAGAACAACCATACAAGAACACTAAACACATAAATATAAAATTATCTCAGTAAAACATTTCCACATAAAAGTGACAGTCAATAAAACAGAAAGCCTCAGTCAGCCAGAACATTACAAGAACTAATCGGCTCTCGATCTCCTAGACAACAACGCTGCTCGGTAATAACATAAAACAGCAAACATAGCAAATTCATTGGGGAGCATCTGAAGGTAAACCAAAGCCGACCTTACTTGAGAAAAATTCAGGGACTTTAGCAGGGGGAATAAAAATAGCTTCCCAGGCTTAATAAAATAGCAACAAAATATAATGAAGTGTAGGGTGTCCTGCGGAGACCTATTGTCGCAACCGCAGGGCAGCCTACAATCAGGCAAAACCCAGCCAGTTGGAGAAGCCAAAAGATGGTCAAACGAGAGAGAGTAGAGAAGGAGAGATGCTACAGGCAGCTTAGCCCCTGTAACAATTTCTTAGGTGGTATGAAGAGGCAAGAGGCCACTTTGTAGAAACAGTGAATTCAATCAAACTCTTTTAACATACATAGCTTTACATAAATAATTATCACCAGTATTTAGAATCTCGATACAGCACTCTTACGTCAGCATCCCACCAATTTATCCTTTTCATATTGGCTGGATAGTCTAACCTCTGTGTGATTCTCCTCATGACACTGACAGCTTAGACTGCTCACTCTGAACTTCTGGGCTCACACTGGCCGCACAACCCATCTTTAGGGTCAATCAACTGTTGCACTGCTGTGGAGTATGTTCTCAAAGGAGTTCCCCTGTATCACACTGACGGCACAGCCCATATTTAGGGTCTCTCATCTGTTGCACTTGCCATGGAGTCTGCCCTCGAAGGTGTTCCTCCGTATCACACTGACCGAACTGCCCGCCTTTAGGTTCTCTCGGCTGTTGCGCTGGCTGTAGAGTCTGCCCTCTGCCGTTTTGACCTGAGTATGGTTTAACATCAGCCCTCCTAATTTTATGACCTTGGAAAAAAACTTGCCATTTTGCCTTGTTCCTTTAGGTAACAGAACTCTTTGTTGACTTACAATATCCTTATAATATGTGGCTGGGGTACTTTATCATATATATATATATATATATATATATATATATATATATATATATATATATATATATATTATTTTTTTATTGTTTACATGTCCTACCTTGATTTTTACCCCCGAATGAAATGTTTTGCCCTCTCTCTATGTTAATGATTTTAACATTTTATTTTAAAAATGACGCCGTTTTCCCCAAACAAGTGACATTGAGGAAGGCGTGCAGCCGAAACGCGTCTGTCTGAGGGAGTTCGTGTGACATAATAAATATTGAAAATCAATTTCGCTAGTGTGCGCCTCGTTCATGACCACTGAGGGAAGGTCATTTTTTATGATATATATATATATATATATATATATATATATATATATATATATATATATATATATATATATATATATATATTCTATAAGAGATGATAGACCATGGAGAAAGGGCCTGGTACTGACAATGGGTACCAAAGACATTAGGGTAGTTTGAGCTCTTGCATACACTGCTAAAATCAAGCATTGGCAAAGCAAGAATCTCTCGCCTTTCAATGGTGTGACCTGACCTTTTGACTTTGCTAGTGCTTTTTGTCGACCATGTTCTGCATCAGCAAAAAGAAAAAACTTCTTTGCCAGTGGGGACATAAAGACACATATGTGTCCCAATGTGAGCACGCATATGTGCTATCACGTGGTGGCCATTTTTTTCTACTTATAATTAACCTTTCTAAGATGGCGTACACCAATCTTGGATCAGTTAAAAAAAAAACTATGTGTGAAAGCTGTAGGAGGAGGGAAGAGTATCACAGAGCATGGTGGTCAACAATTTGAGTGGGGAATAAACAAACGTTTTGCACACTTAGGACTATAGTTATGATGTCTTTTTAGGTAGGCCAATTTATAGATTGTCTCAGCAACGCAGTCTAGTTCTGCAGGCAAATATTACAATTTGGAACGCTTAGTTTATCAATGGCCTAAGTGTTGAGCGACTGATCACCTTTGTGTTCCTGGAGAGCAATTGGATTTCTTCTTTGATTGAGGTGGAGCATTTAGTGATCTTTGATTTACTTGTTTTGCGCAACAGCGCTTGGACTTTATGCCAGCGGAGCCCATTATTTCCCTTGCTGTGGACTCGTCGTGAATAGATTACCTTATTGGCTCTTTCTACTGGACGCTCTAGCATTGAATTTTGTTTGTCCTGATGATGACCACCCAAAATTGATGTGGTTGAAACGCCATTGATGCCTACATGTGGCCTTGATTGAAGAGGACGCATTTTCTGCTATTCTTGTTTCTTGTTTTGTCTAAACAGTGTATATGCAACTGTTTCCTCCGCCACAATTTATGTTTACACAGTTTATTGTCTTTATGGGTTTTTTGAGTAACTTATTGAGCGCCATTGTCTCTTGTTTGTTGATTTTTGCTTATTAAATTTTGTATTTTTTTTTAATCTGTGTAGGGGTATCACTTGTAAAAAGTTTTTCATTACTTTGCTTGTTTTGCTTTATGTGATCAATATTTTGTATTTTACGTTAAATCCACTACTTGAGCCCCTGTTAGGATTCCAGTATTCTCAATCTGCACCTCACCGATGAGGCCTAACAAGGATGAAACCAGTCTGGGGTTTGTCGTATTCTCAATCTGCACATCACCGATGAGGCCTAGCAAGGATGAAACCAGTCTGGGGTTAGCTGTATTCTCAATCTGCACCTCACCGATGAGGCCTAGCAAGGATGAAACCAGTCTGGGGTTTGCTGTATTCTCAATCTGCACCTCCCCGATGAGGCCTAGCAAGGATGAAACCAGGCTGGGGCTTGCCGTATTCTCAATCTGCACCTCCCCGATGAGGCCTAGCAAGGATGAAACCAGGCTGGGGTTTGCGGTATTCTCAATCTGCAGCTCACCGATGAGGCCTAGCAAGGATGAAACCAGTCTGGGGTTTTCCGTATTCTTAATCTGCAGCTCACCGATGAGGCCTAAGAAGGATGAAACCAGTCTGGGGTTTGCCGTATTCTCAATCTGCACCTCCCAATGAGGCCTAGCAAGGATGAAACCAGGCTGGGGTTTGCCGTATTCTCAATCTGCACCTTCCCCGATGAGGCCTAGCAAGGATGAAACCAGGCTGGGGTTTGCAGTATTCTCAATCTGCACCTCCCCGATGAGGCCTCGCAAGGATGAAGCCAGGCTGGGGTTTGCCGTATTCCCAATCTGCACCTCCCCGATGAGGCCTAGCAAGGATGAAACCAGGCTGGGGTTTGCCGTATTCTCAATCTGCACCTCCCCGATGAGGCCTAGCAAGGATGAAACCAGGCTGGGGTTTGCGGTATTCTCAATCTGCACCTCCCCGATGAGGCCTAGCAAGGATGAAGCCAGGCTGGGGTTTGCCGTATTCTCAATCTGCACCTCCCCGATGAGGCCTAGCAAGGATGAAACCAGTCTGGGGTTTGCCGTATTCTCAATCTGCACCTCACCAATGAGGTCTAAGAAGGATGAAACCAGTCTGAGGTTCTTTGCGTTCCCATTTGACGGAGTCCTCCTATGGCATTTTGGGTTGGACTGTTCCTTGGGTGGGAGCATGCTTATTTGCATGTTTCACCCATGTGTGTAAACCTCTCCTCCCCTATCAAGACATCAATCGTATCTAACGCATACAGTGGGTTTGTGTCCTCAAAACGTCCCTTTTCTGTGCACGTGAGCCTTATGTAAGCTTCTCTGTAGATGTCATAAGCTCACCCTCGACAGATGCTATTACTAAAGGCTTGCCGGGGTTTATAATGTGGCTCGTGTGCACAAGATTGTGCTGAGGACGTCCAGAAAAGTGAGCATAATAACACCTCATGCACCAAAGTCATTAATCCGTAGCATGTTTCTCTATGATCTAAGGTGGCGCGAGCCAGGCTTTGGAAGCGGATTTGGAAGATGCTGCTTTGGAGCACACTCAGGACATCACTATGTGATAACACTGTCAGCTCGATTCTAATTCCCGCGCTTTGCACAGATGATAAATGTTGCTGTTTCAGCTAGTTCTGTGGGTGACGTAAAAGGCTTTACTCCTGTACATTCCGAGCTCGATCACCACGAGGGTAGAAGTTCAGAAGGCGCGAAAATGAAAATCCCAAAAAGGAGCCTTCGACACGTAAACAGCAAGCATGCAACAGTGCGAGCGTGCGTCACATGCGGAAGTCCTCCGCAAGGTCATGGAAGGAACAGTGCAATGTGGAATTTTGTAAAAATCCTGGAGCCATGAAGTGGAAACGTGCCAGGAACAAGGGGTATCCCATTGGCAGCAGGAGAGGCAACAACTGAAGCTTCACTCATATGTGAGTCGACAGGAAAGAGGAAAGCCTGTATTCATGCGTCATCTGCCCTTATGTCCTTATGTATTTACTCAAACTAAGCCGCTCGCTATGCAGAGGTTGAGGGCAGTGATCCTGGAGCTCAGCTCAGCTGAGGAGTACAAAATAAACTCTTGGTTAGCTGCCATGAATCCCTTTACACAGAATGTGCAGTTAACCTCAACCTGATGACTAGCACGCACCTACAGTGGCATCAGACGAAATAGTTCTGATTCCTTTGCTATTTATAATGTGCACTGTAGTTATCTCTGTAATTTATAACTAGTGATTTTCAGTGTTTTTCTAGATTAAAATTGTATTTTTTGTAACTGACATTTTCACCTAACTATAACTTCACTTTAACATTTTAACCTTTGTTTTTTCAGTGAACACATATATATATATATAGGATCTATTCCCCAGTTGGTAAGTGTGATCACCCAGCTGTATTGCACAGCCTGGGTGGAGAACATGCACAGGTTCCCACTCCATGTCTGAGCGCCGAACCAGGGCGCTCACACCAATCACGACGCTGCTGTCATGCTGGTGACAGCAGCGTTGTGATTGGCTTGGGGAGTCTGGGACACTGGGTGCTGCCGGGAGCCAGGAAAACAGCGAGGACGGAGAAGAGGCGGCGGCTGGCGCCCGGCGACCAGCAGGTACATTTTCTTTTTCTTTTTTCCTAACCCCCCCCCCCCCGAACCCTCTCCACCACCATTTGTTCCCTACCTGCCGCCATTGAGTGTGGTACTACAAGGAGTATTTTTATAGTTATAATTAGTATTAAGGCCAGGGTCAAACTGGGGCTGAAAATGGGCTCTGGCACCAAAATAATAGTGGTTTCCATTTGTGAAGTGGGCAGTTAAAGAAAGTGGCCTACGTTGAATAATTGAGCAACTCTGAACTTTTTTAGACAGGCTGCCTGATGGTGCGCTTGTGCTTGCTGCAGGCAATGTTTGTAGTAATATTAAGGAAATGCAGCTGTGAAATTCGCTATGATCCTTCTCTCTCAAAAAAAGATAAAAACATTGATAATTTCTGCTCTTTTATCCACAAAGTGCTATTGGTCCATCAGCATTGCATTTAATGAGATAATAGGATCCACAATGCACCACCCTCTTTTCTCCTCCTTTCATCTCTCCTGGCCCTGTATTTCTATCCCTCTTTTCCCCCTCATTGCTTTTAGCGACTGTGCCATCTTATTCTAGACTCAACAAATGTGATCAGCAGGTTACATGCAGTGCTTAACAGCAGACGCATTAAATCTCAAAGATATCTAAAGATTATTCAAAGTTGCAAGCAGCAGAGTATACATACATTTTTCTAAAAAGTGCATCAACAAACTGAGCAGTATATTGGAAGTATTATACTAAGAGGAGCTGGATGCACACACACCATCTCTGCAGTAGGTTCCTTAACGCCAGGGCCGTTTCTACCATTAGGCAAGACTAGGCGGCCGCCTAGGGGGGCAAAAGGGGGAAACAATTGTTGAATACAAGTTCTTTTATATCTAATGCATTAATTCTTCTAGCCTGGATGACAGGGGGAGAGAGTAATGGTAGTAAAAGGGAGGGGGCGGCATTTTTCAATTCTCGCCTAGGGCGGCAAAACACCTAGAAACGGCCCTGCCTTAACCAATAGATACACTTATAGGTGGTAAGATACCTCAGTGGTCAGTGTTCCTGTTGTGGTTAAGCACTTGCAATTGGGAGGTGACAGGTTTGAATGTTGTTGCTGTAAAAACTCAGCTTTTCATTGTTCTAGGTTGAATAAAAAAGACCACTCGTAACACATATTAACCTTGCTGCTACAGTGCACACTTTGGCAACAAGGCGATAAGTAGAAACACAAGTAAAGGCAGGTGTGTGTGGGTCTTTGGGTGTCTGTATATGCACCCACTTTTATAATAAAAAGGTGCTGCAAAGGGACATGCCACTTTCAGGTAGACAGAGCCTAATCCTGGATTTCCCTAGCCCCAAACGTGGTATCCCTCCTCTGGGGAAGTCAGCCACATGATCTTGCAGTCCTATCAAGTGCTTTGTTTCTATCTCCTCTAATGGTGGCTTTGGGTGAAGGCTGCCATTTTAGAAGACAGAAGTCAGATGCAGAGCTCATGAGTGGATGGCACAGGTCACATCATCTTCCTTCCACGTCTCCTACAATAAGACAAGCAATCATCTCTCACCTTTATTCAAAAGAAGAAGGCATGGACACTGTTGGCTTCTCCATTCATCCATTCCCCAACTCACTCATGAGGACATCATATTGCCTATTTTCCCTGATTACTGAACTACTCCTTATTGGCTCTCAGCAGTTATCTTCATCAGACCATGTGTACTTACTTCTCCAATGAAAGCATGTTCTGTAAAACGCAATGCATCCCACTGACACAAACTCTAACCTGATTTCACACAGCCGTTTCTGGACTCACTAGACCTCATTGGTATACACCTGGGGACATTCTAGTACATTATGGAAAAATGTTCTTTATGTGTGAGATACTCTTGCCTTCATGTCTACCTGCATGCCTAATCTATTGAAAACATCAAGACAGAGCATTGAAAACTATTTGAACTAAAACACTGTTCCTATCTCATTGCCCCACTTGCAGAGTGCACTCTAGGAGCTACAAATCAGCTTGCACCAGAGCTAAAAAAAAAATGAATTCTTCCAAGCCCGGATTACTGAGGCAGCAAGTCAACATCATCAGCCATAGGTGCTCTTCAACAGCTTGTCTCATTTGGTTGCCATCGGTCTCTGGATGAGACTGAGTTGTCTCCAGCTGAATGCAGGGAAGACAGAGGTGTTGGTTGTGGGAAAACAGCCCTCTTTCTGGTCACAGCATTGGTGGCCTGAGGAACTGGGACTTTGCCCGGTGCCGAAGGATAAGGTGAAAAATTTGGGGGTGTGGTTTGACGAAGCACTTTCCTTTACCCAGCAAATTTCTGCTGTGGCCGGAACTTGCTTTGGCATCCTGAAAATGCTGCGGAAAATTCTGGACCTTCTCCCCTGGATGCTAAAAGAACTGTTGTACAGGCTTTGGTCACATCTCGTCTTGACTATTGCAATGTTCTGTATCTAGGGGTGACCGCTAAAAATCTGAACATCTTGCAGAAGGTCCAAAATGCCGCCGCTAGGCTTATCCTAAATATTCCCAGGAGGGCCCCGGTAGGAGAAGCCTTAAAAAAACTTCACTGGCTCCCAATACAGGCCAGAGTTACATTTAAAGCTCTTTGCATTAGCCACAGGATCCTTAGGAAAAAAGGGCCGCGCTTTTTGACTCCCCTTCTGACGGTTTACCAACCTTCTCGGAATCTGAGATCTCTTGGTTGTATGAGAATGACTGTGCCTAAGGTGCGGAGGGCCAGGGTGGGTGGAAGATCTTTTGGTTTCCTGGTAGCTAAGGCCTGGAATAAACTTCCTGTGGACTTGAGGACATCTGAGTCAGAACCTTGGTTCCGTAAGAAGTTGAAAACCTGGCTCTTCCGTGACTTGGGGGGCGGTCGTTAACCAATCATTTGCCTTTCTCTGTTTAGAGGCTATGTAGGTAATCGATCAGTGTGGTATGGGTTTGGGGTTCCAGTTGTCCTAGCGCGGGGACACTCCGTTGGAGTAACCATTGCGCTTTACAAACTTCCTAATAATAATTATAGTGTTATTTTAGTTTACCTCTTTCCTAAAAGTTATTTTTTTGCAAAGCACTGCAGAAAACTTTGCAGTAGCATCAGAAAGCTCTAGGTCAAATACATAGAAGACTGAAACTGGATTAAGTTCTGAATAATAACTGAACTTTTTTGGAGAGGTGTAAAACAACTGAGCAAATCCATCAACCATGAATGTCATCATACGTGGTTCATGGATTCCCTGAGTTGGTAAAGGTGATAAATGCTTTGTGAAGAGTCTGCAGGAAGTTACCAGTTTTAGCCACTATGCCTTCTTTACCCCGCAGTTTTTACCACACATGCCATTACTTACAGGTAAGTACCACGCAGGCCTTTCTCTGGTAATTTACTACATGGTACTTTGCCACACAGGTAATTTTTTTAAAAAATTGTTATGTTTATGAGATGGGTAAGGGTTCAGGTTAGAGATGGTTTTATATATGTATATGTGCCGTTACCCACCCCTGAACACTAAAAATCCCTTTAAAACCATTCCATCTGTTGTTCTTTCAAATTTCTTGTAATTTGTCATAATGTTGTATAGTAAACTGGTGACTGAAAGACATTAGACATCTGGTGATAAGATATTGGACAAACAGCCATGGCAATTAATTTAATGCTCAGCAATGTAAAACATTGTGGACAGGACAGAAGAATTTGAATTTTTCTTTTTTATTTATTGTTAGCAAGTTGGGGGGATTTAGACAGTGCAGGCTTGAAATGGCCGTGTGATTTCAGGCAAAACTGGAGTCTGGCATGACTCTATTGATTTGTTAGGGATTTGTTGGAGAGTACAGTGTAGAGGCTGTGCAATAGGACAGGTGAGAAAACAGTTGAGAAAGAGCTGGGTAATGTTTCTCTTCCACTATTGTACTAGATTATTTTTTTAATACATTAGAACTTCACCGCCTCCTGTCAGGGTTATCACCGGTCCAGTGTTTCACTAACAAAGTTTGTGTTTTTGTGTAAAAGTCAGCAAAAAGTTAAGAAAATCTTCAAAAGCCAGCATTTTGTCCTCTGGAATAGAACATTAATAAAGCAAATACGTGAACTCATTAAAGCTTTTGCGACTAGGCCGTAATGGTTATTAATGCAAACAGATGCAGAATTGCCCTGCTAAAAAATTAAAATAATTTTTCATAAAATGCAGCTTCTGGCCCATTTGTAGTCCAAAAACATGTGCAAATGATCTTTATTTTTGTCTTCAAAAGATTTCAACTCTACCGACTGCTGCACATCTGATATGACATGATGCAGCTCTTTCCACAGCATCTGAAACACCCAGACACACTGCTCTATACACTCAGTGCAACATACAGTTTGATGCATCCTAGTCATTAAAATAAGGTGTTACAAAAAACCACCCACAGCCTCGAAACCGGCCCACCACACCACAAAACCATCCCACACACAGGCACAAAAACTAAACTGTCCGATTGGCCTTTCTGGCAGTGCAGATGACCTTGTAGGCCAGCCTCAGCCTGCTTAATGCAAGTTGCCGCTGCTTGTGAACAAGATACACTTGTCTGCTGAATCAGTGGGGTCCCTCAAAATGCATCACCTCAGTACAATCTGGCTGGTGAAACGATCAAATTAGCTATCAACTGTTATCCCTCAGTCATTTCACCTCACAGATCTTCAAAGGCTTTGGGGCAGGTGTCTAGACTCATATTTGGTCACTTCCCCCAACACTGCAGTGGCTGCAGAGACCAAAGTTACACTCCTGTGCAGACTCCAGAAATGGTAGGGATTGTTAATCTAGTTTTTGTATGGAGTTTCCTGTGTCGAATATGGTAATTCGCAAGATATTGCATGTGTGACACTACATTATTACTAGGACCTCTGGACTGTCTTGTGTAAAAATGAATGGCTAGAACAGTGCCAGAGATGATACGAGCCCGCATTGACCTATGGCAGATAAAGTTTTACCTTTGTGTTGCTGTGAATTCCACAGTTATTACTCTTTGACGATGCACTCATGTTTCGTTTCCACAACAGCGGTGATAGTTCTATTCTAGGCTTAAAATATTGTGTCTCTAAAAATCCCTTATCAAGATAAAATACTGAGATAGTGTGAGCTGACAGTGGCAAAGTTTCAGTGTGCATACGTTTACTCTCCAGCATTACATGAAAACGTTTAGTTCCTCATTACAAGTGGGCCAATAAATTCTGATCTGTGCATTAACAACTGTTTATTTATTTATTTATTTATTTATATAGCGCTACATTCATCCCAACGGGATATCACGGCGCTAAGGAGGTGGGGTCTGATGCTGAGAAGAGGGGCAGGAGGAAGTAAAAGTCTACTTAAGTAGGGAATAAATGTGTTTTTAGTTTTTTCCTGAAGGTATTATAATCATTGATAAGTCGAAGCTCGACTGGCAGCCCATTCCAGTGTAAGGCCGCGAGGTGCGAAAAGGTGCGTCCCCCGGTCTTAACCTTTTTGATCCTTTTTGATTCTGCAAGCGCAAGATGCTGTGACCGTAAGCATCTAGAAGGGATGTAGAATCGGATTTTATCTTGGAGAATTTTAGGGCCAATGCAGTGTAGTGCCTTAAAGGTATGCCCCAAGAGCTTAAATCGTGCTCTTTGGCGCACCGGCAGCCAATGAAGTTACCGCACCTATCAGAATTATGAGTTTTGTGGTAAATATTGGCGGGTCAAACCTTCCTAATATTACACCAAAACTCATGTCGGCAATAAATGTCGCACCTAAAGTACCGAGCAACTTGATTTTATTAGGTACAATAATTATTGCATACAAAAATATTAAGCTCATTTTGAGGCTATCTGTCAAATAAACAACTCTGCAGCAGTTGCATTGCATCAGGCAATGTGGCGGCCATCATGAATGTATGAAAACATTGGGGTCTATTTATGAGCCGGTTGGTGTCGCTCTTGCACCACGCTCTTGCACCATGCAAAGAGCGATGCAGACCTTACATGTGATTTATGAAACCACACAAGACCATTTTGCCTCCTCCATAAATCTGGAGTTAGGCCTCACAGTGCAAGTCACTGTGTTGCCTTACTCTGCCCTGGGAAGACGTTCCATGGGTGCTGCATGTGTGTTCCCACACAACTCTTGTGGTTTTTGGCGCATTCCCAGGTTTACCAGAACTGATAGACCTGGGAATTCGCCAAAATGATACGCCTTCTCAGGTGAGGCATAACAAGGAGAAATATCTTTATTCCTCCTCGTTACTTACTCTATCTATGTGTGCTGCATTCTGCAGCACACATAGAAAAGAGGAAAACGCCTCTGAGGATTGTTTTTGTACAGGGAGGTTCTCCTTCCTACACAAAAAAGTCCTGCATGCAACGCAGGCACCGATGTACCATGGTGCAAGTGTGCCTGTGTTGGTGCTAGGCTGCCAAAAGGGCGCCAGCACAGGGGAAAAGACAGGAACGTGCCATATTGCCTTAAATACAGTGAATTCCTGCCCTTTCCCTGTCATGAAGTGCAGCGCAGCAAAGTGACCCCTCCCAGATTCAGTCTTATTTACTTTAATTGAGCCAGTCTAACAGTGAAGATTGAATTTAATCCTATTGTACCTGCATTCTGCGTGCTATCTCCAGGCTCATACGCCCCTCCAGTTCTCTTGTATGCCCTTGGGTCTGAGGGAGTTAGCTCAGTATGCTGCATTTTTTCAGCCTCAGTGGGCTTTTACTAGAAAACCAATTAGTATGTTCCCAATTACAATAGTACAGAATGTGACTTGTGGTTCAGGGACGCCACAGCTTTGATGTAATTGGACTTGAGCAAAGCGAAAAAGATTGCCATGGCAGGAAAATTACAAAATGTTCCCCATGTGCTGGGACTCCCAGTGTGTCAGGGACACCAAATTTCATTTTCTGAAGACAAATTCCGGCTTTAAAGCTTTTCTTTGTAAAAGGAATAAAGTGCCAACATGGTACCCTAGTCCTAGAGAGGCAAGTGCTATCACAGATTTGTTTTAGTTTTTTTACAAAAGGGGCTCCAGACATACATGTGACAATTTTGCCCATAGACATGCCCACATACACCTTCCAACACTTTGTGGAAAGCACACGGAGACCATGGACGTTTGCTGCGGCACTGACTTATCAAATAACGTCATCATACTAAATTGTGTGTTGCTAAAAGACACCGCCATCACTCAGCGGACAAATTCTGCAACTTAACTGCGAGAATTACTTGTTTTGACCCTCAGATCAAGGGGTCTTGGATATTCATATGAAACATCCTGTCCTGAAGATGGTCTCATAGATCAACTTCAGAAGGCACCCAAACGTCGACGCCCTAACCCATTTTCCTTTAACTCCACGTTAAGATTGAATCTGGGAGATTTTGTTCCTATGTCTAGGACAGTCTCCAAACGGTACACTATTGGAAATGGGTTATTGTGCATTGATAACTAGTGAGACCTAACTGTGAAGGATTTTTCAATTCTGTTACCAATGCCGTTGAAGTACCCTTTTGTTTTGAACCCCTAATGAAACCATCAATCTATGAGTGAAATATAATGAATTAAGAAATACACCTGGTTGCATTTGGTTGAATTCTCTTTTTTTAAATAATACAGAGCATTGTGCTTTGAATTGGTTTCTTGATGTCATGATTGGACATCTTGTGAGTAATTAGAGAATTCTACCTAAATATACTTCCAAATACATCTCTTATAGGCATTAATACCTGACATATACCTCCAGCATGCCCTCAAGAGACCCTCCTCCTGTCTTCTGTTACCTCTAGCTGGCCCTGTAAAGACCTTTGTTGCATCCTCAGAGATCCTCAGCCATCCCTCTGTGCTCTCTTCCAGACATAACCTGCAGACTTTCAATGTGCCACCCCTGATTGTCCTTACACATATACATCCTTTTAGCTGGTTCTCTTACACCTCCAGACATCTGGTCCTCAACGAGCCAAAAATGTAATAGTCTGCAGTGGCTGGGGAGGAAGGCATCCCACAACTTCTAGTTACTCCTCTAGTTTAGTTGGTAATGGTAGTGCACCTTGTGGCTTTGAAAAGCATCACTATTCAGATGTTTCCTGACAGACGATGAATTGATCAAGTTTGTAAGAGCTGATGCTAGTTTAACATCGAATTGGGAGTTACATCCCAAATTTAAGACCCCATCACATGAAGCAATGAAGCCAGAGTTCTTTGCTTTTTGAACCTCAGGATCATCAAGTTTAGTAAATCTTTGATGGAAAGTACTAGATGATGTGTAAGCGTAAGAAACTGGATTATTTGTTGAAGGGGGCGAGAACCTACTTCAACTAATAATCACACTCCTTCTCATGGTGAACCACAATTGTCAAAAAATAAACTTGTGCTTAACCCTCTGGTATCTTGGCACAAAGCAGACAGGCTTAACATAGTGTAAAGTCTTTATGAAGTACTGAAACAGTAATTAAGTAAAAACACATCTCAAGAAAAATCTCAAACCAATTAAAAAGTAGAGTATATTTTTATAAATAAAGTCACATCAAAATGTAGAACCAAAGTTATGAGTTCTTAAAATTTTAGGTAAAAATAGCATCAAGAGCCATGAGGCACCAACTGCGGATAATCACTTTTGTATACTTTAGTGTATCGCCCTAAGTGGGACAGATATGCCCGGACGTGGATCCTGTGCACACTGTGTCACTGGAACCAAGCTTTACCCGGTTGATGAGCCCATAGCAAGGCAAATACTGTCCTGGGTTTCTTGTGTTCTGGTTCACGAAGGACCTGGCCTGGCGGTTCTAGCTGTACTGTTCCCACTGGGGCAGGGTCAAGACTGATTTGCATATGGCTGGGTCCAAACTGAGGTGGCGTGGTATGCAATATAACGATGCACTGGAATGCGGCCCATAGTGATTACAAGTGGTTGAAATTAATTCAAGCATTCCATCCATCATTTTTTTGTATAATTTAGCGTGTCACTCTAAGTGGGACAGGTATGCCCAGACGTGGGACCGTGCACACTGTGCCACTGGAGCCAAACTATACCCGGCTAATGAGCCCACAACATGGGCGTAACCGGTCCTGGGTTGCTTGAGTCCTGGTTCAATGGGACCTGGCCTGGCAGTTTGGGCTGAACTGTTCCCATTGGAGCAGGGCCAAAGCTGAATTGATTATGGCTGGGCCCAACTGAGGTGGCATGGTATGCAAAATAATGATGCACTGGGATACGGCCCGGAGTAATTACCAGTGGCTGAGATTAATGCAAGCATTCCATCCATCACTGAATTTGTATACTTCTTTGCATACTTTTTTTGTATACTTTAACTGCGGGTCTCTGGTCGCGCCAAACAGGGATAAAGTCACAAGGTCAGGCCCACCGCAATTGATCCAGGGCTGGGTATGGGATTAGGTTTGGCCTGCTGGGAGTTATACTTTTGACCTCGGTGCGTGGCTGTGCTGCAAAGCTCTGCATCGTGCTGCCTCAGGTCTGTTGAGCCGCCGATCAGGAGATGTGCAGAGCTGCGATGCGAGGCTCTGCGTCGCTCTGAGTTAGATCAGCTGAAGCCATCGATCAAGAGCTGCATGGTGCTGCGATGTGAGGCCCTGTGCTGCTCTGTGTCGGGCCTGGTTAAACAGCAGATCAGGGGCTGCAAGGTGCTGTGATTCAAGGCTCTGCTTCATCCTGCGCTATTCTGGATTGAGTCCAGTGAAGCTGACGATCAGGAGCTGAGAGATGCTATGTGGCAAGGCCCTGCATCATTCTGCATCATGCTGCGTTGGTTTTGTTGAAACTTTCAGTTGAGCAGGGAGGAGTACACTCTGACTCCAGCCAGTGGTTCAGGACCTTGAGGATAGAACTGGAGGGTATGGTCCCACTCTCACAGAGGCAAGCAGATGAGACCAGGTCAGGTCCAGTTGGGTGTAGTCAGCTGGTAAGCAGCAGGAAAGGCTCTGGAAGCATGTTCTGTCCCTGTAACTCAAACAGGAGGTCAGCCAACTGACTCTTGGAGTCGCTTCTGGGTTCCTGGGTTCAAGGCAAGCAGGTCCAGTCTTCCTTCTTCAAACAGAAGGGCAGTCCTTCATTTGAATCTACTCAGGCCCAGGAGTGTTCTCATTTCAGGTTCTGCGGATGCCACTTTTCTTCCCAGTGTCAGCATGCCAGTGGGGGACCTAGCTTCCCTAGCCCTGGGCTTGGCTCTGCTTTGTCTAGTGAAGCAAGGGGCAACAGGCCCAGGTGCAAGCTGCATCTGCCAGTGACCCAGTAGGCTTCTTCTGAAGTGAGGAAGTGTAATCATGGCAGGAGCACAACCCTTCCCCAGTCATCCTGTCAGGAAGACCACACCTCTCTACACCCAAGCCTTTTTGTCCACTGTCTGTCTGGCCCCAATACACATTTCCCAGTGGGAGAGCTAGCACCAGCCCTAGAGCAATGGTCTCTCACAGTAAGGCCTTAGAAACTTTAGGCAGAGCAATGCCAACTTTCTAAAAGTGGGATTTACCCCAAAAATATTTTAAATCAACTTTACTACTAAAAAATGTATTTGAATTATGATTAAAATTAGTGGAAGAAGTATTTCTCTAGCTGGCCGCAAAATGAATTTACTACCTATTAAATATTCTCTGTCCCAAGCAAACACATAACTGAAAACCACCAATAAGGTTGTTTACGTCCAAATAATCATTAAGCTAAGATGAACACACTTTTCAATGATTTTCATTAGAATGGAAGCCCTGTGATAGGACAGAAATTCTCAAGTCAGTTTGGTCATCTGTTGGGTTTGTGAGCACAGGTTTAATGTGCCCAGATGTGTTCCAGAAATGAGTTGATGATTTCAAGACTCTTTGGTTTTGGAGTCTGGCTGATGTTTTAAGCCAGGTCTGCCTCATGGCTTGGGGTTTCATGCAGTTGTCTATATGTTTTAGAGAATCCTCCTTGTGTAAAAAGGGGCATGTGAAGTATTTGCTTTCTTGGAGATAGTGATGTGGGAGATCTCTGAGTAGGAGGAGCACAATTTTCTTATGGTGGAAAAACATGGCGAAATCATCACATTTGTCTGTCCTAATTTCATGTTTAGTAATCCTGAGTGCATGATTTCTTCACCAATTGTAACAACTTTAGAGGACTGTTTTAGTCTCATTCACTTGGTTGTTAAAGTAACTCGCGTTAGCCCATATAACTTTTTTCTCATATGTAGTTCTTTTGCATGTTTTAAAACATGTATGTTGAAGGCACAGGGAAGCTTCCTCCTTTTTCAATTATTGTCTCAAGGGATAATTCTTCAGTCATTAACCGTTTATTGATTAATAGCGATATCAAAATATCGAGCGAAAAGTGCAATATGAAGAATATATTAGAATACCAGGCATTGGAACTGATGTTTGGACTCTTGGCAGTAGTTCAAAAGTCTCCATAGTGGGCATTCTACACTAACAAGTGGGTGCATATATACAGCTAACCTATAACCCTCTGATGTTACTGTTTATTATACATATTAAATATAACCTCTGAGGGGACCAATGTCCCTCAAGTCTCTTACTATTGAATTGAGTTCATGCATTAATGGAAAAACTGCAATTCCTTAGATATCATCTCGATTAAGGTCTATTGATGTATAGCCAGGCTTCAGATATTAACTCGCACATTGAGTTTGAAGATAAATTATTGCATTGAAATATTCAAAAATATTTTGATGCGGTTGCTTTTGTTTTGCAAATGCTACCATGGTGATCACCTGGAATTCAATAATACATTTTGCAATAGTGAAATCTGAGGCATGATAGCAATAGGTTGTTTAACTAATATCTTGACCAGTTTAAACGTATATTGTATGTTGAGTCTTCAAACCTCTCTGTGTGGGTTTCTCTTGAAAAAGAAACAGTAAGCCTTGAAAGGCAGTGATTTTCTCGGAGTGTTTCCTCAAAGAGTACTGTATACAACCATTTGTTTCTTTTCACCTCTGAGTTATGTAATCGATTTGTTCTCTTTTTAAGCTGAGCATACTTAGAGAGCACATATGCTGTTTATTGCAAGACATATTGTGGGCTTACCAACAACATACAGGGGCCCGGCCATTGCTTGCCATTTGTTGGCTTTCCTATTGCTCTCATTCACCTGCTTCTTATTTGTGTCCCTGCTTGTTAGTCTTGTGTTCTTCCCGGCCAAGGGCCATAGCCTTTTTACCATTACTTTTGACTGGCTTGCTTCTATGCTTCCAATACTTTGTCTGGGTGCATGTGTTTTCCAACTGTATCCCTCATGTCCTTCTCTCCCCGTGCACTCAGTGTTGATGTCTGTCACCCGTGTGTTTTTCCCTGCCCCTCCATGCTGCTCTCTTCTTCATGCACTTCCCTGTTGCTTTTTCACCTATGTGCTTCTCCCCCACCTGCTCAACATTAGTATCTCTCCTGTTACCACTCCTCACTCCCACCCTCCGTGTTGCTCCATACCTGCACCCTCCTTCTTTCTCACCTGTTGCTTCTCCTCTCTACCCTCCGTGTTGCTTTCCCTCACCCGCACTCCCCTCTTCCACCCGTTGTTTATCCTCCCCACCTCTGCCCTCTGAGTTGCTTTTGTCCCCCACACGTTGCTTCCTTTGTGTTGCTTCTCACCACCCCCACTCTCTGTGTTGCTTCCCTCCACCTGTGTGCTACTTTTTTAAATACACCGATCCAAATCGTTAAATAAAATAAATAATCCTTGTGTCATTTTGGTGGCGCGAGCATGCCTACAAATGATGTGGCCGCTGTGTCCTACACTCTTTTGTTTACTTTTTCTTTTACTTATGGTGCACAACTTCAGCGGTGCTGTAAAGAATGGCTAAAAACCATTGGCAAAGCCAATGCGTCCCAAAGACGTGACCTGTTGACTTTGCTATTGCTTCTTTAAATTTAAATTTTAAAATTACATCTTTAGAGAAGTTGGTCTGAGAAACCAGTTGCAGAAATGATGTTGACAAAGAGGTGTGTAAAGGGAAAATAGGGATTGGGAAAAGATGAATCCTGGGGAACGCCATCTGGCTTGGTGGTGCTTGAAGACCAGAGCACCAGTAGACAGAGAGCCCATGGCAGAGCGGAGAATATACAGTGCTAAATTTGGACTGAAGTTTGGCAATTCTCCTTTTAAAGTGCTTAGAAGTATATCAACGCCGTTTGCGAGATTCCAACCTACTAAAGCTGCTCTTCAAGCATATCTTACTGCCTATTAGAAGCTCATTGTCCCAGTTTATATATTGTTTTTGTTGGTTCTCCAAGACCTTAGAGAGTCTGTCTCTATCAATGAGGATATTACTCTAAACAAGATTAAAGACTTACTAGGGACATGGTCCCCGAAGAACATATCTTGGTTGGGTAGATTTTAAACCATAGAGATGATAGTCTCACCGCTTTTTAACTTTTTACCGGGCATGCTTCCCACCCGCCTCTCCCCAGAGTTCTTCCGCAATATTGACAAGGCTGTTTCACTCTTCCTCTGGGTCAATAAAAAAACACGTATTAGTCTCAAGAAATTGAGAATGTCCAGGAAAGCTGGGGGTTCCATGTTCTCGTACTGGGTCACTTATCAAACTGCTTACTTGGCCTCCCAGGGCGCTAGGTGGTTTGACCCTAATCCACTACTCAAACCTATCTGGCTTGGGGTTGAGCCCACTATATGCCACCCTTTTCCACTCTCATCCACCCTGACAATGTCACAGTATCCCTACTCCCAGTCACATATAATCTTCAGGGACACTATAGACGCTATGCCCTCCATTGACTCGATCTTGAAAACTATCTGTAACTCAACTATGGCGTCCTTATGGTATAATAAGAAACTATTCACTCCTAACTCTCGTGAGTTTGGACATTTGTGGGCTGCCAAAGGGATTACAACGATTTCTGACTTATATGATAACTCTTGTCCGCTACCTTTCTCGTCCTTACAACATAAACATAACCTGTCTAGCCTAGACTTTTATGATTTTCTCAAAATTAAGGGAAAGATCACTAAAATGGGTCCTCTCTCTAATTCTCAACTCATATGGAAATTACAACTGTTTCTTTCACAAGGTCACACTGCCTCAAAATTCTATAAACTACTCATTACCTCAAACTTTCCTTGTCATCCACCTCTAGAACAGGAATGGTCCTCTTATTTTACCTCCAGTAACCTCGTTCTGCCAGATGCGGCCCCCTGGTCCAGGGTAGGCTTGCAACTACTCTAACATACACTGATCCCGTTGCTGACCCAGACCAGACTTTTTGCAGCGCACTGCATGTATTGGACACCGGCAAAACTGTTCCGGCTAAAGTTGTTGGGCCTACGGATCGTCCCCCAAAGACGAGGAACACATGTTCTTTTCCTGCACTCATCTACAACCCTACTGGCGGGAAGTGTCCTCACAGCTTCAGAACCTTTTTAAAATACCTATCCCAGTATCCATACCGTTCTTCCTCCTAGGAACCCAGATGACAGACCCTCCAATTGACCTTTCTGCCATGAAGCTATCACTCCTTGATCTTTTTCTCACTTTCGCTATTAAAGTTATACTACTAAACTGGACATCCTCCAAAAATGTATCCTATTACACTTGGTGGGCCTGGGTAACCTATTTGTGCAGTACACACATCAACCAAGCTCATACAAGAGGCTGCCCGGCCCCCTCTCAGGGTATTTGGAATACGCTTGACCTTTTTATTAGAGACTCTTCCGTCGAAAGGGAAATCTCGCACTCATCTACTGACCATTGATTCTTACTCTTATCATATCTGAATCTCGGATCCTCCATGTACACACTATCACATGACTTCCCCCCTCTTCTTCCTGCCCTCCTATGCCTCCCCACTCCCCTCTCTGTCTTTCTCTCTTGATTTCTTTCTTTCTCTCTCTCTTTTCCATTTATTACATCATTGGTACATTCCCGAAAAAGTATACATCTGACAGTTCCACTTCATCCAGTCCTATTCGATGGATATAGCCAGGTACCAAATGCTTCTGTTGCTTCTTATGTACTGGATTTATGTCTATTGTTATCTCATGCCTTTATCATCAGTATCTGTACGTGCCACATTATTGTATACATTATGCAACTGTCGGATGTCGAAGGTTTTATCTTGTTCTTCTCCTTTCTCATTTCCTCTGTACTGCTTTTCATTATAAAAATCAATAACATTTATTGAACAAAAAAAAGGATCTTCTTTAAGCAAAACAGGATCAGTTTGACTATTATGGGCGCAGCGGGTCGTGTTGATGGAGCCAGTAAGTCACACAGGGAAGTAGGCTTCTGTACCACCTGGCTCTTGTTGTTTTTCAGTCCTGAGTAAAGGTTGCCACACTCCCAGTAAAGCCCAACCCAGCCTCTAATTCCTTTCATTAGTTCTCTCTTTCAAGATGTGTTCTTCCCCGCTGTGACACTGGCTGCTGGGTCCTCCTTGTCACCTGGCTATCGTGCTAGCCAGCTTGACCTGGCGTGATCCCATGTGATCTCAAGTCAGAAAGTGTGCCAGTCCTGGTGGTGTGCTGTGCCTGCTGTCTCCTTGCGGGCTTCCAGCTCTGTCACATCTAAGGCTGAGATGGGGAATTTTGTTGAATGACATGGGTGCACTCACACGCCTGAAAAGGTGCCAAGCAAGGACGGATCATGTGTTTCAAGCACTTGCCACCGGCAGTAGCAGCCGGTGTCCGGCAAAGTCGTGGGGTAGGGGGAGAGAGGACCGGGGACGATGGACAAACAATAAAAAAAATTTTTTAAAAGCTTACCTTCCGCATCGCTGGTTTTCCGCTCCTCTCTGGCTCCAGTCCACTGCAGGCACAGGCTCCCAGACTCCCCTGCGGCCAATCCTGATGGTGCTCTCATGCTGCTAGCAGCATGAGAGCAGCATCAAGGTTGGCCTGAGTGCCCTCAATTTGCGCTCCCAGGGAGACTGGGAGCCTGTGCCTGCTGTCTCCAACCTGGCAACGCAGCTTGGGTTGGAGACAGCTTCAGTGCACATATCGGTTGGGCAGCCCTGAGATGGCCGGCCAAACCCACATGCGCACTGAAGGCAGTGTGTGCAACCACTCCCCTCAGTGCCTGTCATCCCCACTGGCCCCGCCATCAAAGACTCGTCCGGGAAACAAAATAAAACAATAATGAACCTGGGTTTATTATTGTTTTTTGTTTTTTTAGGCTGCTGGAGGGGGGACGCTCCTCTGCAATAGCGGGGGAGCCGCCGTTGGCCACCAGGCAAACAGGTGATCAAAGCAGTATTGCTGGAGTCCAGCCTTGGTGTCGTCGAGGGAGTTGATGTGGCAGGTCGCCCATTGCCTTGTGCTGAGTGTGCTCACCATCACAGCGGGTCATTGTCATGCACAGCAACTAAAGAAGGCACTGCAGCAAAACATCTTAAATGTACCTTTTCATCATTTATTACAAAAGCATTTTTCACAAAGCAGCTTTGCAGCTTTTCTGTTTCTCTTCCTTCCACGAGGCTTGCATAAGTAAGCATTGAGTTACTATCATGATGAAAGGGACTCATGGAACAGACTGGTCGTTTTCAAGGTAAATGAACAATTACTCTTGTTAATGGAACTCTTTTTAAAAGAGTCTGCCTGTATGAAGATAAAAGGGCACATATCACATGTCTTCCAGTTCCTCCCTCCTTCAGTTGCTTGCATTGAAATGGCTCCGCCGCATCCGATAGCAGTTTACAAAGCTAGGTGTCCCCTGGGAGTTTGGCAGCAACCTGATGTTCTGTCTGAGACATGCTTGCAGAGCCGGCCTTTAGTATGGGTGAGCTGGTCCCAGGACCAGGGTGCCAGTTTTCTGAGAGGCGCCTGGAGCTGTGTGCATTAAGGTAATGTCAACCGCAGCGTTGGTTATCATACCGCAGGCGATGCTTTTAACACCCCCTTTAGCTCCCTTCCTTGCCCTCTCTTCACCCTCTGACCCCCACATCAACAAAACCATCATCTGCGTGAGGCAGCAAAGCTATCGATGATTTAGGTGAGCTGGGGGGTGTCCGGGGATGTTTATGTTCAGGGGCCAGTCCTTGCTCAGCCAGGTACTGAACAGTGAACACAAAAGGGACCCCCTGCTGCCTCCTTAATTCACTAACATCAGCAAGGGTGCAAAATTTCTCTCCGCCCCCACCCAGAGGGCTATCTTAGCAAAGGCCGGCTCTGCTTCCTTGACTGAGACGCTGTTTCTTCTGATCCATCTTCAGTGTGACACGCCCACTTTAACCCTGAGTACACGTGGTTATAAAGACCCAGGGGCAGATTTACAAGCCCCTTGCGCCACTTTTGCGTCACTTTTAACATGGGAAAAGTGACGCAAAAGTGGCGCAAGGGCCTTGTAAATCTGCCCCCCAGTACACACTAAATGACGCATGTGTGGGATCGGTGCACTCTGTGCAACTCCTGCATTCAGAAGCACACCGTAACAAATGGAAATGCACTTTAAAAATACATAGCAAAACAATCGATCTAATTTAACAGCCATTTAAATACAGTTTAAAAGGATACACAATGAAAAGTATTACTAAACAGTAACTGTAACATTTTAATAGGAACCGTTCTTTCTTTCATTTATTATGTTTTCCAAATTTGAGTTACCTTTTTACAGAAGAGACCTATGATTTAATGGCTACCTCTCAATACATGGAACGCCAAAGAATCAACAAAAACAGCAGGTCTCCAACTGACAGCAGCAGGAATTTCAAGATGCTGACTTGCAATAGCACCTAAACAAGAATGGTGTCAGAGCTCGCATATTCATGCACCTATACATTCATCTCAGAGACTTAAGCACCCACTTCAGTAATTTGTCTGTAACCTACATCTCACTTATGTCTTATCTATATATGTTCTGTGAGAGAGGGAAGCTTGCTTTGTTACTGCCATACTCTCCCTGTTCTGTGGGGAAGTAAAGCTTGTGCTGCTGCCGGATTTGTACCTGTTCTATGATAGGAAAGATTTGTGCTAACGCTACCCCGCTGTACCTTTCCTCTGAAGTTAGGAAGCTTGCACTGTTTCTGTCCAAGGCGCACCTATTCTGGTAAGAGGGGTGTTTCCAATGCTTCTCCTCTAGCTTATAAAAATACAAAGGATATTTTGAATGCACTTGCTTAACATGCTCAGGCCAGTCAAAAGCTTTAGTTGGACCGAGTGTGAACACACTAGTTGCGGAGCCCTCAACCACTCTGATTTCAATCACAGCTTCTCAGGTTATCCAAACTGTGTAACCCTGGGCAATTAATTTTATTCCCTCTGCCTCCTTTTCCGTGATCATCATATCTGAGAGCAACTTGTGCACTGTACAAAACCTCTATTGTATATGGTATAATAGGCCATAATTTTTCTTCTTTAATAACAACAATAAAGGCCTTGTATAGCTGGCACGAGTGTGGCTTGCCAACGTGGGCATGACCTGTTTCATAGCGCAGGCTACGATTTCAGTGACTCGCCATGCGAAACATGCTGCACTTTCTGACAGCCTTTCCAATAGCACATTGTGAGGCCTCTTCAAAGAGTGAGGCCTAAGGAAATTTGTTCCATCACCCTTCCCCACCCTCTTTCTGAGGCTGGTCAACATGTAATATGAAGCCGGCACTATTTCACAAAACGTGATGTGAGATACCTATATTCCTGGGGTAGGTGCCTGGACCTATAGGGGCAATTTTCGAGCACTGTAACATGTTGGTGGAAAAATAAGTAACATCCTTTGCTCTGCCCTCCTGTTTTTAATCTTGTGGTAGGGAGACAGTAGTAAGCAACATTTTAGCTCACTCATATACAAATTTAATAGAAGTCTAACAATGTATCAAAGGGAGAACATACATTTCGACATAAGTTACATAACCGCACCCAAGCTAATGAACCCATAGCTAGTAGACTGTACAGACAGTGGACAGTAGTAGTCGTGAATGCTTGCCAGTGCAAGATATGGAATCCACGTAAGAAGACTATCACACTAGGTAGGTAAGTGTTCATCATCCTATATGAGTATTTAAATGAAAGTTAATTCCATAAGAGTTTTGGCTGTTTCTTCCAGGAGTTTTGTTCTTTTTTTATGTTTCTGGACGTTGTACAACAGTCCTTTAATGCCTCTCACACACTCTTTAGTGTATTAGCTACCTGTGTTGTACCTGTCTTGTATGCGTGAGAGAATCGAGTCATGCCCCTTGTACTACTGCCACATGACCGTAACTTATTATTTGTGCTACAGTAGGTTGTGCTGCTGCTATCCATGTTGTACCTTTATTGTGTTGAGAAGCTAAACAAAAGAAAAAAAGCGGATCCATATTGCCAGTGCTTGTTTTAATGCGTGATGTGAGTGAAAGAGTGACCCTTTACAAAATATGTGAGCAGAGCTATTTTTTAATTTACGCATGAAACAAGCTTTTTTTTCAAACAGAGTAGTCAACTTTGTAAAAATTTAAAACATAGATGATGACTTAGTATAATTTTTAAAACATAGCTGACGAGTGGCCAATTGTGGAATTTTAGCCAACAGCACTTTGTATGCTGGGGTTTCCAGCCCATGATGAAACGGTTAAAAGCAATACTACAAGACCCACAATGCAACGTGCCATTGGTTGAAGAAAACAAAAATAGATGATCGTATCCTCTGTCTTACTGTCGAAGTGCGGAGCTGTGAAATGCAAAATAAAAGTTAGTTTCTGGCTTTCTTGCTTTTCTCTTATAGGCAATGAAGGGTTAAACAGCTCAGTGGGTGAGAGTGCATAGATGCCTTTCAGATACAATTACGATCATTTTACTGTTAATCGGCTAACATTAACAATCCTTAAAAAACCTGCAATAGGCGTCATTTAACAGAACAATGCAAGCAGCAACAGTTAGACATTTCTAAAGACTCTCTGAATGGAAGAATAATGTCCTGTCGTCTCTCTTCCCGAACTCATCCTCGTCCTAGAATGTGGTGGGATTTAGGCGCACTACACCACTAATGTGAAGCTCTCTGCTTGAAGAAGTGTAACACAGCCTGCAGGTGCTGCCCCGTGAGGTCTGCCAGTGCCGTGGTCAATGCCATAATACAAGAATGGTTCAATTTGCGTAACAGCATTTACCCAGTTGGAAGTAGGCACAGTACCCCTAGCAAACCCTGAGTCAGGTAGGAAAAAAACAAGGTCCTTCAGCAACGAAACAGAGAATCCACAAGAATTGCTGTGGCATCTTCTTCTGCCCTGTTGGAAGGTGGATTATTAGCAGGGGTAAGTATGCACCACTAACAATAAGGCCACCAACACAATATAAGGCCCAGACAAGGTCTCAATAAATTATTTCCTTGCTCAACCCTTAGTAGCTGGTAATGAACAGGCAGGCTTAACTTAGGAAACAGTTGTGTAAAGCATTTAAAAACACCACGATATTAAATAAGTAAGTCACAACACACAATACAAATCTAACACCAATCTTTAAAATGATACCAAAACAACAAAAATCCAATGTACCAAACCGGAGATATGAATTATTGAAAAATAAACAATTTCTAGTGCTTAAAAAACAATAGCGCCAAATTGGGACATCTGGTCGCGCTTGACTGGGACAAAGTCAAAGTTTGAGGCCTACCACGATGGAGCTCTGGTCGGATACACTAAGCTGGAGGCCTTGGTCAAAATTTTGCCTTCTCACTTAGAAACTCTTCTGGAGCTTTTCCTTGCGACGGCGAGCAAAGCACTTTGTTGGGCTGGATTTGCAGCAGGCTTGCCGGCTTGGTACCGCGCGAGCCCCAGGTCAACTCCTGGAAGTCTTGAGCTTCGGAGCTTTCAGTGGGACGAACCTGAAATCAAGAATGGGCCATGGTGCGAGGTAGTCGGCTTGACTCTCAGTGTTGGGTCGGTCACCTTATGGAGCTTTTCCACAAAAGTTCTCAAAAGTTCTCCAAACTTCAGGAGGTGCTTCCTGAAGTTTCTTTTGGGGGTTCAAAGTGTCCACAAACAAAATAAAAGATTCCAGAATCTCTGAGTTGCTCCTCGGAAGTTGGAACTAGAGTTCCCACAATTCACCTGGCCCAAATCCTTTGAAGTCCAGCTGAAGGCGGTCAGCTGGGTTCTTCTTGCTGGAGAGGATGCAGGTGAAGCTCTTTTAACCTGTCGTTTTCAGGGAACCACTCCTTCTCTTTTTGAAGCAAGGCAAAGTCCTTAAGGCTGTAGTTTCTTAGTGTGCCGCAGGCGTAGTCATTCAGAGTGCAGTCTACTTGGGCAGGCTAGGGTTCCAGCAGGGCAGTCCTTCTTCTTCGTGTAGTTTCAGGCAGCAGATGTGAGTGGCTATAACTCTCACATATTTATCCAATGTGCTAGGGCGACAAGCAGGCGGGCATCCCTGTCAAATTGTGTGCAGGGTGCCACCCAAAAGCATGACAGCTTCCTCCAAAGTGTGGCATATTCTTGTCCCACAAAGCACTGCACTTTAAAATTCAAAATGGAGAATCGTTCTCCGTGGAGTGAAGACCTGGTAAGCCAACCTTCTGGTGTGGCTCATTTCCCTTAACACTCCCCCTTCCAGACCCTCTGCAAATGCATTCATGGGGGTCCCATCTGGCTGGGGAGTACAGGACGTGGGGGTAGACCTGGCTTGCATTCTTACTGTCCTGCTCTCTTTCAAGCGCAGTTTGATTACCCGGCCCCATTCCTGACATGGTCTCTGCTGCTGCAGATCGTCCCCCACCAGATAACCTCTGTTTCTATGCAGGACACTTATCACCTCATCAGGAGTCACTGCTAGAAGGCTGGATTTTGTCTTTCAGGAAAGAAAGTTTTGTAACTTCTTTTCTGTACTAGTTATGACAAATTCAACAGTGGCAAGTTGTTGGATTTATCATTACCAATCTTTTAAGTCCTTGAAATATTATTTTAGCTCCCTCCTATCAATAGTTATACTTTATTAAAGTATTCCCATGTTAGTCTATGGAGCTAAATGGCTACAATGGGGGAAACTAAATTGGTAGTTTTTCCCTCACCAGGGCACATACAATAGCTTTTAAAATGTCCCTGATATTTGTACATGGCACCCTACCCTGGGGGCACATAGGGTAGACCTTAGGGGTGACTTATATGTAAAATTAAGGTACTTTAATACTTTGGAAGTAAAAGTTGAATTTGCATATAATTTAAATTTAAAAGCAACTTGAAAAGCAGGACTGACTTTTAAAATGACAGTAGGCAACACAGCAGTGTGTGAAATCTGATGGACCTCTAAACTTACATGCCCTACCATATACTAGGGACTTACAGGTAGGTTTTTCAGCGCCAATTGTAATTACACCCAATTACCATATACCTTTTTAATCAGGGCACTGGCCCTGGGCCTGGTTAGCAGGGCCCAGGGCACAGTCAGAGTGCGTTACCACAAGTATCAGTCACAAAATGGGGGGTGATCAGGGCACAAAGGATGACTTTCTCACACAGCCCGCTCCCAAACGAAAGGTGATGGGTAACTAACCTACACCCTGGTAGTCCTAATCAGATGAGTGGAAAAACCTGGAAAGTCCCTCCGCGTTGGCATAGGCAGTGTGTTTCACTGTAAAGTCCATCCCCTGTAGAGAAATGGACCACCTCAGAAGCTTTGGATTCTCCCCCATCATCTGAATGAGCCATCTGAGAGGGCTGAGGTCAGTTTGTAGAATAATAACCAGGTTACTTTCTTTAGGACTCTGCAAGTGTAGTGTGGTCGAGAAAGCATAGAATATTCTAGGAGGTGGTAGATAGTATAAACTCAGATGTGCCATGAAACAGTGAGTAGCGCTCAATAAACTCAATGTCCAACCATCTCCATATTATCAGTGAACTGCTGAAGTTTTTTATTGCGGTATGTAAAAGCATCTTCTGGGGCCTAGATATGACCCCAAACCTTTTTGCTTGTGTTTCCATGCTAGGCGCTGTGGGGCTTATTTATGAGCCCGTGTGTCACTTTTGCGTCACCGGGGCGTCACTTTTTGTGACGCACCAGCGGCGTAAAAAATGCGCCAAGTTGCGTCATATTTACAAAGTGGCGCATCTAGATAGATGCGTCACTTCGTGAATCCCTGCGCCACATTATACCTGCGCCAGGTATAATGTATGCAGGGTGGGCGTTCCGACGCAAGTAAGCCTCGTAGAAGTGACGCAGTGAAATCTATGAGATTTCACTGCACCACTTCGAGGACGCAAATGCGTCAATATCTCACGCCTGCCTCACAGCAGGCGTAAGACTGACGCAGGCATGTTTGAAATGGGTATACTGATTGGATGAGAGGCAATATAATCGAATAACAGATTACAGAATTTAACACAAAAAGAAAGGTCGTCAACATAGAGTCTTTTTCCGTAGTTTATTTTCAGATGTGCTTGGTTTGTGATCAATTGGACCAGGCAACGCGTTTCGCCCAAACAAGGGCTTCTTCAGGGCGAGAGAGATAGCAGGTGGATAATATCCTCGATTATGCAAGAAAAGGAAAAGCTGTAGGCGAGCCTATGACATTCGTTAGTATGGTTCAGTCATGGGGATGATCCACACTCAGTGACGAATTTATTTCAATCGGTATTAACCGTGTCGGAAGTACGGAGCCGTGTCCGGATAGCGTCCTAGCGAAATAAATTCGTCACTGAGTGTGGATCTCTTTTTATTTGCCAATAATTTGAATTTTTTGAATGACCCAAGACAAACAAAAGACTGGATTATGGACTTTGTGCGAAGTCAGCTGTTACTAGTGGGCGGCTTGAAGCTGTGACTCAGTGAGGTGTAGTGTCTGGAAAAAACATATCGGGCCGTATTACACAAAGTGCCCCGGGGGCGCAATGGGCGTTTGCACCCACTTGCGTGCCCCCAGGCCACTTTGGTATTACAGAAGGGGCCGCAGGTGCTTGTGCGGCCCCTTTTGTAATACCGATAGCGCTGGTAAACATAAGAGCCAGCGCTATCTTCAGGGGGCGTTCCCTTATTTGCATGGGGGCGTGTTGCATGCAAAAGAGGGAATCCCTTTGTCTCTGCGCCTGTGCCGTATTACAGACGTGGGTGCAGAGGCAAAGAAGCTCTCAGGAGGTGCAAAGGTGGCACACTGTCAGTGCACCCCATGAGAGCAGCATTCAGGAGGGGGCAAAGGGTGTCCTATGGACCCCCCCAGACATCCCCTTGCAGGCAGGTGCCGTCTCTGACTGTACCTGCCTGCAAGGGGATCTCTAATCCCCTTCAAAAGTGCAGGCGGGTTGCCGCCTGCACTGTAAAAACACAGAGTGGCTTCAAATCAGCTGTTCCATTTTTCACACGAATGCGCTGTCCCCAGGGCAGCGTGAGTTAGCATCTGCTCTGAGGGCAGCGCATTCATCATAATACGGCGCATTTTCCTTCCTTGCGTTGGGCACACCTTTTAAATGGTGTGCCCAGCGCAATAAAGGAAAATGCGTTGCATGTATAATGCGGCACATGATGTCGAAGTTCAAACTTCAATGACATGAACAATCATGGTACCAATTCACTTCTGGGAGCCAAAGCGAAGACATGGACTGAAGAGCATGCTGCATCAGCCCTGTAACAAAAATATCACGTATTTTGGGGGTAAGTTTGTGATTTAAAGATCAGTTGTCTCTCACTTAACATCATCAACATTGACAGATAATATTTTGACACAAGCTCTTAAAGAACTAAACTTCGCAGGGGAAGGAAATGGATAATCAAACGATAACCTTACTGTTAAGAAACCCACAATAAAATATATCTGCAGCCTGTAGCCTACCAGGGAAATGCTGGAGTAAAATAATGACCAGTCCAGCCGTGACTAGCCATGGGTAACATTTGGTGTATTTGTACCTCGTCTAGAGAGGGCTGGTCCTTAGATGAGATGTCTATCCTGTTAAGAACATTGAGGGCATTGCTCGCAGACCACAAGAGAAAGAGCTGTCTCGACAACGAGCCGACAGCTATGGTTTGCACTTTCAGTTACGAGCAAGACCTATGACGTTTTTCTTTTCTTGTTTTTTTTAAACAAGACCTATTGGCATTGCTGTTAGACCTCTCAGCCTTCGGATGGTCTTCCCCCCAAACCTTTTCCTTTACTCCTCCTGTTTTTGCTGAATTCATTTTTGTTGGCTTTAGGACTTTAGTTTATGAGTGACATCATAGACATCTCAAGTTTCGCTCTCGTTGTCTATTTGAAAAACATCCCCGAAATTGACTGTTATCCATCTATAATTCTTTATATGTACCATGTTGACAGCAAACACTAGAACTCAAACACTTTTAAATACAAGGTCTTATGTAAATGCTCATCAGATGCACTTTGGTTACATCATTTTGCGTAATGTTTGCATTTGGGAGTTTGGTTGTGCTGAAAATAACTGATCGAGAGACATTTTCTGCTTAAAGCTATCTCCTGAATGTATCTCGCATTGCTTATTTATGCAAAGTATGCCCTCGCTTGAAAAAACACATCATGCAAAATACTGGCAAAAAGTGAAATTTCATAAAATGTCTATGAATTTTCTATGAAATTTCATGAAAAAACCATGATGCATTATCGCGCCCCATAAAAAGATCTGGACAGACTGCATGGTCTGTTACATTTGGAATGATACAAACAATAAAAGTGTTAAAAATAATTAAAATATGATAAATCGATTAAAGTATTATCAGGATTGATGTTCATATAGTTTTCTTCCTATCTAAAATGAACAGGGGGTCTGAGCCCATAACCTATCCTAACATAATTTGCACCTGCAGTTTAGGTCGACAGTAGGAAAAACGTTTTGGTATACATTATTTTCTTGTGGGTGACAGTGTTTTGTGGTTTATGCATTTTTCTGTGATAATCTTTTGATCTCACAATTATATTTATGGTTCTTTTTTAACTATACTGCGTTGGCCCTGTTGTCTTGATTCATTGTTTTTGGATCTGTAAAGCAGGATACATAACTGAAATGATTGTCTTATGCTTTCTTTTAGGTAGGCGGATAACTCCACAGGCTTCTCTCCTTGGGGGAAGCATGGCCAGACTGAGTAACCTTTCTGAGGAAGATATCCCATTCAATGGATCCTACAGGTGTAAATTTGACGAAGACTTCAAGTACATTCTTCTTCCCGTGTCCTACGGCATTGTCTTCTGCGTTGGGCTGATACTCAATTTGGTTGCCCTGTATGCCTTTATCTTCCGGATTAGACCATGGAACGCCTCCACCACGTACATGTTCAACTTGGCAATATCAGATATGCTTTACGTCATTTCTCTGCCTCTCCTTGTTTATTACTACTCCAAGGGGGACAACTGGCCGTTCAGCGAGGCTCTTTGCAAGATAGTCCGTTTTTTGTTCTACACCAACCTCTACTGCAGTATTTTCTTCCTACTTTGCATCAGCATCCATCGGTTCCTGGGCATCCGCTTCCCCATGAAGTCGCTGCAGTGGGGCCAGGTCCGCTATGCACGCATTGCATGCGTATGTGTCTGGGTGACCATCGTAGCTTTCCAGTCTCCCATCCTGTACTTTGTCACAATTAGTGCCAACAATGATCTCATCACTTGCCACGACACGTCCAGACAAGACCTATTTGACCAGTTCATCATCTACAGCTCTGTAAACCTAGCCTTACTTTTTTGTCTCCCCTTCACCATCATAATAGTATGCTACTGCGTAATGGCTCAAACACTCATGAAGTCCACTGTGGCCAACTCTCAGACTTCTGCAGCAAGGAGGAAATCAATTAAAATGATCATTATTGTCTCAGTGGTCTTCATCGTCTGCTTCTTGCCTTTTCACATCAATCGCACTCTGTATTATTATTTTCGAAAGCTTGACTATGACTGTGTGACCCTAAATGCTATTAACATAGCCTACAAGGTGACCCGGCCACTAGCCAGTGCCAACAGTTGCTTGGACCCCATTTTGTACTTTTTAGCCGGACCCGCGATCTGGAAAACGCTCAAAGCGAAAAAAACTAAAACCAAACAGGCGATCCAACAGCAAAATGGCAACCCTCACAATGGCCATTTGCCATCTGTTAATCTGGAGATGGACAATAACATGCCTACAAGTTTGTAAAACTCAAAAATTGATTTAATTACTGTTATAGCACCCTTCTCCCAATAGCCATGCAGTATTGACTACCTGGACAGGGCACATATGCTGAGATTGAACACGACCTCCATTCACCGTCATACTTTCCAAGCTTGAGGAGGACCTTATAAACTCACCCATTCAATACTGTACAATGCATGCATGTTCTATCGAAGCTCCCTTGATCCGCATAACATTATGTGATACATTTGTGTAGCGCTCTCACAAATGCCATTAGTCTTTCTGTTTGCCTTGCCATCACAAAGCCATGTCGCCGTTAGCGGTATTGTAATGGGCAAAATGGATGCCCTCGCCTTGCAGCTTGGATTCCATCCAACATTATAACAGAAGAGAGACGGACACAAGCAGACAGCAACAACAATAACTGATGCAGAAGTATTTTTTTTGTACCATATATTTTTACATACATTTTAAATTGGGAAATGTTTTATTTGCAATTTGCAATAAAACTGTTATTTTTTGTGTCCTTGGTATTATTGCAAGTGACTCTGTTCTGACATTGTGACATTGGCAGCTCTGGATTCAGAAAGAAAATGAATGCAGTAAGAGATGATATGTTTCACTGCGCCATGTCTATTTAGGGCAGATTGTTTGAAAAGTGTAATAGGACATTCGAGACAAAGTGGTCAGTCAATTGCACTTGGCTACCAAGATGTGTTTTCTAGGATACCAGAAATTTGCATGCCGTGTTTACGGAAAAGAATTTGTAATGAAATGTATACTGACAGTGACACCCTATTATTTTATGTTACATTCTTTTGCTAGCTATAACACGTAACATAAATGACCATCAGTCGAATGATGACTATAGCACTTAGGGCCTTACAACAAGTTAGGCGGTTTTAGGTGAGGTGACACCGCATGGTCAGACATTTCTGGCCAATGTCACTGCTCCTAAAATCCCGCTATTATAAGTTATTGTCTCAGCAATGGGGGACAAAATCAAGGCTTGGAATTACTGGGTTATTTTCTGTATGTAGATTCCCAATTCCATGGAGAATTCCGCTTCCATTTACCACCTGTACTGAGCAGGTGCTAAATTTGACCATGAGGCCCTATACTGGACCGCAGGAAGGGTAAGGGAGAATGTCAGGGGTATCAGGGACCAGCAGAGGGAAGATTTGCATGCTTCCATTAGCTGTAGGAAGGGGTCGGGCAAGGGTTTTGCCCGATCTTCTTGAAATTTAACTGGTCGGCTTTTCTGGCTGGTAAAATTGTTTGCTCTTTTCCAACACCTGGTTAATGTGGGTCAAGGAACGCTAGAGCTCTTGTGTGCAGTATGCGATCAGGGGATACCACTCCGCCTAAATCGTATCAGGCTCTTAGACATAGGAGGGCTATTCCCAAACTGCATTTTGTAGTTCGTATAGTGGTACAACATTGGTACTACTTATATACTACAAAATGCTATTCACAAACTGGTGTGAAGATGTCCACCTTCTATGTTTTCTAGCCGACATGTCTGACAAAGTGGCGGATTTAGATTTAAATGTGGGAGGGTCAAGAGGGAGTGGCTAGACAATGGGAAATACTTACTACTAAATAAGAGGGGTTTAAGGAAGGATAAGGAGGGTTTTATGAAGGGACATGCACCCACTTACAAAAGAGTAAGACCATTGCAATTCACAAATTATACTTACTGTGACCCATACGGTTACCAAACAGTGGTGAATGTACTCCAGCACAGCCTTGGAGTAAGTCTAGCATCACACATGGGCACTGACAGGCAGGTAATGCTACTTTCTCCCATAGAAAATAACGAAGACAGGGACTTAATATAATACCACACAGGAAATATTTTATAATTTTAGAAATTAACTTATTAAAAATAAATTAAGCTCTCAAATAATTGCTTAATAAAAAGAATTAAAAACAAATTAGGCTTATAAACTTAAAACACGTTTTGTCAAGTAATACAAAAACACATAATTTAATTAAATGATCTAATTATTAATTATTAAAGTGCTAGTGCAGGTGGGATTTAAAAAATATAGGTAAATATAAATTGATATAAATTAATTATTTAATAAACATTATGTTTGAAGAGTTAATGTGCTGTGACATTTTATTTTATTAGTTTTAGAGTATTAATAATTCTTTTAAATGAATTATCATTTTTACTTTAAATAAAAACATTTGTAGTATGTTTATAAGAAAGAGTAAACGTAATAATTTTTCCCTATACTTTACTGTATGGCGGTGACCCCCCTCTGGTGGCAGAGATCTCCACCTACCTGTGAAAAGTTACTAGTTTTAACTTTACACTCATAAATTGAATCTTAGATCTCCCCACCCCACCCTAAACTGAGGGGATGAAGAGAGATAGACCCACAACAAAGGTGTAAATCTACGCTTGGAAATGGTGAATAGCAAGAAAGTGTAGACTCGCTTCTTTGCAAGAGTAAACTTGTGCGTGACTAAATCTACACTTGTATAGCTACCTTTGTGAACAGGACCCTAAGACTAAAACACTGTGTACACTGCCTGATGTTAAACATGTCATTAATGCTCCTGAAAAGGAGGACAATGTTTCAGTGTACAACTTTGTACCTTTCAACATATAACTTCACTTAATGCCATTAACTGTGCCGCAGATGAAGTAGTGAAGATTGTGGCAAGACATCTGCTACTTTTAGATGATGAAGATAAAACAGAAACCATAAAGCTATATGGACTTCAGAAAGAAAGGAATGTTATGGTGTGACATAACACACAATAACATACCTCTGCTTTAGTATAAATGGTGCTTTATGACCCAACATATTCCAATATTAGTCAGTGGTGTAAAGTTGTTATAGCGGTTATTGCAGGACTAAATTAAGCTCAGGGGTGAGATCTGCAGTACCACCAACAAAATAGTAATAGAAACATGCAACAGACAATATATAGTCATCTGAACAAAAAATAGTGTTTAAAGTTATACAAAATTGTGTTTAAAATAAAATGAACCATTTATCATATAACTATTATGTTATAAACATTCCACTGTGAGGATGACTTCACCTTACTATGTAATAAATGCCATTTACCTTATTAATATGCAAATGATGCAGACCAACACACATAGAATCAAGTATGATTGTATAACATATGTGTCAAATGTCAGTTTATTTTTCCATAACCTAGTACCCACATATGGAAGCAGAACCCAAAGATGTCAGGTGTCAGTCACTTGGGGACTAGGGGGAAGCCTGTAATTGAGATGTGCAGATCACTATAGCAAACGTTAAGGGATTATCAGGCAGGAACATAACTGAAGTTCTGGGTATTAAGCTGATCCATCAAGATATCACCCTCCACAATTAAGTCGACAGCTTGTAACTGTACCTGAAAGTGTCATCAGCCAATGAAATTCAGCCTTTCAGAACCAGCCTGGAAATCAAGGATGCCTACCATCTACATGAAGCTCAACCCAACCACAACCGAGTTTGTGCTCATCTACAGAAGCATGTTTGAATGCCTGATCCAAGCATACTTTCTCAACTTGAACCTTGGTGAATTCTCTCCCAGACACTTGTCCAGTGACAACTCCCTGGGACTTTTACAGAGACACTAACCCAACCTTCACAGACCCTGTGAGAAAGAAATCCCAGACAGATCAGCACCAGCTGAACTGATTCTACAGAATTCAACCTTTCCTACCTTAAAACTTTTGCTGCATATTATAAAGAAAAACAAACTGAAGCAAACCTCTTGTGGGGAGTCTCCCTCCACAAACCTGTTTCCTTGATTTTTTTAAAAATACTTAGGATTCTCAGGATGTCAAATCCATACTCGTGAATGTTCTTCATGTTAAAAAGATCTGTGTCCAGTATTTTTCAGGTTCACATAGATCTCATGGGGGTGTTACAGTGACTCCCATTTCTCTATGGGAGCTCGTGCTGCGGCTGGTTTCAGACTGCCGCACAAGCTCCCATAGGGAAATGGGAGACTGTGACCGCACCATGTGCGGTTGCAACGTAATTGCGGTTTTGGACCACCGACCCACGGTCGGTCAGTCTCGAAACTGCAGGGATGTCGGTCAGAGGAAATTCCAACTGACATCCTAATCAGCCCCACAGTTGCAACCACAAGGACCCAGTGAGCTTGCCTCAAACCATCCTCTGGGAGAAGCTAGCAGCAAATGCAATAAGTCAAATTTAAGTTTAGTGAGCAAAAAACGCTCCGTATTATTTTCCACGATTATTAGATAGGGTTCAATCGACTGAGTCGTGTTCAACAATACATACCGCCGTACTGTTGGTTTTAACAGTTCCAACTGCTCCCTGTCCAACAACCTTCGTTTTAAAAAATATTCCTTTACCCACTTTTGATCGGCCTTGTCCCCAGGGTTAGAGAATAAATCTGCCCCCCAATACTTTAAGAAACAACTCCTTAATAAATTTAAGTAAGGGGATATTAAGCGCACATTCAAGGGAAATACAATCCCTTAAAATATCCTTCAAACTGGTTTCCACCCTTGTCCAAATCTTAATCCAACAGAGCAGGGGGTGAAGGGCTAACAGATCGCTAAAATAATTAACACCCAGCTCCTCATGTACACAGAATGATGGGGTACTATTTTGAACGCATAACATATAAGAAAACATTTGTTTTCTATAATCTGAAGTTGTTTGAAAAATGCATGTCCCCAGATGTCGCACCCATATGAGGCCTTGAAAATACATTTTGCCTGGTAAACTTTCACTAATGCCTTTATCGATCTACTCCCCAATCTCGAGGCGCAACTGAACATGGCTGCATTAGCCCTTGTAAACTGGTCTTTTTTTCCTAGTAGTAAAGGTTTCCAACTTAGATTATAGTCAAACAGGACACCAAAGTATGGGAAAGCCTTTACCTTGAATACGGTGTGGCTCCGTACAATCAAGGTTTTAGACCTGGTTGAGCGGGAGCCCACCAACATGACAAAGGATTTGGTGAAATTAACTGATAAATCCAGTTCCTCCATAAGGGCCACAAAGGTGTTCAATAAGATTTGTAGTCCATATGCGGTACTGGCCATTAAGAAGGCATCCTCTGCGTAAAGCGGAATCGGGAGTGAGCGCAAGCCTATTTGAGGGCAGTCTACCTGAGCAACCACTTGAACCTGTTCAAGCCTATTTATGTAAAAGATAAATTAAAACAGGGCGAAAATACACCTTTGGTGAAACTCCCCGCCCCCAACCAGGTTTAAAACACAGTACAAGCAGAGTACTTGGTATATTGAACAGTTGCTGACTTGTTAGCATGGAGGTCCCTCCAAAAATAAACAATATCAGGGTCCACCCCATCGAAAAAAGGATACGCCACAATTTATCACAATTCACCCTATAAAATGCCGAGGTAAGTTCCATAGATGACAGCTGTCACAGATTCAGAATGGGCCACTCTATATTCATTGTTAACCATATACAAATTCAGGCACTGGTCGATAGTAGACCTACCAAGCCTGAATCCGTATTGTAAGCCAGATATTATGTTGTTCTCAACTGCCCAGGAAGATAGTCTATCTAACAGTAACAGCCCCAGGACCTTTACGACTCAATCAATCAGAGATATTGCCCTTTAGCATTGAGAGTTATTCCTATCTCCTTTTTAAAAAATGGTACAATGATGGAGGTGGCCCCCAGGATGAAGGAGGTCCCTCCATTAGTGCACCATTTACAGTCTGAGTTAAAACTGTACCCCATACCACAATATATAAATCTGGAGGGATCCTATCGTGACCCGGGGCCTTACTTTTTGAAAGGTCTATTATTCCCTGCTTGACTTTATCTAGCATAAAAACTAGATTTAATACCCCCTCTATAGGTTGCCCTGTCCCATGAGCCATTGAAGGAGACACAGTCATATATCTCTTCAAAGTGAGCAACCCATTGATCATTGGTAATATGATAACATTATACGGGTGTATTGTCTTGGGCGAAACAAGGTTGGTTAATTATGCACCAAACAATTGCCACTGTTTTTCCAACAACTAGCTTGCAATAAATCATCCTAGGCTATATCTCTTAGGGCATTTTTGCACCTACTTAGTTCAAGATTATAGGGGCTGTGACAGGCTGCTATATGGACAGTATCTCTAGGTGAAGATTTTAACACTTGCTTCAAGCTTCTTAATGCCTGAGAACAACTCCTGTCAAACCATTTAGGTGTGAGCAGAGTGTAGGTACCGGCAAATGAAGAAGAGCTGCCCCATTTCTACAAGTACTTCCAAAAACATCTAAAATCACCTGGTTAAAAGATGTAGTATCTAAACTGGTGGAGAAATCCTGTGCACTACTGGAAAACAGGGACTGTCTAAAACACATGGGTTCATCTAAGTCTTCTACCTTGATTAGTTGTAAGCCAGTGACCCTGATCCCCTTCTGTTCTCAGGATGGAGGGGCCGCGACCAGGATTAAGTCCCCTTGAATCATGAGGGTCCCTACGGGCCAACTAGCCCACCAGGAACCTCCAGTATGCGCCAGGGGGCTGCGTTGCAGAGACATGTACAGAGGCCACACCCCTTTTTACACCTCTCTGCAACGCAGCTCTGTGGCGCTTTCTGGACGTACCTGTTGGGCTAGTTGGCCCCCAGGAACCCTCATGATTGAAGAGGATTTAATTCCCCATCTTAAAACGCGCCACGGGGCCTGTTTGCACACATGTCACCTGAAGCCCCGCCCCCTCCCTTCACCACTGTGCAAACGCGCCCCGTGGCGCGTTTTAAGTCGGGGATTAACTCCCCTTGAATCCTGAGGGTCCCTGGGGTGCAACTAGCCCACCATATACCTCCAAAAAGCGCCATAGAGCTGCGTTGCAGAGAGGTGTAAAAGGGGCGTGGCCTCTGTACACCTCTCTGCAAGGCAGCCCCCTGGCGCATACTGGAGGTTCCTGGTGGGCTAGTTGGCCCCCAGGGACCCCCAGTATTCAAGGGGAATTCGTTCCCCCTCTGCAAACGCGCCAGGGGGCGCGTTTGCAGAGTGGTGAAGGAAGGGGGCGGGGCCTACGGGCCCGATCGTTTTTTTTTTCCCCCCCCCCTGAAGGGGGGCTGTGTGGCCCCCCTTCCTTTTTCCTATTTTTAGGCCCTGGGGACCCCATCCCCCAGGGCCTTACCCCTTTTTTTAAAATTAAAATAAAAATAAAAAAACGGGAAGGGGGCCGCGTGGCCCCCCTTCCCTGGGCCTGTATTGGCCCCGGGGACCCCATCCCCCGGGGCATGGCCTCTTTTTTTTTTATTTGGAGGGGGCTGCGTGGCCCCCTCCTCAGGCCATTTAAGGCCCCGGGGACCCCATCCCCCGGGCCGGCCTTGCACTTTTAAAAATATTTTTTTACTTTGGGGAGGGGGGCTGCGTGGCCCCCCTCCGTGGCCACTTATGGCCCTTGGGGACCCCATCCCCCGGGGCCTGGCCTCTCGTTGGGGACTGTGGGGGGTCCCCAAGCCCCCACAGTCCCGCCGGCTCCCCGTGTCCTACGGGAGCCGGCATTGCTTACACATGGCGAGCAGCTAACATGCTGCTCCCCATGTGGAAAAGCAATCGGCTTTGGATATTGGAAGAGAGAGCAGGTTTCCTGCTCTCTCTTCCAATATCCAAAGCAAGTTTGCAATGACAGGACGGGAGCCGCGAGGCTCCCGTCCTGTCATTGCAAACAGCAGTGTCCCGGGGGTAGGCACCCCGGGACACTGCAGGAGCCGGCCCTGGGGGTGGCGGTCCCCAGGGCCACCACAGGCTCCAGGAGGGGGCCGCGCGGCCCCCTCCCTACATCGAAAAGCCCCGGGAGGTGGTGGTCCCCGGGGCTTGGGGTCCAAAACGGACCCCCATTTTCATTTTCTTAGTGCCCCGGGAGGTGGTGGTCCCCGGGCGTGTGGGGGGCTGGAGCCCCCCACACAGGTTTTTCAAATATAAAAAAAGAAGCCCCGGGAGGTGGTGGTCCCCGGGGCTGCGGGAGGGCTCAGAGCCCTCCCGCACCATTATCCATAAAGCCCCGGGGGTGGTGGTCCCCGGGGCTTGGGGGCCCTTAGAGGCCCCCACACATAAAATGAACCCCCCCCAGCATGCCCCCGGGACTTGGCCCACCCGGGGCCAATTGACATCGAAGCGCGGAGACCGCGCTTCGATTTTTTTCGGCAGGGTTCGCGCTCCCTGAGCGCATCCTGCCGATTTAAAAAAAAAAAAAAAAAAAAATTTTTTTGCCCAGGGGGTCCTTGTGGGACCCCCTGAGCAGACCTAGGGGGTCAGGGTGTGTCTACCCTGCCCCCTTTGTGCGCTTTGCGCACTTGTTTCTGTCCCTCGGTTCTACCGAGGGACAAAATGGCTGCCAACACTTCCTGATTTGGAGTGTTGACAGCCAATTAACATAAAGCTCGTGCTCGGGAGGATCCGCGGCCCTAGATATACCTATCTTTTTTTCTTTTGATTTTCTCAGCAACTACTGAACGGATTTACACCATTTAACAAAAGGGTTCTTTCTGAACCAAGAACTACCTCTTTGCCAAATTTGGTGTAATTCCGTTCAGCAGTTCGGAGCTGTAGCCGTGTCTAAAGTTTCCTATGAAAAATTGCATGGGGAAAACGCGTTTTGGGACCCCCTTTTTTCTCGGCCCCCGCTTGACGAATCCCCCGAGACTTTCAGGGTAGGAGCGGACCGGAGCGGGCCACAAAGTTTGAAAATTTTGCGAAGATACGTCAACCGGCAAGAGAGTTATTTCAAATAGAATGTCGCGGATTTCCTATGGATAATAGGTTGTAACTATAACTATCTACTGGCGACCGCCAGTAGATAATATATATATATATATATATATACATGCACACCATCCAGCCTCCACAGAATCATCCCAAGAATCATCCACGGAAGAAGGCACGGACTCGAGGTAGTAAGGATTCGGCATCTATTTATTTTCTTGGGTCACCCTCAATCCCAGAGGTAAGAGAGACGCGTTTTGGGAATATATATATATATATACTCAAATAAAATATAAAATGAAAATAATTATTTAAACAAGATTAGGAAAAGTATTGGAGACCGGTAATAATAGATATACTATTCCCATTCCAGTTTATGCAACAGTAGTGAAAGCGTAGGCTTTCACAGGCGGTTATATTTACTATTCCCACTCCAGTCTGTGCAACATTTTGGAAAGCACTGGGCTTCGAAGGGTTTTAATGTACTATTCCCACTCCAGTCTGTGCTGCAGTAGGCAAAGCATTAGACATCGGAGGGGTTAAATTTGCTATTCCTGCTCCAGTCTAAGCAACAGTATGAAAAGTACTTCACTTTAAACACATCACATATTTGAATAATCCTATTATTCAAATCAAATCAAGCTTTATTTGACTGCATTTAAAACCATAAAGCATAATGAGTACAATAAACCATGATCCTTAAAATACAGTTAAAAAACATAAAACAATCAATATCTCCGTATAAGCCTCTATCTCATAATAGCTTTTAAAAAGCAAGCAACATTAAAAATAACAAATTAATCGGACAGTAATTGTAAAAACATGAGTGCAAGTTGAACTTGTGAAAATTTCAAGGCCTTCAGCAAAGGAACAATAAAAGCTTTCCTGGGATCATCATAAAACTTACAAAACATTGTAAAATGCATCGTATCTTGCGGAGACACTTGGCCCTAATTACGACATCCTCGATTTGATTTCCGATTGCCGTATTCCGAATATGGCGGTCGGAATCCAAACCGGCCGGTCAATACGACTGACTTACGACAGGCTCAAGGAAACCCTTTGGCCAGTCGGAAACTGAAACATAATCCCTTAAAGACGGTGTTTGTGCCGTTGGGATTATGATGTCGGTTTCCGACAGGCTTTCCAAGTCGGGCTTTCTGACATGGAAAGCCTGTCAGAAAGTGACTTTGGGGGCCCCTAGCAGGGCCCCCTTTCTACCGCAGTCTCGGGTTGGGGGCCACCTGTGGTGCCCCCCTGTAAATCCCTGCACCATGTGGTAGGCACCGTGAGGTGTCTGCCACACGGTGCAGGGATTTACAGTGACTCCCATTTCTCTATGGGAGCTCGTGCTGCGGCTGGTTTCAGACTGCCGCACAAGCTCCCATAGGGAAATGGGAGACTGTGACCGCACCATGTGCGGTTGCAACGTAATTGCGGTTTTGGACCACCGACCCACGGTCGGTCAGTCTCGAAACTGCAGGGATGTCGGTCAGAGGAAATTCCAACTGACATCCTAATCAGCCCCACAGTTGCAACCACAAGGACCCAGTGAGCTTGCCTCAAACCATCCTCTGGGAGAAGCTAGCAGCAAATGCAATAAGTCAAATTTAAGTTTAGTGAGCAAAAAACGCTCCGTATTATTTTCCACGATTATTAGATAGGGTTCAATCGACTGAGTCGTGTTCAACAATACATACCGCCGTACTGTTGGTTTTAACAGTTCCAACTGCTCCCTGTCCAACAACCTTCGTTTTAAAAAATATTCCTTTACCCACTTTTGATCGGCCTTGTCCCCAGGGTTAGAGAATAAATCTGCCCCCCAATACTTTAAGAAACAACTCCTTAATAAATTTAAGTAAGGGGATATTAAGCGCACATTCAAGGGAAATACAATCCCTTAAAATATCCTTCAAACTGGTTTCCACCCTTGTCCAAATCTTAATCCAACAGAGCAGGGGGTGAAGGGCTAACAGATCGCTAAAATAATTAACACCCAGCTCCTCATGTACACAGAATGATGGGGTACTATTTTGAACGCATAACATATAAGAAAACATTTGTTTTCTATAATCTGAAGTTGTTTGAAAAATGCATGTCCCCAGATGTCGCACCCATATGAGGCCTTGAAAATACATTTTGCCTGGTAAACTTTCACTAATGCCTTTATCGATCTACTCCCCAATCTCGAGGCGCAACTGAACATGGCTGCATTAGCCCTTGTAAACTGGTCTTTTTTTCCTAGTAGTAAAGGTTTCCAACTTAGATTATAGTCAAACAGGACACCAAAGTATGGGAAAGCCTTTACCTTGAATACGGTGTGGCTCCGTACAATCAAGGTTTTAGACCTGGTTGAGCGGGAGCCCACCAACATGACAAAGGATTTGGTGAAATTAACTGATAAATCCAGTTCCTCCATAAGGGCCACAAAGGTGTTCAATAAGATTTGTAGTCCATATGCGGTACTGGCCATTAAGAAGGCATCCTCTGCGTAAAGCGGAATCGGGAGTGAGCGCAAGCCTATTTGAGGGCAGTCTACCTGAGCAACCACTTGAACCTGTTCAAGCCTATTTATGTAAAAGATAAATTAAAACAGGGCGAAAATACACCTTTGGTGAAACTCCCCGCCCCCAACCAGGTTTAAAACACAGTACAAGCAGAGTACTTGGTATATTGAACAGTTGCTGACTTGTTAGCATGGAGGTCCCTCCAAAAATAAACAATATCAGGGTCCACCCCATCGAAAAAGGATACGCCACAATTTATCACAATTCACCCTATAAAATGCCGAGGTAAGTTCCATAGATGACAGCTGTCACAGATTCAGAATGGGCCACTCTATATTCATTGTTAACCATATACAAATTCAGGCACTGGTCGATAGTAGACCTACCAAGCCTGAATCCGTATTGTAAGCCAGATATTATGTTGTTCTCAACTGCCCAGGAAGATAGTCTATCTAACAGTAACAGCCCCAGGACCTTTACGACTCAATCAATCAGAGATATTGCCCTTTAGCATTGAGAGTTATTCCTATCTCCTTTTTAAAAAAATGGTACAATGATGGAGGTGGCCCCCCAGGATGAAGGAGGTCCCTCCATTAGTGCACCATTTACAGTCTGAGTTAAAACTGTACCCCATACCACAATATATAAATCTGGAGGGATCCTATCGTGACCCGGGGCCTTACTTTTTGAAAGGTCTATTATTCCCTGCTTGACTTTATCTAGCATAAAAACTAGATTTAATACCCCCTCTATAGGTTGCCCTGTCCCATGAGCCATTGAAGGAGACACAGTCATATATCTCTTCAAAGTGAGCAACCCATTGATCATTGGTAATATGATAACATTATACGGGTGTATTGTCTTGGGCGAAACAAGGTTGGTTAATTATGCACCAAACAATTGCCACTGTTTTTCCAACAACTAGCTTGCAATAAATCATCCTAGGCTATATCTCTTAGGGCATTTTTGCACCTACTTAGTTCAAGATTATAGGGGCTGTGACAGGCTGCTATATGGACAGTATCTCTAGGTGAAGATTTTAACACTTGCTTCAAGCTTCTTAATGCCTGAGAACAACTCCTGTCAAACCATTTAGGTGTGAGCAGAGTGTAGGTACCGGCAAATGAAGAAGAGCTGCCCCATTTCTACAAGTACTTCCAAAAACATCTAAAATCACCTGGTTAAAAGATGTAGTATCTAAACTGGTGGAGAAATCCTGTGCACTACTGGAAAACAGGGACTGTCTAAAACACATGGGTTCATCTAAGTCTTCTACCTTGATTAGTTGTAAGCCAGTGACCCTGATCCCCTTCTGTTCTCAGGATGGAGGGGCCGCGACCAGCTCGGTGAAAGGCAGGCCGGGTTATGATCACTATACCGGCTTTGAAAGTTTTCTGCATTATAAATGGTCAAAAAGACAGGGGCTGGTACAAATATAAAATCTATTTTTGAGGCACAACCCTCACAGTAAAAGTTGGATAAACCTGCGATGATATAGAATTGACTAACTTATCAAGGGAAAAAACAAGGTTGTACGTGCTTATAATAGCATTTAACAAGTTCCACTCACTAGAATGTTCCACGTGTATGAATAACCCTATTAATTTAGAACAAATATAAGACTCTTAATATGAACATTATAAATTAACCAATTTTTTTGATATATAAAAAAATTAAAAATAATTAAACAATTTTCTTGATTATTAAACAATGTAATAATTATAAATTATTTTTTTAATTTATTTATGACTTAATTAACTTCCCACACTATACCCCTACAAACCTAGCAGCCCACACATAAAATACAACTAAAATAAATAAGTATAACACAATTTACATAATTAATAATCAACTATCTAATTAATTAACAGTTAATATTATTTGTTAATTATTACTTAATTAACATCTCACACTATACCCCTACCAACCAAGCAACCCGCAACTAAAATATAACTAAATCAGTATTACCTATTACAGAATGCAAGTAAGTAATTATTAATTAAGTAATTCAGAATAAATAAACAATTAATTATTAATTACTTATTTAACTTACCACTCTATTTCCCTACAAACTCTACAGCCCACACCTAAAATATAACTAAAATATAAAGTTATTACGCAAGTTACATAATTAACAATCAAGTAAATAAAATAATAAATTAACAAATAATTGTTAATTGTTACTTGGTTAACGTTCCACATTATACCCCTACAAAACAAGCAGCCCGCACCTAAAATATAATTAAAAATATATTTATTACACAATTTACATAATTAATGATCAATCAAATAATTAATAATAAATGAACAAGGAATTGTTAACGAAGTATTATTTAACTTACCACCCTATGCCCCTACAAACCCAGCAGCCCGCACCTAAATTATAGCAGAAAATATAATTATTACCCAATTCATATAATTAATTTTCAATTAAATTATTAATAATACATGAATAATTAATTGTTAAATAATTATTACTTGATTAACTTCCCACCCTATACCCCTACAAACCTAGCAACCCGCTACAACACTATAAATTACCACTATCTATCAAATACAAAATTATAAATCACGTAAAATTACAAACTATATTTAAAAATATAATTACAATTATACAAACAATAATAACACATAAAATTAATATATGAACTAAAACACTTTAAGATAATTAGAAAACGATATTTTTTACAACTATATTATTAAAAACCAAACTAGCAACAACGATATTCTTAGCAACAATATTACTGACCTGAAAAAAAACGATATTCTTGACAATGATATTCATGCATCACAATATTTTTATATCACAATATTTTTTCTGATATTTCTGTCTCCTAATATTTACAATTCAATATTTTGTCCAACTAACCCATGTGCGTGCAGCTTCCAACAGGCGGCAACTTCTGGGCACACAACATTCAGTCATGTTATATTCCTAAATAGCACTCTACCCAGGGTCATCTTTCACTAAAGACACCAAACCAGATCAACACATTGTACTCCACGCACACATACACTCATGCACACACACTTATTTTTGAAAGCTCAATACCTCCCACAACACAGCAACAGAGTGACACAGGTACAATGACACCGATGCAAGCAATCAGAGCACACAGGGAGCTCATACTTTTTTCCAGTGCAGGAATGCAACAACACTCTAACTAAAACAATATCTTGATGGGAGGGACATATTTAGAATCCCTACACATAGAAGACTCTCTGCAACATACAGGATACTACTGACTTGCCAAACAAACCACGGACCCTTCTTTAAGAGAACCAGCCTACAACAATAAAAGTTGAATCCCTCTGTCTCACCATCTTCCACAAGAATGGGAAGAGCAGTGTATGAATTACTACTGGAAAGCGATACCCTCCAAAGTAATTCAACTTGTATACCTTTACACTACTTATCATTTGGAAACAACATCTAACATAAGGTCACATGTATTTGAACGTACACGTTCACCCATTGAGGCATCTAGACATTGAACAACAGGAGTTTATTGTTACTCAACTCTATGGTAATCATTTTATTGCAGATTCCACCATATGAGGGGCCAAAGCGTTGTGGAGAGTACTGAAAGAATTTATACGATTTTTGAGGAAATCAGTTATGCTAAGCTTGATATAACAGGACATCTCCTTTTTTTGCCTGTCTTTTGTTCTGAGTCAAAGGCTTATGATAAAAAAGTAAGTTATGGTCCTGAAAAAGGAGTGCCGGTGGGCCCAGCATGCAACCACGGATTCAAATTAAACACTACTTGTGCTATGAAATGGATTCCAGTATGTAAACTGTTAGAATTATCTGTAGGTAAATTGAAGATATTTTTATTGGTGTTCCCTATGCTAGGATTAAACATGGTACAAAAAGGGAATCAATTGATGCTATCATCCATGGATAAACATGTTTCAACCAACTACGTTGAGTCCCATCCAATGGCTTGTGCCTTTCATCAGGACAGAGGGATCCCTAATATCACCCTTTGCACTCTCTTCTACTCCTTGTCTAGCTAGTGTTTTGGAAAAGGGTGCATGCATCCAAAACGGACCAGGAAATATAATAGACAATACGCAATGACATTTTCATTTTATCTCACTTGTACACTTAAACTATTTGGTATCTGAATGTTAACTAGATCTCAGACTGGGTGCCAACAACCTGCCTGATGCATCTTGTCCGATACCTTGCGTTGATGTGTGACATTACTACACCTGATCTGTAAGCCTCTGGCATCCTCACACCGGCTTTTGGGGAAAGTAGTCACACTAAGTCATATGGCTGTTCCACATTTTTATGTAATAAAAAGGCCTGTAATCAATAGAAATAAGCTCTGGGAATGATTATTGGAATATATACTGAAAGACCTTTTAGATTGTGGTTATTAGTCATGCGCGCTACATTTGGAGAAATGAACCTCATCAGTTTTAGTACATGGGACTACGAAACATTGTATTAAGGTCACTGAAAACGGCAGGGTCTGGAGTCTAGAATGGATGGTCCTATGGATCTGTCACCTTCTTTGTGTAGGAATGGAAAAAGAAGGAAAAAGCAAATAAGGCTTAGAGGATACAGTTGCCTTGGAATAGAAGTGAATGATGCAACTGGTTTTGAAGATGGTGTGGGCTAGCAAGAGGAGCCAATGGAGTCCTATCAGGATGGCGGTGATGTGATCATATTTCTTCAGGCTGTGGATGAGACCTGTTGCAGCGTGCAGGATGCCCTTAAGTGATGCTGGTGTTGAGTTTGGGAGGCCATGGAGAAGGGCATTACCATGATCCAGGTGTAGGAGTATGAGGCTCGAATAGCAGTTGCTAACTGGAAGAAACAGTGTCGCTTTCTTTAGATGAGAAGCTGATATCAGATTGTCTTTGTTTTTCAGGTAATGTTTTCTTGGAGAGTGAGGTTTTTTTCCAGGTTGAATCCATGTGACTTGGCATTCAGTGAAAGTTGGTGTTTGAAGCTGTCAAGCTTCAATTCATTAAGCCAGGTTTTCACAGTTTCTTCTTGAACTTGACAAATGAAAGGAATTCTGTCTTCATTAGCTGACCATCTGGTAGGCGCTCTACATGAAGGTCTGGAAGATGTGCAGGCAGTGTTTGAGGCATTGGATGGCTGAATCTTCGGATGTCTAAAGCAGAGGAGACTTTCAAGTAGAGTTGGAATCATCAGCATATTGGTGAATCTTGATGCTGTTATCTTTGAGTAGAGCACCAAGCAGCTTCATGTGGTGGTTCAAGATGACAGGGGACAGTATGGAACCCAGGGGGACTCAGCAGGGAGTGTCTGAGGGTGAAATGGTCGACTGTGTTGAAGGCAGGGGAAGGGACCCAGTGATATCAGGATGCAGATGTCATCTTCATCTGTGGTTAGGAGGGCATTGTCGCCGATATACAATGTTGTGGTCTCATGCCGGAGCATGATCTGAATCCATATTGGTATTCGTGCAGGAGATCGTTAGCATCAATATGATCTTGAAGTTGAACATAGACTGCTTTTGAAATGATCGTGCAGATGACTAATAGGTGAGTGATGGGCCAGCAGTTAAGTGAGAGGGTCTGGCATATCGGCTTGGAAGATGCCTTGAGTGAGAGAGGCATTGACAATGGTGAGGATGGGTGAAATAACATGCCCTGAGACAGCTTGGGTGATGGAGGATAGTAAGACATCACCTTCATAAGAAGTGAATTTTAGGAAGTTGAGTATGTCGAGGGGATCAGCAAAAGATACGGCTAAGGATGATCATTGTGGGATTCTATGTGAAGTGGTGGGGAAAAAGATGAAACAGGCATGGTGTTGTTGTTATGTCTTAAAATCCCACCTGAGACCAGGGAATGTCTTAATGCCCCAATTGAAACCAGCGTGTCATCATTTAGACCAATGACATGTGTCCTCAGTTTGTAGCCATTCCGTTCCTTTATTGAAAGCTGCTTGTTGATAGCAAATGTACCCCTATAGTCTGTCAATGTTTGTAGCAGCACCAATTTTATATGATTCTCATCATGTCTTTTTTATGATGAAGTGGCAGGTCATCTGAATAGTGGCACTATGACTCTTGATGTTCTTCTCCAATTCCTATTGTAACCTTCTGTATGGTCATCCATACATACTATTTTATTATTGTTCACAAAGTGTCCGCCGCTACCTCCAACCCATTTTCTTTACTTGCAACTGTAAAAGGGCACAAAATGCAAATCATCTACCACACAGATAATGCCTGACCATAGGGATAGGCCCCAAATCGTTGTGGTTGGTTTCTGAGCTGCATTCGGGGTTCACTGTTTGATGGAGCAAGGACTCACAATGAGACTTGCTCGTAAGCAATCCTCTCACAATAGTAATTAATTTGTACTAAAACCTTGTAATGTCATTATTAATAAATGTGCAAACATTACACTTATCCGAGAGACGCTTGCCTATGTGTTTTCGCTAATAAGTAATCCTTGTCTACTGTAAAATGGCCGCTAAAGCGCAGGAACTCTACTGCGCATGTGTCAACCATGTCACATGGTATGACGTCTTTCTTTGCTTGGAGGGAAACTTTTGCTTCTGCGCAGTGTATGCTAAAATGGCTGCTTAATGTTCTCACATGCTAAAGCTTTCGCATTGCTGCAATTAATAATGTGATATTCTAACACTACTAATGCGGGATAGACATTTATAATTAAATGGGAATAGAGTAGAAGTAGGTGGTATACAGTGAAAACATTTATTTTTGATTTTAATATGTTTTTTCTTTGATTTCTATTAGTTGGTAAAGTGGGCCTGGGTTAACTGAACAGCAGCTCAAGAGCTATGGAACTTGCGCATGCGCTCTGAAACTAACAAGACAAAGCGATGAAGTCAACTTAGAAGACACCCAAGGACACGACCCGTTGGTCACCTTCACTGTACATCTGAGATGTCCTAAAGTTAATACATTGTATACACTTTGTATTGAAAATTGTCATGAGACGGGTGGGAAATAAAGCAAATGTATTAATTGAGAGGGGCGGTATTTTAAAACAATGGGCTTAAGAAAATTGAACTAAGATGACATGGTGTGAGGATCAACCCCCTGTCCCCGTCCAATCAGAAATAGTGGGCCCATAATTTTGAAACATTAATGGAAGGTACATGGGTGTAGAAGGGTATAATAGATACAGAATTAGCTAATTAGTTAGACTAGGCATTTAAGCTCAGATGCTGACACAGACGAGAGCTGATCGATTACTGAAACGCTGTCCGAAGAAGTCCTGAGGTGGGGGTGGCGGATTCCATTAGAAAGAAGACACAGAAGAATCGAGGAGGAACTGAAGTGTCAGAGAGGGGAACGACGCAGGCGTCGTTGGTAGAGAGGTCACCTATCCTGTCCTGAACCTGGTCTGGAGGTCTTGGTCTTCATCCTTTCTTGGGACCCTTTCCCAACTCCTTGGCCAAGGGGTTTGGTTTTCACACCTTTAGGTAACTATAAATGCGTAATCTAGTTTGTACTGCTGTCTCTATCTTCTCTATTCTGAGGGACCGTCATTGATGCTTAATAGGTGACATTATAGTGTACTTCCTCCTTGATATGCGATTAAGTATTATGTGAATTGTAAATTACTCTGCTAAAGAATTTAGATAAACATTTTAAAACTTCCTGAGTCAGTGGTTATTTCAGGTTGTTGATGAAAATTATGTTTTGTACATTCTCATTTAATCCCCAATTGTCAAAGGTCCATTGGTAAGTCATTACTCTTCAATCAGGTAAAGTAATTGGTAGCAGGGATATTGATAAAGAGTACAACTGATCTCCCCCCAGCGGGGATTACTAGTTAGTGTGAATGAATGGGCCCAGGTGAATATTTAGTGTATGAATGCTTGTTGCTAGTAACCCGCTGGATCAGTTTTCTGGCTATCAGAGGATGGTTAGACTTTGTTAATTGGGTAATGAGAATTTTATTTTTATGAACTAACATCCGTTTGTTTAAAAGTTTTGTTTTATGTTGTCTAGAATCCCCGGGGAATTTGAATAGCGGATGGTAAGTGGAAGCCATACTGCAGTGAGGTTATCTGTCAGGCAGAAATAGTACTGAAAAGTTAAGCAGGGCTATCAGTACTTGTTAGGGACTGTGCGTGTATGAGTGACAGCAAAGGAATACGCTGGTAAAATGTTGATGTTATATCACCTAGAAAGGGTAACATTGAAGGAGTAGCAGGTATTTCCGAAGCTTACGTGAAGAGTAAACGGAAGTGTTTTGCTCGTAGTGTATGTTTAGTAAACGGAAGGGTTTTACTAAAAAGTGAGAGAATCTATGTTTTCCAATTTAGAGAAACTGGCACGATAGCGAATGTTTTATGTTGTTACTGAAATTTTAATAAGAAGCGTTGAAAGTTTTGCGTACGATTTTTGTAAAGGGAGGGTCAGCAGCCGGAGTAGAAGCTGACGCCACAAGTGCCGCGTTGGGATTGGTCGACACAGTGGGCGTAGAACGAGTCCTGTAAAGGAGGGGTCGGTAGTTAGGAGTAATACTGACGTCACAGGTGCCGCGCTGGGATTGGTTGAAACAGCGAGGGACAGAGAAGCGCAGATTGTAAAGGAGGGGTCGTCAGACAATCGTCACAGAATTTGATTGGTTGTCAGCATAGAAGTCGAAATATTAGTGGACAGTGGAAATTGTATGTGGAGACGCGATCCGACTTTAATAGGAACACGTCCAGACAGAAGATTCCTAGGTTTTGCAGAATATTATTCAATAAACAGATATTTACCCAAGATGTATGGAGAAAAGAGAAAAATGCCATTTCTACAGAAGATTAAGAATTATTTTAAGAAGGATAAGCCAATCAAAACTAAGGAAGGAATTATCATTCCACCAGCAAAAACGCCCGCATCATTCATGATGATGGATCGGGGTTATCATACTTGTGTATGGTTAGAGAATTGGATAGAGTATACAAAAGATGACGGAATATTAGCTTTCCCAGAGAATGGTACTTTCAATGGGAGAATTCTTCAAAATTTAAGAATAAGAATGAATGAATTAGAACCCAGACCAAGACTAACGCAGTACGAAGCCCTAGAGGAATGGGAAACAGAGGCATTTGAACGAGATAGACCCAGAAGCAATAGGGGTTATAGGGGATTTTTCCCTAGACAACAAAATGGGTCGCGAGAAAGTCAGATGAAACAGTGGAGAAGAGCGATGCTTACCGAGGGTTTGTATCCAGTATTCATGGCAGATGAGTCATTAGGGAGCAAATGCAAAGAAAAGACAAAACCCATGACAGGGTTTGGAGACTCTGAAGATGAATTTATGGAAGAGATATTGAAAAATCCTCCACCCTACCAAGAAGGGTTGGGTGAATGTACCCCAAGTGCACCAATTTTGAGAACACCATTGGCACCTCAAGTACTGCATAATCCACCAGTTAATAGGATACTTCAGGATAAGGAAAGAGAGGCCTTAGACAGAAATAGAGCAGAATTAATACAGAAAATAACTCAGTTGAATGTACATCCTGATTCCCTGACCATACCTGTAACCATTGGTCCCGTGGTTCCTTTATATGGTGACAAAGTAAATTGTCCGAAACCTCTAGTTATGCCTACACCAGTGGATATTCATAAACCTGAAGCTATAATAATTGATGACCACATCAGCGATTGTGAATCTATGATTTCACTAATGGATTTGCCTATTCGAGACTCCGTAAATAGCACCCCAAGAAGAGTCACACCTGGTTGCTCAAAGGATGTGAATATAATAACATCTTCAGGAACTAAAAGTGCAACTGTAGTAACGCCAGAAGAATTAGAAAGATGGGCACAAGGAGTAGACAGACAGAGTTCACCCCCAAAGATCTTGGACATTTATAAATTAAAAGTCGAGTTAGAAGAAATGATAGCAGGCAATGTAGGAGTAGATCGTTTAAATACCTACAGTGAAGAACTATTGTTCGTATGTAGGAGCATAACCAGAAATGTAAAAATATTCCATTAAAAGTTAACAGATTTGGCCTGAGAAATGGGAATTGAAATAAGAAAGTCAAAAGTACTACAGAAACCATATCGAGCAGACTTTACTGACAAGGATTTAGAAAATATGAATGCATCTGGTAGGAAATTGCAAGTAAAAGAATTAATGTCCGTATTACAGAAATGGGGAGAACTGGATAAATGGAAAACTAGATGGACAAGGAAAAAGGAAGAAGCACGTTTGCACAGAACAACATCTGAGTATTTATTGAAGGAAACAGGGAAGGTAGACAGATGTACCCAATGCAAGAAGTTCCAGGAGGAGGTTATGTTCATGTCCCATGGAGCAGGCAAGACATTTTGTCATTCACAAATGATTTTCCAAAATAGAGGGAAAAACCAATTGAATGGTACAAGCAGGTTGAGAGGTTTGTGAAGGTTTCAAAGGTTTTGTTAAAGGATCTGGATGGTCTGTTTGACATAGTAGTACCTGCCGATTTATGGACAGACTGTAAAATTACAAGTGACTGGCCTAGTGAAGGGTATCCTAGGGATGCAAAGACAGGTGCTCCATCAAATGATGTGATGAAAAAGTATCACCAAGTAATAACTTATATGAAAGGGAAAATACCACCAAAAGAAACAGATTGGGTGAAAATAGACAGGACTACCCAAGAGGCAAATGAATCCGTACACGCCTATTACGAACGTTTATTGCAGGTGTTCAAACAGTATAGTGGCTTTGAAGATATTGGAGATAAAAATATGAGTCAGTTTGTCTATCGATTTGTTTATGGTCTAAAACCAGAGATTTGCCAGATGATTAAGCAACACATGTTATGTTGGCAGGGAAAGCCTATTGATGAAATTTTGAAATATGCTAAATATTGTGGAGATGACATTGAAGACAGGCACAAGAAACTACAAGAAAAAGTGATGTGGGCTTAAGTGAAAATGGCTGAGCGACAAGGAATACATTTAGATAATCCAACAGAAAGTCAGGGAAAAGAATCTGGAACAAATGGTGACACAGGGAATGGTGGAAAAGGGAGAGGACGAATGAGTAGAGAAGAGGCTAAAAAGAAATTTCCTTGTCATGGATGTGGAAAGTTGGGACATTGGAAGAACGAGTGTAAAAATATTCAAAATAATAATGGCCCAAATCATAATTTAAATCCACAGACGCAGAATGACTCACAGCAAGGTGTAAATCCTCAGAGTCAATTGCCACCTGCCCCTATACAGGGTAATGTAAGCAGAGCAAAGCACGGTACAGACGTCGGATATCAAGGAGGAAGTGGTAAGAATGAATATGTAACTTCACAGTTTCTTTTACAGGATGATCTTAATCCATATAGTTATCAATGACGGTGCCTAGGAGAGGGGGAGAAGGAGTGCGTACTTGGCGCATCCTTGCCGGTAGATCAGTCAGGTCCATATGTTGAAGGGAAAGTAAAAGGTAATTATATCACTTTTCTTTTGGACACTGGTGCTACCCGTTCTACTGTGAGAACAGCAGACATCCCAGATCTCCCTCTCTCTGGAGAAGCTATCCAAGTTGTAGGTGTAGCCAATCAAAAGATCAGAACACCCCTTACTGAGCCCATGGAAGTAAGAATAGGGAATTTCCGAGAAATGGACCAATTTGTTTGTGTGTGATTTCAGTCCAGTAAATTTATTGGGCAGAGATCTATTGTACAAGATAAATTGTACTATTTTTTGCACACCGGATGGTGTTGCAATACAGACCCCGGATGAAGATCATGTATATAAATTCATGATAGCCAAGCAAGGTACGGAAGTAGATGAGATGTTCTCCTTGATAACCAAAGATGAGTTACCAGAAGAATTAAGAACTACAGTGAACTTTAAGGTATGGGATTTTACTGGGAAAGAAGTAGGTCTTATGGCAAATATAGACCCAGTGAAGATCACTGTAATGGAAGGCGCAATTTTCCCAAATACCAAACAGTACAAAATGAGTGCAGAAGTAAAGGCAGGAGTTACTGAAGAAATTGGCAGAATGGTGAAACAAGGCATATTAAAAGAAGTTCTGAGTAGCCCTTGTAGTTCGCCAATAATGGGTTTGAAAAAGCCTAGTGGAAAATATAGGATCGTTCAGGATTTGCGGAAAATTAATAAAATTGTGGTACCCTGTTGTCCTATAGTACCAAATCCTGCAGTAATCCTATACCAGATACCATGGGATGCAGAATGGTTTACTGTAATTGATCTGTGCCAAGCATTTTTCACAATACCATTGCATCCAGATAGTCAGTATTTGTTTTCGTTTAAATTCGAAAACCATGTTTATGTGTGGAATCGCGTTCCTCAAGGGTACACAGAAAGTCCCTCCATTTTTAATCAAATACTGAAAAAGTTTCTAGAAAAATGAGTACTGCCCAGGAGCTCAGTCCTGGTGCAGTACATAGATGACTTGTTGGTAGCGTCAAGAACTCATGATGATTGTGTCGCAGATTCAATTGCATTACTAAACCATTTGGCTGAGGAAGGACACAAAGTGTCACCTGAGAAGTTACAATTTTGTACAACAGCAGTTAAATATTTAGGACACCAAATTGAAAGAGGGAAAAGAAGAATAACGTCTGAAAGAATAAAAATAATTAAGCAAATGAAAATGCCAGTAACCCAAAGAGAAGTGAGAATGTTTCTTGGAATAGTAGGATACTGTCGACAATGGATTATAGGGTTTACACTACTAGCAAAGCCTTTAATTCAGCTAACCAAAAAGAAAGCAAAGGATCCAGTTGAATGGGATGATGAAAGTGCAGGTGCATTTGTAAAATTAACAAATGCTTTGTGTGAGGCACCTGCCTTGGGCATGCCTGACTATACAAAAGAATTCACACTATTTTGCTATGAAAGAGAAAATTGTGCACTTTCAGTGTTAACCCAAAGACATGGACTAGACAGGCGTCCTGTAGCATATTTTTCTGCTACATTGGACCCAGTGGCTGCAGCATTGCCAGGCTGTCTAAAATCAGTTGCTGCTACTTGTATGAGCATTGAACAAAGTGAGTCAATAGTGATGGGATATCCTGTTACAGTGTTTGTCCCACATGCAGTTGTGATCCTGTTGACAAGAACTAGAACTCAGCATCTCACACCTAGGGGCCGATTCCGATTCGGGCCGGAAATCTCTCCGATTGAGCCGGACCCGGAGAGATATCCGACCGAATCGGACCCGTGCAGCCCGACCGAACGAGTACGATGCGCACGTATGCCATCGGACTCGCGTCGGTCGGACTCCCATTGAAGTCAATGGGAGCCTGTCGTACAACGCGTACGCGGGCTCCCATTGACTCAATGGGTGCGATGCGGACAAGTGCGCCCCCTACAGCGTGTACGCGGCGAAGCGATTCGCGCCGTACACGCACAGGTAGGGGGGACCCATGGGTCCCCCCTGTGTGCGACTCGCACGGCTATGCGTACAGGGGGGTCCGACACGGACCCCCAAAATACGGCTCCGACAGCTCTTTTGAGCCGGAGTGCACGGCTCGGTCGGACTGCTCGCGGCGCGCATCGTACTTACCCGGCCGGGGAACGTCTCCATTGCGCGGTGCGAGTCGAGTCCGTGCGAGTCGGTCGGTGCGGTTAGAGCAGGGATCGAGTCGGTCGGAGCGGTCGGGACGCCCGGACGAGTCGGTCGGCGATTTCGCATCGTATTCGCTCGTCCGGACGCGCGTACGGATCGGTCGGGTAATAGGGCTCCGAATCGGATCCGGTTAAGCCGAATCCGATTCGGAGCCCTACCGGCCGAGATCGGAATCGGCCCCCTAGTCGGATGACAAGATATGAGCGAATAATTCTAGGAGCTGAAAATGTGACCATAGCTAGGTGTACAGTTGTAAATCCTGCTACATTATTGCCAGATCCATATTGTGAAGAAGTTAAGGACGATCCAGAACATGACTGTTTACAGGTCACAGAATTGTGTACCAAACCGCGTCCTGACATTCAGGAATTGCCTCTTAAAAACGCAGACAGGGAGCTGTTTGTGGACGGTTCATGCTTAAGGCATGAAGATGGCAAATTGAGTGCAGCCTATGCTGTATGTGAACTATCTGGAATAGTCGAAGCATCCTATTTACCAGGAGTCAAATCTGCACAAGTAGCTGAATTAATTGCTTTGATCAAAGCCTCCAAAATTGGGAAAAATCTAAAAGTAACCATATTTACGGACAGTCAATATGGGTACGGGGTTGTGCATGATTTTGGCCAACTGTGGATGCAGAGGGATTTCATGACTTCTTCAGGATCCCCAATCAAAAATGGGCAGTTTGTAAAGGAATTATTGGAGACAATACAATCACCAAAAGAATTGGCAGTGGTGAAATGTGCCGCACATCAGGCAGGAGATGACTGGGTGGTAGCCGGTAACAGATACGCAGACTTAATTGCTCAACATTGTGCCAGAAACAGATTGGCAGTAAACAGAAAAGTCGAAAGGATGGGAATCAGCTGCCAACTTATGCTATGTTCAACACCTGAAACATGGAATGATGTGAAACGATTGCAGGATGATGCTGAGGAGAGTGAAAAAGATGTTTGGATAAAAATAGGGTGCACACGAAGATCAGAGGATGATGTGTGGGTGATGGCAGACCAGTCATGCCTGATTGCCTGATTTCACAAATGGCTAGAATGTATCACGGAGACACACATGTAGGGAGAGATGCCATGATTAGACTTTTCAGACAGAGTTGGTACAATCCAAAGTTTAGGGCTGCAGCAGAAAGTCTTTGCCAAAAGTGTTTAATTTGTCAAATGAATAATCCTGGAAGGAGAACAGTAATTGGCCTGGGAAAAATTTGAAAAGCCGAGGGTCCATTTGTGAGATTGCAGTTAGATTTCATTCAGTTACCACCATGTAAAGGACTGAAATATGTACTTGTCATAGTATGTCTGTTTTCAAGGTGGGTGGAGGCTTACCCTACTAGGAGGAATGACAGCATTACAGTTGCCAAATTATTGTTACGAGAACTCATTCCACGGTTTGGTTTTCCAGTAACTTTGGAATCAGATAGAGGAAGTCACTTTAATAACGATGTAATTAGAATAATCTGTGAAGCATTTAAAATTGAACAAAAATTGCACTGCGCATTCCACCCAGAGGCTTCTGGAGTGGTTGAACAAATGAATGGCACAATAAAATCAAGATTGTCAAAGATGTGTGCATCCACATCGTTAGATTGGCCAGATGCATTGCCTCTTGTCTTAATGGGACTCAGAAGCATTCCTGATAGAAATACAGGATTGAGTCCACATGAAATCATCATGGGAAGAGCAATGAGACAAGCACATGTACCTGGAAATAAACTGCTGAACATAACTGATGATATGGTTCTGGATTATTGCAAAGCATTGGCTGACCTAGTGCGTTCTGTCTCTCACCAGGTTGGAGAAGACGCAGTTTCCAGGCAGCCTGAACAAGAGCATGATCTGAACCCCGGAGACTGGGTGGTAGTGAAGCATCACACCAGAGAAACGTGTTTATCACCCAGGTGGGGTGAACCTTGTCAGGTTATATTGGTTACAAACACAGCAGTGAAATGTGCAGGATTGCCTAATTGGATTCATGTGAGCCACACCAAAAGGGTGCCAGCTCCTGAAGGAAAAGATCCTCAGTCAGCATCAACAGCTGAGGAAGCTGAAGGTTGGTCAGCTGAAGAATCCCAAGTGAAAAATTCAGGAGAAGCTGAAGAAGAAAAACCGAGCACAAGTCAGGACTGGATACCAGTGGTTGATATACCAGAAGTTTTCATCAAAACAAGAAGTAGAGCTAAATTTGAGGAAATTAGTGTGGGCCAGATAGGTGTAGAAGAAACAGCTCAGGATAGGGAGAATGAAACAATAAGAGAACCTGAGCAGGCCCAGATAGGGAAAGGAAATTTGGCTCAAACTATCAACGAAGCAACAAATTTTGAGCAGGGACAGACAGGTCTAGAAGAATGCGGTCAGGCTGCATAAGTACACAGTGCAATAAGCCCTGATCAGAACCAGTTAGAACAAGAAAAACACGTTCAGGGAGAAGAAAGCCAAGAAGACATCGAACAAGAAAGCCTCAAGCACGAAAACGCCAATCCTGAACAGGGTCAGTTAGTAGAAACACACACTCAGGTAACTGAAGAAACAACAAGAAGACCTGAACAAGAGCAGATAGAAGAGAAAACTGAAACTGAAGAAAATCAACTTGTGCCACACCTTGAAAATACAAGGGTTTTCGGAAAAGACTCGGAAAGTGGAGATACAGTGCAACCTAAGAAGGTCAGAAAAGGTGATCATTGGCCTAGTGTTATTAAAAGAGTAAAATACCATATAGAAACACGAAGTCAAGATCCAGAACAAGTAAATGAAGTAATATGCACAGAGCTGACAGTGGATGCAAGCCCCGTGGGCTTGGGAGCAATTCTAGCACAACATCAACCGGGGAGAGACTCCCCAAGACACATCGTTGCGTATGGGAGCAAGAGCCTGACAGACGTCGAGAAAGGATATTCTCAACCAGAAAAGGAGAGTCTGGCAGTAGTATGGGCCTGTGAACATTACCACATGTTCATATACGGGAAACCATTCACAGTCGTGACTGACCATCAGGCCCTGATAACAATATATGGCAACCCAAATGCAAAGATACCACCAAGAATAGAAAGGTGGGGAATCAGACTGATGGACTACAATTTCAAAATCATTCACAAGCCAGGAAAAGAGCAAAACCCAGCAGACTATGTGTCAAGGCACCCCCTGCCACAAAAGTCTCAAGCAACCACAATGGCAGAAGAGTACCTGAACTTTGCACTGAAACTAAGCACACCGGCAACAATAACAGAGAGTGAACTAAATAAAGAAACGAAACAGGACGCCACCATGCAGGAGGCAATGAGGATCAACAGGGCGCAACGATGGAGGCATGTAAACAACAACATGCACGTAGAAAGAGGAATAGACAAAGAAGAACTGCTGGCACTGAAAAGAATAAATGAGGAACTGTCAGAATGCGAAAACGGAACAATAATGAGGGGCACAAGAATAGTGATGCCCCAAACGTTAAGACTGAGAACAGTGGAGTTGGCCCACGAGTCACACCGGGGCATGGTAGCGACAAAAAGATGCTGCGAGAAAAAGTGTGGTTCCCGGGACTTGACAGCATGGTGGAAAAGATGGTGACAAAGTGCCACGTATGTCAAATAATAGGACCACCGTCCAAACCAGAACCATTGCAAATGTCCCCGCTACCACAGGCGGTGTGGACCGAGCTGGCAGCAGATTTCTACGGGCCATTAGAAACCGGAAGCTATTTTCTGGTCGTGATAGACGAATACTCAAGGTTCCCCTTAGTAACGCCAGTGTCATCAACGTCAGCAAACGCTACGCTACCAGTATTGGACGACATTTTTGCTGCATGGGGCTCGCCACAGACATTGAAAACAGACAATGGACCACCATTCTCAGGGGAGGAATTCAAAAGGTTCATGGCGTACCTAGGTATAAATCACAGACGAATAACGCCACTGTGGCCACAAGCAAATGGGATGGCTGAGCGGTTCATGGGGACCATCAAAAGGCGGTGCAAAGAGCAAAGCTAACACAAGTATCAATAGGACAAGCCCTGTGCCAGGTACTGAGGGACTATCGGAACACACCACACAGCTCCACGGGGAGATGCCCCGCTGAACTGGTACTAGGGCGAGTGAGCAGGACAAGACTGCCGCAGACAAAAGAAAAAAAAACAGACCAGGAGGACGTCGTCATCAGAGATACGGGACAGAAGGCAAAAATGAAAGAATACGCTGATCAAAGAAGACATGCAACGCCTCACGAGCTAGAGGAAGGAGACATGGTGCTCGTAAAACAACGGCAGGTGAGGAAGTCAGACAGCGCGTTCGCAAAGGATCCGCTGAAGGTGGTGAAAGTGAACGGGCCCATGATTACAGCTACCGCCGGCCAGCACCAGGTCACAAGAAACAGCTCCCACTTCAAGGAGGTGAAAACGGAAGAAGAAGGAGACATGCCAAAGAAGGAACTGACCAGAGAGATTTGGCAGGAAGATACATCACCAGTTGTCGGAGAACAGCGACCAAAGAGGGAGTGTAAAAAGACCAAGAGACTAATCGAAGAGATGTGAAGAGACCACCAGTTCACAGAGATCTCTCTCTCTCTCTCTCTCTCTCTCTCTCTCTCTCTCTCTCTCTCTCTCTCTCTCTCTCTCTCTCTCTCTCTCTCATCACCATCACGAGTCGACAGGACAAGTGGCAAGAAACTTTGTTTGCAACAAAGGGGGAGATGTCGTGCCCACAGGGTGGCACTAAGACCCTGGGGCTCAGGGGTCAAAGAGGAACAGGGGACACCGGACACTACATCCGGTCAAGGGCGGGGGAGAAGGACACTTGCCTGCAGGACCTCGAGGCGAGAGGTCAGATCCGGGGGATCGCAACCACATGATAATAAAGAGTGATACTGCTCACCCTGCCGCGTCCTTGGCATTTTGTAAACGACGCGACACAAGCTTATCTGGACAAACAAGTGGGACTGAAAAACGAAAAAGTAAAAGATTGAAACTTGTGAACAATAAGTTTAAAGGTCCTGATTGGACTTATATAATCCTTGAAGACTATGAGAGTTCAGAGTCAAATGAAAGTGGTGACGAAAGAACAAGTGCAGAATTGACTTTTGAAAAGAAGTGAAACCACCTTGATATAAATATAAATAAAAGTTTTCGAGGAGAAAATAAAGAAGAGAAATCTTCTTGGTCAAAATGGCTGAGGACAGAGTTTCTGGGAAACCAAAACGGAAATGTTGTAGCAAATGCTGTGCTATATGCATATGTAGTATGGTAGTGGTGCTTATAGTATGGTTAGTTGTGATCGTAGCAATTCCTTACCTTATGATAATAGACAAGAAGAGTAACAATGACACCAAAGGAAGGATAGAAAATTTGAAAAGTGATAGGGTAGAAATAGAAGCAGAGGATGAACCAGATTTTCATCACGAAGTAACAGATAATGATACTAGTTTAAATGTTTTTACTAAACTATTATTTCAGTACGTAGATACAATGGAAATTAGTGACTGTTATGTCTGTATGAAGTTACCTGAATCAGTAGCAGAAGGCTTAACATATCATCATTTGCCTTTAACTTATGATATATCATGAAGTGTACTGACTAGTTTATTTTATAGAACAGGGAAACTTCAGTATTATTATTCAAATATAGATGTGATATTTTCAGAAGTTCCTATTCGAAAGAATATGAACCCAGTGCTTAGTAGTCAAGATGCACAATTTATGGGAGAATTTTTCTTAACAATGAAGTCGATAGATATAACACATGCACATAGAAGCAATCTAACATGTTCATTACGTGAGGAAGAAAAGATATTTTTGAACTTAGTCGAGAATAGAAGACAGAATTTCCAAAAGAAAGCGTCAGAGCATAAAGCTAATCTTCCACCTTGGGCTGAGAAAGAGGGTATTTACACACCTGGCAGGGCTCAAGCTGCTATGGCTCTGGATTTTGTAAAAACTGGGAAAATTTGTCTTCATAGGTTAAAGACTGATTATAACAATATTTTCATCGGTACCAGTGAATGTGAACATAATTTCTTAATTCTTGGAGGTTGGGGACTAAAAGGAGGAACAGATTCAGTTTTTCCTGGAATTTATTATGTATGCGGGAATAAGGCTTATTTTAGGCTTCCTGCACGGTGGTATGGAAGTTGTTATTTTGGAATAGTCTTTCCAAAGGTATACCACGTAAAAAGAAACACTGGGAGCAATGAAAATAATAGTGAATTAACACGCAATAAAAGAGCTAGTTTTTCAGAAATTGTAGGTGACATATTTGGTGCATTAATACCTTCAGTGGGGGTAATTCTGAACTCAAGGAGAATATGTAAATTGTCTACAGTGGTTGATCATTTATCAACGGATACTGCTGGAGGATTTCTAATGATTAATGCGGAGATGGTTGCGATTAGATCTATGGTTATGCAAAATCGACTTGCTCTTGATATAATATTAGCAAAAGAGGGCGGAGTCTGTAAATTGTTGAAAACGAAACATTGTTGCACGTATATTCCTGACAAAAGTGCAGAAATTGGAACTTATATAAAGAATATAACAAAACTTGAGAATGAACTGAAACCACTGGAAGTTGATAGTGTATGGGAAAGATTGAGAAATAGCATTGCGTCAATTGGTACCTGGTTTACTAATGTAGGGAAAGGACTTATAGGTCAAATATTAGTACCCTTAGTAGGGATAACAATAATAGTCTTGTCACTAATGATATGGTGCAAATGTTGTAAAAAGAACAGAACATATAGAGTGACAAAAAAAGGCAAGAAACGGAAATTTGATGAAATCGAATTAGAAGATCTGAAAAGTGAAATATACAAGAAACTGAAAGGAGAGGATAAGAATAGACAATGGAAGAATGAAAGTGTGACAGAAATATGCTAGAAGTTGGCATCTGGTTGTGGGTAGATTTTGATGGCTCAGAAACGCCATCAGAGAGGGGATTGATGGAGCAAGGACTCACAATGAGACTTGCTCGTAAGCAATCCTCTCACAATAGTAATTAATTTGTACTAAAACCTTGTAATGTCATTATTAATAAATGTGCAAACATTACACTTATCCGAGAGACGCTTGCCTATGTGTTTTCGCTAATAAGTAATCCTTGTCTACTGTAAAATGGCCGCTAAAGCGCAGGAACTCTACTGCGCATGTGTCAACCATGTCACATGGTATGACGTCTTTCTTTGCTTGGAGGGAAACTTTTGCTTCTGCGCAGTGTATGCTAAAATGGCTGCTTAATGTTCTCACATGCTAAAGCTTTCGCATTGCTGCAATTAATAATGTGATATTCTAATACTACTAATGCGGGATAGACATTTATAATTAAATGGGAATAGAGTAGAAGTAGGTGGTATACAGTGAAAACATTTATTTTTTATTTTAATATGTTTCTTCTTTGATTTCTATTAGTTGGTAAAGTGGGCCTGGGTTAACTGAACAACAGCTCAAGAGCTATGGAACTTGCGCATGCGCTCTGAAACTAACAAGACAAAGCGATGAAGTCAACTTGGAAGACACCCAAGGACACGACCCGTTGGTCACCTTCACTGTACATCTGAGATGTCCTAAAGTTAATACATTGTATACACTTTGTATTGAAAATTGTCATGAGACGGGTGGGAAATAAAGCAAATGTATTAATTGAGAGGGGCGGTATTTTAAAACAATGGGCTTAAGAAAATTGAACTAAGATGACATGGTGTGAGGATCAACCCCCTGTCCCCGTCCAATCAGAAATAGTGGGCCCATAATTTTGAAACATTAATGGGAGGTACATGGGTGTAGAAGGGTATAATAGATACAGAATTAGCTAATTAGTTAGACTAGGCATTTAAGCTCAGATGCTGACACAGACGAGAGCTGATCGATTACTGAAACGCTGTCCGAAGAAATCCTGAGGTGGGGGCGGCGGATTCCATTAGAAAGAAGACACGGAAGAATCGAGGAGGAACCGAAGTGTCAGAGAGGGGAACGACGCAGGCGTCGTTGGTAGAGAGGTCACCTATCCTGTCCTGAACCTGGTCTGGAGGTCTTGGTCTTCATCCTTTCTTGGGACCCTTTCCCAACTCCTTGGCCAAGGGGTTTGGTTTTCACACCTTTAGGTAACTATAAATGCGTAATCTAGTTTGTACTGCTGTCTCTATCTTCTCTATTCTGAGGGACCGTCATTGATGCTTAATAGGTGACATTATAGTGTAATTCCTCCTTGATATGCGATTAAGTATTATGTGAATTGTAAATTACTCTGCTAAAGAATTTAGATAAACATTTTAAAACTTCCTGAGTCAGTGGTTATTTCAGGTTGTTGATGAAAATTATGTTTTGTACATTCTCATTTAATCCCCAATTGTCAAAGGTCCATTGGTAAGTCATTACTCTTCAATCAGGTAAAGTAATTGGTAGCAGGGATATTGATAAAGAGTACAACTGATCTCCCCCCAGCGGTGATTACTAGTTAGTGTGAATGAATGGGCCAAGGTGAGTATTTAGTGTATGAATGCTTGTTGCTAGTAACCCGCTGGATCAACTGTGGACCAACATAGCTCTGAGGTTTGTTAATAATTTTATCGGTATCATTAGATTTACATGAGTATGTGGTGACACAGGTAAGTCAATTATTTGATGACTGTGTTGATTTCACGGAGAGTCTTCCTTGTCCTATTTATGAATTCTATCAGGGTTATTTCTAGCCTGCAGTTTTTTTTGACAGACTCTCAGCTTGATCATTGTATCATGTTATCTCCATGGAGTTCAATTGGGGGCAGCTGAGCTGGCCATAGTGGACGTTCTCCCGCGGAGATCATGGATGTAAGCTGTGGAATCTGAGTAGCCCATTATAGTCTGTGGGTTAAACAAAAACATCTGCCATAACAAACCCATTCTTTGGCATAATGCTCACATCCAAGAAAGATAGTTGGCATCTAACTAATGAGTGAGTAAAGTTCAATAAACCAAAGAGCGGATGTGGTCTGACGGCTAGATTGCCGACTTTAGTGCTGGAAACCAAGGTTCGAGCCTCGGGGTCGCGTCCCCATTCTGTGATTCTGGGCAAATCACTTAATCTCCCCGTGCCTACCAAAAAAATGAATGTGTCCTTGTGTAACGTAACGGGTGCTCATGTAAAGCCCTCCAATACCTTCGGGTCGAGATCGCGCTATATAAATCTGCATTAAAAAAAAAAAAAAAAGAGTCAGTCCATCTGCATGCCAGGCAATGCAATTGGAAATGACAGCCAGCAGCGACTCCTCCTCCAAGGGGGCAATTATACTCCCAAAAGTTCACAGTTTACACCCACAAAGTATCATTTTCATCAGTCCATAGGGTTCTCATTGGTCACTTGCAGTGGGCCGCTCATGGGGTGATCAATACATCATCAAAAAATCCGGAAGATTAAGTAATTCTTTTGCAAATTTATCAGATTTATTAAGTTCAATTTGTATTCTGTCCCTTCCACGGAAGTAGGTGGAACTTTACTTTGCTCACAGTTTGTCCGTTCCCAAGCGCCTTTCCTGGGTTTGCAATAATATTGCTACATTTCTGTTAAACGTGGTGCCTAATAGAAAGTGAGTCCATTGTTAAAAGAAACTTCATGAACAGTTCTCACAGTGGCTTAAGTGACTGCTTCCTATGATTTTACACTTGAGCAACAGAGAAAAACATTTGAGGCCTACATGGAAATTAGCTGAATCACTGTCACATTATTATTATGATATAGCACACATTAATAAAGGCACAATCGACATCTCTTGATGAATTTAATTATCATTCTCTGTTAGAGGCTTCATGTCAATATTAGGTACTACTAAAAAAAATCTTTTTATAACATCATTTGCACGTTTATAATTTTGGAAGCATATTATTAACGTGTCACTTCTGAGATACTCGTCTATCACCTAACCGTTACAAAGAGCTGCAGGCTTGCTTAATATCGATTATTACTAAATAAGCATCTTAGCATTTCAGGAGCTTCATTATGCAGACATTTTATTTTATTTTCAATACATATAGACAATATTATCACAACACTCTATGTTAGCTATATTCTGTTTCTCATTTCATGCAAATACGTTGATGTGTAATTATCATTGTTTCCTTTTTTTTATTTGCATTTCATAATTTTATTTTCGAACACTCTGCATGCTTTTACGATGCAGTATGAGATCTCACGTTTTTTGACCCAGCCAGTTATCATGTCATCATCAAGAAATATTTGTCGAAAAAATCTTTTAATAGTGAGAATTGACAGAGGCAACTGTCTTTCAACATTTACGCTCCATCAATAGACTGAGTCACGCACCCTAAGACTATGGCGCTCAGGTGTGTGCCTGGCGAATGGCAGCTGAAGTCAGCGCCAGTGCTAGGGAGACAGGAGGAGAGAGCCATTTCTCTGCAGATATGACGTTCTCCTGCTCCCTCCCTGTCACGGAGCGCAGCACAGTATTTTTGGCTGCTGCGTTCCGTGACTTTTTTGTAAATCTGGGACAAGGTAGTTTGTTGATGTTCGCTACCAGGAAACCAGATTTGTTTTTTATCATCCACCCTTCATGGTCAGGCTCTTATGCAAATCAATAGCTCAGTAGTAGGGTCATGATTTATGATTTCATAGCTTCTAGCTTTTATCGACCTCATGTGAGCCTGCGACCCTGAGGTCAAAAGCATATCGCTGGAGTGGTGAATCAGCCGAATGAGCCACCAGAACTGGTAGCTATGACTTCATCTAAATCATCACAATAAATAGAAGGGTATCTACCAATTTATGAGAAAATGGGAAAGGAACTAAATTTCCAACTCTAATTTTATTATATTTACATGAAATGGGCTTCTAGTTTGCAAAGGTCATTCCAGAGGTTCACAACAGCTTTGATGAATTTCATCTAACACACAGCTTTAAGCACATGCATTACTAAACATATGTTTTTGTTACCATCAGCATAAAGCACATATAATAATATTCTACAAATTCACATGCTCTGACAAGCTTCAAAAGGAAAGTCTGGATTCTAACCGCACAAAACATGTTACTATATGTAGACATAAAACGCAAACAATAACTCCCAAGGGACCTGCTAATTGAATCACTCAGACCAGTTAGTTGTATTGATGTGGGAGGTAAATATAAAAATAACAGACCAAATGGGGCAATTAATGCATTCAATTAACAGTAGTATATATCTGTGTAAGAAATTGGGTTGTTAGTTGAGGGGGCGGAAGCCCCAGTCAGTCAACAACTGGAGTCCTTTCCAGGGTGAACTACAAAACTCAGTAAACTAGCCTGTGCTCAACCCAGTGATAACTTGGCACAAAGTAGTCAGGTTTAACTTAGAAGCAATGTGTAAAGTATTTCTGGAGCACAAAAACAGCAATAAAGTGAAAACACAAAACAAAAAAAATCCCACATCAATTTAGAAAAACAGAATACATTGCAATAAATAACATTAAAGTGAAAACACAAAACAAAAAAAATCCCACATCAATTTAAAAAATAGAATACATTGTAATAAATGACATGATACCAGAACAACAAACATCCAATCACTAGAACCGAAGATATACATTTTTAAAAGCTTAAGTGAAAATAGCGCCAAGAAGAACAAAGTGCCACTTGAGGTAATCTGGTTGCGCTAGACTGGGGGAAAGTCCCAAGTTCAGGCTGACTGTGACAAAGCGTGTGTCAGATGCAGAGACAAGTTTAGTTCCACTGATGAGTTACCTTCTCAAGTCCAGGGCGAAGAGCTCTATTCATTTTGGATGGGGCCGCGAGGAGGAGTATTTTGGCGTGAGGAGCAGGTCGACCGTCACAGGTGGTCATTGCTGTAGTGCCGCTGGAGCTTTGCATTGGTGGTCGTCATGGGCGGTTGATTCTCTGTGCAAAGAGGTCACTTTGTGGTCTCGAGAAGCCCAAACTTCAGGATTTTCACCTGATCTTCAGGAGGAACTCTCGCTGATGTCAGCTAAGGTTCCTTGAGGATCAGGACTCGCTCTAGCAGAGGCCAGTAGCAGGGCTCAGGCAGCTCCAGTTTGTGCTAGTCAACTGGGCTTTTGCAGGGAGGCCTCTGGAAGCTTGTTGTGTCCCTGTAGCTCACACAGGAGATCAACCAACTGACACTGGGAGTCACTTTGGGTAGCCTGGGATCAAGGCAATCAGGTCCAATCTTCCTTCTTCAGACAGCAGTCCTTCAAGTAGCCGGGCAGTCCTGACAGCATGGCAGTCCTTCTTCTAAATCTTCCAAAGGGCCAGGAGTGTTCCGAAGAGAGGTTCTGAAGGTCCTATTTTTATACCCGGTGCCAGCCTTTGTGTGGGGGAGTTCCCTGACCTAGCTCCAAAACTGGTTCTAGTACGTTTCCCCCCATTCCCTAGGTCCTATCTCCATACTGTCAAGGGTTACAAGAGGCAGGGCAGGCCCAGTGTCATTTGCGTGTGCTTGAGGCAGGGTCCTTTGAAATGTAAACAAGGATGCCGACTGCCCCTCCCCTACCATCCTGTCAGGAAGCGCCCCTCCCCTCAGACCTAGGCTTCATTTGTCTCACTGTCTGGAAGCAATACACATACCCCAACAGCACAGCCATTCACAGTAATGTGACCCAGGACAACGACAGGAAGGCACAGTTGGTTTGGATAAGAAAATGACAACATTCTAATTGTAGCATTTTTGAAAATGTAACTTAAAATCTGACTTCACCATAAAAGAGGGTTTAAATTACAATTCATGTGATTGTAAACAGCATATCTCTACCTGCTCCCAATCTGAAGTTAGAAGTTCAGTGTAATACGGTAACCCAGTGTCAGTCTATGGGAGAGATAGCCTTACAACAGTGAAATGCGACTTTAGGAGTTTCTCACTGCCAGGACATGAAAAACTTAAAGACACATGTCCTACTTTCTGAATACCGCCCTAGGGAGGGTTAAGGCCTACCTTAGGGGTGACTTTAAGTATTAAAAGGGAAGGTTTAGGCTGGGCAAATAGGTGTATTGCAAACACAGTTTAAAACTGCACTACAGGCTGCAATGGCAGGCCTGAGACATGTTTTACAGGGCTTCTTCAGTGGGTGGCACAACGAGTGCTGCTGCCCACAAGCAGCATTAATTTACATGCCCTTGGTACAGGTATAATCATTTTACTAGAGACCTTTAAGTAAATTAAATATACCAATTAGGTACTGGTCAATTGTATCATGTTTTCAAGAGAGAGAGCACAAGCACTTTAGCACTGTTTAGCATGGGAAAAGTGCACAGAGTCCTAAAAGCCAACAAAAACATGTTGAGTAAAGGAAGACAGAGGAAGACAAAATATCTGGGGTGACACTGCAGAAAGGGCCAGGCCTAGCAATCTGGAACAAACTAAGTATTGATGCACATTATATGAAGACAATTTCTTTGATTATTTATACACAATGCTAGTTCAATACAAAAAGTGATTTGGTTAAAGCAAGCACACATTTATGTTCAGCAATAATTTCAATTATGCTATATGCTCAGGCACATATATCCGCTACTCCACTGAAAGGCAAATAGTGTCTGTAAGTTTGAGTTTATCATGAAACATATACTCTAAATGCCGGTCAGGCATTTTACCATCTGCATACAGTCCTGAGGATAATCTTGTCTCTTTTCTAACAAAGGGACAAAAATGTTAACGCTTAGTATCCATCTTCTTTTAGAGTAAACCAAGTGCCACCTTGATAACAGCTGAAGAAACCTATGGGCACTCTCAAGGGATGATTGGGTTCAGTACTACCGTGTGTAGACAAGCAACAAGGTGCACCCAGAAACTATATGTTCTGACACAAAAGATGGGCACCAACATATAAACATTCTCAGGAAATAATTCTTACATTATGGTGCCAAAACTCCACCTAGATGCCCAAGCAGAGTTTTCTAAACAGAGACTCCAGTTCTGATTGGATGAATGCTTATCAATCCTGGCCACTAGTTAGGCTAAAGTGGCCAACCTGATCTCCAGGGGACCGTTTTGCAGTCCAAGAAGATGTGTGTTTCCTGAACACAAGCATTTTCTGTGCATGGCAAGTAACATACCCTTTTATTTCAACTCACCTACACCGAATAGTTTTGTGAAAAAGAAATTAAAAGTCTGCTCAGTGTGTTGAACAAAAAAATGATGTTTCACAACTTTTGCTTTTTATTGGAGAATGCTCCTCAGCCATGCTAATCATATGTCCAAAATGTCTAAGTAAAAACAAGGCCTGAGTGAAATTTAAATTACGCCAGAGTAGTTCGCATAATTTCAGGATTTTGCTGGCTTGCTTCTTGCGTGAAATTCCTGAAATTACACATTACTCCACTTCACGTAAGTGCACCCCATTCATGGTAAAAGTTTGCCACAATTGACAGCAAAAAAATTATCATGAACGTAAGCGCACAACAGAACAGGAGTGGATGTTGTTTGCAGTGTTTTTGTCTAAACGTGTCCTCAGGTAAAAAAAAATTGACATGATAATGCATTTCAGTTTGAAATATAGGCCAAAATGATGAATTTGCATTTCATGTCATTACGTGTAATTTTGCGCAATTGTGCCATAATTTCGCATAATTACATGAAAGCTGATTACAACAATTTTGCACACCCCGGTGAAAATTGCTATGTGAATGAAACAGGACAGAAAAAAGAGAAACATTTACCTTTGCCTTTTCCAGATCTTTCTTAGTATTCTGTTTCCTTTCACAGGTGGATAAAATAGATAAAAACATGGCACCCTTAGTTAATAAGTTGCGTACTTCAAAAACATCACTACAAATGCGAAGGTTGTAATCATAATAAACATGACCTTCTTGAGGTTGCAGTGAAACATGTACTTAGCAATTATTTTGCAGAGTTATAGAGTTGCATCAGCACTGCAGATATCAAGATTGCTCGACTGAGACAACTTGCCAGGGCAGCTGGTCACTGGTTGAAGTCTCACCTGTTCTGAGAGGTAACAGAGAGGTGAACTGGTCCCCAGCAGTCTAAAGAGGGCGAAGGTGAGAGCGAAAAGGAGTTTAAAGTAGAATCCCAAAAATCCAACCAGTAATGGCCCCCGGGCACCTCTCTGGGGAGAATGCGATAACTCACCAGTGAGATCCCCAGCGAGGGCCTCTGTAATTAGGACTGCCCCCGTAACAGCAGTAGAGTTCTCCTTATGTCCCCACAATGGTTTGGATGAAAGCTCTCACGTTTCAGTGAGGATGTCTTCCAACCAGTGGCGGCTGGTGACTTTTGGAAGTGTGGGGCATTTCACGCTCCATGCACCATCGCAACTAGCAGCACAAACTGCACTAACCATTAACCACATCATTTTTTATAATTTAAAAGATCGCTACCAGCTTACCGCCTGCGTTCAGCTTAAATAAACTGTACCCAAACTGTTCTGCTCCACAGCCCGCGCTCCCTGCGCCACGCTCGGATGGCTTCACAATCAAATGCATATGCAGCACTCATAAGTAGCCTTTCATTTAAACCAGTCCCGATGCTGCTTTCAACAGTATGACAGCAGCACCCGGATTGGTTAGAGCGGGCAGAGACAGCGCTCATAGGGAGGCCTAAGCTGCTTCTATGTTCCCCTGGGTCACTGACACAGCGCTAGTTACAAGAGCTGAAGTACGTAGGTCGGATTGGTTAACAAAACAGCCAAACTGATGCATAATTCATGCACCTGATAGTAATGTGTTAAGTAATCACACCTGCAGAGCACACTGGAAAACACACCCCATGCCATACCATGATCCTTTGCCTTTCTTAGAAGCAACCAGCAGCAGCCAGGCTTTTTTTTGTTCTTTAATTTGCTTTCCTTGTGTTTTTATTCCATTTACCCAACTGTTACTTTGTTTCCCTACTTTTACTTATTTTTTACTTTTAAACCATGGCTGGCAGAAGAGACCCCCAGACTCCTAGACACAGAATTGACAATCATGCTGGATGAGAACATTAGGGTAGAGCCACACTTGTCTGGAGCCCTGTCCAAAGTACAACTATAACTCAGAAAAGGCAAATGTGGGAGAGAATAGTCTCAGGAGTGAATGCTGTATCTAACAGCAGGCGTTAACAGGAAGAAACCAGGAAGTGTTGGAATGATCTGCGGGGGAGGGTAACATTCCTGGCTTACGAAGCCCACTAAGAGGCTCAGCAGACTACAAACTGAAGGCTTTGCAGGAATCCCAAGTGGAGTGGAGACGGGTAAGTACAAGCACAGTATATTAACCAGCAACTATTAACTCTTTTCTTTGCAGTATACTAGATGGAATTGTGCCAAAACATGTGTTTTAAAGCTATATATTTCCCATAAATGTATAGCAAATGTTCTGATAAGTGCTTGTGAAGACCATTTTACTTACTAAATGACTATGTCTCAGCATCTATTAACCTGATTTCCTTTTCAGTATGTTATCAAAACAGACTTATATATGTACTTCATCCATAAATATGTTATACTGAGGTAACAAGTACCCATTGTCTGTAATGTTGTTTGCCTTCACATTCACACAAAGTAAGAAAATACATGCTATTTTATTTCTATCGTCCTTGTCCGCATAATTTGAGGTCCAAACAGAAATAATTACTATTTATGTGTACGAACGTTACTAAATCATTATATAACCTACATGGAGTCATTCTTTAGTGCCGTACACAACAGTTGCTACCCTGTTAGCGGTCAAAGACTATAGTTGCCATAATGTTTTCCAATAGATAATATTGTTTTATGTGATGTGTCACCTCATCATACTATATCTTGGACTCATAAGACATCTATTCAAGTGTCATATTCTTCAAATAATTCATGCTCACGCTATTCACAACATATATAGTTTAAGGAGGGTTGCTTGTGTCTGTGGTTTCATACTCCCAATGTGTAACCTTTGTATTTTTATGTGTACCTTGGAGCATATTGGGTATTTAACAAACTGAAGTATTTACATGTGGTTATTTCCCTTTATACATCATGTCCCATGTCATATAAATGTCAAATGAATATGATGTTATCAAATATAAAATAAAAATGAAAATATCAGGTTGAGTAAGGGAACTAAACATAATAAAAGACTGAATATCACTCTTAGCAAATGACTTGCAAGTGCATACAACAGAGAATTGTTATCTTGCACACAATGGACCCTATTATGATGTTGGGCGGATCACCACCGTCACTGTTGGTTGCAGTCCATCCAACATCGGAAGCAGTGGTCTGACCTCTCCAATATGATGTGGTCAGTCAGACAGCTGCAGGCTGGGGGAAAGATCAACGCCTCCGACAGGATGGGAGATCCCGTCGAGGCATCGTTCGGACGGATAATCCACAAATAGCAGCATTATGATGTCCGTTTCTGCCAGCCTTTCAATGTAGGCCTTTCCAACATGGAAAGGCTGTTGGAAAGTGACTTTGGGGGCCCCTAGCAGGGCTCCCATCCTCCCACACCTCCGCTATGAGGCCCGGGGGTACCTGTGTTGCCACCCCAAACATCCATGCCCCGTGTTGCAGGCACCGCATGGTGCCTGCCATACGGGCCATGGATGTTTTAAAAGTGAATTTTTTCTATTGCGGCTTGTGCTGCAAGCAAAAAATATACACTTTCCGACCGCTGTGAAGGCTGTCGCATCATAATCATGGAAGCGGGATCACCGACTCCTTGTCAGGTGGTCCCTTTCCGCTACGGTCCGACCGACATCGTAATAGGGCCCTTTGTCAGGTGAGTAGAGGAGGGCTCCACCCAGTGAATAATTTGTAAAAGAAATAAGTGCCAGGCAGGGCCCTCATCAGCAGGCCACTGCCAGAGCTGCAAATGAGAGTACCAACACAACTACTAACTATCACACTCCTACAAGTGTGACAATTAAGAGTATTCCAGGCCCCCAAAGCTATAAGAATGCCTTGGGGACAGGTAATGGCCATTTTTAATGTGCATTTGTAGAAGGGTTCTTCAAGAAATCCACGAAAGCATAGTGGTGATTAAAGTCTTCTTTATTCTCCAAAAGGTACACAGCAACGTCCCAACTGGCCAGCTTACTTCAGAGGTCTCCGCATAACTGCCGGACCTCGAATCATCAGCTCGAATCCCCACTCCATTCCAATACATTCCATCCCCATGGAAATAGAATACAACACATCTTCCCCTTTAACACAATGAAACAAATAAAATCGTTCATAAAATTAAACAAAACACAATGAAAGTAAAGCTTAATTAGTAAAAATAAGCACTTATTGAAGAATGTAGTCCTTCAGGTAATAGGGAGCACGTATTCTTCTTTTGCTCTCCCTAGGTGGAACAGCTACCCCACAGGGACTAGACTCGACAATGACACTATCACTATCTTGCAACAAGCAAGAATTGGAGAGTGCAAAACCAGAGACAGAACAACTATCATTAGGAACATCCTGAGAAACTGTGGCATCACCACCACCAGTGTGTTGAGTAGGCAATTCCTTAGAATGATTGGAGAAAGAACCATCTGGTAACGATAGACCCGAACAAGGAGATTCAATGCCACAGCTTTTATGAACATTGTTTTTCATTAAAACCACATTCCTTTTACTCCACCATTTCCCATTCTCAACCAAAACTGCATATTTGGAAACTTTAACAATTCGTGTCATGGGATAAAACTTAGACTTATGATTTTTGACACTAAACGGTCTTTTTACCTTGATGAAATCCCCAACTGAAAGTTGCACATCTTTTACTTTCTTGTTAACATCATAGGCTTGTTTCATTTTAGATTGTGCTTTTTCCACAGAATCACGTAACTGTTTCAAATCAGTGATCTTGTTAGAACACTTTGTTTGTTCCAAAACCCAATTGGGACTGAGTTTAGAAGAACCAAAACGCCCTTTAAGAAGAACAAAAGGAGGAATACCAGTCACAGAGTGTGGAGTATTGTGGTAACTCCATAACCTTTCCTGAACAGCTTCGTGAACAGACTCACCCTGAACCGAAGCTAACTGAATGGTTTCTTTTAACATCCTGTTCACTCTCTCCACCATACCATTGCCCTGGGGACTATAGAGAGCCACAGTCATGTGCTTGATTCCCATGTTGGTTAAAAAACTTTGCATAGAATGAGACTTAAACTGAACTCCATTATCTGACACTAGATATTTAGGAACCCCTTCTCTATGAAACAACTCATTAAGCATATTGATCACAGATGTAGTAGAAGGTTCAGATAAAAACTTGCATTCCACCCATTTAGAGAAGTAGTCAACCGTGACTAAAGCAAATCTCAGGTTAGCTTTGAGATTGTACATTGGACCAATAAAATCCATACCCAATTTTTCCCAAGGACCCTTGGGAAAATCAACAGGATGAAGGGGAGTGTTACGAACCTTCAGTGATTTATCAGCCTCAGAACAACTAACACACCGTCCCACAAAGTTCTCCACCTCAATATCCATACCTGGCCACCAATAGTAGAGACGCAAATGTTTTTTTGAGCCAGTCATACCAAGATGACCTTGGTGAGCAAACTTAATCAATCTTAACTTAAGTGTTCCAGGAGGAATTAACAAACTTCCCCTCATAATAAAATCGTTTTCAATGGTGAGATCATCTTTTACCTTGTAAAACTGACGCAAACCTTCCTCCAAGTTCCTTTCTTCAGGCCAACCATTGATAATATGACTCTTGATCAAATTCTGTAAATCATCACATTTAGCACAATCCAACCATTCTGAGTTGCTGATTGCTCCATCCAAAACAAACAAACCATCAACCAACCCAACAACACATTCAGGATCATCATTAAAAGAATTGGAATGCTCTTCATGTAAAGGACACCTAGATAAAAAATCGGCACAACCGTTTTTCTCTCCTGAAATATGCTTAATGAAAAAATTGAATTCAAACATCCTGGCAAGTAGTCTCACCAACCTAGGACTGGCTTTATCATGATCTTTAGTGGACAACAAGAAAACAAGAGGCTTATGGTCAGTGACCAAGACAAATCTTCTGCCCCAAAGAAATGTTTCAAAGTGCTTAGTAGCCCACACACAGGCTAAAGCCTCCCTTTCAATGGTGCTATAGTGGCGTTCAGTTTGGGTGAGAGATCTAGAGGCAAAACCCACTGTATGCTCAACACCTTCTACTAATTGGGTAAGAACAGCACCTAACCCAACTCCACTGGCATCTACTGTGACAATGGATTGTACATCATCTCTGACGGGGTGTAGAGCAGGAGCTTTAACAATAAGGTTTTTTAAATTACTGAACGCTGCAGATTCAGTCTCTTGCCAAGAAAACTGTTCACCCTTCCTAAGTAGTTTCCTTAAAGGTTCAGTTTGAAGGGCAAAACTATCAATGAACCGTGAATAATATTCACATAACCCGAGAAAAGATCTCAATTGATCTTTATTCTCCGGAGAGGGACTTTCAGCAATAGCTTTGACCAGGTCAGACTTGGGTGTAATACCAGATTCAGAAATATGATGACCTAGATAGTCAATCTCCTTGACTAGAAATTTACATTTTCTTTTTTAACCGTGAAACCATTTGACTCTAATATTTGTAACACATTCGCCAAATTTTCCAGATGTTCCTCAGTATTTTTGGAAAACACCAGAATGTCGTCCTGGTAAGCAAGAACATTATTGCAATCCCCAAACAATTTATACATTAGTTTCTGAAAAACAGAAGCGGCAGATGCCAGGCCGAAAGGCATTCGCAAAAATCTGAAAGCACCAAAAGGGGTGTTAAAAGCCGTGAGAGAGCGGGAATCTTCAGTAAGCTCCACCTGATGGTAAGCAGATTTCAAGTCAAGACACGAAAAAACCTTGGCACCTCCCAACTGAGCTAACATTTCTTGGATTTTGGGTAGTGGAAAGCAATCAACTAAGATGTTCTTGTTCAAAGATCTTAAGTCAATACAAAGTCTGATGTCCATTGTACCTTTTTTCTTTGCGACGACAATCGGAGAAATCCATTCTGCTGAATCGATTGGTTCGATGACTTTATCAGAGGATAGATTCTCCAAATGTTATTTTTAATTGATCTCTAATGCATAGTGGAACATTTCTCACTTTGTGGATGATGGGAACAGCATACTTCTTTAATATAATTTTGTGTTCAAAGTCATGCACAAGACCTAATTTATCACTAAATAAAGAATCATGCTTAAGAAGTAACTGTTGTAGAGAAGGATTAGCTTCAGGTATATCTACTAGCGAAATGGGACACGAAGTACCTGGTCTTAACACCATGCCAAATTTCCTTGATCTTTCCATCCTAGGATATTGTATCCTTTTTCGCCACATACACTTTAGTAGAAAATTATTCTGTCTTTAAATTTAACATTGTTAAGAAAGAAACCTAGCATATCAATATTGTGACCCCCAAAAGAAATAGTACGAATGTCTGGTGGTGATAATTGAATTGAATTCCAGTGCTTGTAAAACAATACATCAGTGACAAAAGTAACCGGAGAACCGGAGTCTACAGTTACCTGAACCTCCACGTCACCAATGGTAACATTGCACAAAGGACCACCATCATTCATATCAGAATCAATAGAGAGCACAGTCTTTTTAAAACTTTTAACAGTGCAAATATTATTATCAGAAGAATCCTCTACACTTTCAAGGGTGGCTATTTTATGAGGATTCTTGCACATTCGTGAAAAATGACCATATTTCTTGCAGTTTACGCAAAGTTTGCCAAGAGCAGGACAATTCTTTGCATTAGCTAGATGTGTAAAAGATCCACATCTGTAACAAACACTTTGCTTTTTAACCTCTTTAGGTTTGCTGAATGTAGAATTTGGTTTAGTGCCAATAGCATTAACTGGTTCAGCCACAGTATCAAATTTAGCCTTATTCAATTCTTTCTGTGCTACTACTGATCTTTCAATGCCTCTGGCTAATTCAAGAGTTTCATTCAAAGAAGGATTCCTACAACAAAGTAATCTTTCTTGTATTTTTTGTTAAAACAATTAACGATTAGCTGGTCTCTAAGGTAAGAATCAATATTACCATCGAATTCACATGTGGCAATTAAAACTCTCAATTCAGCTAGAAAAGTTTCAATAGATTCAAACTCAAATTGACGTCTAGTGTAGAACTTGTGTCTCTCCACTACAACGCTGGTGTCATCCTTAAAATGGTTATCAAGTCTGCAAACTGCCTCTTTATAAGCATCCCAATCAGTTTCTTCAGTTTGGGTGACCATTGGCAAATGATCAAAAATACGTTGACCTTCCGAACCAAGGCTATTGTATAGAAGAGCTAGTTTCCTAACCGGCTCGAATTTTGACCCATCCAAAGCTATTATATAGCTAGCAAAGCCTTTAAACCATTGCTTCCATTTTGTTTTAAGTATACCTGGTTCCGGTAAGAAATGTGGAGGACATGTAATATTTTGCATTTTAAATGTTTAGATCAACGAATAGTATGAACTAAAAATGTGCAGACAGCAAAAGATGTGCCCACCAACCTATAATGAATAAAGAAAGGCAAAGAGACTAAAACATGAAATGTAGAAATGTCCCAAAAATTGAAATATGCCTCAGTGTAAAAATTCAATTGAATTGGAACAGTAAAAACGGAGAGACGCACTTAAAGTAGGTGTGCGTGTCACCGGTTTATAACAATAGAGACGTGCTGCAATGAATTCAAAAATGCGCATAAAGTATAAACAGGAGTGCGCTGCGATGAATTAGAAAATGCGCGTTATGTAGAAACAGGTGTGCGCATCACCGACTTTGAAACAGAGTCTTTAATGAATGAGCAAGGGTGTGCGTGTCACCGACTTTAAATATTTATCGGTGCACGCTCAGCTGTTTTCCAAACATATTTAGTGGTGTGCGCGTCACTGCGCAGAAATTGCAGAAACGTTGGTGCCTGACAAAATGGCGCCACGTTGCGTGACCCCGTGTCACCCTGACGTTACGACGTGACGTGTGCAGAGCTGTCACTCGGGAGGAAGGAGAATGGCCGGAGAGCAGAAGAATCTTCAGTGAGGAAGATTCTGAATTACGCATGCAGGTAGGACTGAGTGCTCGCGAGGTGACAGTTGGAGGGGTGACAGGCCCAGATGAAGTGTTTTGATAGAAGAAAAAAAACATACAACCTGTCACCAACTGAATTCGTACGCTTCAGCACCTCAGTCCAAACGCGATACGAAGCGCTGCATATCAGTAGAGTAGAAATCGGTAAACTCCCGAATAAAGTCAGGAAATGCTGTAGGGTGTACCAGGAGATCCCAATCGTCGCCAAATGTGGAAGGGTTCTTCAAGGAATCCACGAAAGCATAGTGGTGATTAAAGTCTTCTTTATTCTCCAAAAGGTACACAGCAATGTCCCAACTGGCCAGCTTACTTCAGAGGTCTCAGCATAACTGCCGGACCTCGAATCATCAGCTCGAATCCCCACTCCATTCCAATACATTCCATCCCCATGGAAATAGAATACAACAGCATTGTATTAATAAACAACTGTTGTGGTGCTCATCTCTAAATTAAACAGAGAGTGCCACCACATAGCAGACTGTCACAAGCTGGTGTTGACAATTAAGGTCCGGTGCCGAGCACCGGGAACCACCGGCACAAATTAAGCACTGGCTCTACCAGACTTATTCAGGCAACTGAATCTTACTTTCAGGAGCCAAAAAGCCTGCTCCACAGGTCTTTGAGTTCTACCATGTGCCTTATTGATGCGGACTACCCCTGGCGTTGTTGTATTTCTCAGTGATGGTAACAATCATGGTCTATTAGAATACGCTGAGTCTCCTACAAAATATCAAATATGAACATAATGTAAGATTCAGAATTGTACATTTGCAAGGTTGACATAACGATATTATGAGATTATCATGTATATTCACTCAGAGCAGTTACCAACAAGCCAGGCCCTCACATTTTCAAGATGTGCCATTTGCTGTTGTATGCTACTATTGCATAGCACAAAAGAATCATGGGTGAATTCAGGGAAACGTACGCAGATGCTTGTGATGTACAGATCTGGGAGGCAAACCACTTGCACATTTATCAAATCAAAGTTTTTCTTGTGCAGTACACTTGTTCTATGTTGTGTTGTGGTACCCAGGTAATATGTGCCCTATCAATGACACATATGACATGTGGAATGACACTCAAAGCATACAATTCAGCTTTCACATTGTTCAATTAATCTGCACTGGGTCAGCATCACTGCCATGAATAAATGTAGTACACCACTAAAAGTTGCTTGGGCCATCCTGTTACCGTCTCCTACGGTGTGCTGGAATGATCCAGTGGCAACAAAATGGACAACTGCCATAGTTTTCACTAATGGTGTGATTGCAGTAGGATTTAGGTTCAAAGGCAGACGTTGTGGCTCAAGCTGATGGCATAAATCCAAGATATTTTGACGGTATAGGCAATAATTCTTAATGACTTCACGTTCTTGCATGATGGCAAGGTCAGGGAAAGGATGGAACATTCTGGGTTGCCTTCTACACACTCTGGCAGGGTTGCTCTGTGGAGGTTGTTGGATGTCTCTGAAAGACAACATTTAAAAAGATAAGTATACAAGTAAATATTATAACTAAATGTATTTTTTTGTTTAGACAATTATGACATCTAAAAACATTCTGAGTTTCTTGATGTCTACACTCACATTACCACACATACACATGGTAATCATTTTCACCTGCATGTGCGATGTCCTTAGCCAAAAATGCAGGTACCATAAGTGTATGTCTATGCTCTCTGTATAGTAGTTATACACATGACTATTGAATTAGTGTGACATCCAGTTGTATATTAAACTGGTTGTTCATAAATCTTCACATGCATCAGTCTGGACAATAATCTGAATATTACATTCCTGAGGGGTGACTATAGTAATTATTATACAAAATGTAGGATTGGACAAAGGATACAGGCTCTTATAAGTTGTCAAATTGACAATAACCAGAGAACCAGGACCATGTAGGCCTCAAATATCGATGCAGTTTATACTGAGGTGTATTTCATATAAAGTGTTGATAGAGCACGTACAAACATGAAATCAGAGATTGTGTACTTACATGTGCACTGACGTATCCTTGACTGATAAAGCAAAATTACAATTGAAGGATAAAGTTTAGCTGCATTTGCAGGGGTCACAGCCATTACTTTAACACCGTACCACTGGTCAGTGGTCATGCTGTTCACAGAATCATAACACATGATATTTATGATTGATATATGACCACTCAAGGTGTGATGCCAAATTGATTAGTCATTATCCAGCAGAATGGCATTAGAAGAGATACTGTGTTATCAAATATGCATGAAGGGAGAACCAGAGTATAGTTGGTAGGGGTGTGCATTATTAGATTTTAACACATAAAGTTACCTATTTGCTAGGGAAATGATGGTAAATATACAACATGTCAGATTTCTATCAATCAGTAACCCATATATTTTTATGGAATTCCATGTATTATGTAAAAGGCTTACCAGCTGTTGACTTCTCAGGGAAGAATTCTGAAGATTATGCAATGTAGACAACTGGATTTTGCATGACATTTTGTTCCTATGGTGAAGTAAATAATGATTTTGTAGGCTCATTTAAACAGGCCTCCAGTTATTACAACAACAGGACAATATGATGGTGACATGTTCATGTAACAATTTCAAGTACATAAATGTAGTACTTTGTGATGTATGAAGTTAAATAAGTGTTGTGTACACATACAAGACTAACAAATTCACACAAATGGTTGTGTGGAAATCTCTCTACTGGCATTATATATTTAATGTTGGTGAATGTAAAATTTACTTATAAATGCATGTGCTAATACTGATGAAGCTGGATCAATTTATCACATCTGACTGGTTTCACATATTATGCCTGACTTAATTCATTTCCTTTATATCACATGAAGGGCATTGAGTCTTTTACACTGTTCTGCTACATATGGTAGCAAGCATTCTTCCTATATGTAATTCATATTAAAGTGTAAATTGAATGTGTTTTTATGACTAGCATTTGGTGTTGTGATACATTTGTGCTATGCACAGCAGCTCAATAGTTGCAATTTATTAAATGGTTTTACAAATTGTTTTATGTTATGAACATCAGGTGCACGTAGGCTCATAAGTTTTCTTTTCATTAATCAGTGTCCTCCAGGGAGACATTGGCCATGAAGGTGGGGAAACAGATGTCTCCTGGGAGTCTGAAGATGGTACCACTGAAACTGAAAGATCCAGCTGCATGGAGGGTAATGAGGCTAAAGAGAAGGACTCAACCTCATCTGACTCAGAGGCCTTCACAGCAAACAAAGCCCCAAGTGGTGGTGGGCCCAAAACCATTTCATGGACTTACAACATTGTCTACTACCATCAAGAAGATCAGCACCCTTTCCCCAATGTTGGCCAACACCCAGCCCCTACAATTCTTTGGGTCTCCTTCACGCAAAGCCCCTCTGCTCTTGCCCCATCTATCCAGCAGTGATGTCTCAGGAGGTTCTGGATGTGCTGCACAGACTACACTGTTATGTGCAATCAAGGGGGTCAGTCAACAGTTAACCCAGTTACTGGCCTTCTAAGATGGCATACACAGTGTAGTGTGTTCTCCACAAATAGGCATGGCACGTCTAAGACCCATCCTCAGTCATCCCTGTATCCCACCAACCAACCCCTGCCCTTTCCACTCAAGATTCTTCCTCTTCCCTAACCCATCCTCTCACCACCATAACTCCTAACCACCTCTGTCCCAACATCAGCCGCTAGCCCCACCCTCACACCCACACAGGAAGGCAAACACAAACAACCAGGCACACACACAGACACTCCTAGTAAAAAGAAGAAACATACATACAAACATACACATACAAACGCAGAAACTAGCAACACATCCTCCAAAACCACAGACACATTCACAACATACAAAGACTCTTATACAGACATCCATCTGCCAATCATTTCTATCATCTGGCTCTCTCCAAAATCACCACCACAACATCAACTATCTCTGCACCCCATCCACCACCACATCCTCAATTACATCCACACCCTCAACCACCACCACACCCGAAACCACCACCACTCCCTCAACCACCTCCACACCCTCAACCATCACATCAACCACAACCTCAACCACCACCACACCCTCCACCACCACCACAACCAGCACCATACCAAAAACCACTGCCACACCCACATCCACCACCACAACCGCTAACACCACTACAACCTTATCCATACACACAACCTCATCCAAACATACAACCACACAAAAACAATCCACACCAAAGAAGCACAATCCCTCAGACAAGCGCACACCATCACCCAAACAAACAACACCATAAAAACACACACCCTCAGACAAACACACAACATCAACCAAACAACCACACTACAGACACACACCCTCAGACATACATACACCATTAACCAAACAAACCACATCATAGACACACACACCTTAAGCCACTACATCCACAAAACAAACACATTCATCCAAAGTAAAAACTCCACCCACATTACAGCACATATCCAAACACACACCCAAAACCACAACCAAATATCATCATGAAACCTCAGACACACAAAAACACACACACAGCCACCAACACTGCAACTGCTCATCACCCACTACTTCCTACACACCTCCTATAACCACTCCAACCACTATTTCTCTTCTTTCCCAAACCACCCCTACTCCTCCCAAACCCCTGAAGAAAAGATCCGCTGCTCCTATCAAATGGTAAATTGAGGTGCCTGGCTTCCATCTGTCTGTTCACGGAGTGACATATGCCCCTTTGTGAGGAGGTCATTTGGATGCCATTGTCTTTGGTGGCAAGATTCCAATATGTGTTACTTGGCACAGAAATATGATTTATGTGTTATTGTTTAATTAATAATTTTTGTTTTATGATGATTATGATTTTATTAACCAAAGTATCCCATGATGTAACAAAATGCATTTTTCTTACAAACTAGTTTATTCTTCTGGTGTACACAGGCACATTGTTCAGGATGTATGTTTTTAGACCATTTAAATACTTGCCTACTCCCTTCATATATTTAGAAGTCTAAATTGACCTTTGTACTTCTGCTCTTATTAATATATTTATATGTGGATTACACTACATTATTTCATGACACTTCAAATCTACCTCCCCTTTGGGGTCATAAATATTTACAACTTGTTTAGTAGTTGAGTGCATTGTTAACAACAAGCAATATCTTGGTCAGGCTACAAACAAATATAAGTATATAACTGGACTATTGTTGACATAATAGGAAATATGTCCTTTAAATATTTCTAAACTTGACTGCATGTAGCTTATAATGGCATGCAAAAGACCTTTTATTTACCATGATTTCAGTAGTTCCCAAAACAAGTGCTATAAGGTGATGAGTAATATCAGATGAGGAGACCCTGCCTACGTTGATTCACAGTTATCCGGACATTTAAGTGTCAATGTGATCTTGAAAATAGGAGTATGGCAAATGAGTGTTGCAAATTATTTTAGAATTGGATTGCATAATTAAAGTAACCACGTCACTACAATATGATGGGCATGTTGAGATAATAGGAGAGGTGAGGGGGGAATTTATTGTGCTCACCCTTCAGAGAGGGTAAAGTACAACAAATTAAATAGAGCATATAAATAATACTGTGACAACCTATTGCATATGTGTGTGTACATTTGTTATTATTTTTTCTGATTATATAGTGGATTATGAAACTTTAAAATTAGGTTTATATGACACACACTTAAAAGTGTAAGTATCTCAAAGATGTTGGAGCTACTTTGCTTTAAATTATTCATTTACTAGTAATGAAATGTCATCTACATTTGGTATTTTGTATGCACTTCTATCATGATGACAGATAATGACACTGCGTACGCAATTTGTCGGACATTTCATATGTCCAAAATGTGTCTGACCATATGTACACTTATTTAATTCATGATATAGTTCAACATTACACATTTATTAGTTTTACAAACATCACAATAAAAATGTAAACTTTAAATGCAAAGGTTAAGATTTGTCATACATTCAACAGAGTATGTTACATATGTGTATGGGCCACGATAAAGGATATTTTAACACAATAACATACATACAGGAGATCAGTACAGCTTTCCTACCCCCTTTTATTGGCTTGAAACCACCAGCTCATGTGTGGAGATTTAGCCACCATGGGAACGCCAATGGAAACCAACATCGTGATTAGGAGGGCGGAGTTGTGGCTGTAATACCACCGTCAGCCACTTTTTGGCTCTTACTCCATCGACGGAGGAGTCTGCACGTGATGGTGACACCGGGGACCTGACGGACTTCCTCTGTCAAACCGCCAACATATAAAGCAGGCGGCAGAACAGTTCAGATGGCAGACGAACAGACCGTCGATTTTCAACGGTCCGGACGCATCCGCCAAGATATAAATCATGAACTAGACTTGTTTTAAATGATTATTTTTTCAAATATATCTTTGTTGATTTTATTGATACACATGTCAAATACTTATCGAAGAAAATACAGTAGACTTCAAGTAAGTGTTATTATTATTTGATTAAACTAATATGCTCGTAGGAGAGACTACCTTTATACTGTTATTTAGCTCGAAGCTGTTTATGCTGAGGTCAGCGGACCCCTTAAATTGGTGCCGGGGACATCCAGGGGTCCACAGACCATAGGTTAAGAACTGCTGGTATAGAAGGTGTGTCACCCTTGAATGCCTCTGTCATGAAGCAGCCCTGGAAATCTAACGTGAACAGGCAAAGATACAGGTCCTAGAGCTGGCTGAGGCAAGAGTGGAAACAGAGAGCCCAAAGGAAGAGTCTGATGACACCACACACAGATCACCTAAAGACCTGTGGAGTTTCAGAAGTTTACCAGTGAAGAAAGTGTCAGAAAGTGTCAGAAGGCACCTGCCCTGCACCAAGAGAAAGATCCAGAGGAAAGCACATATAATAGGGTTTCCTCTTGCTAGAGAGATACGGCATTATCCTAGGACTGACTTCTCTACAGAAAGTACTTCTCCCTAGATTGACCAACTCAGGCAGTGCAGCATCCAAGTTTGCTGTGCTGCTTTGCACAAGGGGGGAAGCACAGCACAGTGCTATGCCTACAAAGAATAGCACTTTGCAATGTGATGCAGAGGAAGCATGCACTGTCTAGTATATAATTTGTATAAGACTCATATCCTTTTAGTTTGTTTCCCTAGTGTTGCTTGAATATGAATTTACCTTAAATAAATGAAAAGACAAGAGGCGCTTTAGCAAAACAGGAACAAGCTGGTTTAATTAAATGAAGCTGCTGGGAGAGTATCGACAGAGATGCATCTGAAGACAGTCTCAAAGTACAGAAGTTTTGGCTTCACATATATACATTTCACGTGTACAGTAAAACACTCCAACATTCTTTGAAAAGCATCGTAGTCATAAATATCAAGAAAAACCATCTGGGAAGGGGGACACAGATGGCTCTCCACCTCCGGAAGAGCTAGTGTTGCCCAGTGTGTGTGTGTCCAGATGTCTGGTATGGTGAGCGCGTGATCACCACGTGCGGTGTGCATGTCGTGTCCTGATTGAGTGTTCCTAACTACATGTGGCATATAACTTTGTAGTATTTTGGGAACGCACGCCTTAAGCCAAACATGTTTTATTAGGGCCAATCTCCTCGGTCCTGTTTGTGGTGTGACTACCTATCCGTGGAATCGATCAGGGTTTTCCCTGGGTGCACATTTGTCTTTGGGCTAAGTGTAACCCCACCTGTGACCTGTCAATCGATAGGCTTGGGTTTGGGTCGCAGGCCCTGTCTGACCACATATCTCTTACATGGAGTTGATGGGGAGGTCATCTCGGATGAATACGACAGCAATTATATGATTTCATGAGTGTGCACATGTGTAACATGGTGGTCACTGATATCATATTTACCGATATTCTCATTATTATACGTACAGTTGTTGCATCGTACATCAACATTGCATTCTCTGAGATTGACGTCATTATTCGTGCATAAGTTATGGTGCACATCGACATTGTATGTACTGATATTGATTTCACTGTTCGTGCATAGTTTCCAGCGTACGTTGCCATTGCTTTTACTGGTATTGACATTATTATGCGTGCATAGATTACAGCGTACATCGATATTGCATTTATTGGTACTGCAGCTGCTATGTGTGCATATATCAGAGTGTACATTGCTATCGTATTTATCAATCTCAACACTATGATGAAGACAGACACAGAGAGACACATAGGACGTGTGCTATGCACTGTAGCACACATGCAATGTGTAGGTTTCTTGGGAAAATCAATGCACTCCCTCTTGTAATGTGCCTACTTTAATAACGTGTTCAATTCTTATGCATAGCCTGGTCTGGCTAACTTAGTTGATCTGGCTTTGCCTCACATCCTATAAGTGTTTGTCTTGATCTGACCCCAGTAGCACCTTCTTGATGTAAAATGGAGCAAAGTGGTTTTCACAAGTGAAAAGTGCACCTTTCCAGCCTAAAACCCTTTTGTGCTGGATAGTGAATAGCACGCGCCACTTTATGTCAAGCTAGTGCTGGTGTACAGCCTTAGTTAATACAAGCATTATTGCTGCCTGGTATCCTGGCTGGAGAATCAGAGCTCAACCATGCTCAAACTGCAGGACATGGTGGGGGTGGCTTTGTGTCTGGCCTATGACTTTGGCTTGGAGGTGCTGTAAATTCCAATGTGCAGTGGAGGGGTTGGTGTGAAAATCTTGCTCGAGGGCAGACCACAGACATCCTTCTACTGTATCCATCTGTGAAATCAGGGACTAAAGGTGAAAGTAGGGTCTCTGGGGGAGATTTACAAAAACTCCATTCAATGCAGCACAGCCCCCCGCGAGGCTGCGCTGCGTTGCGCGACAGGGAGGGAGCAGGAGAGCACCATATCTTCAAAGGCATGGCTCTCTCCTCCCCTTTCCCTTGCGCCTGCGCTGATTACAGCTGCTGTGCACCATGCACACACCTTAGCGCCATAGCGCTAGGGTGTGTGTGTGAGTCTAGCATAGGTTTTGTACAGGAAGGGTACCCTTTCTGTACAAAATACCATGCCTAGACACGATGCAAAGCTTTTCTCACTTTGTAAGCGTGCTGCACAGTGCAGCGTGCATGCAAAGTCGGAAAAGGAAGGAGAAAGGGAAGCATTTCTCCTTCCTTGCACCTACTTTAAATGGGCACAGTTTTCTCACGCTAAACCCAATCTACTTTATTCAGTATATTGGGTTTAGTGTGAGAAACCATGGATGGGTGCATGGGAACGCCCATGCTCCACCATGACGCTAGGTAATGTAAAGCAGCATGGCGCTGCTTTGCATTACTTTTCTGTTATTTCCAGCGATAAACAAGTTTAGCGCTGTAAAGTAAATTGGAAAAAAAAAGATTTTATGCCAGTGCAAAATCTTCTTAAATCTCCCCCTCTGTGTGCCTTTCTGCTTGCATGAGGGGCCTAGGTGGGGGAATGTGTTTGCCACGGTGCAATGAGAACCCAAAGGGGCTGTACTAGGTTTGAAAATTCAATCAAAAGCAATACCAAATGCATTGATTAGGAAAGTGAGGTAGTGACCGTGGTGGGAACAGACCTGAACAGTCACCAGCCATTGAGTATGAGGTGGCCCAACTATTCATGCGGATTGTGGTCGGGATAAGTAGCCCTTGTGGTCAGGATATTTAGCCCAAATGCTATGGCATTGGCCCTTTGTTTTGTGTTTGTCTTGCTCTTAATCCCCTCCACTGTGGATGGGCCAAGAATGTGTCCTGGGAAAATGGCTCGCGATTTTACACTTCATTGTCCTGTTCAGAGAAGGGGCATCATCTTCTGATTTATTGGCCAGTTTTATGTGGCACCGACAAGGCCAACGTTTATGGTTGCTGGGTGTAGCAAGACTTTGTTGTATTCCCTTAGACTTTTTGGGGAGGACGTCAAAACAGACAGCCGCTGTGCCACTGCATCTGAGCTGCCCACGCATTTCCCCTTAGATGGCTATAATTACAATCTTGCTTTAGGGGGTGAGACATACACTATCCCAGCTGCCCAGAGTGGATTTACAAACTATTATTTTGGGGATATTCCAGTGGTCGACCTGTGCTAGGGATGAAAGGAAAGTGTGAAGGTGTAAGACATTGATAAACAGTAAAGTGACCTCAGGAGTAAGGGCTGCCCTGTCTTGTCTTTTCATGCTAGGGTGTTAGTAAAAGCTTTCAGCCAATAGCCAGCAATATTTTCATGCGCATGTATGCCACACAAGCACCTGGGATGCTTTTATCTCCAACTATTTAAAAAAAAAAATCTGCCATCTTTCTTTAGACAGGCTTATGACCTGGATTAGCTACTGGAAATAATTCAATGGACTTTTCATTACATGGTTTTACCGTATAAATTGAATTCAATACATTAGGAACAACCAGGAAATGTTTCTGCCCTAGCCTTTAGGATCATCCTAGCTGGTCTTTTTTATAGCCCCCTATGGGATCCACACACCTTTAAGTGCAAGTCTGAATGACAGAGAAGAGAAAGATACTTGCTTCACCTACTGAGAGTTACTCTGTTCTTTTGCTAAATCTTAGTTGGGAAGCACTTGGTACCAGGACTGAGAAAGATAGCCTTCTGGCTCCCTCCTAGGCCCAGATGCACCTGATGGAGCTCAGATTTCACCTATAAAATGTATGCATTATTATATGACAAAAAGCTGCAGACAGCATTTCTAAAATGGCATGCAGATTTTGGTACATGCAAATGAAAACATGAAAGAGGCCTGCAAATGAAATCATGTAAAACAATGCTCATTTAATTAATCATGGTTGTTTTAATGTGTAGTTTAGATTTAACCTCATTATAGAAATATATATTTAATTTAGATTAATTTAGAAAAAGTGTCTTGAACTAGCATATTTGTGCTGAATTAACACGCATTCTTGCGGTGTAGAAAACCACGTGATTTCAGTTTGTTTTAGTAGACTCAGTTTACTGTAGTTTTGCCCTTGAAGATTATAATGGAATGTGCTCCTCTTCCCTACCAACTTTCAATGAAAGGGCTTTGTTAATAAATCACGCCCTCCTGTTTCCGTCTCTTCGACCTTCACTATGTTGCATATTTTTTTGTAGCCTGGAGTGAAGAGAAAAACTCACAATTAATACTTTTTGTTACAGAAAATGTAATTGTTTTAAAATGTAAAAGGATGTGAAGTCATGTAATGAGGAACACGCCTGATTAATGACGTATCCAGTCAGCCCATGGGGAGACGATGTGTCTTGGAGTTCTGATTGGACCAGCTACAAGGACCAAGCACGTGGGCTTTGCTTGAAATATGGCTTACAAGTGGGAGGGGTGGCTCTTTTTGCTCAATTTTTCCTGAGGGCCAGGCCCAGCTTCTGTGCTGGACACAGAGACAGGGAGGAGAGAGAGAAGGAGGGGCTGCGTCTGTGGGGCTATTTTGCAGCTCCTGAGACAGAGAGACAGACCAGCACAGCGAGGCAGAGAGAGAGAGCTGACAGGATCAGAATAGGTTTAGATTTTAGGTGCTAAACTTTAAATTTCATGCTTTGACTAACTGCTTTTGAAAAGATGTATTTGTCCTATGCATTTATTTCTCTTTATGGGAGATTTTTGCCATTATTAATTATTGATTAGCCTTGCAAGACTCACTTTTTCTTAGAAACTCTTTAAGAGTTTCTGACTGACAATTTTGCGCCACATTTTCTTCCAACATGGAATATGTTCTGTATTAATGCTATTTTTCCTATTTTTTCAATTCTGTAACCTGATTGATATTTGACTAATGAATAAAGAGTCAGAGAACCTTAACTTTTGACTAGAAAATAAAACCCTTTAAAATACTCACAACTCTCTTTATTGGCTTAAATATTAATTGCATTTTTGATTTTTCATGTTTATATAAAGTCTCCTGAAGGTAATACATGGTGTCAAGGGCCCAACATCTTTACAGCGGTAAATAGAGGTAAATGAGGTTTTGCATTGAGAAATTACCGTGAAATTACCGCTGCATCAGTTTTTGGTAGCTAGAGGAAAGTTATTATCAATTAGTTTGGTGATTAAGGATATCACCATCAACTATTTGACTAATGGTCCATTGACCTTAGGAGGAGAGTTGATCTGTGAAAATTAGTTCTAGAAAATAATTGCCCAAGTTAGATAAATGTCCAAGTCCTGATTCCTGACTCCAATGCTCAGAACCTGAAGACTGGCAAAGCAGTACTGGAAGGTGATGCAAGAAGGTGATTGCTGGAGTGGTGTGAGTATCAATAGGGTTGTGAAATGTTGTTAATGTGCTAGGATGTATTTTTGAAGTGTTGAAAATAGTAAGGGTTTTGACTGTTGGTGAAATTTTGCTCATTTTGAATTAATGGTTTTATTGATTATATTGGTAATTTCATAGGACAGGATTTATTGGTTATTGATTACATGTTTTAACTCTTCATGTTAAGTAAGTTAGTGTCTTGTTCTATGTTGTCTGGAAAAGCAGGTATGTACACCTGTGGAAATCCCGGGAAGGAATAGCGGGTGGTAACTGGAAGCCACACTGCAGGAGGTTACTCGTCTGTTGGAAGTAATACTGAGAAGCTACGTAGGGCTGGCAGTGTTACAACAGGGACCATATATCGTATAAAAGTGAGTGTGAATGGTAGCATAAGGATTTTACCTGCGAAGTCACTGGCTCTACTTCCCAAAAGGGGTATCCAAGTAACAGGTCTTATCTGGAGCTTGAGAGAAGGGCAGGGTAATGGAATTTGTTACACTTGTCGACACGAAAGAAAACTCTTGAAAAGGTGAAAACTATCCTTTATTTAGTGGAGCAGACAGAGTAGCGAATATTTTTATGTTGTTATTAACAGAATTTTGATTAAGAAAACTCAGAAAAATATTGCTGTAAGATTTTGTGGAGAGTCAGTAGTAGGAGTTAAACTGACTGAAATTGAAACTGACAGCATTGGAGAAAAGAAATTGCATTGAACTATTGCAGAAATGGAATTGTTTAAAGGTTTAAAGAAGCTGTTAGGAGGTAAAGTGAAAAATTCGTTTTTAATTGGTGATGCTCCTGAAGGAACACCCGTGCATTTTATGTCTACCAATTTGGGACAAAATTCATGTATGTGGGTTCACCAATGGTGCAAGATTACTGAAAAAGAAGGTCCTTTGAGGTTTCCAAAAGATGGTACTTTTGAATTGCAAATTATTGACAAATTAAGGAAGTGTTATGTGAAATAAAGACACCATCTAGAGCTGCACAATTTGAGGCCTTAAGCATGTGGGAAAAGACAGCAAGAGACAAAGCAAGTGAGGATAAAAAGGTAAAGCACCAGATGCAGGAGAAGGGAATTAATGATGATAAAAAGCTTCAAATAAATAATGATTCAGGGGATGAAATAATGGATGCATTGTTAACTGAGTGTCCGCCACTTTATGTGGTTCCCATTAAAAATACTGAAAATAGTGTACCAGCAAGTACTACAGTGGCTACTGTTTCTGTTAAACAGAGAGAAACACAGATTGAGAGAACTGTGCAGACATTTCAGATTGACCCACTACCTGTTGATTCAGCACTGACAGTGATACCTCCAGGTGTTACTGCTTTAAATGTGACTGATTCAGTCCAGATATCACAAAGTACAGATGCACAGGCAATGCCTAGAAAAATTGTGACTGTCCCAATTAATATGGCCCCTACTCAAAATGTTCAAACAGCTGCAGAAGGAGTAATTATGTCAGGGTTTATTTCAGAAACTCAGAATTCACAGATTATTGAACAGAAATTACCCCAGACAGTCCAAGCACTGAAAGGTGAGGGAGAAATAGTCTTTATAACACCAATAGCCCAGGGAAAAATGAATATATTTGAAGATGGGATTTTTCAAACCTGCTGTGAGGAAGCAGCAATGCTTAAAAAGATAGAGAGCATGGGGGACCAAATTAACCCAGACCATGGAAAAGAGAAACAGCTTAGGGGTCGATTCCGATTCGGGCCGGAAATTTCTCCGACCGAGCCGGACCCGGAGAGATTTCCGACCGAATCGGACCCGTGCAGTCCGACCGAACGCAGTACGATGCGTCCGTATGTTATCGGACTCGAGTCGGAATCGGACTCCCATTGATGTCAATGGGGAGCCGGTCGTCACAACGCGTGACGCGGGCTCCCATTGACTCAATGGGTGCGAGTCGGACAAGGGCGCCCCTACAGCGGGTACGCGGCGAAGCGATCGCGCCGTACACGCACAGGTAGAGGGGACCCATGGGTCCCCCTGTGTGCGACTTCGCACGGCTACGCATGCAGGGGGTCCGACACGGACCCCGAAGTACTGCTCGACTGCTCTTACGAGCCGGAGTGCGCGGCTCGGTCGGACTGCTCGCGGCGCGCATCGTACTTACCCGGCCGGGAAACGCTCTCCATTGCTGCGGTGCGAAGTCGAGTCCGAGCGAGTCGGTCGGAGCTGCTCGAGCCGGAGCGAGTCGGTCGGAGCGGTCGGACGCCCGGACGAGTCGGTCGGCGATTTCGCATCGTACTCGCCGGCCGGACCCGCGTACGGTTCGGTCGGGAAACAGGGCTCCGAATCGGATCCGGTAAAGCCGAATCCGATTCGGAGCTCTACGGCTCGAGATCGAATCGGCCCCTTAGTGTTTTTCAATTCAACATTTGAACATGAAGAAATTAACAGTCCCTGCTGTTCAAATCATGAAAATGTGAACCAGTGTCAGGAAAAAGAATTAATTTCCCTGAGTAAGGAAACAAATACAAGTGCAGTAACTACACATGGTAAACTGACCGATTTGGCTCAAAAATATGAAATTAATGTTTCAGGAAGTTTTCCATTTCAGAAAAGCTTCAGGGTACATATGAATGATGAGGCAAATGAGACAATGTGTTCTTCAGGAATGCAGTTGCACCTTGCAGAAATAATAAAATATAATTTCAAATGCAATGGGTTTGAGAAATTAGGAGACAAGTGGGCAAGAAAACATAGAGAAGAAAAAGAAACCACCAGACCTAGCAAGGAAACTGGATAAGAAAAAGAAACCACCAGATCTAGTTGAGGAAAATAATAAGCAGAATGAGGGAGAAGCTTTTGCTTACTCATTGAGAGAAAAGGTGGGAGAAGTGCATGTTCGTATGCCACGGAACAAAAGTGAACTTGCAGCATTTCTGAACACATTCCCACAATTGAGAGACAAACTTATGCTGTGGTACCCACAAGTTGATGGATTTGTTGAAATTTTAAAGGAGTTGTGCATTAATTTGGAAATGTTCTTTGACATTGCCATGCAGACTGAATTGTGGTTTGAATCTAAAGTTGTTGTGCAAAGGCCAGGTGAGGAGACAATGAAAAGGGTTTGCATGAATGCACCATCATTTTCTGTTGTTATTGAGAAAAACGTAGCAGTGATTACTTTCCTGAAGGGCAGAGTGCCAGCAAAGGATGTTGATTGGGTACAGATTAAAAGAACACAGGATGGAAGTAAAGGTGTTTTGGTCTGTGCACATTCAGGTATGGATGTTGTACTGCTGGAAAGGGTGTCCTTTTGCCATCTTTATAACAGATTTGAGCATTGGAAGAAGAAATTTAAATTTAAACATGATGCAGCAGTTGGAAATGTACAAACACAGAGAGAAATGCAGGTGCAAGATGTGTCAGCCAAGCAAATGCAAATATCAGTTCAGAAACAGGTACCAATGGCAGGAGTTTTTCAAGCCAAGATGCTCCCACTAAATATGGAAAATGCTAAAATTAATTTAAATAAGTTGTCCAGAGCAAATGTGAATTATTTTCAGAAACAAAATCAGAACCCAGTTCAACAGGTTGCTATATTTGAAAATGAGAGTTTTAACCCTAACAATTCTGAATTGACCAAGTCCATTGTGAAAGCAGTGCAAGATCCAGATTTGGTTGTAGGACTTTTAAAAAGAGAAATTACAAACCCAGTTTTAGAAGAATTTGCACCAAAAATAGGCCCATTTGAGGAAAATTGCCAAGTTGTTGTTTGTGACTCAGGCCTAGCAGGAAAACAATTATTTTACAAATTAAACAGCACAGATTACTGTACACCAGATAATGTTAATTTTCAGATTCCTGATGAGGAGGTACATTTTAAAATGGCCCAACAAAGAGACAGCTGTAGCATTGTTTTCAGAAAAGACAGTTGAAAAATTACCTTCTGATTTGAAAGAAATAATAAACACAGAAGTAAGGGAGTTCACAGAGAAAGATGTCAGATTAATAAAATGTACAGAACATGTCTTATTTAAATTAGAACCAGATGACATGTATTCAAGAACACCACCAGTTGCAGAAATTTTACCCATAATTGGAGATAAACTGAGTAAAGTATTTTTGATGGAATTGATTGGAAGTTTATGTAACTTTCTGATCACAGGTTCACAGAAACTAAATGAAAAGAACAGATTAGTGCAGGAGATTAATAGCATAATTTTTCCATGTTGTCCTGTGGTACCGAATCCAGCCAATATATTTTTTCACATTCCATGTGCTGAAGAATGGCTTACTGTTATTGATTTTTGTCAGGTTCATGTCACAGTGCTGATCCAGCGCTAACAATAAAAATAATTCTCCTATTATGCTTTGGTCATCCAGGTGCAATTATTTCTCTAACACACACACTATATCCATATGACGGTGGGGCCATTAACACCGCATATACATTCACTTACTCATTTGTTCCCTGGATTTCCTCCGCCATGAACCTAGGAGAAAAACGATTCGCTGGAAGGAGACGGGATACCTCTTTTATAATGACATAATATTTCTCATTTGCTTTTAAGGTATTCCGCTCATTGGTCGATGGACCAACTAGTAGGAATCAGTTGATGGTGATTAAGACCAGCTCAATCACAATAAACTCTTTACCATTTCATTATTAATCATTAAGCTAAAGAAAATCACTGAGTCATTTGTTTAAAGAATAATAAAGTTTATATAAAGTTTTGAAGGCAGGAAATTGAGATTAAGCTTATTATTCAGATCATTGCATTTATCATCAATATAAGAATTGTTTGAAATTGCAAGACACTGTTATTAGACGGAAAAATGAGGTTATCATAATAAGAACTCTATAGATCAATCTATCTATCTCTCTGGGGAAAGCCTAATAATTCTAATAAAAATCTATCAATAAAAGTTCTCCTAAAGCAGCATCTTTATACTCAACTGGAAAAGGAAAATAACAGCAGCAGCATCAGCTCGTCAGCATCAGCAACCGCAACTTCTCCCATCTACAGCATCTAACTTCTTCAGCATCTCCCGCAGCATCCCGCAGCATTCTAACCCCTCCCACCAAGAGTAGGTCTTCTTATACCCTAATTCTAGCTTACAGCATAAAATGTTTCTTCTTACATGGCGCGATTCATTCTCATTGGTCAAAAACTCAGGTCCATATACATTTTAATCAAACTTCCTGGTCTTAACCAGTTCTGTGTGGAATGTCCATGCAAGCATCGTTTCCCACAGTTCATGCACTTGCTCATCCGTTTCGATCAGTCCAAATTGTATCTTTTTCTGTTACATTTTGTATAATACAGTTCCGTCTATTGATTCAGCCAGGCTTCTCACGCTTCTTGCTGATCATCTTGGCACACATCTGCTCAGAAGGGTCACAACAGCCTTGACCATACTTTCATCTTAGCCTCTCGGCATCAGCACATGATCATCCCTTTTCCACAGCCTCTCTCCTCTATCACATGGTCTCATCCGCTCATGCGCACTCTAGTAACTCGCGGCCATTTTATATTGCTGCTTGGCAGGCCTAAGCGCACTATTTTCAAAGATAAACAAAATGTTATTAAAACAGAGAAATATAAACCCTTTAGTTTCCCTCCCGTCTTTCTACGTACCCCAATTAGGTATTACCTAGCAGAAGCAACATATAAAGCTGTCCCTTACTTACCATCGCTTTATTTTGCAACCACACGTTTTATTTAAAAGCACAAATCATGCATTTATTATTAAATTAGTACGCAAATATTATGTTATGTTAGAAACGTAACCAATTATCAGTCAATTAATTTGCACACTGAATTGCGTGTTACCATTAACCCTTAACATACATTGTTGGTTATTTACTTAAACGAACATGTTTATTAATATTGTACGAAAATATTAGGAGGTTAAAATTTTTACATTTACCCTGCTCCATCAACTCCCCCTTTGGTGATTTTTAATATCACCACAAAAACCCAAGTTATACAATTTTCTCAGACAGCATATATCTTTTATCCGTTTGCTTTTGTTAGTTTACACAACTGTGTCTCTTTCAACTTGTTTCTTCGTTTTCTTGTACATGTTCTCTTTTATTTCTTCTAACTCTATTTCACCCATTTCTCTCTCTCTTTCCTTGTTTATCATGTTTTCTTTTTCTATCTTATTCTGCCTTCTTCTTCTCTTTATACATGTTATTGCAAGCTTCAGTACTAATATTATTATTATTATCATGGTTGCTATTATTATAACTTTCCCTATTATTAATCCACTCATTCTTGTTAACCAATTTGTTACTGAAGAAAACCCTTTACCAAGTTTTCCCCAAACACTTTCAACCTCCAGTGGAACAAGTTCTTTGTGCAAATTTGTAATATTTGTTATATACTTCTGTATATTTTCGCTCTTATCTGGAATGTAAGTGCAACAATGTTGGACTTTCAGCATTCCACAGACTCCGCCCTCTTTTGCCAAAAGAATGTCAAGGGCAAGACGATTTTGCATCACCATAGCTCTCATGGCAACCATCTCGGTATTTACCATCAAGAACCCTCCAGCAGTATCCGTAGATAAACGATCTACTATTGTGGATAATTTCCGAATTCTAAATGCATTCAAAGATATTCCCACTGCTGGTATCAATGCACCAAAAATATCACCTACTATTTCTGAAAAACTTTCCCTTTTTCTTCGTGTAAAGGTATTTATCATTTTGTGTGTTCCTTTTTCTTTTCTATCTACATGAAAGATCTTTGGAAAGACCAGGCCTAAGTAACATGACCCATACCAATGGTCCGGCAACCTATAATAAGCCCTATTCCCGCAAACATAATAAATCCCTGGAAATATTGGATCTTTTCCCCTTTGAATCCCCATCCACCTAGAATTTGGTAATTGTCATGGCAATTGCTGGAACCCACAAAATAATTGTCATATCTTGTCTTATTTCTTCTAATGCACAACCTTCCCTGTTGGGGCCAATCCAGAGTCATAGCTGCATTTGTCTTTTTCCTGTCATGATTGTCTTCCTCAAACGCCCAAAGAGGTGTTTTTGTCTCTTCTATCACTTTTCTTCGAAATTTTACTCTTCTCTCTTCAACCATTTCTAAAAATACCTTTTCTTCCTTCTTTAACTCACAGGTAAGGTTGTACCTAATTATACTATCTAATGTTAAAATCTTATCTTCTAAGAAATATTCACCAAACGTCTTTCCCTCTTTTATTTTGTTAAGCTCGGGAACTACAGAAACCTTTGCAAAAATCTTATTTATGTCAGTGTAATAATATTCTAATCTACCTGTTTTATAAAATAAACTTGCTAAAACACTACATGTTATTCCATACGTCAAAGGGAGGTGATGATAAGTCACACCCTCTGCTACAGATGCAGGCAACTGCATACAAACATAGCAATCTCTTACATCCATTGTTTCTACATACTCATACAGTAATTTAGTAAAAACATTCTTTAGAAAAATCTGTTATTGATTTGTCCTTATGTAATTCTGCACTACTCTTTAAAATAACTGGCTCTTGAGTGTTAGCTCCTTTTTCTTTCTCAGTGTTATTAGACTTTTCCACTACAGCTAAACTAATTGGAATAGTTATTGCTAAAACCACCCATACTGTTATTAATAAACCTGTACAAAAACAGCACATCTTGCACCATCTACTTAAAAACTCACATTTACATTTTCTATCTCTAGTATTCTCCATTTTGTCTTATAACCTTATTTATTTGTTTTCTAGAAAATTGTGTCACTACACCTCAGAAATGACTTGCTTGCCACTCTGTACTTCCAATATTTTGTCTTTGCTTGGTACTTTCTTTTAATTCTTTCTCAGAATTCTTTCTTTGTCACATCCGGTAAATTCGTCAGTTCAGTGTTTTGTCAAATCCGGTAAACTATCTAAACTTCTTCAGGTTTGTTGCTTCAGGTTTGTTGCACTTCACTTTCTCCCATCAGGTTTCTTTGTTCTGGGTTTTCGTGAGTGTTCAATTCTTCTTTGTGACTAGTCAAAGCACGATACAACCATTCAGGCGATCTATACTTTTGATTTACTTTCTTTATTCTTTTCGTTTTCTGCAAGTGTTTTCCACCTTGTTTTTCTTGCTCTTTTTGACTTGTTATTTCATTCACTTGTTCAGCACTTTTCCCATCCAACCTTATGATTCTGTATCTTAATTTTCTTACTTCGTTGGGCCAATTGTCTCCTTTTCTTGGCCTTTTTGCTTCACTTCCTTTTCCTCTCTTTCTGTTTTCCAATTTCTTGTTCTTGTCTCTAGTTTTTCATTTCTTTCTTCTCCACTTTCTTCAGACTCTGTTTCAATTCTTTCGTTATTTCCTCTTATTTTGAAACTTATAATTTCATTTTCTTCTACTTGTTGTTCTTTTCTTATCTTCCTCCGTTCACCTATTTCTGTCCCTCCTCGAGGTTCTTCCGAATTTGTGTCAGTCTCTCTATCTGCTTCTAAAATTCCCTGTTCTTGTTTTTGACTATCTGTCCCTACTGCTCCTCGGGGTTTTTCCGATTTTTCTAACTTTTGGTTTGAAACTCTCCCTTCTTCATCTATTAATATTATCTGCGAAGGAATTTTACCACAACTTGTACTTGGTTGTTCCCTGTCACTATCTTCTGGCTCAGTTTCTTCTCTTATGCTTTCAAAATTCCACTTTCTTTTTAGAATTTCATCACAATCCGAATGTTCTGTATCAGATTCTGAACTTGTGTCAGATATTTCCAGATGTCGACTTACAGGTCGATCTTCAAATTCTGGAACTTCAGCTATTTCTTCTATTTCCTCTTCTTCTTCTTCTATCGTTGCACTTGTAGTTGGGTTTTCCAGATGTCGACTTACAGGTCGATCTTCAGGTTCTGGCACCCTGTTTGTTTCTTCTTATCTTTCTGATGCTGAACTGTTATCTGATATTTCCAGATGCCGACTCACATGTCGATCTTTAGGTTCTGGAACTCTGATGGTGTGGCTGGCATGTACCCAGTGTTTCACTCCTGCACACTTGACTGCAGTGGTCGTCACTAGGATCACTTGTCGTGGTTCGTCCCAGCGAGGAACCAAACAGTTTCTTCTCCGGTGGACTTTTATTCGAACCCAATCTCCTGGATTCAAGTCGTGAGCTGGTTTTCTTTCAAGAGTGGTCGCATCCGGTCCAACCTGATGAAACACAGAACGCACCACATCAGCCAATCCTTTGCAATAATCCAGCACTAGATCATCAGTTATAGTCAGTAGCTTGTTGACAGGTACTTGTGCTTGTCTCATTGCTCGTCCCATGATTATTTCATGTGGACTGAGTCCACTTTTCCTTTCCGGAATACTTCTGATTGTCATCAGAACTAATGGCAAAGCATCTGGCCATTTCAGTCCTGTACCTTTACACATTTTTCCTAACCTGTTTTTGATCGTTCCATTCACTTGCTCTACTATTCCAGAAGCCTCTGGTCTGTATGCACAATGCAGTTTCTGTTTAATACTAAGTGCTTCACAAATCAATTTAACTAATTCGTTTTGGAAATGTGTTCCTCTATCTGTTTCAATCGTGACTGGAAAACCATACCTAGGAATGAATTCTTGCAGCAAAAGTTTTGCTACCGTGATACTATCATTCCTTCTTGTTGGATATGCCTCCACCCAACGGGAAAACAAACAGACGACCACTAGGACATACCTCAATCTGCTGCAAGGTGGCATTTCAATAAAATCCATTTGCATTCTAGTGAAAGGACCCCCTTCTCGTCCTATTCTTCCTAGACTCACTACTGTCTTCCTTCCTGGATTTAACTGTTGACAAATAAGACATCTCTGACAAAGACTCTCAGCTATGGCTCTGAATTTTGGATTATACCATGTTTGTCTAAACAGTCTGATCATTGAATCTCTCCCAATATGGGCTTGCCCATGGTACATCCGTGCCATGTCAGAAATCATGCTATCAGGCATAACTGGTCTCTCATCCCTGTAAACCCAAACATCAGTTTCTTCATGTTTTCTACATCCTGCTTTTATCCAGGTATCTTTTTCTTCATCCTCTGCAGCTTCTTGTAACTGTCTCACCTCATCACATGTTTCAATTGAGTTAGTAAAAAGCAAAGGACAAGAAATATGCTCTCTTTCACGACATTTATTCAAAGAAACCACATTCTTTGCACAGTACTGTGCCATCTCATCAGCATATTTATTACCGACAGTAATGTAGTCTTCCCCATTTTTATGTGCATTGCACTTCACAACAGCGATCTGTTTAGGCAGCTGTATCGCCTCAAGCAACTTTTTCACAAAATCTCCATTTCTGATGGGCGTTCCTGCAGACGTCAAGAAACCCCTTTGTGACCAAATCTGACCAAAATCATGCACGACCCCAAAGCCGTACTGGCTATCTGTCACAATCGTAACCCGTACATTTCTTCCCAACTTACATGCTTGAATCAGAGCTACTAATTCTGCAACTTGGGCAGACCGTATACCTTTCAGACAAGATGCTTCCAATACAGTTGCTACTGTGCAAACTGCATATGCTGCACTTAGAACTCCATCACTCGTTCTCAAACATGAGCCATCCACAAACAGAATATAATCTGATTCTTTCAAAGGCTCATCTCGGATGTCAGCTCTTGGTTTTGTACAGTATTCGAGCACATTCAGACAATCGTGGTCTACTTCATCCATTTCAATCACACTCTCTTCATCTGGCAATGATGTTGAAGGATTCACATTCATACATCTGTCAATGGTCACATTATCTGCACTCAAAATTACCTTTTCATACCTAGTCAGCCGACTATGTGTCATGTATTGGGTTTTCGTTCTTGTCAAAAGAATTTCCACAGAATGGGGAACATACACTCTCAATGGATACCCCATCACTATGCCTTCACTCTGTTCCAAACTCACACAAGTAGCAGCAACTGCTTTCAAACATCCAGGCAACGCTTTCGCTACAGGGTCTAAAACAGCTGAAAAATATGCAATTGGTCTTTTCATAGTTCCATGTCTCTGCACCAAAACTGAAAACGCACATCCATCTCTTTCACTGCAAAACAGCTCAAAATCTTTCTCATAGTCAGGCATTCCCAATGCTGGAGCCTCACACAATTTCTTTTTCAACTCTCTGAATGCTTTCATTTCTTCATCATTCATTTCAAAAGGATCTTTAACATCCTTCTTTGTCAGTTTCTGCAATGGTTTTGCAATCAGTGAAAAACCGCTTATCCATTGTCGACAATATCCAACCATTCCCAAAAACATTCTTACCTCTCTTTGTGTCATTGGAGCTCTCATTCCTTGAATCATTTTTATTCTTTCTGTCGTTACCTTTCGCACTCCTTTCTCAATTTTATGCCCTAAATACTGGATTTCTTGTTGACTAAACTGCAATTTTGAAGGGGACACTTTATGTCCTCTTTTTGCTAAATGATTCAGCAAAGCAATTGTATCATTGACACATGCTTCTTTTGTTTTTGATGCCACCAGTAGGTCATCAATATACTGAACCATTACTGACTTTTCTGGCATTCTTAAATCTTCCAATGATTTCTTTAGGATCTGATTAAAGATTGAGGGACTTTCTGTGTACCCTTGAGGAATTCGGCACCATGCCAAAATACGCTCTCCAAACCTAAACGCAAATATTGGCTGGCTATCTGGATGCAATGGAATAGAAAAAAATGCATGACATAAATCAATTACTGTGTACCATTCTGCTTCACGTGGAATCTGGTATAATATCACAGCAGGGTTCGGTACTATTGGGCAACAAGGCACAACAATTTTATTTACCTTCCTTAAATCCTGTACGATTCTATATGTTCCGTTTGGCTTTTTCAGTCCCATTATTGGCGAATTACATGGACTGCTCATAATTTCTTTTAGAATCCCTTGTTCAATCATTTTATTTATTACTGGTGTTATTCCTTCAATTATTTCTGGAGTCAATTTATACTGGGGCGTATTTGGGTAACTCGTTCCTTCTTTTACTGTTATTTTAACGGGATCTACTCCTTTCATTAATCCTACATCTTCTCCTGTAAAGTCCCACACTTCTTCTTTCACTGTTCTTTTCAACTCAATTGGGATTTTCTCTGCATCAAATACAGGAAACAAACCATTTACTTCTGGTTCTAAATTCACCATTGTCATTTTATACAGCACATCCTCATCTGGAGTCTGAAATGCAATTCCGTCTGGGGTACAATAAATTGTGCAGTTCATTTTGCACAATAAATCGCGTCCTAAAAGGTTTACGGGACTACAATCACACACCACAAATCGGTGCATTTCACTAAATGGACCAATTCTTACCTTTACTAATCTAGTAAGAGGCGTTTTAATTTGCTGATTGGAAACTCCAACCACTTGGATATGTTCACCTGAGAGAGGAAGATTTGGAATTTCCACTGACCTAACAGTAGAACGGGTAGCTCCAGTGTCAACAAGGAATGTTACATTTGCACCATTCACTTCTCCATCCACATATGGACCAGACTGATCTACCTCTAGAGTTGCGCCAAGCACGCACTCTTCCCCATCTCCTAGGCACCGTCAGGAACTTTCATCCGTGTCATCCTCCTCCTGTCGTAACCAATATTGAGAAATTTCAGCTGCACGCGACAACTGTTTTACCTGTTCTCCTCCGTAGAATCCTGTTTCTGCACTGTATTTCTGTTGGTTAACACTCTTGGGAAGTGGTGGTTGTGGCACCTGACCTTGTTGAGTAACTACCTCACTCTGCACCTGTGAATTTAATGATTGATTTTCCACATTATGTTTTGGAGGAAATTTACACTCGTTTCTCCAATGTCCTAGCTTTCCGCAGTTGTGGCATGGCCACTTTTTCTTTGCCTCATCTATGCTCATTTGTCCTTTTCCTTTACCTATATTAGGTCGGGATTTAAACTGTCCTGTTTCACTACTAGTATTACTCAATTGAGCTTCTTGCTTCTCTGCAACTTTCACCTGTGCCCACATGGCTTTTTCTTTTAATTTACGCTGTTTACTCTCAATTTCATCACTGCAATACTTAGCATATCTCAAAACTTCATCCACTGTGCTATTCTGCCATCCTATCAAGTGCTGCTTAATCCTTTCACTTATCTCTGGTGTTAATCCATACACAAACCTATTTACAAAATGACTCATGTCCTTCTCACCTAGTGTCTCATAACCACTATACTGTTTGAAAACCAACAACAATCTCTCATAGTAGGCGTGCACTGATTCTTTGCTTTCCTGCGTTGTTCTGTCTATTTTTACCCAATCTGTTTCTTTTGGTGGAATTTTATTCTTCAAAAAGGTAACTACTTGATCATACTTCCTCATCACTTCTGGACCTGGCGCTCCTGTTTTAGCATCCCTTGGATATTCTACAGTTGGCCAATCAATAGTAATCTTACATTCTGTCCACAAATCAGCTGGCACTACTATATCAAACAATCCATCTAGATCTATCCACAGCACTTTTGACACCTTAACAAATCTCTCCACTTGTCTGTACCATTCTACTGGTTTCTCTCTCAATTTTGGGAAGTCATTTGTAAATGACAGTATATCCTGTCTGGTCCACGGAACATGCACATAACTACCACCTGGTGTTTCTCTCATCGGGTATTCCCTAGCAACTGGTTCCCTATCTGTCACTGCAAAAGCTAAAGATGCTTTATCTGTTGTTTTCTCATTCCTCTTTGTCCATCTATTTCTCCATCTATCCACATCACCCCATTTTCTCAATAAAACAATCAACTCTTTTATTTGGGTCAGTCTTCCTGATGTGTTCAAATTCTCTATGTCTTTCTCACAAAAATCTACTCTGTACGGTTTCTGCAACGTCCTTACTTTCACAAATTCTACTCCTAGTTCACTTGCAATCTCTTCCAATTTGTCATGTAAATTTCTAGCTCTCCAAGTAAGACTCTTGCACAAAAACATAATCTCATCATCCTGATAATTTTTTAGTTTTTCTGTTCCAATTGTTCCCAAAATCAACTCTTCCATGTCTATTTTTAACCTAATTACATCTAATGGTTTTTCTTCTGGTTCTTTTGCTTTTAGCGCTTTCATCCATTCATTTAACTCTTCTGGAGTCGGACCTACAGGCGTACTATTTAATTCTATCCAATCACTGCTTCTTTGTGGTGTTCCTGATGTGGACTCTGTCACCATAGGCATTCTCCTAATCTCATTCTCATTTAGCGTTAAATTTGTAGGTGGACTTGGTCTACACGTACTAGCCAAATTGTGTGCACCTTCATTATTTAGTTCTATCCCTTCTCTTTTTCTTTGCAAATGTGAATTCATGGGAATCACTAAAGAATGTTCATTAATTTTCTGATTCTCAAAAATTGGCATTACTGGACCTATCGTTACTGGTACAGTTACAGCTTCCATATTCTTTGTCAATTCTCTTATTTTCTCAGTCAATTCTTTTGTCGTTTTTGCTAATTCAATTGCATTGTCACTTTCTGTCTCTTCATTTTGTGAAGTTTTAAATGTTTCTTGTGACCTATTTATTTCATTTCTTCGTTCGGGTTTTTTATTCCTCCCAGTTTCCATTGGCGGTGCATTAGGTGTCACCACCGCAGAAGTCTGTTGGTATGGAGGTGGATTTCTGTTTAAAATATCTTCCAGCAATTCGTCATCTGTTTCACTACCACCATACACATACTTTTCTACCACTACATGTTTCTTTTTCTCGGTACACTTTCTCTTTGCTTCTTCCTCAACCGCAAAAGCCGGAAACAAACCTCCTGCCATGTTAGCATATCTCCAACGCTTTACTCTGTCCTCATGATTTATTCCCCACAACCTTCCAGGCAAAAACTCATGATTCTTTAATCCTCTGGATCTCTCTCGCTCATACATCTCATCTTCCCATTCCGTTAAAGCTTCAAACTGTGTCGGTCTAGGTCTAGGTTCTAACATTACCATCTTTTCTCTCAAATTCCGTAATACAGCTACATTAAATGAACCATTCTCAGGAAAAGCCAATGCTCCATCGTTCTTGGTGTATTTTGTCCAATTTTCTAACCATATGCATGTATGATATCCATATTTCAGCATCATATGTGAAGCTGGTGATTTCGGCGGAGGAATTATTTGTCCCTCTCTAGTCACTACCTTTTTGTCCTTCTTAAAGAAGTTCTTAACTTTCGACATCCAAGACGTTTTCTCTTTTCCATACTCATAGTACGACATGATTCACAACCTTTTTCTCCTTAAACAATCCGCAATTCAACACTGTTCCCTATGCGTTATTTCAACCAATACTAGCGCGACTCACACCAACACTCCAATCACAGCGATTTCTGTCTACGGCGCACTGTCCAATCCCAGCGCGGCTTTTGTCTACGTCAGTCCTGCTCCTGTTCTCATGTGACTAGCGCACTGTCCAATCCCAGCGCGGCTCTTGTCTACGTCACTTTTGCTCTTGACCCCTCCTTTACAAAAATTATCGGCAATTTCTTTTTCAACAATTCTTGTTAGTTACAACATTTTATCCACATTTCCATTGTCTGATTCGCTAAAACCGAAAAGATAGCTTTGACCATTCACACAAGAATTCTGTATTTTCCAGTAGGCAGCGTTTACCTCTACCCTACCACAGAATTTTCAGTTTCGCCGATAAAGTAGCACTTCCCTCTACCTTACCCTTCTTTCAAGCAATCAGTAAACCCGTTTCTCTGGGGATAAAACACATGTGGAGACTATACTGCTCCTGAGAATTAAGGCCAGAGTTTCACAAGAAAACCGATCACTATTTCACTTACACACCTTTTATACGCAAAATGTCCCTAATATAACACAACCTGTGTTATTACCAAAAATGAACTCAGACAGTGTAAAATTCCATGTGACTTCTCTTGCCACACGTGTTCCACTTCCTACTTCCCGGAAGCGTGAAAACTTACATATAACATAACGCGACACAACAAAAAGTGTTAGACATAAACTTATCAATAATCTATAATCAAAAATCAATAATCACCAAACTAATCTATAGTAACCATAACTCTGCTACCAAGAAATCTGATCCAGCGCTAACAATAAAAATAATTCTCCTATTATGCTTTGGTCATCCAGGTGCAATTATTTCTCTAACACACACACTATATCCATATGACGGTGGGGCCCATAACACCGCATATACATTCACTTACTCATTTGTTCCCTGGATTTCCTCCGTCATGAACCTAGGAGAAAAACGATTCGCTGGAAGGAGACGGGATACCTCTTTTATAATGACATAATATTTCTCATTTGCTTTTAAGGTATTCCGCTCATTGGTCGATGGACCAACTAGTAGGAATCAGTTGATGGTGATTAAGACCAGCTCAATCACAATGAACTCTTTTACCATTTCATTATTAATCATTAAGCTAAAGAAAATCACTGAGTCATTTGTTTAAAGAATAATAAAGTTTATATAAAGTTTTGAATGCAGGAAATTGAGATTAAGCTTATTATTCATATCATTGCATTTATCATCAATATAAGAATTGTTTGAAATTGCAAGACACTTTTATTAGACGGAAAAATGAGGTTATCATAATAAGAACTCTATAGATCAATCTATCTATCTCTCTGGGGAAAGCCTAATAATTCTAATAAAAATCTATCAATAAAAAGTTCTCCTAAAGCAGCATCTTTATACTCAACTGGAAAAGGAAAATAACAGCAGCAGCATCAGCTCGTCAGCATCAGCAACCGCAACTTCTCCCATCTACAGCATCTAACTTCTTCAGCATCTCCCGCAGCATCCCGCAGCATTCTAACCCCTCCCACCAAGAGTAGGTCTTCTTATACCCTAATTCTAGCTTACAGCATAAAATGTTTCTTCTTACATGGCGCGATTCATTCTCATTGGTCAAAAACTCAGGTCCATATACATTTTAATCAAACTTCCTGGTCTTAACCAGTTCCGTGTGGAATGTCCATGCAAGCATCGTTTCCCACAGTTCATACACTTGCTCATCCATTTCGATCAGTCCAAATTGTATCTTTTTCTGTTACATTTTGTATAATACAGTTCCGTCTATTGATTCAGCCAGGCTTCTCACGCTTCTTGCTGATCATCTTGGCACACATCTGCTCAGAAGGGTCACAACAGCCTTGACCATACTTTCATCTTAGCCTCTCGGCATCAGCACATGATCATCCCTTTTCCACAGCCTCTCTCCTCTATCACATGGTCTCATCCGCTCATGCGCACTCTAGTAACTCGCGGCCATTTTATATTGCTGCTTGGCAGGCCTAAGCGCACTATTTTCAAAGATAAACAAAATGTTATTAAAACAGAGAAATATAAACCCTTTCGTTTCCCTCCCGTCTTTCTACATACCCCAATTAGGTATTACCTAGCAGAAGCAACATATAAAGCTGTCCCTTACTTACCATCGCTTTATTTTGCAACCACACGTTTTATTTAAAAGCACAAATCATGCATTTATTATTAAATTAGTACGCAAATATTATGTTATGTTAGAAACGTAACCAATTATCAGTCAATTAATTTGCACACTGAATTGCGTGTTACCATTAACCCTTAACATACATTGTTGGTTATTTACTTAAACGAACATGTTTATTAATATTGTACGAAAATATTAGGAGGTTAAAATTTTTACATTCACCCTGCTCCATCAACTCCATTGCATGAGAATAGTCAGGAGTACTGTCAAAAAGAAAATGAATGTCTGGGACACATAATTGGAAAGGGAGCTAGAAAGGTGTCACCAGAGAGAGTGGAAATAATTCACCAGATAAATCCACCTCAAATTCAGAGAGAAGTCAAGAAATTTTTGGGAATGGTTGGCTGCTGTAGAGAGTGGTTACTAAACCTTTCCCTAGTGGCTAAGCCTTTACTGAGGCTGACACACAAGGATGTGTCTGATCCGCTTCCATTGGACAACAATTGCACAAAAGCATTCCTAGAGTTGAAAGAGAAAAAGTGTCGCGCCCCAGCACTAGGAATGAAAGTTTATTTAAAAGAAAATACACTAATTTGCAGTGAGAGGGAGGGCTGCGCTCTCTCAGTGCCTGTTCAAAAACATGAATGTGTTCAAAGGTCTGTGACGTATTTCCCAATGACCGTTGACCCCAACATCACAGACATGCCCAGCTGCCTTAAATTAGTAGCTGTGGTAGATGTCAGTCATAAAAAGAGTGAGTTTATAATAATTGAATTTCCAATTATTGAAATGGTTGCTTCCTTTGTGGAGTTGTTTTGGGAAAATATTGTGACCAAGAAATGTCTAAATTCAAATGTATTTAGCTTACTGCCAGCAAATGAAATTGTTTGTGATCAAACTGAACCTAAATGTTTAAATGTCATGAATTTTTGCCTGAAACCAATATCAGACTTTAAGGATGAACGTCTGATTCAGCCCAACAATGTCCATTTTGTAGATGGCCCATATTTGAAAGGTAACAATGACACATTAAGAGCAGCACATGCTGTGCTCCTTATACATTATGTTGTCAAAGCTTCATGGCTTTCAGTAGTTACCTCAGCCCAAAATTCGAAATTGATTGCCCTTACCATAACATGCAGTATATCTGCTCAAATGGGAGTCCCTATTGTCATGGGAGAGAGAAATGCTAATTCAGTTGCACAAAATTGTGTTCTGTTAGCATATGCATTCAATGGAATCTTCACAGGTGAATTAAAAGAGACTCAAGAAAATGTTTCAGAAGCAGAACAACAGGGTTGTATCAGAACTGTTTTTGAAAAAAGTGACAACTGCATAGTAGCAATTGTGTTATTGCAAAAACTGATGCCCAGGTATAGATTGCCAGTTTCTCTGAAATCAGATTATAATGAGGTTTCAAAGATGATGAGTGCAGAACAACAGATTGGACAAAGATTCGATTGTAGCCATCAGCCTGAAGTTTCAAGCACAATAAAGCAACACAAAGACAGCACAGAGTTACACTTTGCAAAAGACTGTGTTTCAGCATCACCAAAGTGGCTTGAAAATGAACATGCAAATGCACTTGTGAAAAACACAGATGAAAAGACTAGCCATTGCTGTGAAGGTCTGACTGATGTGGAGCGTGCAGTTTCTCACCAGATTGCAGCTGCTACACAAGATCTGCATAATGGATGGTGCAATGACTTTGATCTGAGAGATGCTGTGAAATGGAAAGGCCTGTTCCAAATGATCCTGGCAAAGATCCTTCTCCCACCTCGCCGCCAAGACCTGGAACACCCTTCCACTAAGCCTACGACAGACCCAAGACCTGCTGACCTTCAGGAGGCTACTCAAGACCTGGTTGTCCGACCAGTAGCAGCACCCCCCCCCTTTTTTTCTCCCCAGCGCCTTGAGACCCTCGCGGGTAAGTAACGCGCTTTACAAATTCTGTGATTGATTGATTGATTGTGAAATGCGGTGGCCTTCCAAATTGGGTGTATGCCTCTCACACACGTATGGTCCTGTGTCCCTTTGATAAAACAGCTCCTCTTCAAGAAAAAATGCCGGCAGTGGTCAAAAGTCCATAGAAGAGGGTCAGTCAAGCTGTAAGGGAACACACAGAGTCTGAAGCAGCACTAAAGCAAGTGGCACTGCAAAAGCAAAAAGTGGAAACTGACTAAGATGAAAGCGGTGTCAAAAGGGTGAAAGAGTCAGGTGCAGCCTCTAAAGAAGAAATTAGTGCTGTGGGCCTACGAGTGGAGGTAGGAAAAAGCTGGCTGAAAGGGTATCCAAAAAGTTTGAAGTGGTCCTTTGAAAAATCATTTGCACCCATAGCTGAAACATCTGAATCTGATCAAAGTGAAAATAAAAGTGAAAGGCTTGGATTGGAAAAGTGCAGAGAATTGATGGTGCTCTGTCAGAGTTTCTCAGCACCTGAGTGGTCAAAATGCATGGAAAAAGTACAGAATGTCACTTTGAATGAACTGTATGAGCCACCCTGATGGCAAGCTGGTGACAAAGAGAAAAAGAAAGGCTGAAACAATAAATGAGAACTGTCAAAGAGCTGAAGAAGAAAAGAAAATAGAAAAGAGAACTGTCCTGTTGAATTTTCTTTTTATTATTTAGTTACTTATTTTAGAAGAAACTAACAGTTCCAAGAAGCTACTTACAGAACTCTGCACTAAACTTTGAGCTTGGATATATATGATCTGATTACAGACAAGACTTGTGTTTGCCTTAGAAATAGAAGTAAAATTGTTATATGCTCAGCTTTTGCAATAAAAATGTCACTTGTGAAAATAAATAAGTGTGATGATTTACAAATCATTTGAGGTATCATGATTTGTTATCATCAAAGGGTGAATTGATGGAGCTCAGATTTCACCTATAAAATGTATGCATTATTATATGACAAAAAGATGCAGACAGCATTTCTAAAATAGCACGCAGATTTTGGTACATGCAAATGAAAACATGAAAGAGGCCTGCAAATGAAATCATGTAAAACAATGCTCATTTAATTAATCATGGTTGTTTTAATGTGTAGTTTAGATTTAACCTCATTATAGAAATATATATTTAATTTAGATTAATTTAGAAAAAGTGTCTTGAACTAGCATATTTGTGCTGAATTAACACGCATTCTTGCGGTGTAGAAAACCACGTGATTTCAGTTTGTTTTAGTAGACTCAGTTTACTGTAGTTTTGCCCTTGAAGATTAGAATGGAATGTGCTCCTCTTCCCTACCAACTTTCAATGAAAGGGCTTTGTTAATAAATCACGCCCTCCTGTTTCCGTCTCTTCGACCTTCACTATGTTGCATATTTTTTTTGTAGGCTGGAGTGAAGAGAAAAACTCACAATTAATACTTTTTGTTACAGAAAATGTAATTGTTTTAAAATGTAAAAGGATGTGAAGTCATGTAATGAGGAACACGCCTGATTAATGACGTATCCAGTCAGCCCATGGGGAGACGATGTGTCTTGGAGTTCTGATTGGACCAGCTACAAGGACCAAGCACGTGGGCTTTTGCTTGAAATATGGCTTACAAGTGGGAGGGGTGGCTCTTTTTTGCTCATTTTTCCTGCGGGCCAGGCCCAGCTTCTGTGCTGGACACAGAGACGGGGAGGAGAGAGAAGGAGGGGCTGCGTCTGTGGGGGCTATTTTGCAGCTCCTGAGACAGAGAGACAGACCAGCACAGCGAGGCAGAGAGAGAGAGCTGAGAGGATCAGAATAGGTTTAGATTTTAGGTGCTAAACTTTAAATTTCATGCTTTGACTAACTGCTTTTGAAAAGATGTATTTGTCCTATGCATTTATTTCTCTTTATGGGAGATTTTTGCCATTATTAATTATTGATTAGCCTTGCAAGACTCACTTTTTTCTTAGAAACTCTTTAAGAGTTTCTGACTGACAATTTTGCGCCACATTTTCTTCCAACATGTAATATGTTCTGTATTAATGCTATTTTTCCTATTTTTTTCAATTTTGTAACCTGATTGATATTTGACTAATGAATAAAGAGTCAGAGAACCTTAACTTTTGACTAGAAAATAAAACCCTTTAAAATACTCACAACTCTCTTTATTGGCTTAAATATTAATTGCATGTTTGATTTTTCATGTTTATATAAAGTCTCCTGAAGGTAATACATGGTGTCAAGGGCCCAACATCTTTACAGCGGTAAATAGAGGTAAATGAGGTTTTGCATTGAGAAATTACCGTGAAATTACCGCTGATTCACACCTATTTTATGTTGTAGTCTCAACAGCTGTCAAAATGCATTCTGAGCCTGGAAATGCCTAGAAGCTGAAAGGTTCTTCAGACAGAACCCACTTATAGGAAATCCTGCTCCCCGCACTGTACCAGAATGGTAGTACTTTAGAACTTGATGAGCACCTTCTGGTTACCCCGATGAGTTATGCTTAAGCGGTCTTGGCTTGTTGGAAAAAGTCTTGATGTACTAGGGACCAGAAAGTAAACACTGCTGCTTCCACTACATTCTGGTGATGGAGGACAACCAGAGCGGTTCCATTTATCAATGAATGAATGAATCAATCAATCATGACTTGTAAAGCGGGGCAAATCACCCATGAGGGTATCCAGGCGAAGCCTTAGCCTTCAGTGATAAACCTGGTTGCTGCCGTGAATAGTGCCCAGCTCCCGGTCTTTGGTCTCCAGGATACTGACCATAAGAGAGAGTCTTCTTCTTTCCTCAATGGCGTCTATGGTCATTTCTCGTATCATCATTGTTCTAGTGATCTTGGAGTTGGTGCTATTTCCATACTTTTTTATGTATTCAATCAGCCTTCTTCACCTGTTTACTTGCAGGCTGGTAGGTTTGAGAAAGACACTCCAGCAGTGCTTAGTTTGTGCCGGTGGTTGTCACTGGTGGGGCATCGTCACTCAATTACGTAGACCAGGCTAGGCTTTGATCAAGATCAAGAGACAAAAAGGCATAAAAAGGAGAAAGAGAAAGATATGTTAATAGTGACAAAAGAAGGAAGTAGGGATGAACAAGAACGAGGGGCGTGGCTTAGGTGCCGGAGGGAATGGACGCTGCTTCGAGAGGCTCCGGGAGGACGTAGAGTGTCGGGACTCCTCCGGGCCTCCAATGCGGACGAGGTGATTCCGGGACCGCTTTTCCATGCAGCGGAACCTCTTCGGCGTGGATTGCCGATATCGCGGAGACGCAGGGTGAGCGTGCAGTATGTTTTTGACGGCTCTGAGGAAGTTCGCGGCTCGTCGCTGAGTCGCGGCGGCCATTTTGCGTTTCTGCCGCTCCCCGCGCTTTCAGCTCAAAAATGTTTTTAAAACAAGCAATGGGCGATTTTGAATGCCTGTTTCCACCTCCTCCTAACTTTTATGGGAAATGAGTGTGTTTCTACAAATTTAGACGAACTTTCATGTTTCCTCAGAGAGGATAAATGTCTTCCTGGACGCCATTTTGATTTTCTTCTTGAATTCATCTACCAGTTGGTTTTTCCTTCGCCCACTTTAAGCAGTGCTGTTTTTTGGTCTTCAGGGTCACTGTTTCTACATGGAGGTTGAGTCTGTCCTTCGCTTGTGTTGATTGAATTTATTAAATCTCCTCGGCTTTACTCAGTGCTCTCTTGGGCGCCATTTCACTGTCCTGCCTACAACTGCCAGTTATTTTGTTAACTTGTCTGACGACAATGGCTCGCTCCAACCGCAGTACTACACAACAAATTAATGCCAGTAGCACGTCGTTAGAGGACAGTAACCCGTTCAGTGTGTTGCAGGAAGATATGGATGAAAATCCTAGTGACTCTGTTGGGATAAAAAGCTCCTCTTCTAGTAGTACTCGCCCAGGTTCTAAAATGAACTCTAAAATACCTTCCACATCAGGAAAGCGAGTGAAGACAAACCCTCCTTCTCCCTCCAACTCTTCCTCCTCCATTTCTATGGAGCTCTTACTTGAGGAGATACGCTCGCTCAAACCATATATGGCCGAAACAAATGCACGTCTTCAAAACCTCGAAGATAATTGGTCTCATACCGAGCAACAAGTAGCAGACCTTGACAGAAGAGTAACCGCAGTGCAGGGAATCTCAGCTCAGGTTCCAGGTATGCATACAGAAATACAGCACCTTAAACAGCAGGTTGAAAATTTGGAAAACCGCAACAGGCGCAACAACCTACGTATTTACGGCCTTGCGGAAGGTCTCGAAGGCCCTGATCCTATATCCTTCTTTCAAACCTTTCTGCCAACGCTTCTTGGTCTCCCAAATTCTCCTTCATTAAACATTCAGCGAGCTCATCGTTTAGGTCAACTCTCTCGCTCTTCCACCTTCTCATCAACGCCAACGAAACCTCGAGGTGTTATCCTTTATTTCCTAGAGTACACAGATCTGGTCAAAGTTATCCAAGTTGCCAAACAGAAGGGGAAGCTTACCTGGAATGGTTCCAACCTCTTTCTAGCGCAAGACTACGCCAAAGCCACTGCAGACCGCCGTAAACAGTTTTTGAACATGAGACCTGCTCTTCGTTCCCTGAACGCTCGATATGGATTGTTTCATCCTTGTCTCTTTAAAGTAACTTATAATAACAAAACGACGAATTATGAAGATCCTGCGCTCCTTCAACAATTTCTGAACACCTGTGGAGTTGACCCCATGGACATTCCCCGTTTATAACTGTCTTGAATATCCCATCAATATGTGTTGTTAATTGTATTTATCCACCTTTCCAATTGTATCTGGTCTTGTTCTGAGGCACCTTCCTAATGTCTTCCTTTTCTTTTTATCAGGTGCGGTCTTGTGATCCTTTGTGTTATAACTTCTTCGTCGTAGGCCTGGAGGTTGCTCCCCCTTGCTGCATCCCCTTGGAGTCCTCCGTCCGGTGTGCTACCTCCCTAATGTGGCTCCTCCACCCCCATTTTCATTGTCTCTGTGTGGTATGTCTTTTTGAAATCTTTATGCATCATCAATTGTTGTTTGATTTGTCTTGTACCCCTGTTCAATGTTTTCTTCCTTCATATCCTTTTTTCTTTTCTTCTCTTTTCCTTTCTTTCTCTTCCTTTCTTTCCTTCATTACCTTTCCCCTTTTTCATTTTATTTTTGGAGATATTTCTTCTACCTCTCCCTTTTTCTCTTTTCAATCTGGAATCTTTTCTATCTCATTCCTTATGGTCTCACTCTCTATCTTCCTTCCAGTAATGAATTTAGATTTTTTAGTTTCTACATAATAATTGTTCGTGTTCAATTCATCTGGTTACAATTTTGTTCCCTTTTTTATCATTTGTTTAGATATAAACTTAATGTATTTATTGTATGCATGATAATTGTTCATATTAACGTTGATTGGTTGCTATTAGAGTAGTTACATGGAATGTTAAGGGATTGAATAACCCCATTAAAAGACAACGGGTATTATCCCACTTAGCTAAAATACATACCGACATAGCATTAATTCAAGAGACTCATCTATCTGATACTGAAGCCTCTAAATTGAAACGATGTTGGGTTGGAAATGTTTTCTTTTCTCAAGCCTTAGGTAAGAAAAATGGAGTCGCTATTTTATGTCACAAAAAGTACCAGGTATCAATTACTCATCAAGAATGTGATTTGGAAGGTCGTTGGATCATAGTTAAACTTCTCTTAAATCAAATTCCTTTGGTCCTTTTAACATTTATGCCCCAGTTGCTGTTGATAATGTTTTCTGGACTCAGATATCTGAGAAGCTCCTTTTATTTGACGACGATTATATTATTTTTGGGGGCGATTGTAATCAGGTTTTTGACCCCATATTAGATAGGCATTCTTCAGTTAGATTCTCTAATACCAAGATGCACTCCCAATTTACATCTACCATTAGACGAAAATCCTTAGTTGACATTTGGAGACTTTGTAATCCTGATACCCGAGAATATAGTTTTTACTCCCCTTCCCATCACTCACAATCTCGAATAGACTATCTCTTTTTCAGTAAATCCCTGTCCCAACAGGTGTCCCATTCCGAAATTGGATCTATCCTAATTTCTGACCATGCTCCAGTTTCTGTTGATTTTGATTTGTTACCTTTTACTCCGCACTCACGTAGATGGCGCTTCAATAATTCCTTACTATTGGATCCTAATTTCTCAAGCCGATTCGCCTCCTTTACTTCTGAATTTTTTCCATCAACTCTACTCCGGACTCTACTCCTGTTATGATCTGGGACTCCTTTAAAGCTACAGCCAGAGGCTTTATCATAAATTATGTTTCCCAGAAGAAGAAACTCTTTGATGTTAAGAATACCCAATTACTTGCTGAGATCAAACAACTGGAGTATACTTATTATCATTCCAATTCTGAATCTTCATTAAAAAAGCTAATTGATGCAAAATTTAAGTTTAATAAATCTTCCACTGAAGCCGCTTCTTCATATCTTTTAAAAAGTAGTGCTCGTTATTATGGAGGTCAAAATAAAATGGGGAAATTATTAGCAAATTACTTGAAAATACGACGGGATAGGACTAAGATTGAGTCTACACGGAATTCCGCTGGTTTATCCTTATTCAAAGATAATGACATTCTAAACGAGTTTGCTTCTTTTTATAAATCTCTATACACTCCCGAACTTCAACCGACTCCAACCAATCTCTCTACTTATTTTCAATCTATTGACCAACCCCCAAGTCATGATACTGATTTTGCATCTCTAGAAAAGGATATCACGCTTTCTGAAATTACTCATGCAGTATCTCTTTTAAAAAGGGGAAAGGCTCCTGGTCCAGATGGATTTACTATTGAATTTTATGCGCATTTTGCTAGCCTTCTTCTCCCACGTCTTCTTTTACTTTTAACTCGTTTACCACAGCAGGCGCCTCTTCAGGTACCTTTCAGGAAGCAATGATTTGCTTAATACCTAAAGATAACAAAGATCCTTCACTTTGCAAAAACTACCGCCCAATATCCTTAGTTAACCTTGACTATAAGTTATTTGCAAAAATTCTTGCTCTTCGTATTGATCCCATTTTACCTAACCTTATCGGTTCCGAACAATCAGGCTTTATAAAAGGTCGTCTATCATCTGATAATTCCAGAGTCTTTTTTAATATCCTTAGTAAAGCCCCTTCTCTCAATTATCCTATTGCTGCTATAACGTTGGACGCTGAGAAAGCATTTGATAGAATTGGATGGGATTTCATGTTTCAGGCGCTAAAATGGATAGGGTTTCCTCCTAAATTAATATCTCTTATATCATTATTGTATTCCGGTCCTAAAGCTTCTATTTTTGTTAATGGGAAGACCTCAGATTATTTTCCGCTTCTTAGGGAGTTCGCCAAGGATGCCCCCTCTCTCCTCTTTTATTTATAATAGCATTGGAACCTTTTTTAACTCATATTAGGCAAGACGCTCAAATTTCTGGCTTCTGTCTTGACACCTCTCAGGTTAAGATGTCTGTTTATGCAGACGATATTCTTTTTATTGTTCCAATCCCTCTACGTCCATTCCTGCCTTTATGAAACAGGTTGATATATTTTCTCTATTATCCGGTTATCGTCTCAACTTAGACAAATGTGAAGTTCTCCCCTCAACGTACTTTGCCTTAAGCAAGACTTCATTTCTTCTGGCTTTTCTTGGAATACTTCCAAGATAAAATATCTAGGCCTGTGGTTTTCTTCTAATATTCCCGAAACACTAAAATTAAATTTTGCCCATATATCCAAAATGTTATCCGACTCTATTGATCGCTGGCACCCGCTTTTTCTATCTTGGTGGGGACGGCTAGATTCTATTAAGATGATGCTTTCCCCTCTAGTTCTATATATTATTTCCATGATTCCTGTCCATATTCCTGACTTTTACTTTAAGAAAATAGATTCTCTTTTAACAAAGTTTCTTTGGAAAAACAAACCTCCCCGAATAGCTCTATCCGCTCTGAAGGCGGACAAGACTTCTGGTGGACTTAAATTCCCTGATTTCAAAAAATATCATTATACTTTCTCTTTAAAACAATCTTCCCGTTGGCTTTCTTTCGATCGGTCTATATACCCTCCAATCTGGTTAACTATAGAAAACTATTTTATATCTCCCTTCAGTTTTAAGGAATCTTTAGCTTTTAGTAACAATATCTCCTCCTTTCGAACTCCAATCATCTCACACACTCGTAAAATCCTTGCACCATTATTACCCTCCTCCTTTCCTTCATATTCTTCACTAGATCAACAACCCATTTGGCACAATAATCTTTTACGCATCAAGAACCGCACTATTTATTGGAAATCCTGGAGAGGTAAGGGAATATTTTGGATTTCACAATTATTACTTAATAATGTTCCTTTATCCTTTTCGGATCTTCAAACACAATTTTCTCTTCCTTCCACTTGTAGGACTCAATATGATCTTTTATGTCCTTCCCTCTCCCTTTACCTTGATACTTTACCATCGACGTCGTCTCCTTCCTCCAGATGTTCTTTGTTATTTCCCTTAATATTTACTTCCTCCTCAGCTTCATCACTTTATAAATGTTTATCTATTCCTTCTGATAGAAACAAAACAAAGGGCGAGTTGGCTTGGGAGAAGGACCTTGCGGAATTTTGGACAACCCCTTTCTGGGATAAGTTGTGGCTCAAGATACACAAGACTTCCAGAGCTGCTAATACTTCCCAAACCCTTTATTTTGTATACCAACGTCTTTTATTTACTCCTGCAAAATTAGCTTCCTTTTCAGCTAACTCTACCTCTACCTGTTGGTCTTGTTCTTGCAATAATGCTGATCTTAAACACATGCTTTTTAATTGTCCCCCAATACACACTTTTTGGCAATTAGTCTGGTCCCAGATTAACAGAATTTTTAGTACAAAAATTCCTTTCTCCCCTACCAATGTTTTTCTAGGCTCTTTATCACCTAACTGGCCCCAATCTCCTGCTAATTTTAAAATAGTAGATTTGCTATTGGCAATTGCTCTTCACTTAATAACTTCTAATTGGAAACAAGCAGATAAAGTCACGTTTAGAGCTTGGTGGAATGCAGTTTGTTTTCATCATAGACTTGATACCAGTTATGTCTCCCCCATTTCCCTGTCCATTAAAAGGGATATTTTGTGGCTCCCTATATCCACATACCTAACATATAGTGCCTCTCACAGTAACCCATCAGTACTTACTTCAGATGAGGTTCGAAAACCTCCTTGATATCCTGGTTGTCTTCTCTTTCTTTATTGTAATAGGTTCATATTAATAATCCCTTACATGCTTTTTTCCTTAGTACAATGATTGTTTTATATCTCTTTAATTGTGTTTATGCATACAGATATTTTATTACATGTGCTATTCTTCCTTCCAGATTATAATAGTGTAATGTTTATAATAATAGATGTATTTTCCCTTTCCCTTCCCCTCCCCGTCTTTCTTCTCCCTTCCCTCTTTTCTTCCCTTCCCACTTCCTCATAGAATGATTTCTAATAATTTTTTCTTCATATGTATTGTACTTTAAGGTACATGTTGTACTTTCTTATATTTTATTGATCTTTGATGAATAAACTTAAAATTAAAAAAAAGGGATGAACAAGAACCTACAAGAGTGAGACACAGCAGCAGGAGGTGGAGGGTGGTGGAAGAAAGAGGCATGAGGTGGACTCAAAACCAGGCGGCCGTGGTATTGGGCAACCGTGGGATTCAGCATCACGATGCTCTTAAGAAAAACCATGAGCCCCTGCACTTGTTACATTGTTTAATAATTAAGTGCTGCACACAAGTGTGTACAGGTATTTCCATTCGATGACATAGCATAAAGGGCGAGGTTATAACACTTGTAAATGATGATTTGAAGACTCAGACCCAGGGGTATTATTCAGCCTTCACCCCTTCCGCCTCTTCCTCGCCCACACAACACTGGCAACTGGGACACACGTAAATGGTGATCCCCGGACCTTTCTTGCTCCCAAGATGCATGCAAGACCTGTCTTTCAGCTACAGGTTTGCTCCTCCTTGATAAGAGGAGCTTGAAAATCTGCACATAGATCACCTGTTCCTCCAGGCAAAATAACTTTTGACAATTTGGAGCCACGCCCACAAATGTGCACGTTTTCCCTCACCTCTTTTTTTTTTTTACCCGAATTGCATTTATTTACTGTACCGATACCTTTAAAATGCAATTAGCTGTTCCCTCTATAAAAACATTTTTTTTTGCAGTTTAATATAGCGCTTTACATGAGCACCAGTTGCATTAAACAAGGACACATTCATTTTTCAGTAGGCACGAGAGATTAAGTGATTTGCCCAGAATCACAGTAAGTTGAGCCAACGTCGAGACTCGAACCTGGTCCCCCAGCTCCAAAGTCGGCAGCTCTAGTCAGCTTTGATCATCACAAGAGATACGTATTGTGATCTTTGACCTGGCATTTGCATTCCGGTCGCCCAAGGTGCACTTTCGATGTGTTTAAGTGCAAGTTTCAGGTGTTTCTTGAACTGGAGATAACCAGTTTATGTGCAGAGATGAGAGCAAAGGCTATTTCATAATTTTGAAACATGCCATACTTAAGTCTCTTATAAGCTATTGTCTGTTCAGGTGGCCCAATGAGGAGTGAAGTTTTCTGACGTCAGCACGGTGGCATGCCGATTTTTGAAGGCAAAAATGAGCTTGCCATTTCTAGTTGACTTATACCAATCTTGGAGGCCGGATTGATATATTCAGGCTCTTCAGTGATGTTAATGTTGAGATAGTTCCTCTTTTCTTGAGTAAAAATGCATGCAGTTTTTTCATAAACTGAGGGTCGTGACCTACTGGTGGGTCGCAACACTATTTTGGTAGGTCTCGAAAGTCCAACAATAAATAAAGATGCCTTTAAATTCTGTATTTATCTGGTCACATTTGCTGCTCTTCAAAGACAGAGGCCAATTGTCAGGCTATGTCTGCTGGCAAATTGCTGCTTATTTTTTTAACATGGGGATTGGTGTTTACAAACTCCTCTCACTTTGCAGAGAAAGAAAAGTAAAATGAATTATGTGACAATCTCGGTGGGTACAGGGAGTTGAAAGAAATGGCTTTGTAACACACAACAAAATATAAAAACCTATAAATGAACGGCACACATTCAACAGTTAGGAAAGCAAAAATGAAGCATGTTTTTGTAATTCTGAAGTATAATGGAAACAGTGATTATTAGGATCAAGACACTTTACGTGGTGAAGCACAAATGATAAATACTCATTGAAACACAATTTCCACACATTATGATTTGTGTGCAATGTAGTTTGATCAGTGAATCTGTAAATCTGTTTAAATGTAGTGGCCATTTCAAAGGAGAATGTGCTGTCTGCAAATGACAGTGTGCTACCACAAGATGCTTCAGCTACATTAAAAAATTACCCACCTCATGTCCATTAAAACTAGGTGGGTCACGGAAGTTTGTCGTTCTTACAATCGGGTCCTGGTGCTAGAACGCTTGGGAAGCACTGGCATCGTGGGTTCAGACAGATACATAAGATCATTGCTCCCTTTGATCAGCACTGACCTCTTGCAGTTACCTAAGGCCTCCCTATTCCAGGCTACATTTTTACTCTAGAGACGCGGTGGTTTCCTGTTACTAGGAGTGTTCTTTGGACATCACCGTTCTAGCAAACTATCTTCCTAATTCACAAATGCCCCTAAAATCTGAAATACCTGAGAGTATAACCCTGCCAGGTACAAGGATGTTTTCCCCTATGGGTTGGGAATAGAGTCAGTGACTCATTTAGATGACCTGAAACTTCATTCTGATGGTGGCAGGGTAACTCCTCTGGTCCTCTTGGGCTTTCAGCATCATTGACCAACAGCTGTTGTTGGCTCAACTTCCTGCTCTGTGAATCTACTTTCTGTCTCTGGCTTAGATAATCATATGTCATTCAGTATGATGGTTACTCATTGTTTGTGTACGAAGATTACACCAAGATGCTCCTCAACATAGGCCTAGAACTAACTCCAATGATTGCCACCTACCCATTAGGCATGCCCCTTGGCAACAGATGCCCTAATGGGCACCAATCAAGCACAGGTGAAGGGAACCAAAATCAATATCTGTTTCTGATAATACACACCTGTGTATCAATAACTTTTAGCCAAGCAGACTGGAGCATCAACCTTGACTTGTAACTCTAGTAAAGAACCTAGGTTTAGGGTTGACTAGGGACTGACTTCACTGCCACGACGTTGTTCCAGTTGTGAACCCTGAGACACCCTCTACACTTCTTCCCACTTATGCATAACTCCCTTAACATGAGTGTATATGTTCCCACTCACCTCACTGCTTATTTGAGTGAAGGTTCTATTTAAATCTTATAAGTATTGCTTACAACTTTTCTAAAATGTAGCTGCTTTCAACTTGCTGACCCTGAGGCCCAGCGACCTCTTCAGCCCCATATTTTCTTCTTTCAAATATTATTCAAGTAGGAACATTGGAAAAGTAACTAAAATGTCTCATTGTTCCTTTTGAAATCTTTTGCAGCCTTGGGACAAGTGTAACACTCATAGGTGCATGCAAGTAGACAGGGCTGGGGAGGGGGGTTGTCCTGTGATATTTAAAATATTGCCCTAGCTTGAACAAACTTATCTTCAGACAGAGAAGACATTATGGATTTCTGTCTATTCTAGCAGCAAAGTCTTACTATCCATCCGATTGCATTACGGTGTCAGGTTCAGTGGTACTGGAAACCGACCCTGTATTAGTTTAAAAGCATATGGGCGTAATAGTCATCACTGTGTCATTAAGACAATTGCAATTTAAAGCAGCAGCTTGGAAAATCACCACTGATAATCTGAGTTTCTACTTTCTTAAGTTTTCCATGGTTTGCAGTCAGCTCCCTCTCACCTGATCCACCAATGAGAATTGATGAGACAAGAGCAAAGATACAGGTCATTGGGTGATCAGAGATCCAGACTCTGGAACAACCTGAACCACACCTCTCAGGTTAAGGTGACTCAGGAAAACTGTGCTGTTCAGACTGGCTTTTGACTGAGCACGAAGGAACGAGGTAACAGAGGCATGCAGAATAAGGATTCAGCCCCCGCTTCTGGATGCTCTTTTCATCTACATGTGCTCTACTGCTCAACCAGCTGCCTTGAAGAGAATGGTGATGGAGTGTGAGGCTGCAGACTCTTCTGCAATGTAATAAATGTATTCATTTTTAAAGGGACTTGAATATCTATTTGAGAGCTAGTGTCTCATAATCTGTCCTTTCTTTGTTGGGAGCTCTCCATTAAACTTTATGGTGAATTACATGCTTACACTTTGTTTGTGTACCCATACTTCAGTATATACTGTATCCTCATTGTGAGAAATTGGGTTGTTGGGTGAGGCCGCAAAACCCTACTCAAGCAACAGCTGCAATCCTTGTCAGGTTCAACCACAAAAAGTCAGTAAATTAACCTGTGCTTAACCATCTGGTAGCTTGGCACAAAAGCAGTCAGGCTTAACGTAGAGGCAGTCAAAACACAACACAATAAATTATTTGACACCAAAACAGCAAAGATCCAATCAGTAGAACCGTACTTATGAATTATTAAACATTAAAGTGAAAAATGGCACCAAACAAATCAAAGTGCCAACCACGGGCATCTAGTCGCACGAGATTGGGGCAAAGTCAAACTTTGTGGCTGACTGCAATGGAGTGCGGTTTGGAGACACACAGTGAATTGGTCCCGGTTTCCACTTACTTTCAAACTTAAAAGAAATTTCTGAGAAAAATGTCTGAGAAGGCAAAGTTCAGCAGGGCAAGGCAGCTGGCGGTGCCCGAGGACGAGAATGCATCTTTGGAGAGCCGATGGGCACAGTCATAGTGAAGATTTCTATGTTCGGACTTAGGGCCTGATTCACAAATGTAAAGTTAGACTAAAAGTCTAACTTAGACCAAAAGTCTAACCTTACTACTTTTCAGTATTCACAAAGGTACGTTACTGTGAGTAAAGTTAGACTTTTGGTCTAAGTTAGACTTTTGGGCTAACTTTTTCTTTGTGAATACCGAAAGGTAGTAAAGTTTGACTTTTGATCTAAGTTAGTCTTTCGGTCTGACTTTACCTTTGTGAATACCTGAAAAGTAGTAAAGTAATACTTTTGGTCTAAGTTAGACTTTTGGTCAAACTTTGTGAATCGGGCCCTTAGTCTCTTTTATGGAAGTCGAAAATCACCAGTGAGAAGAAGTTGCAGGCTGTGTGTGAAGAGGTCCCCAGGAGACTGAATACCTTTCCAGAGAGGAACCGCTGAACAGGATTTGCTGCTGCGCAGAAGAACGGAGTGGGAGCTATGGTGAAGTCAGGCTGACTGATGCACCTCACGCGGATTGGTGAGCAGGTAGGTCCTGGTCCCGTCTCGGCGCTCAGATCACTTTTTGGCAGAAGTGTTTTAAGTCTCAAGTTTTGGATTTGGGCTATCTGGGCACCTTTAGCACCACTTCCAATGGTCAAGGACTGGAGGAGCACCACTTTGATGGCCAGGACTTACTCAGGATGGGTTCATGTGCGGATTCAAGATGGTTGGAGCCTTTTATGCCCCTGAGGCTCTCATCAGGAGGCCAGCCAACTAGTCCCTGGAGTCATTCTGGTAGCCCTGGGTTCAAGCAGAAAAGCATATCTCAAGCAACATGGCAGTCCTCTGAGGGCACAGGGCAGGCTTCAGACAGCAGGGCAGTCCTCTGAAATGCGCACCAGGCCACAGGCAGCAGGGCAGTCCTCTGCAGGTCCAGAAGTGAACTAAAGAGTGGGTCTGATTCCAGCTTTGAAATTAAAGAAACTCCTGGAGTTTTCCTCTGACAGAAGTGTCTGGAATGTCCTGCTTCCTTGCCCTGGCCCCAGGATATCTGGAGTGACAAAAGGGTAGTGTGAAGTTCTTTGTGTGTGTGCTGAGGCAGTGATTTTGAAGTGAAAGTGGGGCTGTGCACAGCTCCTCCCCTTCATCCTACCTGGATTGCCCATCCTGCCAACACCCAGTCCCCTATAGTGTGGATATTTGGGAAGAATACACAAAGGACAACTGCCAACTACACCTAGTCATGGGACCCAGGAAACAGGCTGCAGGCACCAAATGGATAGGACAAAAAATGCTAACTTTCTAAAGTGGCATTTTTCAGAATTATGACTTAAAATCCAACTTTACCATTGAAGAGAATTTTAAACTACAATTCTTTAGACAGCAAACATGATATTTCTACCAGCTCTGAAACAAATGTTATCACTTATTAAATGTAATAAGGTAACCGAATGTTCTCCAGTGGGGGAGCAGGCCTCATTGTAGTGAAAAACAAAATTGTGAGGTTTTTACTAACAGGACATGTAAAACTTAAAAGTACACATCCAACGTTTTAAATACAATGCACCCTGCCCTATGGTCTGTTAAGGGTGTCTTATGTATAATACAAAGGGAGTTTTAGGCTTGGCAAGGGGTTTATTTTGCCAAGTGAAATTGGCATATTAAAACTGTCTACAGACTGCAATGGCAGGCCTAAGACATATTTTTAAGGGCTACTTGAGTGGGTGGCACAATAAGTGCAGTAGGCGCTCTCAGTAGCATTCAATTTATTGGCCCTGGGTATATGGTATACCACTTTAATAGGGGCTTATAAGTAAATTAAATATGCCAATCAGGTGTAAGTCGATTTCACCATGTTTTAGGGAGTGAGCACAAGCACTTTAGCACTGGTTAACAGTGGTAAAGTGCACAGAGTCTTAAGGCCAACAAAAACAAATTCGGCAAAACAGAAGGGTTAAAGGCAAAAGGTTTGGGGGAAGACCACCCTAAGGCTGACAGGTCTAACACTCATTTTTGCATTTCAGGAAGACATTGAAAATGCTTCTCTTCATGGACTACCTCATTCGCCATTGATGAAAAAAAAACTTTGAGATTTTCCTGGTCTCTGAGCTCAGATGGAAGAGAAACTCTTCTCACCCCTCACTGTACACAATGCTGAACTATCATTTTCTTTCCTTGCAGAAAGACCCCATTGGGTTTGCACTGTATATATTTGTACACATATATTAATACTTAACTATCTTCTGCTTTATGCATGATATTCTGTTAATATTTCAACTGAATTAAAGGGTTTAGTTAGGAAATGCTGTGGACATTAAGCTAATGCCCCATGTCCCTGTAAATGATCAATGTCATGGTTCTATATCCGTGATGGTACCTTGGTTCTCCATGGGCCAATAGATGGATTTATTCACCAGTGCCATATTAATATAAAATAATAGGAGGCCCGCTCGTAAGGGGCACTTAGTTATTGACTCAAAATGAATCCTAACTCTATAGATAAAACAAATGTTACTTAAGAAAGTGATTATGCAGATTCAGCTGATGCTAGTCAAAATGTTACGCAATTAACATATACTGATTTTCAGCCTGATTTAGAGTTTGGACTACGGATTGTTCTTCATCAGGGTAGCTGAGTAAAATACTCTGTTGCTCTGACAGACTACTCGTACTCTGAATTTACAGTTGTCTGCCAGCTAAGTGGACATCTCTAGCCATTGACAGTAACCCCCATCATGGAGGTTCCTGTCAATGAGTTAAAAGTTTGAAGAACGGTACCATCAAAATGACAGTACCTTCCTTCAAACTTTTAACATTTCTTTTTCCAAAACCAAAATCACAAAGCAGGATTTTGGTTTTGGAAAAACAACTAATGCCCCCCACCTTGGGAGTTTTCTCATATGATTTGAGAGTCATTTAAATGTTTTTACTGTTCTTTATTGCCAGGTGTTCCATGGTTGTAAGGGATTGTAAAAACTGTCCATTCATACACCCACTCTAAATTGGGAGGGCGGTCAAATGGCCAAACATCTGACGGTCTTTACTCTGTTGGAGGAGTATGTCAGCAATGGAGATGTATTAGTCTCCGTTGCTGATGTACTGAAGGTCCGCCAGACAGTATTCAGGTGGGCAGGCCTTCACTTTGGCAGAGAACACACTCCTTCACCGCTGCGACAGAGTATCCTCCAGTGGCGGTGATGGAACGTAAAAGTTAAATGACAATTGCCTCTATCAATTCTCACCATTGCTAAGAGATTTACGATAATAAATTCTTGATGAAATCGTGTAAAATGGTTGAAACGAAAAACGTAAGACTTTATACTGCATCGTAAAATCATGCAGGAATGTTTTCAAACATGGAAATATGAAAATGTAAACAAAGAGAGAAACATTAAATAGACAATGTTTGCCTATGAAATGTAATCACGTAGTTTGAGAAAACTAAACATTAAATAACATAGAAAATGTGCTGACGATAACTTAAAAAAGGTGTCAAAATAAAAATGTCTACATAATAAAGCACCTGAAATGATTAAAATGCTTAATTTAGCAATGATAGATAATATAAAGTTTGCAGTCTATACTTGTAATGTGTGGTATAAACGTGTAACTTTAGAATTGAAACGTAAACATTTTGGTTTGAAAATGATAAACATGCAAATAGTTTTTGATAGTGCCTAATATCGACATGTTACTTCTAGAAGAAGAATAATGATTGAATTAACTAAGAAAATTGAAATACTTAAATTAATGTGTGTTCTGTATTAATCATAATGTGGTAATGATTCAGCAAATCTTCATGTAGGCCTCAGATGCTTTTCTTTCCTTATATCGAAAAACAGAATCTAGCTGAAATAATCACTTTCCACGCTCTGAGAACTATTTGTGAAGTTTCCTTTTTGTGTTCTAAGACAATGACCTCTCTCTTGATTCAGCAACACTTTTGACAGAAATGTATCAATAAAATTGAAAACCCAGAGAAAGCATCTGGGAACGGATAGACAGTGAACAAAGTGAATCTTCTTACTTCCGAGGTAAGGATGGAAATATAACATAATTCAATTTGATGATTTTGCAAAAGGATTACTTAATGCTTCCGGATTTTTAGTGAGGTATTGATCACCCCATAAACAGCCCACTGTGGATGACCAATGGAAAACATATGGGACGATTAAAATGGATACTTTGTGGGCGTAAACTAAAACTTTTGGAAGTATAATTGCCCCCAGGAGGAGGAGTCCGGGCTGGCTGTCATTTATCTTTTTTCCTGCCTGGCATGCTGTCGGACTGAACTCTGATTTCTCTTTATTGCCAAACCCATTTGAACTGAACTTTCCTGAACTGACTCGAACCTGCACTTTACCGGCTGGTAAAGTGTGCAGGTGATAACCTTTCGGCTGAAGGGTTTTCTGACTCTTCCCTGCGACACATTGAACTGTGACTCCGCATTCCTTGGTTTGTATGATCTAAACTAGTGGTTCCCAAACTTTTGACTCCTGAGGACCCCCATTGAGTCACCACTGGAAGCCGGGGACCCCCGAGCAATTTGTATGATTTAAATTTCAAGCATTAAAACAGTAATTGGAAAAAAATAAACACACGTTTATTAACAGAGCATTTTCGGGCTGGATATCCCACGCTTTGGATTCCCTAGTCCCCGCTAGATGGTCTAAATGTCGTAGTACTAAATCAAACGCATGGTACAATGATAGGTTAGCCTCCCTGCGTATAGGCTGTAAAAAGCTGGAACGTGCATGGAGAAGAGACTATGACCCTACTGTAAAGGGATTTTACCAGCAAGCCATTAAGAAATATCATAGGGCGATCCAGTCTGAGCGGGCAGCATACTATTCAGATGTGATCAGAAAAAGTAGCAACCCTTCTAAAAGTATCTTCTCTATAGTAAAAGCTCTTAAAACCTCGGCAGATATTACAACACCCTCAGTATCATCAGATGCGCAATGTGAGGCCCTTGCCTCCTTCTTTGTGAAGAAGGTGGAAACTATATATAGATCTTTCCCTCAACACGCAGTTTATCAGGGGCCTGTGTCCGGACCCTCATGTAGTCATACTCTGGCTGCTTTTCCGCCCATCACTCAAGAGGAGCTTGTGTGCTCTGCCATAAGATTAAATCAGGCTCTCCTGCTGACCCCCTCAAGCCGGACCAATTTCTGAAATCTCTATCCGTGCTCCTACCATCTTTGAGCCATTTGATCAATCTGTCCCTGTCTACATCTGCTGTCCCCAGAGCTTGGAAGCAAGCCAGGGTGGTCCCTCTGCTGAAAACGCCCAAGCTTGATACTGCTAAACCGGAGAACTTTCGACCCATCTCTCTCCTGCCTTGGGTCTCCAAGATTCTGGAGGCCTATATTAATTCCATACTTACAGGCTATCTGGAGGAGAATAACTTACTGGACCCCTCTCAGAATGGTTTTCGGCCGGGCCACAGTACAGAGTCAGCTCTCCTAGCTGTGACCGAGCATCTGAGGGGGGCTCTAGATGAGGGTCGCACATCGGCACTGATTTTGTTAGATCTCAGTGCCGCGTTTGACACCGTCTCCCACCAGATCCTGCTGCAGAGGTTGGACTCTGCCCTTGAGTGGTTCGTCTCCTTCCTAGCTGACAGGACTTTCCAGGTTGCAGTTCCCCCCTTTGCTTCCAAGATCCATACCATCAAATATGGGGTACCACAGGGCTCAGCTCTGAGCCCGACACTGTTCAATCTATATGTACAACCTCTGACAGTAGTGGCAAAAAGCAGAGGGCTCACAGCAGTGTCCTATGCGGACGACACACAGTTGGTAGTGGCACTCTCGGATGACTCTGGGCAGGACGCATGTAAGTTCCAGAGGGATCTGGAGATCATCTCTGAGTGGATGACTACCAACTGTCTTCAACTCAACGCCAACAAGTCCGAGGTACTGCTAGTCGGGAGAGACACCGAGCTGTGGAGTGAGCACTGGTGGCCTGCTACGCTGGGCTGTGCACCCGTCCCCAAACAGGTGGTAAAAAGTCTGGGTGTGTGGGTAGACTCTCGCCTTAGCTTTCAGACGCAAACAAAGAAAGTAGCAGGAACATGCTTCTGCATTCTACGGGGGCTCAAACCATTGCTAGGGTTCTTTGACCCGTCCATGAGGCAGTTGATTGTTCAGGCTTACATTCCGTCTAGACTGGATTATGCCAATTCACTCTACTTGGGAGCCAATAAGGTGGAAATTACAAGACTGCAAAGGGTCCAGAACGCTGCGGCTAGAACCCTGTTGGGTCTGCCCAGGACGTGTCCCACTTCTAGTGCTATCTGTCGGCTACATTGGTTGCCTGTGGCTAAACGCATAGAGTTCAAGATTCTCTGCATGTCTTTAAAATTTTAAATCTCTCCTCTCCAGATATCTTGGCCAATCTGCTTACATTTTACACCCCCTCCCGCCAACTCCGGTCTATGGGCCAGCATCTGGCGATTATTCCGCGGGCGAGGAGGGCTTGTGCGGGTGGGCGCTCCTTTCGTGTATTGGCAGCCAAACTGTGGAATATGCTCCCCATCGCCATTCGCAGTATGAAAAATTACATGGCATTCCGTAGGGCTATCAAAACGCACCTCTTTCCTCCACTGTAGGCAGCTTCTGTTGTCTACTGTTTTGCAGTTTTCTGCTTCAGCGCTGGGACGCCCCTTTGCCGGGGCAGCTATGCGCTATATAAAACCACATAACATAACAAAACGTATGCACACAAAACAAATACTCAAATTACTAAGGCATTTAGGGGCATATTTACAAGCCCCTATAGCCATGGGAACGTCACTTTTTGCGACGTTCCAGTGGCGATAGCGGCTTCGCCTTATTTACAAGTGTTACAGCAAACAAATGATGGACGAAATGCTGACAATGCAAACATTTTCCCCCAGTCAAAAGATCTGGGTTAAATCCATCGTTCTTTTGCCCACTACGCCACCCTAGTTTGGACCCAGCCATATGCAAATCAGTCTTGACCCTGTGCCCCATGGGAACAGTCCAGACCGAACTGCTAGGCCAGGTCCTCCCTGGACCGGAAACAAGCATCCTGGGACCGGTTTCAGGGTATGTCGCCTTATTTACAAGGCAGCGTTGAGCCACTTAACGTGGCTTAACGCTGCCTTGTAAATAAGGCCCCCTTTCACGCAAGGCTTAGCGTGAAAGGGGTGGGCAGTGGGTGTTGCGGTTGGGGTTCCAACGCTACACCAATTGATTTTGACGCTGCCCCCTATTTACAAGGGCAGCATAAATAGGAGGCAGCGCCAAAATTAAGACCAGGGAAAACCTGGTCTTAACTTGGCGAAACGAGGAGAAATGCTTTATTTCTCCTCGTTTTTTGCTTTCCATGTGTGCTGCCTTGTGCAGCACACATGGAAAAAGCAAAACGCTTGGATTGTTTATGTTCAGGAAGGTGACCCCTCCTGCACATAAACAATCTTTAAAAAATATTACATTTTGTAACTTTCATGTGTGCTGCATTAAGCAGCACACATAGAAGTGACAAAACGGCATTTCATGATTGTTTATGTGCAGGATGGGGGACCTTCCTGTACATAAACAATCTTCTCCTGCACGCAGACACCCTTGCACTATGGTGCAAGGGTGCCTGCATTGGCGCTACACTGCTAAGTGTAGCGCAGGCGCAGGGGGAAACGCAGGGCTACACCAAATTTTTGTAAATATGGTGCAGCCCTGCGTTTCTGAAGTGGCGGGGCGTGTCGTTAAGCCAAGGAGGCTAACGACACGCTCCGCCACTTCTGTTGTAAATGTCCCCCTTAGTATTTTAAATTGAAAGAATTTGCAAAAACGAAACATTTTAATGGGAAGGTTGGTGCTGCATCTCCGTGACTAACTTTTAAATGGTTGGTTTTACTTTACAGTACGAGGCTCCTGCCAGGGCCAGCCTGGAAACCCAAAACAGCCCTGGCAAATGTTTTCAGACCAGTCCCGATACGGTGCACACCAAGTGCAGTGAGTGAGCCTGACCACTACAAAGGGGGCTTCGCGAGGCTCTCCACCCCAAAAAATTTAGGAAACAATGATGCATTCTACAACACATTTATCATTATATATTGAATTGTATTAGCTTTTAAAGAATAGTAAATGATGACCTTACTATGCACCAGGATAGGACAATCTTTGTTGGGGTTCTTCAATGATTCCCTTATTATCACCCTTCAACAGTGCCTCTCATCTCTCCACAGCCCCTCTGTCACATGTATTTCATTTTTTTTATAGCATCTCTCATACCATTGTAGGATGTAAGAGCACTTTACATCACACACATATAGAGAAACTGAATCATTCGTGTAAATCAGTGTATAGAAAATGTTACATAAGGCAAAGGGGACTACAAGGTGTAGGATTCACGTCATTCATACTGCTAAGCATTTTTAAAGAGTGCTTGGTCTGGAGAAGCACAAACTCAGGATTCAGAACATAACACAGTGGCTAGCATTGACTTTAACAATAAAAATGTATTTCCACCCAAATAAACCTTTTTAGCAGCATCAAGATAATGAAAGACTGGGAAAAAACATAAGTTACTAACTTGTACAATGCAGTTTGCAAGCAGCTCTTTGATGACCGTTTATAGGTCACTGTGCTAGATTACGATTGTCACTTATGAACTGTACAGTTACAAAAGAATCTCTGTGACAAAAGCAGTAACCCATTGACCTATGCACATAAAATACTGTTTTTTAAAATGCATGGCACATGTTCTTTGCAGTAAGCATAATAACCTTCTGTGCTACATTATATAAGTCAAAGCTGCCCCTGAACAAAACTCTCATCTCTCTCTAGCAGGTACATTAATCACTGGCATTATCTTGACACTTTTATTGTTGCTTGAAAACTGCTAATTATACAAGGAACTTTGCAGTGCTTTTAAAACTGCTGGCTGCGGACCCCCTGGAAATGTGTCACGGACCCCTGGGGGTCCGCGGACCACAGTTTGGGAAACACTGACGATGAATTTCGATTTTTCTATGTTTCTCTCATTTCCTTACCTAAGAAATCAGCAAATGTTTTCCTTATTTGAATCTGTATGGCATTGTGTGGCAGATTTACTGAATTAACTGTTCTAAATCTAATTATGAAATGCGATTTCATGTTTCCTGACCATTCAAATTGAGGCTTTAGATAAACGATTTAACGATTTACATGAGCACATTTTATCGTATTTGAGTCATTCTTGGAGCGATCTTCATGAGTGTATAAATTACCAATTGTTGATGACAAACATAGATTGGTAATTGGGATTAGTATGTTGTTTGGCAATTCCTATTCCAGGTCCTCATAAGGAATTGCCTCATGTTCTCTGAATATTCAAGTCCCTGTTAGCTCACGTAAAAGATCCATTGGAGGACCAGTGATTGAAATAGGTTATGAAATGGGCCCAGTGTGTGAAAGTGATCTAATTGGAGTGTTTGTACAATTTTGACTAGTCTTTCCGCTGCATCATCGGCTCCTCCGCTATGGCTGAGGAGCATCGCCCCACTGCTTTTAAGCAGTGCAAAGTAAAGGAAACATAAAATTATAATAACTTTGAATTATTATCGTTTTATGTTTCCGTATTGCTTTGCGGGCGGGCGTGTGGGCGGGGCTGCTCTGCTCTTGGAGCAGGGCAGGGGAGGAGTGGTTTGCCCACTCCTAAGTGCACATGATTTGTTGGCCGGCCTTATCGGGCCGCCCAAAACAGCCATGCGCACTTTCCCTGTTCTCCATGCAGGCTGCATTACAGCCTGCGTGGAGAACATGCCCAGGCCCCCATTCCCTCCCTGTGTGTCAAACCAGGACGCTCAGACCAATCACAACGCTGCATTGCAGTGTTGTGATTGATGAGGGGAGCCTGGGTGCTTACCAATCACAATACTGAATTGCAGCATTGTGATTGGTCAGGGGAGCCTGGCTGTGCTTCCTGGTTCTTGAGTCCGACGAGGAGAGCAGGAGCAGAGACGCGGGACCCGGCGGCAAGGTAAGTGTTTTTTTTACATTGCGTAACCCCCCTCAGATACACGCTTGCTTCTGCCCAACCACCCGCTAGCCATGCCGGCCACCACTGGTATGCTCCCTGCCAAACTGTAATTCAACCCTTGAGTCTTTTGTGGAAGCACATACACTCCATTTTATCAACACAGTTTTTTCTACTTCCAAGAGATAAACAGTTTCTGTAAGACAGGTACAATGTTGAACTCATCAGAAAACAAGCCTACCGGTCTACACCGCTTGCAATAAAGAGTGTGCCATTTTGCTGGGCCTACAGTCTACGTCCATGTCTTCTTTCTGAATTAATTTCAGTGGCATAGCAAGGGTGTTATGAGCCCTAGTACAAACAAGTAAAACAGCCTACCTAACCTTTCCTTGACTAGCAAAATACAGCAATAATCAGGGCTGAGTGAGCCACTCAGGCTACAGGACCCTGGTGCCACTGCACCTGCTGCACTATTGATAGTTACACTCCTGGTTATTCTGTGATTACGCTACATGGTCTCTTGAAGAACTTCTTTCCAAAAAGAAACAACCTTGTAGTATAGTATTATACATTATTATGTACATAACCACCAATTAGTTAGTATACTCTTAATCCCACAGTACTTGTGTGATAGAACTGCCGCTTTAAGAACACTGTGATAGCAACATGAATTTGCAAGAATGGGGAAACAAAACATGTTTGTTAAAAAATTATAATCATTCTTTCTTTCTGAGATTTTGTAAAACAACCACGATTGTTTGCTTTAGGTAAAGGCCACTCTCCAGTCTATTAATTGAGGGTATTAACACCATTTGGACTAAGTTCCCAATTTCTGGATACATCAATGAACAGGTGAAAGTTACCTACCAATTGATTATTGCAATGAGCTATGAACTGTGTTGCTTTCCACATGAATTATGTTAATACCTTTCAAAGTGATTGGGGTAGAATTTTTTTGCACATCATCAAATTATACAGCAGATAGTGGATTGTGATGCACATGCTACAAATTAATCAATACCCAAAAAACACTGATAACAAATAATCACATAACTATAATGGCCCGGTATAAAACAAAGGATTTGCACATCCCTTTTTCAGAGTTACCCAACCAAAGAAACTTCTTATGCAGAAAAACAAATCTCTCTTCTCATCTGATGTTGATTGTTGTTTTGTCTACAATTGCAGTTTCTATATTGTCACCTCCATTTTACTTGTTCAAGGTTTACTACAAGCAATTCGGAAATGGTCTCTTATTTGCAAATGTCAAGTAGATAAATGAATGGAAATTCCTCCAATCAACAAACCTACTCGGTTCTAGGAAACCGTATGTCCTGGCAGTTACACACCGTCTCTGCACTTTAAAATGTAATTCTTCAACAAACATAGTTTTCTGTTGTTTTTACTGAACAGGAGACAGGCATTGCTGCTACTCACTAAGGTATGTACGCTGATTTAAGGTTACACATGGAAAGGTACTAAAATAGAATGAAGAGTTTGTACAGAAGTCCTAACCTTCTCAATAAGAGGCCTGATTGAAAATGTTAAATGTACAGGCCAAGTCTCCTTGGCCAAGAAGATCAATTTCCATACTGTGGTACACTTTATGGAAACCTAAAAAGTTTGTTATGTTACATATGTTGTGCTGATTTGTATAGTGCAATAATCACTGAGAGGGTATCCAGGTGCTTGGGCATGTGTGTAGGTGTGTCGTTCCCAAGGTGTTTATACGAAGAGCCAGGTCTTCAGCTTCTTGTGGAACTCATGTGGGTGTGGCAGGGGAGGTTGAGTATGAGTCTTGCGCTGGTGTTCTGGATGGTATGAAGTCTGTGTATGAGTTGTTTGGAGATTCAAGCATTGAGAGTGTTGCTGTGGTCCAGCCTGCTGGTGATGAGTGCTTGTGTGACATTCTGTCTGGAGGTCTGGGGCAACCATTTGAAGATGCTTCGCAGCATGCATATGATGTGGAAGTAGGAGGTGCACACTGCGGTGACTTGAGCCATCATTCTGAACTTGTCATCTAGGATGATCCCTAGATTTCCTGCATGGTCTGTGGGTGATGATCCTAGCTCTGACGGCCACCAGGTGGAGTCCCATGGGAAGGTCTTGTTGCCAGAGATCAGTACTTCCATCTTGTCAGATTTGAGCTTCAGGCAGGTTGTTCGCATCCAGTCCACTGCCATGATCATGCAGTTGTCGAAGCTGGTTCTGGGGGTGGTTGTCTTGTTCGTCAGTGAGAGGATGAGTTGGGAGCCATCGGTGTAAGAGATGGCGGTGACGTCTTGTGATCGGATGATGTGGCGAGTGATGTCATATGTATGTTGAAAAAGGTGAGGCTGAAGGACAATCCCTGTGAGACTCCACTCCACATATCAGTTTCTTGGTTTCTGATGTGAAGGGTGGCAGCCTGACCCTTTGGGTTCTTCCAGTGAAGAAGGAACAGATCCATTTGAGAGCGGATCCTTGTATGCCAATCTCGTGGAGTCGGGTATTATGGAAGACAGTGCCGAAGGCCACTGAGAGGTTGAGCGGGATGAGGGTCCGCTGTTTCTCCTCTGTGTTTAGGATGATTCAAGGTCCAGGACTTTAGCATGAGGTTCCAATTTGTGCTGTGGGTACAGCAGATACGAGACAAGCACAGCTGTGGCTCAAGATCATCAATCAGTTATCAAACACCTCTTTGTGAAAAGTACAGAGAGTATTTAGAGCAACGTTCTAAATATATTGAAATATGATCAAAGGTATAACTTCAACTGTGTCCCCTAAATTAATTAAAATGATGCTGTATGTGGCATTATGAAGGAGAAGAACATGGCCACTGTGAGAAACATGCCAAAAAGCTAAATGTGGAGTTGGTTTGCAGGAGCAGTTTTTTTTTTGTCTAGTTGCCAGACCCTGGAGGGCATTAGTTTGCACTTAGTAACAAGAGATGCAGCAGAAGTTAATGGAGGTGCGTCCCAGTTCCGTGAGTGGAAACAAGCCTGGTTTATGGTGCATTCAATCTCTTTCATTTGGCACACTGTGAGATTGGTGAAGGTATACCTGCCATTGCTGTGAAAGGAAATGGTACAAAACTCTTGAGAGATACGCAGAGTCTTTGTTTAGAATGTCATGTGGCAATCGTCCTAAGACTACATGTCCTGATGAGACCCTTTAAATAACAGTATGGTCGCAACGTCAGCATTGTGGTCCCTTGGTTTGGAGTTTCTAACTTGTTAAAATATAGGACTCTGAATTGTAACAAGATCTGACTTGATTTGTATGAGAACATAGCCAACTACGATAAGAATTATCTGTATATAGTCAAGTTGTGCACTCTTTTTAACTTGGTCGTCTGCCCCTTTGTCACTATGCAATGAGTTCATGTTCTGTACCTACATGAAGATAATATGTGTATATTAAAGACATGATGTATGTTTAAAAAAGGAAGGCCCATACACTGTATTAATTACAATCATTGAATGGATTGAGTGACTCAATATACTCTGGATTATTTTACTACAGTTCCCTTTTCTTGTGAAAGAGTCCCTGTTTTGATAATATTGATATACCCAGGTCCTGGTGGGAAGTTGGGTTTGAGTGTGTTTATTATTTACAGACCCTGGAGGGCATCAGTCTGCATTTAGTAATGTTTCAATCGCTTGGGTCCATGTTCCACATCTTGTGATGCCTGCTCCATGGGGCCTTCTACTTAGCATTCATCAATACGAGGTTTGGACAAGGAAAGTGACCCATGAAGGTAGGATTGTGTGGAACAGAATGCTGAGTAATGTGAGGTGATTTTGACTGTGTTTTTTAACTTCTCTGCTCTACTGGTATGTGCACTTACTTATGTTTATTGATATCTATAGTGTGCTGCTTTCCAATTCCAAGTACAAAGATGTCCATATTTTCAGGAAAAGCAGCCGTTCTTATAAGACAATGGGGTCGATTCCGATTCGGGCCGGAAAAAGCACCGACCGACTCGGAGCCGGAATTTATTCCGACCGACACGTACCTGTGGCGCCTGACACGCCAAGTACGATGCAAAGCGTGCAAAATCCGACCGACACGTACCGAACCCAAGCCGAACGACCGAGCCGCACGGAAAACAGCAATACGGCCGGAAAAACACGCGAATCGAACCGACCGACACGCACCCGGAACAAATCCGACCGAAACGTACACGCGAACTCCAAACCGCAAAGTACGATGCAAGGCGCGAAAACCACGACCGAGTCGGACGGAGGACAAGCTGTACGACCGACACGCATACAAAACCAAGCCGAAGTAACACAAAACACCGCGACCGACGCGTACGCAGCATAGAAAACTGCACAAACACAGCGTGAACGAAACGGAGAACACCGTACGAGACAAATGCAGGGTCCGACTCAGTCACAAGAACGTTTCCAACATGCACAGACAGTACAAAGGAAAAATGACACAAAAAAGGCCAAACAAGCAATTACAAAGCCAATAAATACTGGGGGTGGGGACAGAGAACAAAGACACACCCACAACTCCACCCATATAAAGGACACAAATCCCAACCATGATCCTTTGCAAATGCCATTCCACTGCCAGCACCCAACAGACAGCAACCACACACCCACAGCTCATCCCTCACACAAGCCACACACCATCAGCACACCAACAAATACCTACCTCACATACACCCAGCAAAACACACACTCACACACCCTCACCTGCACACCAACACACACATCATTCACCATCACCACCCATCACCATGCCCCCCAAGAAGAATCACAAGTTCCTACATTGTGAATTGGAAGTCATGGTAGACGAGATCCTCAGGGTAGAGCCACAGCTGTTTGGCACACTGGTCCAACAGACCCCCATCTCCCAGAAAACCAAGATGTGGGAGAGGATCATCAACAGGGTGAACGCACAATCACCATGTCTGCGCACAAAGACCGACATCCAGAACAGGTGGTATGACGTGCGCAGGAGGGTACGGGACCTGCTCAAGAAAGACTACCTCCTGAGCCAATACACCGGCAGTGGCCCTCCTGCCAAGCCAGTATACCTCAGGCCCTGGGAGGAGAAGGTGCGGGCCATCCTTCCGCCAGTGAGCGTATATGGACTAGAGAACATCCCAGAGCCTGGTGAGTACACAACAAATGTACACAATATTCTGCCACAATACACACACACATCACTGTCAAGGGGAGAGTCAAACCATGCACTCATAGCAATTACACAGCAACCAGAACAGAATCATCCCAAAATGTGTATGTCAGTCAGAGAAACACAACACATGCCATCTCAAAGTTACATTCAACCGTGCCATCACATGTACAAACACAACTACAACTACAGCTAGGCAGTGGCACAAATAGAACTAACAAACACATCCAGACATGTAGCCACCACAACAACACCAACACACAGTGAAGACCACTGAAAGGAAGGAATTCTGTGTATGCTGGCCAAGTCAGTGTAGCCAATAGCATCATGGGAGTCGTAGTCACACATATTGCCCCCCCCCACAACTGTCCCATCAACACCACCATGAACAATGCGCACATCACAGGGAGTGGAGAAGGACTCACAAGATGGCTGACACTGGCAACTGCTGTGGGGAGCACAAGACCCTGCTGGCAACTGTGCACTGACAAACAGCAGGACACCACTGACTGACATCCTGAGAGACAACTTCCACCCCCTGCAATGGAAGCACGTTCCATGGTGGGATATCTGGCTGGCTGGGTGGGAAGGAGGACTCGCACCACTGCCCATAGTCACAAGCACCTCCCCTCACACCCCCCCTCAACACAAACTCCACAGAACCCACCTGGTAGAATGCAATGCCTCCCATCCTAACTCAAGTTCCCACAAAGAACCACCACCCTGGGTTATGTTGTGTGAAGCACAGGGACACTCTTGAGACTTTTAGCCAAACAACTGCCAGGACAACACTCCCAGCCATCCTGTCAGCACAGCCAGCCCACCCCACAGGGAAGCAGAGTCAAAAGGAAGGAAGCATGGGCATGCTGGGAAGGGGGTGGAGGCAATAGCATGATGGGAGTGGTAGTCACAGATATTGCTCAGCCTCACAACTGGCCCATCAACACCACCCTGAACCATGCGCACATCACAGGGAGTGGAAAACAACTGACAAGATGGCTGACACTGGCAACTGCTGTGGGGAGCACAAGGCCCTGCTGGCAACTGTGCACCAACAAACAGCAGGACACCACTGACTGACATCCTGAGAGACAACTTCCACTCCCTGCAATGCAAGCACGTTCCATGGTGGGATATCTGGCTGGCTGGGTGGGAAGGAGGACTTGCAGCACTGACCATAGTCACAAGCACCTCCCCTCACACCCCCCTCAACACAAACTCCACAGAACCCACCTGGTAGAATGCAATGCCTCCCATCCTAACTCAAGATCCCACAAAGAACCACCACCCTGGGTTATGTTGTGTGAAGCACAGGGACACTCTTGGGACTTTTAGCCAAACAACTGCCAGGACAACACTCCCAGCCATCCTGTCAGCACAGGCAGCCCACCCCACAGAGAAGCAGAGTCTAAAGGAAGGAAGCATGGGCATGCTGGGAAGGGGGGTGGAGGCAATAGCATGATGGGAGTCGTAGGCACAGCTCTACATCCCCCACCACATGGCCCAGCAAGCTCACACTCACGCATGCACATCCCACAGAGAGTGGAAAGGCCCATCAAAGATGTCTGACACTGTTGCTGTGTCGTGGGGAGCACAAGGGCATGCTGGGAACTGCACACCAACCAACAGCAGGACACCACTGTCAGCCATCTTGCCATTTCTCTCACACCCACACACACTGAACTCCCCACAAAAGCAAGTAAGTATGGGAATGCTGGGAAGTGGGGTGGAGGCAATAGCATGATGGGAGTGGTAGTCACAGATATTGGTCACCCCCACAACTGTCCCATCAACACCACCCTGAACCATGCGCACATCACAGGGAGTGGAAAACAACTGACAAGATGGCTGACACTGGCAACTGCTGTGGGGAGCACAAGGCCCTGCTGGCAACTGTGCACCAACAAACAGCAGGACACCACTGACTGACATCCTGAGAGACAACTTCCACTCCCTGCAATGCAAGCACGTTCCATGGTGGGATATCTGGCTGGCTGGGTGGGAAGGAGGACTTGCAGCACTGACCATAGTCACAAGCACCTCCCCTCACACCCCCTCAACACAAACTCCACAGAACCCACCTGGTAGAATGCAATGCCTCCCATCCTAACTCAAGATCCCACAAAGAACCACCACCCTGGGTTATGTTGTGTGAAGCACAGGGACACTCTTGGGACTTTTAGCCAAACAACTGCCAGGACAACACTCCCAGCCATCCTGTCAGCACAGCCAGCCCACCCCACAGGGAAGCAGAGTCAAAAGGAAGGAAGCATGGGCGTGCTGGGAAGGGGGTGGAGGCAATAGCATGATGGGAGTGGTAGTCACAGATATTGCTCAGCCTCACAACTGGCCCATCAACACCACCCTGAACCATGCTCACATCACAGGGAGTGGATAAGGACACACAAGATGGCTGACACTGGCTACTGCTGTGGGGAGCACAAGGGCATGCTGGGAACTGCACACCAACCAACAGCAGGACACCACTGTCAGGCATCTTGCCATTGCCCTCACACCCACACACACTGAACTCCCCACAAAAGCAAGTAAGTATGGGAATGCTGGGAAGTGGGGTGGAGGCAATAGCATGATGGGAGTCACAGTCACAGACATAGCTCACCCCCACAACTGTCCCATCAACACCACCCTGAACCATGCTCACATCACAGGGAGTGGAGAAGGACTCACAAGATGGCTGACACTGGCTACTGCTGTGGGGAGCACAAGGCCCTGCTGGCAACTGTGCACCAACAAACAGCAGGACACCACTGACTGACATCCTGAGAGACAACTTCCACTCCCTGCAATGCAAGCACAGTCCATGGTGGGATAACTGACTGGCTGGGTGGGAAGGAGGGCCGGCTGTCAACCAAATACAACCAATGCAGACCATGTTCACACCCCAACAAATACATAGAAATGCCCAAATAATGCAGGACAATGTGCCACACCAATATCAACCCCTGACTGTGACGACTTAGGACAATGCAATGTACAGGCCCGCACCCAGAGGCACAGTCACAACTGTCAGGTGTGTCAACCATTGATGCCTGCAGAAACATAACATACATTGTGTGTGTCTCCCAAAAACAGGTGATGATGGGGACACAGCAGCAGACGCTGAGGAGTCCCAGTCCCAGGCTCAAGAGGATGCGGAGCTCACTGGTGTCTTACAGCCTCTGCCCTCCTTGGACGAAGAAGACCAACCTGGCACATCCGGTGCAAGTCTACATGCAGCACCAGCAGGACCACCAGCTGCAGCACCAGCAGGACCACCAGCTGCACCCCCTGCACCCACCCCTCCAACGACTGTCACCACAAATACCATCCCTGCCGACATGGACAGAACAAGGAGCAACACCAGCACAGGGACCCTGGACCAACCTGGGGCCATGGACACCACCACCACCACCAACCCCCAAGGTGGACCAAGGTCATCTGTGCTTGCCACTGCACACACTGCACATGTCAGCAGGGGTGGTGGGAGGGGTGGGAGACAGAGGTCGCTGCTTGCAGAGGTTGCTGGTGTGCATGATGACCCACAACTGGTACGCATAGCTGATGCGTACCAGTCCAGCACCGGAGATCTCAGCCAGGTAGTGGGGCTCCTCAGAGACATGAAACAGCAGCAGGCTGCCCATCATGCCCGCTTGGACTCTCACATGTCCCACGTGGAGTCACACATGTCCCGCGTGGACTCACACATGTCCCGCGTGGAGTACAAGTGGGATGCACTGCATGAGATGACGGTGGTGCACAGGGACATTTTACAATGCCTCCGCCAGATGAACAGCAACCAGTCCACACCTCCCTGTGTGCCAACAACATCTGGTGCTGAACAAACTGCAACTGCCACAGGGAGGGAGGATGACTCTGGCGGAGAGTCCCCTGCACCGCAGCAGCCTGTACTTGAGGGGCCCCCCAAAGAAGAGGGGTCGTCCGAGGAGGGGCAAGTGAGAGGCCGATGGCCAAGCGCAACTCCCAGGAAGCCTGAACCTGTTCTGGATGTTCACCTTTGTGCACAGACTGTTCACCCTGTTGACGGCAACACTACTCCCACACATTGCATGGGGAGTACAAGTTGGACCAATGTCTCAGACAACTGTGGCCCCGATACTGGGGATTTTGTCTACCAGGACTTTCAATTCACCTAGGAACTTCTGATTGCAAGATTTATGTACAGCACTACCCATCCTATGCACTATTCACACAAATGTATCACAATAAACACACTAATACACCATACTTGCCTCTGTTGTGATTCCAACGTGGGTGCTGTTATGGGGATGATGAACTGCAAAATTACACTGTGTATGCGAACTGCAACACCAAGTACAACACAGGCATGTGAGTAAAGGCAACGTGACACATATGAGGGAGACACACCACCAGGGCTACACAACACATACACACCTAGGCCATCTGACTCATTGCCTACACTGATGTTGCCAGGGAAGACGGTGCAATGCACAGACACCACACCCATTCCCAGTTGTAGTCAAGTAGCCCACAGGTGCAGTAAGCAAATGGCAGTCAAATGTGTGACCACAGACAACGCACATCACAAAGTGAAGCACAGGTTTATTACACAGTTGCAACATGTCGTAACCACTACAGATGCAAGGTAATCCCACCTGGCAGCGGGCACACAGTCAACAACTGTAGACGGAAGGAAGTCCATGGGTGTGGCGCACATCACCTGTAGGGACACAACAGCTACCACCCTGGAAGTGCAATCACGTCGTCGGTGGACACAGTTGACCAAACGAATCTGAAAGTACCCTGTGAAGGACAGAAATGATACACAGTCAAAAGCAATGGAGAACAGGACAGAACAGCAAAACTCATGCACAATACATGTTACAAGATACCCACCCAGAACCAAGTTAGCATGTCAACACTGTTGGGGAGTACAACCCACCTGTAAGCACACATCGCAACACACATCCAGTCAAGTAGCCCATGGACACACTCCAACAGCACCAGAGCACCACCTACACATATCATGCCAACTCACATCATTGACATGACACCTCAGGATACTCACATTCAGCTAAAGAAGTTGGTGATGAGCTGTGTGCGGACATCACCCTCATCATCATCATCATCATCACTGGCATCGTGGTCCAGGCCAGGATCCTCCACAGGTGGCGGATGTTGGTCATTGTCATCCTGGATGAGAGGTAACTCCTTCCACACTGCCAGGTTGTGGAGCATGCAGCAGACGATGATAATCTTGCACACTTTCGCAGGGGCATATGGGAGGGACCCTCCGGTCTTGTCCAGGCAGCGGAAGCGGCTCTTCAGGAGACCAAAGGTCCGCTCAATCACTCTCCTGGTCCGACCATGTGCCTCATTGTAGCGCATCTGGGCTGGTGTCACAGGGTTCCTGAGGGGTGTCAGCAACCACGGCATGTTGGGGTATCCCGAGTCACCTACGGACAGACAAGTGCACATTAGCTGACTTGGAAAAGTGGGCGGAATACTACAGATCAGATCACACACAATGGCACAAAGTCAGTACACACCGACAAGCCAGGCACGCTGGTTCTGCATCTGTGCCATCATCCTGGGGATGCGACTACTCCTCATCACAAAGGCATTGTGTGCTGAACCAGGGAAACGGGCACACACGTGTGTGATGGTCATATCTGCAAGACACACCACCAGTGCATTGACCGAGTGGTAGTGCTTGCGGTTCCTGTAGGCCTGCTCCTGGGCCTGTGGTGGTACCAAAGCCACATGTGTCCCATCAATGGAGCCAATGACATGCGGCATCCTCCCCAGGGCATAGAAGTCACTCTTCACGTCAGTGAGTCGTCGCAGTCTAGGGAAATAGATGTACCGGTTCAGGAATAGCAACATTGCCGCCAAAACATCGCGGAGCACACGGCTGAACATGGTCTGTGACATCCCACCAGCAGTCGCCACAGTATGTTGGAAGGTACCGGTGGCAAAGAAGTGTAGGGCTGCCATCACCTTCACCTTGGGGGTCAGCGCTGTAGGATACGGCCGGCCAGGCTGCAAATGTGGGGCCAACTGCACTGCCAAATCCTCAATCAGCTTCCTGGTGAAGCGGTACCGTCGGATGCTGTCCCGTTCCACCATCGTTGCCAGGTCTGGGAATGGTCGATGGACAGCAGGAGCCCTGCAGTGCAGAGGAGAAGTAAGCAAGATTGTCAGTCAGCCCACATATGCGGCATTGAACACACTCAATATCCCAACATACATCATTATGAGGCACAACTACATGAAGTGTGCAGTTCCGTAAGGACATGTATGGTACATACATGGCCAACATCTGTCATCACGGTCCAACAAGTGGCATCAATAAGTCCCAGGTTGGCCCATTGGATATCATGAGGCCGTGTCACAGTTCCCATCTCCTGCTGCCGTGTCACAATCACCCCCCACAGTGACATGTGAGGACAGATGTGCCCCAGGCATCACAGCTCAATGACAGGTACATTCCCAGGGACCCTGTATTGCCACATGGACACTGGCATTACATGGAGTATCATGTATACACCACAGCAAAACAACTATGACCCCCACAGGTAGTGGTCCCACTTGCCACTGCAGGACAGACATGGACGTCTGTGACACACACACGCACAACATCAAAGTCCATGCACACACAACGTGGATGTGGAGACTGTCTCCCATTGTGCACATGAAATCAGAGACATTGTAAACACTACATGCACTATTGTGCCACTGGGACACCCTGGCTCAAACATACCGTCCCACATGGGACTCACGGGGTATGTGACATGACATACACATACACCACCGTGAAATGTGACCATGGCACATGCACAGATATGAACAGTTGCACATCACAGTGGTCATGTACACGTAACACCCAGGATCCTGTCCCCATGAACACGTGCACAGCCTGGGGGTGGCTGCCCCCAGGTGACACCCACAGGACAACATGTACACCAACATACACACAATAGGAAATGCAGCCTTACATGCCTTATCATACAGTTTGGACAGGCTGTCGTGTTGTAGGTGTGCCCCTCACTCCCTGGGAGCTATCTGTGGCTGGCATATGTCCATCTGAGACAGGCATGGTGACATATGCCAGTCACTTGTACAGGGATGCGTTGAACAGCAATGGACCGATCGGTGCACCCGGCCGGCCCATTGCATTCAATGTGTGCGGGTACGCGTTGTGCCCCTGTACGCGTTGTACCGCAATGGACCGATCGGTGCCCCGGCCGGCCCATTGCATTCAATGTGTGCGGGTACGCGTTGTACCCCTGTACGCGTTGTACCGCAATGGACCGATCGGTGCCCCGGCCGGCCCATTGCATTCAATGTGTGCATGTACGCGTTGTACCTCTGTACGCGTTGATCAGCAATGGACCGATCGGTGCCCCCGGCCGGCCCATTGCATTCAATGTGTGCGGGTACGCGTTGTACCCCTGTATGCGTTGTACCGCAATGGACCGATCGGTGCCCCCGGCCGGCCCATTGCATTCAATGTGTGCATGTACGCGTTGTACCCCTGTACGCGTTGATCAGCAATGGACCGATCGGTGCCCCGGCCGCCCATTGCATTCAATGTGTGCGGGTACGCGTTGTACCCCTGTACGCGTTGATCAGCAATGGACCGATCGGTGCCCCCAGCCGGCCCATTGCATTCAATGTGTGCATGTACGCGTTGTACCCCTGTACGCGTTGATCAGCAATGGACCGATCCGGTGCCCTCGGCCGGCCCATTGCATTCATTGTGTGCGGGTACGCGTTGTACCTCTGTACGCGTTGTACCACAATGGACCGATCGGTGCCCCGGCCGGCCCATTGCATTCAATGTGTGCATGTACGCGTTGTACCCCTGTACGCGTTGATCAGCAATGGACCGATCGGTGCCCCGGCCGGCCCATTGCATTCAATGTGTGCGGGTACGCGTTGTACCCCTGTACGCGTTAGTACCGCAATGGACCGATCGGTGCCCCGGCCGGCCCATTGCATTCAATGTGTGCGGGTACGCGTTGTACCCCTGTAGCAGTTAGTACCGCAATGGACCGATCGGTGCCCCGGCCGGCCCATTGCATTCAATGTGTGCGGGTACGCGTTGTGCCCCTGTACGCGTTGTACCGCAATGGACCGATCGGTGCCCCGGCCGGCCCATTGCATTCAATGTGTGCAGGTACGCGTTGTACCCCTGTACGCGTTGATCAGCAATGGACCGATCGGTGCCCCCGGCCGGCCCATTGCATTCAATGTGTGCGGGTACGCGTTGTGCCCCTGTACGCGTTGTACCGCAATGGACCGATCGGTGCCCCGGCCGGCCCATTGCATTCAATGTGTGCATGTACGCGTTGTACCCCTGTACGCGTTGATCAGCAATGGACCGATCGGTGCCCCCGGCCGGCCCATTGCATTCATTGTGTGCGGGTCACGCGTTGTACCCCTGTACGCGTTGTACCACAATGGACCGATCGGTGCTCCCGGCCGGCCCATTGCATTCAATGTGTGCATGTACGCGTTGTACCTCTGTACGCGTTGATCAGCAATGGACCGATCGGTGCCCCGGCCGGCCCATTGCATTCAATGTGTGCGGTACGCGTTGTACCCCTGTACGCGTTGGTACCGCAATGGACCGATCGGTGCCCCGGCCGGCCCATTGCATTCAATGTGTGCGGGTACGCGTTGTACCCCTGTAAGCGTTGTACCGCAATGGACCGATCGGTGCCCCGGCCGGCCCATTGCATTCAATGTGTGCGGGTACGCGTTGTGCCCCTGTACGCGTTGTACCGCAATGGACCGATCGGTGCCCCGGCCGGCCCATTGCATTCAATGTGTGCAGGTACGCGTTGTACCCCTGTGCGCGTTGATCAGCAATGGACCGATCGGTGCCCCCGGCCGGCCCATTGCATTCAATGTGTGCGGGTACGCGTTGTGCCCCTGTACGCGTTGTACCGCAATGGACCGATCGGTGCCCCCGGCCGGCCCATTGCATTCAATGTGTGCGGGTACGCGTTGTACCCCTGTACGCGTTGTACCGCAATGGACCGATCGGTACGCACCCCATAGTGTGTAGTGACATGCACTGGACAGGTATGGTGCAGTGACAGTGCATTTGAACAAGGTTTTACTTCCCATGCAATGATACCATGTAGTGACGTCTGGCAAACTGTCCATGGGCAGCGTTGCACTGCCTGTGTACATCATGTGCCCCTGTGAATGAGACATGTATATACAACTGTGTCATGCACGGATATGTTGCATGTGTAGTAATGGCCTTTTCACTTTGTCATCCTGACAGGTTAATGCCCATCGGAAGCAGGAGATCTGGAAGGACATCGTCCGGGCTGTCCGGTCCGTGGGGGTCTACATGCGCCGGATCCGCAACTGCCAGAAGAGGTGGCAGGACCTTCGGGGCTGGACCCGGAGGATTGCACGGGTCCAGCTGAAGCTGTCGCCTCCTCGCAGGAGGGGCGGAACACGGACCCTGACCCCCACATGCTCCAGATCCTGGCGGTGGTGTTTCCAGACCTGGATGGGCAGCTGAAGGCCAGACAGCAGCAAGGAGGGGGTGAGTCAAAGACTGCACTGTGAACTCTGTATTACATGCTTTGTGCCCTCCTCTGGCCTGGTTCAACTGCCACAGTACAGCAGTCATGTTGTCCAGGAGCCATGTCCCTCTATTGTGCACTGCCCACTCCTCATCTGATACCCAGGTGTGGCCCTTACATTCAGGGAATTGTGTCACTTGGGACTGTGTCCTTGCAGTTTGCTTCACTAAAGGTGGGGCACAGCATCTGTTTCCCTAACTCTGTTGTGGGCATCATGGGTGGGTCCATTGTTCACACAACGCCTGTGTTCGGACATGTAATCTGCGTGTTGCTTTGATATGCGGTCCACTTGCTGAGCTGAGCCACCACATGTGCCTGGGGTATGTGGCACACGCCCATGCAGCGGGTGGGAACAATGTTTGGGCCCCAGGAGTGTGCAGATTACGTGTGTCACACATACATAGCCAGCTATCCACTGTCCAGGGCTCATCCCTCATTCATGTGGGGCAGGACAGTCATGCCTACTCCAGGCCATGCAATGCACTCTGTACTCCCACTCCCGCGTATCAGCTGACACATTGTGCGCAGTGATTTGACCCCTCAGGTGTCTGCCTCTGTGTCAGTGTGCTGTGGATTAGTTGCCAGGACTGCTGGGGTGTTTCTCGGTAGGGGCTCAGCATGCCACTGGAGATGTGACCATAGGAGACGATACTTGTGTGTCACATAGGTGTTTGATCAGCTGCCCGTGCAGACTGGGGTATGCGTATGTGAAGTTCAGGCAGCTGTTCCCCATTCACAGCAGATTATGAGGGGCTCAGGTTCAGAGGGTAGTGTCACAGGTCTCCCATATGTCCAATCGGTATGACCTGGACAGATGAGGGTTAAGATGATGTGTTGTGTGGGGGATGTACATGTGCACTTGTGCAGCTCCAGGACTTGCATTCCCCATGACCTACTATTGTGACACAGTGCAGAGTGTTGTTGTCTGGCTGCCAAGTCATACATCACTGAGACAGTGATGTATGACTTAGCAGTCATGCCTCCGCCATGGCATGTGTCTACTTATTGGTGATCCTGCAGGGGAGTGACATGTGCTACATGCACACCATTGTGGCGATGGCTATCAGGACATGGGTGCATCATGGTGTCTGTCGCTGGTATGCATCACATGCATATCCTATTTGACTATGGGCGTCCCTTTCATTCGGAAATCTGTACTGACTCAGTGGCAAGAGTTGTGATGTGTGCATGTCCACATGCTACACCGTGTCCTCTGCACTGTCCAACTACTGTGTAGTTGGTGCATGTGTCCACACTGGGGGTTGCTATCCAACAGACACCAGACAGATGGGTGCAAGGCCATGTGGGATGTGAGTGCCATGGTTGGCATCAGACTGACAATTGGCTTCTCCTGTTCAGTTAGGGCACTTTTAGCAATGTACAACTAATGATGCCAGGGCTTGCTCTGTAATGTGCTGTGCTCACAGTGGTGTGTGCGTTTGGTGCAGGTGACTGATGTCTGTCTGTTTCCCCATTGTTTGCAGATACATCCACGGCCACGGAAGGGGACAGCTCCACGGACCAGGAGGAGCCGGAGAGCCAGACTGGGTCAGCAGCCGAGGAGTGGTCGGAGGGACCCAGTGGCACGGAGGGCGAGGGGAGCCACACCGAGGAGTCCTCAGCACCATCCACCTCAGCTGAGGACCAGAGCAACTCGGAGGATGACTCCCTTATGGAGGCGGGTGTCAGCAGCCACCACACCCCAGCTAGTGTTGCTGTCCCTGCCACCACCAGCACCACCACCGCCCTCCCATCGGCTCCCATTCCCCAGGTCCGTGGAGGCTCCCATGTTCGGGAGCGTGTCTCCTTTGGGCCAGGCACCGCACCCCCTGCCCCTGTGTCCCCTGCTGCCCTGAGTGAGGAGTCTGTGTACCTCCTTCGCCAGCTCCATGTAGGGCAGACAGGCATGCTGAGTGTCCTCCATGCGCACACCGCTCTGTTGACTCAGCCGGTGTCGTTCATGGAGGGCATCTCATCGGGCATGTCTGACCTACAGAGGGGCAATAGGTCCATGGACTCCTCCCTGACGGCAGCAGTGTCCCTCCTCAGACAGTCCCTCACCCCTCCTGCCTCTGCTCCATCCACACTCCCCAGCACCTTACCCATCCCAAGCACACACACACCGGCACAGGCACACACCAGCACACACACATCCAGCACACAGACACACACGCCACAAACAAAATGCACACGCACGCACAGTCAGGGGACTGAAACCAGACTCACAGGGGATGGGGCCCTGGAACACACACACGCATCCACGAGCACTGCGCAGTCCTCAGTTGCCTCTCCCTCCAAAACACCCTCCCTTGCCTCACCTGCAACCCCAAAGACCCAGCGGCTCTTCCTCAGTGACCTCGGCCTCTTCCCCTCCAATCCAGCTGATACACCATTCAGGGGGAAGAGGAAGCCCACCCACACGGAGCAGAGTGCCCCTCGCCCCCGGACACCCTCCCCCAGGCGCAGACAGACTGAGGCCCCCACCCGCAAGTCCCCCGGAGTCGTAAGAGCAAGACCCCGCCGCCGCCCTGCAGCTCAGGCACCAGGTCTCCTTCCTCCATCCCTCAGGCCCCCACTCCACAGGTGCCCCCACCACACCCTGCCCCAGGTTCCCCCACCCACAGATATACCATCCCCAAGAGGATCCGGCCTTCTCCCCCTGCCACTTGCTCTCCCGGCACCACCCCCCACTGCGCTTGTCTGTGCCACTGATGTGGTGAGGGTGTCCTCCCCTCTGTCCAGCCCACCTTGCCTGTTCCCCATTCTCCTCCCCTGGTGGTAGGCACTGCAGTGGAGTCCACTACCACCCTGTCTGACTTGGGCACTGCAGTGGCGGACCTGTCCACTCCATCTGCAGGGTCCACTGCAGTCGTGCCGGCACCCACAACATCTGAGTCATGCCCCCCAGTTGTGCCGGCACACACCATGTCAGACACCTCCACTGCAGTTGTCAGTGGCTCTCCAGCACCCACCACCCCTTCCCTGCTTCCTCCTGGTGAGCCATGATCCTGTCCCTGCGGTGCCTGGCCTGCCCCCCGGTTGCCCCTCCTAGTGGATTGTCCCTGGTTTTGTGCAGGCATGCGTAGGGTGACATCTGCCACTGTCACCCAGTTTGGACTTTGACAATGGACTGGCCATTGGCCTTTGTGTTTTTCTGGACTTTGTTTTCATTACACACATATGCTGAATAAAGCAACTTTCTGTTCTCTAGTGCTTATGCTTCTGATGTACATGTTGTTGATGATGCTAACCATGCCCTTGCTGCAGTGATGGTGATATTTGGTCTCATGATAATGAAGTGTTACTGTGCAGGAACCCATGTGGTCCAGGGGAATGTGTCCTATCCTGTGGTGTATCCATGTCATCCATAGCAGCATCTGAGGGTGTCATGTGTTCAGTATTTGGCAATGGGATTTCCTACTTAGATTAGCTATTTCACATCTGTGGCTTCCACCCCTGCACATCTGTTGTGCCTGCCATTGTTCAATTCGTCTACTTCCCTGACCGTGTGGCCATCTCCACTGGACATGCAGGTTTGGGCATCAATGGGGAAGGACTCATCCGTGTTGTCAGTGCAACATTGCTATACAAGTGTGTTGGATCTGTGCTGATGATTACGTTGGCACTTCCATGACCAGGCTGATGTGACGGGAGCCCTCATTTGGTGCTAATTGTTGATTGTGTGACCAAGTGCTCAGCTGACATGATGGGGCCCTACTGAGGCAACATATGGCACAGCTTTCCTCACACAGGAGTGGAGTCCCCTCATGGCAGTGTGTACTCCTGTGACATTGCCTGCGCCCAAGGTGTGTGTTGTATGTGCATGTCTGTGTGTTCACTTCCGTTTAGCTGTGCATGCTGTGATCCCTAGTGTTGTACCTGTTTGTGATGCTTGCTGAGTTGACCTATGTTCCCCCAAAGTCTTCTCCCTGGGTTCTCTGTGATGTGGGTGCATGGCACATTACTGGTCATCAGGGTGTCACCCATAGGTGTGTTTGCTGTCAGGGCTGAGTTTGTGTGCAGACGCAGATGGGTCACAGTCAGGTTTCCCCTTGGCACTTGTTGTTTGCCCCTGTCATGTGATTTCCAGTTTGTGTTATCTTTCAGTGATTGTGACACGTTGTGTGTGTGACTGCTGGCACTCCTCAGGGTCCGGGCTGCAATGTTGGTTGTTGTCTATGTGTGTTCTTTGTGGGTGACCTTGGCTTCTTCATTGGTGTGTGACTGTGGCTGGGATCCCATTGGTTGGTGTGGTATCGCCATCATGTCCATGTACAGCGTAGTGTGCAGTGTGTCAGACATTCAGGAGTCTTGTTGAGTGGCCATGTGTGATGTGTTTCTGCACCTTGGTTCCCACCCACCACCCTGGAATAGTCATGGGTGCATGTGCAATGTCACCAGTGCATGTGTGCTTCACTGCTGCACATTGTTGGAGGTCGAGGGGTGTGGTGTTAAGTGTGTGCAGATGAGAGTTGTTGCCCGGCTAGGCCCCTGCCTCCATGTTGGCCTTGGCTTACTGGCCATGCTGATTGATTTGTGCTTGTGTAGGTGTGATGGTAGTTTGTTGCTCAGGACACATGACTGTGGTTCACAGTGTGAATGACATTTAGCTTTGTCATCAGAGTGGGATTGTAATGCAGCCCAGGGTCACCACATTGTGGGGGCCCTGGAGGTAGTGCTGTGGTGTGTCTGTGTCTTGCTGTGTCAGTTGCTGTTCCTACGTGCCTGTGTGACATGTGTGATTTGTGCTCCCTCTCATCTGACAATGCCTGCTTGCCCACATAGGGGATTTGGATCCATGAGTTACCTTTGTGTGGCACTGTATGCACATCTGTATGATTGGTATTCAGGTCTCCTCATGTGTTGTGTGGTTGCCTGGGGACACTGGCACCCCCCTCACCTGTTGTGTATGATGTGCAGTGTGGGTCTGCCTGTTTGTGTTTGTGCATCTGCACCACTGCATTGGCATATCTTGGGTGTGCCATTGGCTGTATGTAGTTTGGTGGGTTTCCCCTGCTGTCCCTGGGACTCCTAGGTCATCGGTCAGCACAATGATCATGGTTTGTGTGTCCCATTGCTGCCATGGTATGGTATCTGTTCACCTCACATCTACAGTCTCCACAGGGTGTCTGCATTTGTGTGCCCATTGGTGCAAATATGTGGGTCTGCATTCTGATGGTCACTTCTGTCATTGTGTCATTGATGAATGTTGACAGTGTCAGCCCCCATGGGTGTTGTTTGTCTGCACATGGCCAAAGGTATGTCTTATTTGCACTGCAGTATTTGGCTCCCCCAATTTATGTTGCAATGGGACACATGCACTACTTTGCCACTGATGTGTTTTTGTTCTGTGACCAGGAATCATCCATGCAGTTTGGCAGTTGCAGCTCTTTCTTTGTCAACACTTACCTTTTGGTCACTGTGGTGATGGGGCGTTAGAACCCATTGCCACAATGTTCAATATGTGCTTCAGCTATGGACCCCACACTTACATTTTGGTCACTGTGGTGATGGGGCGTTAGACCCCATTGCCACAATGTTCAATATGTGCTTCAGCTATGGACCCCACACTTACATTTTGGTCACTGTGGTGATGGGGCGTTAGACCCCATTGCCACAATGTTCAGAATGTGCTTCAGCTATGGACCCCACACTTACCTTTTGGTCACTGTGATGATGGGGGTTTGGACCCCATTGCCACAATGTTCAAAATGTGCTTCAGCTATGGACCCCACACTTACCTTTGGTCACTGTGGTGATGGGGCGTTAGACCCCATTGCCACAATGTTCAATATGTGCTTCAGCTATGGACCCCACACTTACATTTTGGTCACTGTGGTGATGGGGCGTTAGACCCCATTGCCACAATGTTCAGAATGTGCTTCAGCTATGGACCCCACACTTACCTTTTGGTCACTGTGATGATGGGGGTTTGGACCCCATTGCCACAATGTTCAAAATGTGCTTCAGCTATGGACCCCACACTTACCTTTTGGTCACTGTGGTGATGGGGCGTTAGACCCCATTGCCACAATGTTCAATATGTGCTTCAGCTATGGACCCCACACTTACATTTTGGTCACTGTGGTGATGGGGCGTTAGACCCCATTGCCACAATGTTCAGAATGTGCTTCAGCTATGGACCCCACACTTACCTTTTGGTCACTGTGATGATGGGGGTTTGGACCCCATTGCCACAATGTTCAAAATGTGCTTCAGCTATGGACCCCACACTTACCTTTTGGTCACTGTGATGATGGGGTTTGGACCCCATTGCCACAATGGTCATGGCCTGCTTGCATTGTGGGGGCCACACACATATATGTGTGGCACATGTGCTAGGGGGTCACATTGTATGTTCAAAGTCATGTTCAGTGTTGTAGGCATTTGACACAGTCTACACACGCTTGTCATGGTGTTGGGGGATGTCTTTTCTTGCATTCCCTAGGTTGTGGTGTGCTGGTTGTGTCGTGCATTGTCCATCCTATTAGTGGGGGTGGTAGTGGTGGTAGGCATCCAGCCCCCCCTGGGTGAGGGTGGTAGTAGTGGTAGGCATCCAGCCCCCCTGGGTGAGGGTGGTAGTAGTGGTAGGCATCCAGCCCCCTGGGTGAGGGTGGTAGTAGTGGTAGGCATCCAGCCCCCCTGGGTGAGGGTGGTAGTAGTGGTAGGCATCTGGCACCCCCTGGCTAAGGGTGGTAGTAGTGGTAGGCATCCAGCCCCCATGGCTAAGGGTGGTAGTGGTGGTGGGCATCTGGCACCACCCTGGCTAAGGGTGGTAGTAGTGGTTGGCATCCAGCCCCCTGGGTGAGGGTGGTAGTAGTGGTAGGCATCCAGCCCCCTGGGTGAGGGTGGTATTAGTGGTAGGCATCCAGCCCCCTGGGTGAGGGTGGTAGTAGTGGTAGGCATCTGGCACCCCCTGGCTAAGGGTGGTAGTAGTGGTAGGCATCCAGCCCCCCTGGGTAAGGGTGGTAGTAGTGGTAGGCATCCAGCCCCCATGGCTAAGGGTGGTAGTGGTGGTGGGCATCTGGCACCACCCTGGCTAAGGGTGGTAGTAGTGGTAGGCATCCAGCCCCCCCTGGGTAAGGGTGGTAGTAGTGGTAGGCATCCAGCCCCCCCCTGGCTAAGGGTGGTAGTAGTGGTAGGCATCCAGCCCCCTGGGTGAGGGTGGTAGTAGTGGTAGGCATCCAGCCCCCTGGGTGAGGGTGGTAGTAGTGGTAGGCATCCAGCCCCCCTGGGTGAGGGTGGTAGTAGTGGTAGGCATCTGGCACCCCCTGGCTAAGGGTGGTAGTAGTGGTAGGCATCCAGCCCCCATGGCTAAGGGTGGTAGTGGTGGTGGGCATCTGGCACCACCCTGGCTAAGGGTGGTAGTAGTGGTTGGCATCCAGCCCCCTGGGTGAGGGTGGTAGTAGTGGTAGGCATCCAGCCCCCTGGGTGAGGGTGGTAGTAGTGGTAGGCATCCAGCCCCCTGGGTGAGGGTGATAGTAGTGGTAGGCATCCAGCCCCCCCTGGGTAAGGGTGGTAGTAGTGGTGGGCATCTGGCACCCCCATGGCTAAGGGTGGTAGTAGTGGTAGGCATTCAGCCCCCCCTGGGTAAGGGTGGTAGTAGTGGTAGGCATCCAGCCCCCATGGCTAAGGGTGGTAGTGGTGGTGGGCATCTGGCACCACCCTGGCTAAGGGTGGTAGTAGTGGTAGGCATCCAGCCCCCTGGGTGAGGGTGGTAGTAGTGGTAGGCATCCAGCCCCCTGGGTGAGGGTGGTAGTGGTGGTAGGCATCCAGCCCCCTGGGTGAGGGTGGTAGTAGTGGTAGGCATCCAGCCCCCTGGCTAAGGGTGGTTGTGGTGGTTGGCATCCGGCCCCCCTGGGTAGGGGTGGTGGTGCGCATTCAGGCCCCTGTGTGCATATGTGGCATTGGTGATGGGCATCCCGCCCCTATGGTGCTGCTGTTGCTGGTGTAAGTATATTCTGCATCCCTCTGTGTGTGTGTGATGTGTCGTGTACGTGTTGTATGTGTTTTGTGGTTGGTGTCTGACTTACCTTCTGCACCGTACGCGTCCGTGCCTGTTCCGGTAGTAAATGTAGAATATTTGTATGATCGGGACGAAGGGATTCATGGTTGGTTCGTGTCGTTCGTCCTTCTCGTTGCTTCGCGTCGTCCTCGTTGCTTCGCCTCGTCCTCATCGCTGGCGTGTTCGTCTCGTAGCCGTGGATCGTGTTGTGGCGCGAATCGGAGCTTATGTGCGCCTCTCCCGGATGCTTTGACGTGCCGTGCGTAGCGACGGGTTCGGCGCGTACGGGAAGCGCATCGTACTTGTTCGGCCGGACGGAGCTGCATTTTCCCTTCCGCGCGACTCGATTCTGCGTTTCCGGATTCGCCTCGGTCGGAGAACAGGACCTGGATTGGGTGAGTACGGCTCGGCCGGATTCTGTGCTGTTGTGCGCATCGTACTTACTCGTTCGGTGTGCTGTACGGATCGGTCGGGAAACAGGCATTCGCATGGCTTTTTTCCCGACCGAATGGTATTGGGTGCGCCTCCGACCGAGATCGGAATCGGCCCCAATGTGTTTCTTGCTACAGATGCATTTCCCTTTGACTCTCCCTGGGTGCCGGGAAACAGCTAAGTTAAGATGTCATCAGTGATGTCATCAATAATGTCATTTAACATGTCATGGATGATGTAATATGTGAGGCCGTAAGCTGTGCATGACGATGGGCACAAGTTATAGTTATTTCACTAAACTATAACTGGAGATTTTTAGTGATTTTTCATTTTTTAAATGTTAGTTCTTGTCTCATTTTCATACTTAACTATAATATCACTTTAAACATTTTTCAGTGAATTTCTTTTTTTTGTTAACATAAGCTAAGATCTTTACCATACCTAACTATGACATCACTTTAACCTTTGGTTTTTTTCAGTGAATTTTTGTGCTTTTTGATCATATTCAAAGATGAGTATACAGCCAAACAACCTTAGGCCACCTACATCCAACCTTCCGGCTGTGAAGGACTTTTGGCATACGTGCCAAGGGGTTGGCTGCAGGACCTGTGCCCATTACCCCCACTCCCTGCGGCCGTCCAGCTCCCGCTGCGCACGGCCTTTGGCCATGTGCACTGGGAAGAGTTGCCTATAGAGTCTGGACTCGGGCCAGGCCTGTATCCAAGCCCCCTACAGGTGCCAAATCCCCCATGGCCACCCAACATCCATGGGGTGGCAAACACCCTATGGGCGCTCAGCCTCCCGCTGCGCACAGCCTTCAACAGCATGCAGCGGTGGGCTAGCCCTGAGCCCAGTCCACCTGTCAGGCATTTGTCCAGGCCACCATCCTAAATCACGTGGATTACTGCAACTCGCCTTTTCTATCTTCCCAAGCTTTTATTCTTCACTGATTTCAGGTAATCCAGCTTACACTCTCCAAACCTCAGAGGCACAACTTATTGCTGTCCCCTGGTTCGACCATTCCTGAACAGGTGCAGTCAAGCTTTCTGTGTGACAGTGGCGAAGGTCTGGAACGTTCTTCCTCCACACCTGAGGTCTCTTGACCAGCTCTTTTCTCTTCGCAGAGATCTAAAAACCATTAATTCACTAACTAGCTCCTCCTTCCTTCCTTCCTGCTGGGTACTCCATTTTCAACCCTGCAGTGCCAGGACAGCATCATGGTGACCAATGGTCCTTGCATAGATCATTTACATGACATTACAATCTATTCTGTGGCTACTGTTGGAATTCATCCCACGTTCAGAAATGCATTGCTGCACGGCAGTCTGGCTATGTTGTAAGATTTGTGATAACTCTTCCAATCAACAGCTATGACATTAAGGGAAAGTAGAATGAGCCCAGTCAGTGCTGCAATTAATGTGACACTGATTGTTACTCTTTCTATCTGCTCTCTTCATAATGGAAGCCAAAAGTAGACAGTGTCGCCACCTGCACAGCATGTGTGCTGGCAGTGCTGGCAGAGAGGTGTTAGAATTTGCTTTATTCTCTAGGGGGCTGGGATAAGCACATGATGGAATGGCTTGAATGCAGACATGAGCTCTGACCCAGGGAGTCTTTCTCCTGCCTCATTGGACATTTGTATTGGCATGGGAATTTTGGGTGATTGGATGGACCGTTTCCACCAATAACATAGGTGAGCACCCTTGAAACACGCCTGCAGATTTGAGGAAAGAAAACACTCTCCTCCAGGAACTGGGTTTTCAGGGTTTTACACAAAAATCCCCTGGTTGATTTCCAGAGACAAAAAACTATGCATGGAAGCTTTGGAGCCTCTAAGAATTGTTCCGGGCTTTCAGAGTGGACTTTCCTTCCTGTTCTGTGGGACTTATTTCCTGTTGACCTGAGGATGTTGTGGAGAATCTAGCCATTGACTCCTGCAATTGCATATCTTGAAGTCCCTGCCTATGAGACAGATATCAAGATTTATGACAATGTAAAAATACTTTAAAAACTTTTCAGTAACCTTGAGTCATCGTGAGCACGCAGCAGACCCTGAAAAAATACTAAAGAAACATTTACAACAGGCCTGCGCCACCGGAGTGCCACTTTCTGCCGCTCCAGTGGTGCAGGCCTCTCAATCATATCTATGAGGTGACGCAAAGCCACCCTGAGTGGCTTTGCATGGCCTCATAGATATGGAGGAAGGCAAGGCAGTGCAAAGAACTTCGTAGCCTTACTCTATGTCAACGAGGCGTTCCATGAGCGTTGTGGTGGGTTTTCCCAAGCAACACCCATGGCTTTTGACACATTCCCAGATTTACAAGGATCTGTAATGTGCAGAACACATAGAAAGAGGTGTCCCTTGCTGCACAAAAACAATCGTGACAACGCCACAGATACCCTTGCACCATGGTGCAAGGGTGCCTGCGTTGGCGCTATGCACCAATTCGTAAGCCGGAAGAAATGACAGGAATGTGCTGCATATTTCATTAAAATGGCACATTCTTGCCCTTTCCTTTTGATGCAAGGCAGGGCAGCACAGCAAGAAGCCTTGCTGCACTGCCCTGCACCAAAAAGCTATAAATGAGGCACTGAAAAGCATATTTAAGAGCCCCTCTGTGTTGCTCTTGCACCACCGAAAGTGGTGCACCACAAATGAAAAATTAGATTTATGAAGCCACGCAAGGCCACCTTGCGTGGCCCTGCATGGCTTCATATATCTTGAGTAACTTAACTCAGAGCAAATTGCTGCATTGCATTACTCTGCGCCAGAGCAGCGTTTTCAGCGGTGTTGCGTGGGTGTTCCCATGCAACATCCATGGATTTTGAAGCATTACCATATTTACAAAAACTTGTAAACCTGGGAATGCGCCAAAAAGATACACCTCCCCAGGAGAGCTGTAACGGGAAGAAATATCTTTCTTTCTCCTTGTTTTCTTATCTTTTTATGTCTGCTGCATTATCTACAGCAGACATAGAAAGAGGAAAGCAACCTCTCAGGAGTGTTTTGTGCAGTAAGGTACCCCTTCCTCGCACAAAAACAACCCTGCATGCAACGCAGGCACCCTTGCACCATGGTGCCAGGGTGACTGTGTTGGCGCTAAGCAGCCCATTGTGCAGCAGTGCAGTGTATTGTGCATTCCTGCCCTTTTTCCAAGGATGCAGCGCAGCAAGGTGACTTGTTGCGCGGCACCACTTTTTCAAAAATATGGCTCTAAATGCTTGCACTAGTGGCCTCATTTACAAAAAATTGGCATAGGGCAGCATTGCAAGTCTTTTTGCTGTGCTGCCCTGTGCCAATTTGAAAGTACAGGAATGCGCCGTATTTTCGAGATATGGTGCATTCCAGTCTTTTCAGCCATTGTCGGCTCACAATTGGTGCGTAGTGCCAATGCAGGCATCCTTGCACCATGGTTCAAAGGTTCCTGTGTTGTTGGCAGGACTGTTTTTGTGCAGGAAAGGGCACCTTACTGCACAAAAACAATCCTACGAGACGTTTTCCTCATTCCATGTGTGATGCAAAATGCAGCACACATGGAAAGAGGAAAAAACGACGAGAAATTAAAACATTTCTCCTCGTTACGTCTGCTCTGGGGAGGCGTAAGGTTTTGGCGCTGCCCCAAGTTTACATGATTTTGTAAATCTGGGGCAGCGTCAAAATCCATGTGTGCTGCATGGGAACACCATCCGCAGCACCCATGGTTCGCCTCCTTGATGGAGAGTAAGGCAACGCAGCTCTTTGCGCTGCCTTGACTTACTCCATATCTATGAAGCCATGCAAAGCCACTAAGGGTGGCTATGCGTCGCCTCATAGATATGATTGAGAGGCCTGCACCACCAGAGTGTTAAAAAAAGTGACGCTCCGGTGGCGCTGGCCTCTTATAAATAAGCCCCTAGGTGCTTAATCCACTTTACCAATGGTGAGCCAAAGATGCATTATGGTAAGACCAATTTACCTTTGCAGACTGGCCTGTGCTACATAGCCTAACAGGGCCTTTACTGACATTTACATACATTTAAATGAAGTTGAAATTCTCCAACGGAAATTAAACATCTTTGTGGACCTGAAATTACTACTAAATCAAAAGCTGGCAGGCACCTGTAAGAAAGGAAAAGAAGAATAAACATGTCACTCCCACCTTGCATACAATCATATTTCATAGCTGAAAGGGTATTGTTCAGTTAAAAAACTGGAACTATGTTCACCATTGTATATGACTCTTAGGAGTCAGATCTAGAATGTGCACTTGCAAACCACGCGCAGCCTATTAAAAAAAACTTCCTATCCAGGCCTCAAAATATGCATTCTTCTCTGCTTGCTTCGAACACACTTCTTCGGAAGGCTCGCTCCTTGCATTGTGTCCCAGGACATTCTTTGTTCAATGGAACATTTAGCCTTATCTGGGACATCGGCTGCCCTGTTCTCGCCCTCAGGTGCCTGCAAGCACAGATGGTCTCTGATGGTGTGAAACCAAGAGGGAGGGGCTGCGGGCAGTGTTGGTCATCCGCGCACCTGCAGTGATCTATCACCATTTACCAGGAAACCGATCTTGCGTATCGTGGTCCTTGTAATACACATTTTTGCAGCCGCAGCCCTTGCAGGTAAGAGCGGTGGGGCCGGGTGGGGGGGGATTTCGACAGATGTCAACGAGGGAAAATTAATTACTTATTTCATTGTCCCTCGTGGTCGTCTGTCGAATCCCCCCCTAACCCCGCCCCACCGATCTTACCTGCACGGGTCGCGGCTGCATTTTTGTGCTCTCTTTAAACACCCTGACTTGCGTTGGTCTCTAAGGTAAATATTAACAGATCCCATCCACATTTGGTGTAATTTGAGCTGTAATCATGGTCGTCACTTTAGGAGTGCGATGGGAGACGTTGCTCTCCCTTGCACTAGCCTTGCTGCCCCTTTTCTCACAGCTTAAGAAGGCGGCAGCAAAAAACAGAAAGCTCCAAGCAGTGCTTAATTTGAGCCTGTGCTTTCGGCACCTAATTGTCAACACAGGCACTTATGAAAGGTGCCACATGGTGGCGCCGTTTTTGCAAATAAAAGATGAGCAAAACAACAGTTTATCAATTCAATATACATTAAAAACAGCGAATTCCTGCCGCCCAAGACATTCTTACAGCTTTGGGAGCCTCAAACTGTCTGAAATGTCATACTTGTAGCAGTGTGATGGTTAGTAGTTGGGTAGGTACTGTCATTAACAGCGCTGGCTGGGGCTATGAGTGGTTCAAGCTGTGGCAGCCTCCTGATGAGGGCCCTAACACTTATTTTTTTACAAACTAAGAACTGGCTCCAAGGCCTCCATTTTAACCTTGATTGAAGCCTCACGCCTCAGGGTGCTGCCCAATAGGGAAGTACAATGGGGAAGGCGGTAGTAGAGAAAACACAAGGAGATGATGGACGGAGCGCTGAAACTTTTCAGACACTCACCCCCAGTCACAGATCTGGGTTGAATCCATCATCGTTCTTTAGCTCACTTCGCCACCCCAGTTTAGACACAGCCATATGCAAATCAGTCTTGACCCTGTTCCTTATGGGAACAGTCCAGCTGAACTGCCAAGCCAGGTCTTCCCTGGACCGGAAACAAGCATCCTGGGACCAGTTTCGGGGTAACACCCCTCATCAGCCAGGCTAGCTTGAATCCAGTGGCAAAGTGAGCAAGGGACCCACGTCTGGGCATACCCTGCCAAATTAGGGCGAACAAAGCAAACACAAGGCGGGAGTAGAGCCACCCAAGTGATGACAATAGCTCCAATTACACCATTGCCAATAGATCATGACATTCCCACCATATAAGGACAGGGTAGTGATATTGGCTACCTGATTTTTACTTGGCCAAGTGAGATAGAGCATGTTTGTGTAGTAGGGGCAATCAATCAAACAGGATTTATAGAGCACTGCTATTCACCTGCGAGGGTGTCCAGGCGCTGAGAGCCAGCCTGCTTGGGTGAAGGCAGTTGAACAACCAAGTCTTGAGTCTCTTTCTGAACTCCTAATCAGAGGTTGAGGTCCGGAGGTGGAGGGGGAGGCTGGTCCAGTACTTCGTGACGAGGGTGGAGAAGAAGCATCCTCCGCTGTTGCTTCGGCAGATGCAGTGGGTGTGAGCGAGGGAGAGGGAGGTGGAGCGCAGGTGCCTGGAGGGTTGTTGGAAGCTGTATGCCGGTCCTTGATTGTGCAGGGCTATGTAGGCGTGGATCAGCATCTTGAATTGGCATCTCTTGTGGACGGGGAGCCAGTGCAGTTTCTTGAGGTGTGGGGTGATGTGGGTCCATCTGGGAAGGTCGAGGATGAGTCTGGCTGGAGCTCAAATCTCTCCTCTTGCCCTTTATCACAGCAAACCTGCTGCAGGTTCACCCAGGCCTGCTGCATATACCCAGTATCCACCAGGACGTCCTAAGCTTAGGTATTCCCAAGGATTCCCCTCCCTGAGATGCAGAAGCAAACCTCTACAAAAAGTGGGGTTGTCTTTACAATATCCAATGCAAGGTGATCTTTGGGATTACCAGGGTGCCTTTGAAAGCCTAGACCATGGGGAACCCCAGATATTCCATCGTTCCACCACCACTGCAGTGCATGTACCGCAGCTTAGGAATAATAGCAGGGATTTCCCATGGCCTGAGATTCACCAGCAGGAGTAGTTTCTGCCAGGTGGCCCCATTGTGCCACAAGGCAAGCAAAACAAATATATCAACATGGCGGTGTTTCCACTACCATGCTGATGTCACCACCACCCCACCATTCTGCTGCCACTATGAGGGGAAACTTCTGAACATGGCCAATTTCCACTGAAGGCCGCAGGGGAGGGGGCTGCAGAGTGGAATCAAGGTTTAGGCCTCTGCAAGGGTTGTGACTTCACCCACTTCTAAATATGGGCCTCCGAGCCCCTTTTTAGGACGAGCATCAGCGCGCATGCGCTGTCTGCAAAACCTGCTGGAATCACTCATACTGAGGATAGTTCCGCCTGCTGCTGGCAATTGGTCCACTCCTGCGTCGCTTTTATTTCCTGGCTCCTTATTCGTTAGCGCTCCGATACATCATTTCCGGTTTTACGCGCGAGGAGCACCGGTAAATTACAGTTTCCTTACACACATAAGTGTTGTGCGTTCTTTGGGGACTACTTGTTTCTTTAATTTTATACTAGTGTGTGGCACAGCGCACTTTCACTTTAGGTATGGTAGCTGCTGCATGCTTTTGTTTGTTTATGCATGGCGCGCTTTCATATGGCTGCCGGACGCTTTTGTTTACTCCACTGCAGTAGGTCCAGAATCCACAGGTTGAGATGGGAGCTACGAGATGACTTGCCGTTTGCGAGACATTTTTATTAGTGATTTGGAGGTGGACATAAACCATCTCCTAGCTGCTCTGCATTCTCATTATATGTAGAAGGATGACAAAGCTTACCTTTCATAAAGCGTAGGAAAAGGATTTAGTAATACATCAGGATCAGTGGTAGGGATTCTTGGAAAGTGCTAATAATTTCGCCACACATGCATTTGAGAAAGAAATCCTCTGCTAGATTCTATATCAGTGGTACCATACCTTGAAACACATACATGCTATTGACAGATTAAGGAGCAGTGCCTGCGGCAAGGGTTGAGGTGCGAGGGTGAGGGTACGCTTACTCATATATTAAGGTGTTGCAATAACAGTGCACACTTCTGGAAGGAGGTGTTAGGGATGATCAATGAGGCCACAAGGTCGTATTGACTGCTTGGACTAAAGTAATTTTTTTGGAGTGCCTCTCAGAAGATGAGTATCCTCTAAGCTCCAGAAAATGTAAGATGAGTGCTTTCAATTTACCGCCCTTTCATATGGCTGCTGGCCGGTTTTGTTTACTTCCCCACTGCATGCTTTCAACTTAGTATAGCACCCCTTTAGGTATGCTTGCCGGCCGCATTTGTTTGTTTATGCATGTTGCCGGGGCACATTATAGCCAGATAAATGCTCCCGGTGGCACATGCTGTACACTAACCTTCAATAGATCTGTCAGGGGCAGAATGTTCCTATTTTACACCCCCTCCGGAGCCTTTCCTCCGCACAACCAGGAGACCTTACCCGTCATTAGTTACCGTCAGAAAGATTCTGGCTGACACAAGCTGATGAAAGCAAACCATGCTTCTCTTTTTTTCGTTGTTTCCTTTCTTTTATCGCATTGCTTGCTGGTTTTTCTTTACGTTTATTCTGGTAAAGGTACTCTCTTCGCATTTTCGTTGCCTGCGTTCTGCATTTCAATTGGTGCACCATGTTCACATATATAGCTACACATTTAAAGCTCTCTACTTTGTGTATGTTACTGCAAACCAGTAAATCTTTGAAGTGATAAGAGTCTATATTTAAAAAACATGTGCATCAATGAACATTCACACATATCTTCCACCCTAAAAAAGCACTAATTAAGGACTATGGGGCATATTAGCAAGAACGGCGTTAAAATTATCGCCGCTTTAGCGGCAGGAAACTGCCGCTAAAGCGGCGATAATGGGCTTGATAATATGCCCTTGAGAATACCAATAGAAGCCCATGTTCTGCTGTGATCCTGGGCTTCTATTGGAATTCTCAAGGGCATATTATCAAGCCCATTATCGCCGCTTTAGCGGCAGTTTCCTGCCGCTAAAGCGGCGATAGTTTTTACGCCGTTCTTGCTAATATGCCCCTGTGTTCGGAAGTTATCTACTCTTATGCCACTGTTCTATCTCATCAAAACTCACAATAAAAATACATTTACTTAGAAATATTCTTAAAATTATTGATGCTATTGCTGCTGCAGCTAAATTTGCTTTCTCAGCACACTACATTATATAAATCATGTTACCTTAATGTGCTGAAAGCTAGAAATCTTGAATAAATATAATTTGCTGGGTATTCGTGTTCGCCCTTAGCAAGAAAATGAATGAAGGCCCCAATTGTAACCAATGTTCCCTCAAATTTATTTCCTCTGTGTGCGGCAGTGCAAGATCTTTGTGCGCTTCAGCCAAGGCTTTGTGCACCAAGCATGCCAGCGCAGCACTTGAGTATATAAATCTCTGGCAATTACCACTCAAAACCTTTGTTTACAATGAGAGCGAAAACAGGAGTATTTCACAAATGTAGCTCCATTTAATAGTCTTGAGACAGTTTTGCAATGTAGATACAGAGCATCATGACATGATTTGTTTACTCTAGTGTCGCCTGCACCCCAAGTTTAAAAAAGGACAGGACACAGAAGGTAGCACCATAATAAGATTTTATTGAATATTCATCAATTGGAGAATTGCTCATTTGATGGGGGAATGTTGGGAGACTATACAAGGGTATATACATTTAGCATGTTGACAATTACATAACACATTAACATGTTGATGTACCACCTAACAATTTGTGTCCCTGCTAAGAGGCAGTCTGTAAAATGTGCACATCCAGGACAAACAGACTGTGGCAAAGGGAGGCTCAGACAAGTCAAGTGCTGACACGAGATGTGGGACATGTCTGCTTCTTTCACCGGTCCTGGCCCTTCTTCCACCGCTGATAACCTTTATCAAGCTCAACTTTGCTACACAAAAGGTAGGCTTTTGTCCTGACCAGCATGTCCAAGTGATTCTCCTCCTGACTTTTTCTCAATTTAGACTTCATAGTGTTTATGAGGCTGAATCCACAATGGGGAAAAATAAGTGCAGGTACTCAACCCACTGAACCGTGGACTAGAGGTAGAGCCAGGGGCATATCTAAGGGCGCGTGGCGGAGACAATCATTTAATGACTCTTCTTTCTCAGTCCTCCTCTTCTAATCATTTTATAATCAGATACATTTTTTATCCACTCATTATGCCATTCCTTTTAACTACTCCTTTATCCCACAGGTTTACATTTTTCCGTTCCCATTTTTGTATTTTACCCCTTTTATATTTCTCTCCACTGTGTTCCTCCGCCCCTTCTTTTTCCCTCATCTCTCTTACCACTTTCTGATTTCACTTTCTCCATGCCTCTCTCCACTCTTTGCTTCTCTTTCTTCTCATTTCTCTGTTGCTTTGTCCTTTACTCTTTTCTTTTCCCTGGTCTCTATACCCCCATCTTCCTTAACCCTTGTTACTTTATCACTACATACATTATTCTGACCCTCTTCTACCCCTTGCCCCTTTCTTTCTCCCTGTGCAGGTGTGGTGAACTAATAGGTGACACAGTGGTCCTGTTGCCCTGACGAAATTACCACAAAATTCTCTGGCAATGAAACATGTTTGTCGCTCATAAGTAACTCTGGTTTTAATCCCTTACCTTGGGTCTTTATAAATAAAGAATGATAATAGTCCCTTTGACACAATTTTAGTTTGGTGGTCATGAGACTTAGTGAATGGACAGCAACACTCTGACACTGAGGACTGGACATAATAAGCTTTAGGGATAGATACAGAAACACACATTAGGTTTCCCTGTCACATGGCTCCTAATACAGTGAAATGCATCGATGCACGCATAGGAGTATGCTGATGAAGAGAAACCCTGCCACAAGGAATAGCTAGCCAACAGGCAAACAGTGGTTGCCTACGTGAGGTGTCTCCTACTTTTCTGATGGCACTCACTGCTGTATGGCCTTATAATATATGCATCACCGATGAATCAGAAGTAAATTGGTCATCTTTCTCCCTAGGTAAAATAATTGAAGAAATTAACTGATAGCCAATCATGCGGGATGTAGGAGTAAGGGGTTCATTGTTCTTGTTGACAGATACATACATAGCTAAATACAATATGGATGTTTCCCTTCGTTACAACTCAGGCTCTTTCCCTAGCTTCTTGTTTCCCTTTCTTTTCTTCTTGTCGATAGTTTGCTCCTTCTCTATTTCTCTTTACCCTTCTTTGTAATACCTACAAAGCTGCTATCCCCTCTTGTTCTTCCTTATTTTTCTTTCTTTCCATCCACACCTCATGCGCTCATCTTTTGTCCTATCTTAACTTGTCCTATCTTGTCTCTCATGGGAGGACTGGCCTCCACATGCGTCACAGGATAGGGACCGTCAGGCCTATTGGTCTGAAAGATAATGAGGATGGGAAAGGGTCAGCCTTAGACTTGACAGGTTTGTTGCTAGCCCAGCAGACGTTTCCAAAGCCTGGATCTTTGAAGGGCATCTAGAGTGGTTTTTGGCCCTGGGCCTTTGTTAACGGGAGAAAGGGGGTGAGTGCTGTACATGACATTTCATAGCTCAAGTTCAGTACTCATTTCTAGCTCCAGCTCGCTCCTCTTCTCAGTGGACATGAAAAGCTGTACACTCTTCTGTGCCACTCATTTGTTTTTATATAGGCGGACTTAATCGGAAGGTATTGGAGAGCTTACTCGACCACCAGTTACATTACACAAGGACTCATGCATTTTTTCAGGCACAAGGAGATTTTGGCATTATGGCCCGAGCTGCTGACTTTGGAGCTGAGAAACCAGTTTGGAGTCTCCGCATTGGCTCAACATCCTGTGGTTCTGGGCCAATCACTTAATCTCCCTGTGCGTAACAAAAACATGAACTTGTCCTTATGTAACTTAACTGGTGCTCATGTAAAGAACTCCAATACCTTTGTGTTAAGTTCTTGCTAAATAACGTTTTTTACTTAGAATCACAGGCTTGTGATTGGCAGATTGACAGGCAGTTCTGACAACGTGAGTGCTGCTTACAGTACACTCTAATAATTTTATATGCAGAGGTGCAATAGAGTAAGCTACTGCAGGACTGTCACGCAAGCCCAGGCTCCATGATATTAAAGAAATGATCAATGGGAGAGTACAGATCAGCACCCAATGCAGTGACCTGGGCCACTAATAAGACACAAATCCACCTCGCTCACACCCTATCCGCCCCCACCACTACCAACAACTCTTCCTCCCTGGCTTACACATCCAGCCATCAGCATCTTGACAAGCTGTTGCACAAATGAGGAAAAGAGTGCCATTCACCTGAGATACTTCGAAGGGACTCGGGACTGGGAAGGATTTCATGGTGCAGGTGACAGCAGGATGAGGTGGTAAGCTTTCCTCAGCTTACTCAACAGGCCAAGGCAGAGGTGCCTGTGTCAAGCTTGGCGCTCCAATAATTCAGGCTTTACAGTGCAACTGACACGTTAGTATGGTGTCAGTAGAAAATGAAGTAGACACCTACACTGCCAAGTCAATATCAATGGATGGCTGAGTCTTGATTTGTCTTGAGCACCTGTGCTTCCGCATCGTTACTGGTTGCAGGAAATACATGTTTCTTGGCATTTGTGGTACAACTAATGACAATTAAAAGCACTGAGGGCACATTCTGAATGCAAGCATTTAAAATGCTCTCATATGGGATAAAGAACAAACAGGAAACTCTGTGAAATAAAGTATTTGCACGGTATCACACTACATTTTATTTTTGGGCACTTTTAAACAGCTGCAAACCTTGGGCAGATTTGCAGAAATTAACAGCTTGCTAAGCCGAAGCCGGACTCTGTTCAACAACGACAAACAAACACAAATCGTGCAGATGTATTGCCACATAAAATAAACATTTCTGGTTGTGCACCTGGATGCTGCTGCACTTCCGATTAATCTTTGCAGCCTTTCAGGCTCCCCCACTCCCGACACGAATAGCACAAAGGGCATGTTTAACTCCCGCCTGCTCCGGGCCCTGTTATGATATTCCACAGGCCCATGGCAGGGAAGGTCTGCCGTTCTCGAAGTCTTGTTTCAGCTGACCTTCGCCCCGCCTTGTCAACTCACCAGAATTTCTCCCTGCATTTCAGCAACAAGAAAATGACCGTTCTTTTCACAGCACTCGTATTTTAAGAGGCTGTGGGAGGCAAAAAGTATTTTAATTTGCATGAAGCAGAGACGTGCGCGCTGTGCAAGATAGTGTGTGCGCTAGGGAAAGATAGTGTGCGCGCGCGCGCATGCTACCGGGAACCATGATTGTAACATATTTGTTTAGTCCAACAGATAGCTTTCAGCACACTTACCACTAAGCAGCTACGGTCTGTACAGGTAACAGCGGTGGGGCCGGGTGGGGGGATTTCGAGGGACGATAGAGGGAAAATAAAATAAATAATTAATTTTCCCTCGGCAACGTCCGTCGAAATCCCCCCCACCCGGCTCCACCGCCCCACCACTGTTACCTGCACGGACCGCAGCTGCCACTAAGGTAAAGTCAATAAACACTGGGGCATGTTACCAAGAACACGCGATAAATATCGCAAATCGCGCTTAGCGTGTTTTTCATTATCGCCCTCTATCGCTGAATTACATCGCCGTGTTAGCGGCGTATTAGCAACGCTTTGCTAACAGGCAATGTACAATCCAGCGATAGACTGCGATAATCATCATTAGCGTGTGAAATCCAGCGATGATTTCACAGCGCTAATGAAAAGCTTGTTAATAGGGGAGTGTGGAATTAACCAGACAACCCACCTCCCATACAAAACATGCTTAAGTCAAGTTTTTACTAGGCGTAAGAATCCGGCGATAACCGCGGTTACCGCGGCTTGTTTTATCGCTCCGCGGTTCCGGGCCCGCGTTGTAAATACCGCGATGTCGTGTTTGCGACTTTTTCCATGGTGTTTTTCGTAGGAACGCCTATTTTGCATCTCATTAGCGATGTATATCGCTAACATGAGAAGCGTTACAAAAACGGCAGCTAACATGCGCTAATGCATGATAGCGACTCCTTGATGATTGTGCGATAGGAAAATCGCCGATTTTCCGACGATAAGTGCCGGAAATGTGGCGATACAACTGTTGATAATATGCCCCACTGTGTTTTGGGCCATCTTTTTCTCAATATCAGAGAAGGTCAAATCACCTCATGTGTAAAACTAAACGTGCTGTATGTGCAAAGAAAACAGGAAAATGTGCTGAACTTTACTTTTTTCCCCATGCGTAAGGTTATTGATTACAAATTCACTCATTAATAATAATATACAATCCTAGGAATATCTCCTTATGTTGTTATTTTTGGTGTTATTTTTGTAGGTACATGGGGAGGGACAGAGAGAACATTTTGCACTTCCACATATAGCACCTCCCACCCATCTTTCTACTAGCCGACTTCGTCTATCTGCATACATTGCTGCAACTGCATTATGTAAAAACATGCGTACAAAACAAACTCTTGGTGACCATATTTATAAAAGGGTTTATAAACAATTTAAATTGCCTCCATTTTTTTTACAGAAGCATTTTCTTTATTTTTCATTCCTATGCTTCTTTATTTCTACCCTCACCCCATGCTTCTTCTTGCCCCCCCAAAGTTTTATATAAAATATGCAATTTGCATTTATTTTTCACTGCTAAAGCTTTCCATAGTGATATACAATTAAAGTATAAAAGAAAACTGAAATAATTTTTCTCTACATCATACTGCTTAAGGTTTCTTATTCCCTATACGTCTAGGTCAGTTGGTTTGTTCTGGTTTTCAATTGGTGCGCCGTGTGAGAAACATCCGGGCAAAATAACAAACACAAACAAACAAACACAATTGATGAATTTTTAACATCCGCAAGCAGTTGCATCATACTTGCTATGGCACGCGCCCGCAAAAGTATAGGCTATTCATCAAGGCCGCTTATGAGCCCTTTGTTATTGCATCTTGATACAGTGTAAAATGATTTGGCTGTCCAGCTATAGAGCAGCACGTGCACTACAGGGGCGTAGCTTCAATTGGTGCAGCAGGTGCAGTAGCACCGGGGTCCAGATGCCTTAACGGTACGTTGAATACTGATTAAAGCTGTGCAGCCATAGTTCCCATTTCCTCGTTTGCACTCGCTGATTGCGCTACTAGTGGACTAGCTCATTTATACTAGTAAATTCATGGTCAAAGTCAAGACTTCGATTCAGAGCTCTTCCACGTCACACACTGTGTGGGATAGAGCAAGTATCTGCTTCTCTCGCTATCTTAAACCTTATGATCTTTGGAAGGAACTTTGGATTCTATACATGCATTACATTATTTTTTTTTTAACAACAGATTTTATTAAGTTTTCAGCGTACCAGAAGGGTAAGGCCCAGTAGACAAAGTACAATTGAAATGCAGTATGACAGGCCTTCAGGTACTGTAAAACGCCCACCCCAAAGGTCTGCAGAACATCAGACCAAGAGAACCCACGAAGCTCCCCCTGCACACGCACCACACAACCATAATCAATATGCACGGTTCATATAAAAGGAATGTCCATCTATGTCGCAGTAGCACCAGAATGTTACACAGGTAGGTCATTTACCACCAGTCGTTCTATGGGGTCTCGGAGGACGGGTTGTGACACCAGGGATAGATCTATACCTCTAAACTTGGCCCACCTGGACCAAATCTTTCCATGTTTCTGTGGGCATCCCCTCGCCTGAAACACAGCGGTTTCCGCCGACATACATCTGTCTAGGGCTTTTGTCCAATTGGATACAGAAGGCGGGGACGTGTCCTTCCAGTGCATGCATTACATTATTATCTCATAAAATTCCATTTGGTGTGAATGTTGTATACACTCCACTTTTGCTTATACTTTACTTATAACCAATAAAAGTATTCCATAACTGCTTAGTCGATCATCATATTAACAAAATAGTGCCACAACCCCAGAAAGAGTGACTCAGCAATTCCAGAATACATTTATTGGCTGAAAGGAGAGGCAAATAGGTTAAAACACAACTCTACTTCAATCCAATAAATCATGTGTAGTACAGGCAAAAACTAAAGGAGCTTTCCCAGTAAGTTCAAGATGGGCGGATATTCAGGCTAACCACCGACTGTGTGTTTGAGTTATTTTTATTCACCTTATTTTTTCTGGATAGTCTGATATTTTGTCATGGATCTGGCCCTACTGGACCTAGATTAGAATGCCCAGATTTAGTGTTGTTTATCTCTCCCTCCTACTTTTAAAACGCACAGCCTGGCATCATGGTCCTGCCTTCCTATGGCTGCTGCTGCCTTCTGTCTCATAGCTCAACAAACATTTGCAATGCAAAAGGTCTTGCGTTTGCAAAAGTTTGAGCTATGCCTTTAATTTATGTGTTTTGAAAAGCTGCAAGCGGTGTGTAAACATGCACTTTGTACTTATAGTCCTTGCTTACGACTAGCAAGGCTGGCATTAACTGTGCCTCTTTTACTGCCAACCATGCTTCTCTTTAGCAAGGACTGTAAGTACAAAGTGGGTGTTTACGCACCGCTTGCAGGTTTTCAAAACACATAAATAAAAGGCATTGTCATTTACAATGCCAACAGCTCAAACTCTCGCAAATGTGACACCTATTGCATTGCAAATACTTGTTTCTAACTCTATTTGCTCTCCTGACCTCATGTAAACAAAGAAGGGGCTGTCAAGCAGAACACCAACAAGGACATCACTCTGTTATGTTACCAAATCCAAAGGGTTCATGCTGGTACTTTCATAACCCTGGCATTTTGATATAATCTACAGTCTTTGTAATTTGCATTTTATATCTGCTGGATATTGTAGCATTTGGCACACCCAGAAGTATACCTTTTTTTTAAATTGCTTTTTATTTGCATTTTCAACAACAAAAACAAATATACATTGCAGTGTCGTAGTCCGTACAGTTAGGTGTGACATAGCCGTTCCATGTACATTCCGTTCAAATAAAAAGGGCCCAGTATATCCCGTGGGGTGCAGGACCCCGTTTTCATTAGTGCACGTAATTTGATAACAGGTGTCTCCAGTTTACGGCAGGACCACCCTCCCGTCCCCCAATCAGCTCCCATCTCCCTGACATTGATTATGCAGACGGTACATTAGTCCTCTCCTGCCCTAGCACTCAGCCACAATGTAAATGGTTCCCAAATGTCTTTTGGTCTAGACTTGGACGGCTGAAGTTCCCAGTAAGTCGACAGCTGTATCTTGCAGTACGTGACGTTTTTAATCCAGTATTTGGACAGCGGAGGTCTCTCCACCCCCCAATGTAACGCTATTTGACGCTTTGCCATCAGAAGAAGAATTTCAGGTAGCTTGTGGGATTTTGGGGCCACCGCCTCGAGTACCCCAAGTAGGGATGTCAGCGGTGTGCATGGGATGTCCAATCCTGTGATCTGCTTTATGTGCTGAAAGACTTCCAGCCAAAAATTAGCTATCGGCCTGCATTGCCAGGCTAAATGTAGGAAGGTTGCTCGCGGTGTGCCACATCTCCAGCAGCAGTCATCCGACCGCAATCCTATTCTGTGTAAGTGTATGGGAGTCCTGTACAAGCGGTGGAGATACTTGAAGTGGATTAATCTGAGACGGTAGTTGGGTGACAACCGTTTTAGCTGCCTACAGCTTAGCTGCCATTGCTCGTCTGTGAGGGGTGTTCCCAATTCTTCCTCCCAAGCCACCCGTGACGCGGGAGTCGCCACCGGCGATGTTTGTTGTGTGTGTCTGTAGATGCGTGTAATGAGCTTACGCCCCGATTCCACCGCCAGTAGGTTCTCGAGCGCCGCCAAGGGCGTCGGCGGCGCCGGAAAGGTGGGAAATCTACGTTTGCAGGATGCTCTCAGCTGGTAATATAATAACATATCTAGCGCCGTGGGTGCTGCAGGGGCACACATCTGGTGCATGGTAAGGAACGTGTCGCTGGGGTAGAGGTCTCCACTAAGTCTCAGGCCGTGCGCACTCGCGCGTTCGCTCGCCTTACTCCCCATAAGTGGGGGGAACATTGGGTTGTTTAGGATAGGCATTGATGGGGCATATAGCACTTCAAGGTGCGCTCTCTTACGTAGACCTTCCCATGCCCATCTCGTCACCTGCACCGTGTCTATCGCTCCGCGGGTGCGCTTGTACGGGTGATATAGTGCTGTTGACACCGGCAATGGGGCCGCTCTGTCTGTTTCTATGGCCACATGGGGTTGGTAGGGTGTGGGGTGTGTCCAATAATGTAATAATTGTGCCTGGGCGCTAAATGCGTATAGCGCGATATCCGGGGCTGCCAGTCCTCCCTGTTCCTGCGGCAAAGTCAAAACTTCCCACGCTATCCGTGGCTGTCCCCCCGCCCACGCTAGCTCCACCATGAGAGATCTAAGTCGCTTAAGAAATTGCACCGTGAGTGGTAATGGTATATTAACAAAGAGATATAAAAGTTTTGGTAGTATAACCATTTTGGCTATGGCGATCCGGCCCGCCAGGGATAGGGGGAGAGCCCTCCACCGTCGTATCCTATCTTCTATCCAAGTCACCACCCGTCCATAATTTTCAGTCCATATATCTTGCATATCAGTACTAATCCATACTCCTAAATATCGAATTGGGCCCGAGGCCCAGACTAGAGGGTAATCCGTGTCAAATGTCTGAGTACTAGGCGTAAGCGGGAGAATCACTGACTTGCCCCAGTTTATATTTACACCCGATAGTCCTCCAAATCTCACCACTTCTCTCGTCAGGGGTGACAAGTTCTCTTTGGGATGCGTCATATAAAGTGTGATATCGTCTGCGTACATGGACACAGTAATCGCCCGGGTCCTGAGTCCAATTCCCCTTTGTGCGTGGTGCTGACGTAGTCTCGCTGCCAACGGCTCTGTCGCAATCGCAAACAGCAACGGCGACAAAGGGCACCCCTGTCTAGTCCCTCTTGTGATAGTTAGCGGCTCAGATACCAGTCCGTTAACTCGCAGGCGTGCCGTGGGTCTTGTGTACAGCAATCGGATGTAATTAATAAAAAGTGGACTCAGGCCGATCCTCCTGAGCAGGGGAAAAAGGAACCCCCACTCCAACGAATCAAAGGCCTTTGATGCGTCCAGTAGTGCAGCCGCAGCAGGCACGTGTGGCACCATGTAATGCAGTAGGCCGAATAAGGTTCTAAGATTGTGTGAGGTCGCCCTTCCCGGAACAAATCCGGACTGATCCGGTAGTACTATCAAGGGGAGCAGGGGCTGGAGTCTGTTCGCCAATAACTTGGCGAAAATCTTAGCGTCTAGATTTATCATAGAGAGTGGACGGTATGATTCACAAAGTTGGGGATTTTTGTCCGGTTTAAGTAGTGAGATTATAATTGCCTCTCTCATGGATTGGGGGAGAACCAGTAGGCGGGGGGCAAGTTCCTCAGAGTATTCTTTATAAAAACGTGCTGTAAGGCCGTCTGCCCCAGGTGCTTTGTCTGCCCGCATGCCGCCAATAACGCGTTTCACTTCATCTACCGTGAACGGGGCATCCATATATTCCCTGTGGTGATTGCTGAACCACACTAGTGCTATAGAATCAAAGTAGTCCTCTAGCATCGCATCCGAAGGGGTAGTTTGGGACGTGTACAAGTGGGTGTAAAATTCCCGCATAGTGTGTAGTATCTCGGGCGGGGAGTGCACCAGGTTATCGTCTACGTCATATATTGACGTGATGTATGTGGCCCCCCTGGGCGGCTTCAATAGATTTGCAAGTGTCCTTCCCGGTCGGTCCCCCTCTCCGTATGATCTTGCAATCTCGTGTTTGTGTAGAAACCGTAGCTCCCTGTCAGCGTCTTCCTGGTAAGAGGTCAGTTTAGTTCTAATTTCCCCCAATGTGTCCGCCGACGGTCCGGCGTAGTATTGTTGTTCAAGTGTATGTATTTCCGCTTCAAGGCGGCCTAGTGTCCCTCTTATGTCCCTGAGTACTCTGCTTTGTCCCGCTATGCAGTGTTCGCGAACCACCACCTTAAATGCCTCCCACAGACTCCCCTCCGAGTCTACAGACCCCGTGTTTTTCTCAAAATATTCTTTTATATGCGAGTGTAGTTCCTCCCTGAATACGGAGTCCAATAGCGCCCCACTGGGCAGGCGCCATGCGAAAGGTTGTCTATAAGGCTCGGGAATCTGCAGTGACAGCGCAACTGGGGCGTGATCGGATAACGTGCGGGCATGATGTGACGCAGCAGTTACCCATGCATGCAAGTCAGGGGTTGTGAGCCAGAAATCCAATCGAGACCAAGCGCTGTGGTGTTGTGTGATGCATGTGTCTTCCTTAGTGTCCGGATGTAGGTGTCGCCATGTATCTATTAGACTGTTATCTTCCATAATCTGTTTTAATGTCGCTGCTGCCTGCGGGTGATGTGTGCGTGATGTACCCTCTCTATCTAGGCTTAGCGACAGTACTGTGTTGAAATCCCCCCCCCATAGAACAGGCCCGTCCCCCAGTGAATGGATAGCGCACCATACTTTCTGAAAGAAAGAGGGGTCGTCTACGTTAGGGGCATAAACATTCGCGATTGTGACCTCTCGATTGAACAGTACACCATGAGCCAGCACGTAGCGTCCCTCCGTGTCACTGATTACTTTTATTGTACGCCAGGGGATACCTTTCTTAATGAGTGTGGCCACACCGCGTGCATAGTTGGAGTAGCAAGAGGTGAAAACTTCGCTCCATCTGCCTGATTTCAGCCGATCGCACGCCTGTACCCTCAAGTGGGTTTCCTGTAAGAGGCGTATCGCGGCCGAGTGTCTTGTGAGATGGCAGTGTATTAGACGCATTTTCCTATAATCATTGAGCCCACGGACGTTCCACGTGAGGCAGATCAGGGCAGTCAGGCTAGTGGTAGTGTAGTTTGATCCCAAAGTGTGATCGGTGTGGCCGTAAAGCTCAGCCCCTTTCTTGTGTGCGCCAATCCTGTCCCGTGAATAGTGCCCGTTTCCCAGTGTGTCCCGTTTCGTCCATGTCGTGGCATGTTAGCGGTTAAGCATAAGACATCTTGCAATGTACAACAAACAATAAGAAACATTACCCGCCCACCCCCACCCACTTCAACCCCCCAATCAGGTTGAGATTTTGTACGACCCACCCTCTAAATCCAGATAACCCAAACATTTTTAGCAATAGGGAATTATCCCAAGGGGGCGTGAGGTTGCCGGCGAACTCCTCCGTCACTAGTGGAACGGAGTGGCCGAGCTTGTTACACTACCATAAATCCCTCTTAACTCTTGTATTTAAACGGTTCTGGAAAAAAAACAGTAAAGGATATTTTCTCCTAAATCAGGCGTTATTGACAGAGTCACAGATGGTTCAAGCCCTTTTTTCCCCCTGGTTCAGTCATTGTCACTTAGCTGACTCTGTGACGACGAAATATCTTTATCGTGTTCTCTGGCTCGTTGCTGTCGCGGCTGCTGTTTGGCGAATTTCAGTGCTGCCCCTGCATCGACGAATAAAGAAGGCTTCCCATTTGTGTGGACTCTAAGCTTGGCTGGATAGAGCATGGCGTATTTTAGCCCGGCCTGTTGGAGCAGTCGTTTGGCCGGAAGAAACTCTCTCCTCGCATTCTGTACAGCCTGAGTGAAGTCGGGGTATAGCGAGATGGCATTATTTTGGTATTGTAGCGTCCCTCTCTCCCGTGCCAGGCGGAGGGCCGTGTCTCTATCCCTATAATTAAGCAGCCGGGCCAGGATGGGTCTGGGAAGGGCACCCGGCGGCGGCCGCGGCCCCAGCGTGCGATGGGCTCGCTCTACCAGGAACATGGCCGAGAGGTCCGTTCCAAATAAGTCCCGAAAGAGGGCCTCAACATATTTTTCCATGTTGGTGATGGCTGTGGATTCCGGTATGCCAGTAATTCGGATGTTGTTTCTTCTTGATCTTGCTTCCAAGTCTTCATTTCGCGCCTTTATAACTTCTAACACCTTATCCATGCGCAAGAGGTGTTCACGTGTCTCCGTAGTGCGATCGTCATTGTCCGAGACTCTTGTTTCCAACTCTGTCAGGCGTGATTCGTGTTTATCAACTCTGTGCGAGACTTGATCCATCCGTGCAGCAAGAGAGTCTATTTTGGAGTCTATGTCTTTCAAACATCCTTTCATGTCCCGCAGCATAGTTTTTATGTCCTCCTCTTGATCTTGCTCCAGTTGAGTTTCAGGCACTAGTGTCTGCGCCACCATTTCGCCATCCATCTGCCGGGTACTGCGCTTATCAAAGGTAATTTTGCGTTGTTTGGCATCCGTCTTGCCCATTGTGTGTCCGACTGCTGAGGTCCCCGCCCAGGTCAGGCAGGCCAAGACAGTCTGAAGAATGGTATGGAAATGAAGCTGGCGCTTCGCGCTCCGTATAGTGCATGTGTTAGCCTCCTCTTGCTACGGTAGTTCGTTGAAGTTGAGATCAATACAAATGGGGGCAGCACCTCGTCAAGTCGCAGTCAATGTGTGCACGGCAGTGTTTATCTGCATGCGTCTCCCCTCCACTTAGAGCGTTACAGCCCCAGTGTCGCTCTGACTTTGTATGACTCGAGTTTGAAATTGTCCACAACTCAATCTTGCATCCCTTTCAGCAGCCAGCCGGGGCGAGGAGTATCCGCAATGTTGTGCCCTTGTGATGCGCCGTATCCAGTTGGCCCAATATGGCTCCCTCCGTTCCCTCCGCTTCTATATGGTTCTGCTAGAGAAGTCTGGCAGCATGCGAGGAGATCTCCCGTGTTACAACGGTGTAATTCTGGTGCTTAGGTGGGAGAGCAGAGGGAAGTCCCTCAATGTGCCCGATCTCTATCCCTGATTACAGTACGGCCGTCTGTCTCGCCCTTACCCGGCCCTTGGTGCGCGCCAGTTTCATGACCCCTCAGTGAGGCCGCGCGTATGGGCCCGTGTGTTCGCTCCTCGTCGCTGTACAGAGCGTCTCTCGCCGACGTGCCAGATATTCGCTCCGCTTGTGTAGTCCTCTCACCGTCTCCCGCGCGCCGCCTCCTCCCGCATCTCAGGCTCTGCTTACCCGCTCAGTCCGTGTCGTGTTGTGGGGGAGGGGCGGGGGCCTGCACCGGGAGCCCGCACCGCGGTCCCCGTCGTCCCGCTTCGGTTCAGGGTCAGCCTCGGCGTTCCGCACGTTGCCTGCAGGAGTTCCAGTAGTGCGGGCGCCGGTCTCTCTCCGACACGCAGGGCGGTGTGTGTTGTAGCCGGGCCTCCCTCACTTGAGTGTCCGCTCCGCCCCGGGCCCGCGGGTCCGGTTACACCGCTGTCGCCGCCTCACTCCGTTCAGCGAACGCCTCATCGGATGCAGCACCGGCTGTCAATTCAAGGCGATCGTCTATGGGAGGGTTTACTGGTAGGATTCTGCAGGATTCATGCCGGATTGTGTGCTCGGCCGGCAGAGCCTCTGATTCAAGCGGCCATCTTGCTGCTCGGCTTGGCCACGCCCCCCACCCAGAAGTATACCTTGAATGTCGCTGGATCTCATTTAGGCTGTTCCAAAAACTTTCAAAGATTCAATGCGCAAAGGTGGAATTTGGTAAAAAATATAAGGTGCTTCCTCGTTCCAATCCTCACAGAATCGATAGCTTAAGCCCGCCCATTTGGAACCCTATTTAATGTCCTTTCCTTTTTGCTTTCGTTTTGCTGATTCATTCTAGAAGCTGCTGCGGGTCGACTCTTTTTAAAGAGAGAAACACAGGCGGATGTGTTTGGTGAAATGGTACGTGGGCCGTTCTTGTTTTTGCTTCGCAATGGTATTTTATGCATGGGCCGAGTGCCACAAATAGATGCATTTGATTAGCTCGTGGTGGGAGGACCCATGTGTTGTCTTTCCTTATCTTTTAGCCAGCTCTATTTTATTGAAGATATCAAGGTCCATGCAGTGCTTGAAATGGAAAAATAGAAGTGCAGGTACCGTGTACCAGAGTGCCTTCTTGTTTCTGAGAAGTGCCGGTACTCCCCAATTAAAAGAATTAATCTCTCTTGGGAAGTGTAGGTCCATGTAACAATCTTTTAGCCAGTCTTTTTAGATTGGGTGCTAGCCAAGACCATTTAATTTTACTGAGATTATATTTATGGGATACGTACTTGGTGGGCTTTCAGACTTCCTTTTTAGTTCGAGCCTGGCAGCCATGCTGTATTGGAGTATGTACTTGAAGCAACCCACTATCCGTACATATTTGACATTGGCTTGTGTCATTTTCTGGCTTACAGATTCGCTATTAGGCTTGTTAGTCCCTCCTTAGTACCGCCTTGTCTTCATTTGTAACCTCCCATGAGGACTGGCCCTTTTACTTCCATTGTTACACAGTGCGTCTTCTTTAGTCTGTAAGCACTATTGTCTTTAATGAGTTGCTCTTACTGCAGGAGGGTCTCTCGTGCGCAGTTGTGACCAATGGCTTGTTTATTTAACTCGTACCAAACAGGGAGCTCTTTAGGGGCCATGGGGACAGACGGGGGCAACTCAGCGATGCCTTCAAGCATTTGGAATGCAGTAGGTCTCGCATTTGTGAGGGTTTAAGCTATTGGCATTGTAAATGACAATGCCTTTTATTTATGTTTTAAAAAACAAAACATAAATAAAAGGCATTCTCATTTACAATGCCAATTGTTCAAACTTGCGTAAATGCTAAACCTATTGCATTGCAGATGCTTGTTCATTCTATGGCGATTGGAGGGGCGGGGAAAGGGTTTATACAGTAAAAAAGAGATGAATACACAAAAGAAATAAAAAAAGGTACTTAACATGCTTTCCGGAGACACTTCCTCCTCGCTTCGGTCGTCTTCTTCTCCTGACGTCACGTCCAGCTGGGCTTAACCAATACTAGAACTGCATGAGAGCAATGCCAGGATTGAAGGGAGCGGCCTCTCTCTCCGCTCCGGGGGACACTGGAGACTTGTGCAGGCTCTCAACCTGGCTGTCTAAGACAGCTGTGTTGAGAGGTTTATAGTGCGCATGTCAGGCTTGCTGTCGGAAGTTGGCCGGCAAAAGGGACATGCACACTATAAACTAGTGCACAGGCAGCCCACCACTTCTGCCACTCAGCAGGCCCTGCCCCGACCTGACACTTGGTACAGGTTGAAGGAAAATAAAATGGTAATGAATGAACTTCATTACCATTTTATATTTTCGTCTCTGTGGCATTTCTGGGGCAATTAAGTGGGGTGATGCTCCTCCGCTCAAGCGGAGGAGCCCCCCCGTGCATAGGTCTGTTATTATGTCATTCACATTTTTCTTCCAACCACTACAGCTTACATCATGGGGCAGTGGGGTCAGCCCACTGCAGCCATTGGCTAACTTCACTGTGAGTGATGGCATTCTGTCCTCCCACAAAGAGCACAACCAGGTATAAAGAAATTTCCTTCATGGACTGCTATGACAATGTCTGTTTTTTGAGACAAAAAAATAATTTTGTTTTTAGTCACAGATTTTTGACCTGGGCCCTGCATGACAAAACAAAGCAGCACTAACAAAAAAACCTGCCATGGCAAAACAAATCAGTACTGACAAAGGCAAAAGTCCGGCAACCAATGCCAGACCATTTGGCTTTGCCAATGTTTGTTCTGTTTTGCAGTTCAATGGGCTGCATGTTTGTTTATTTTTGGTAGGGTGGCTGTTGTAACATTTTATAATATCTTACCTTAAATTAAAAAATGTTTGGAACCACGGAAAAGGAAGTTTTCCATCTCTTTCTTCTGATGGGAAAAGGAGGCATTTCAGAGTATGGTATTTGCCTCAAAACGTTTTAAACAAGCATTAGCAAATCTAACAGTTCTGTCTTACACATCCATTCATCCATCCACTATCTCATTCTTGCATCACCCTATGAAACAACCACAAAAAAGCACATACTTAATGTTAGACCTGGCATCCTTGGCGTGGGTCTCCCTTCCATTTTTTCGTAATGCCTCCACTGTTGCCGATATGTTCTTGCTGGACTAGATGCTCATGGGCACTTTGCCGCTGCTAATCAGTGCCAAAGTGCAAGTGCTCCCTATCGTTAATTGATATATGTATTAGTGACTCCATGATTGGATGATTGGTTTACTTGTCAGTCCCTAGTACAGTGCACTCAGTGTGCCCAGGGCTTGTAAATCCAATGCCGCTGGTGGGCTTTCAGCACTGGTTGTGCCACCCACAGAAGCGGCTTGTAAAATGTGTCTCAGGCCTGCCATCGCAGAGCTTGTGTGCAGCCTAGGGCTGCCATGTCGACTTGGTGAGTACACTCACTTACCAGTCCCTAAACCTTCCCTTTACTGCATGTTGGTCACCCCTAAAGTAGGCCCTAGGGCAGGGTGCATTGTAAGTATAAGGTAGGACATGCCCTGGTGTGTGTGGCATGTCCTAATAGTGAATTACAGCCATTTTCGTTTTTCACTATTGCAAGGCTACCTGCTCCCCATAGGCCAGAATGGGCAGACTGACTATTACACCTTATAGTCAGAACTGACCCAGGGAACATGGTAGAAAAACGAATTTAGTATGCCTGAACTCAGGATGATAAAATGCATCTTTTAGTGAAGTTGGTTTTAACATTCTGTGTTTGAAAATACCACTTTTAGAAAGTGGGTATTTTCTTGCCTAACTATCCAAGCCTGCCTCTGCTAGGTTGTGTATTCCTTGTCTGGAGATTGAGTGACAGGGGCTGGGGGTGGCTACAGGAGACAGGGTGAGTCAGCCCAGGGCTGAATAGAAAGATCTGCATCCAGAGTGGAGGGAGGAGTTGCACCTGGGTCTGAATAGGGCTGTGCCTGCCTTCCACAATGCTGGCTCCACCTCCTGCCGGGCGGCTGAGCACTCTGCCCCACATTCTGAAAGGAAAGAAGGAGTCAGAAAAACAAAGTGCTCCAGGACTGACCAGAACTGGTTTTGGACTAGGCAGAGGCCTCTCTGCCTCCAGAGAACAAAGAGAATCAGGGTATAAGAGGGGCACCCAGACCCCAGGAAAATTAGATCACTTTTGGGAACAAGAAGAAACCTTTGCTGAGGAGCGGAACCAAGAAGAAACTGAGGAGAGACTATCCCTAAGCTACCACAAAAATGGTTCAGCACCACAGACCGTCAACAACAAAATCCACAATTGTACGAAACAAGTAACAGTAGAAACAAGTCACTGCTAATGCAAAATTTTTTTGCATTAGCAGTGACTTGTTTCTACTGTTACTTGTTTCGTACAATTGTGGATTTTGTTGTTGACGGTCTGTGGTGCTGAACCATTTTTGTGGTAGTTTATGTTGTATCCCCTTTAGTGGGGAGGTGCTCTTGGACAGGGGGCCCATTTGGGTTGTTAGCACGCATTCTTGTCTATTACTGACACTATATGGGCGATTTACGGTACAGGTGCTGCATTTCGTGTATGGTCCACTGTCCGTTGCTTTAGATTTATACTATCCCTAAGCTGAAGTGCTGCTTGGGGCATTGGCCTGCAGTGGTTTGCCTGACTGCCAAAGAAAGGAGAAAGGAACTTTTGCTTTGCTGTGACTTTCATCAACTTGTGAAGGATCTCCAAGGGCTTGGAAGAGAGCTTGCCCCCTGACCGAAGTCCCAGGACCATTGGACTTCACCCCTTTGTGAACTGCTGCTGGAAACTCTGTTTCAGTGGCTGCAGAGGTAGGGAGCTGTGACTGACTCTCACGACCGACTCGGTGTCCTGTAAGCACCGCATCGAAGCACCGTCTCGCCCTGCAACGCACGGCCCTGGTCTCACCGACTCCGTCAACGAGCCGCTGCCTGCACCGCATCGAGGGACAACGCGTCCTGCAACGCTTCGCTACGCCGGGATCGAACTGGTCCGACCGACACGGTCACTGCTGCTGAGTTCGAGTCCTGTGACCGCACCGGAGTTGGGCACCGCTCGCACGCTTTGCGACGCACCGCCCGACTCGCACCGCTGTCCGGACTGATCGACGCCAGCTCCTGAATCCGGCTCCGTCGCCGCACCGCAACCTGCCAGCACCGCATCGAAGCACCGTCTCGCCCTGCAACGCACGGCCCTGGTCTCACCGACTCCGTCTCGACGACGTCAACGAGCCTTTGCCTGCACCGCATCGAGGGACAACGCGTCCTGCAACGCTTCCATTTTTGCATCGCGACCGCGACGAACAGCCATCCGGCTCGCACGCCCGTGCCTGCCGCTTCAAGTAAAGGTACTGTGACCGAGTCTGTCTACGCTGTGTTGGCCCGTCTCGACGCGGTCAGCTGGATTTGTTAGACTCTGTTTGTTCTCGACATCGCCGTAGCCGGAGGAGGCTACCGACTCGCACAGAACCTTGAATTAAGCCTTTTTGATCAGAACTAAGTATTCTTAACAGTATTGTGGATTATTTTTGTCGTTTATGGTCTTGTGATAAATCTATATAAAGTATACCTATTTTTATAAATATATAACCTGTGTGGTGTCCATTTGTAGTGTTGTCACTTGATTACTGTATGTGTTCACAAATGCTTTACACACTGCCTCTGAACTAAGCCTGTCTGCTCGTGCCAAGCTACCAAGAGGGTGAGCAGGGGTTATTTCGGGAGTGTACCTACTTTCCCTGACTAGACGCAAGGGTCCCTATTTGGACAAAGGTACATACCTCTGCCAACTAGAGACCCCCAAATCTAACACTTAACAATATAGGCAAGATAAAGGAATAGAAGTAGAAAAAGAAAAAGAAAATGTGCTGGCATCTAAATGTGACAGTCATTTAGTAGCAATAACAAAACTAAGTATAGGAAGAGGTGTCCATCCTGCAGAAGGATTGTACCTAGTCTATTGTTCTGCGTTTAGGTTCCTGCATAACCACCTCATTTAGAACCAAACTGTTGCCCATCTTGGAATGGTAAAACAATGATACACTATGGACAACAGCATTCCATGATGGTCACCTGGTTTAGTGGAAGTGGCCATGTGAGATGTGGCATACTGCAAATGAAATGGGTGGCAAGCAAGTGACCCATTAGCACTGCCTGGAGACCTGTAGTTCCCTCTTAAGAAAAATTCAAGCAAAAAGAGAAGCAAAGAAATTATAGTTATATTATGTGAATTTGAAGAGCGCAGCTAATCACCCGTGAGGGTATCCAGGCGCTGAGTAGGGCAGGCCTGAGGGGGGAGAAGGAGATCATGCCTGTTTCATCTGGAAGAGCCACGTCTTGAGGTTCCTTCTGAAGTTTCGGGAGCTCATTACAGGTCTTGGCTGTGAGGTATGAGAATAAGCGTCCTCCACTTTTGGTCTTCTTGATGCGAGGGAGGTGTGCTCTTGCCTGGGACGCAGATCAAAGGTGTCTGGTGGGTTGGTAGAAGTTGAGGCGGTGGTTGAAATAAGCTGGACTGGTGTTGTGGAAAGCTTTGTAGGCATGGGTGAGTAGCTTGAACTTACATCTTTCCTGGACTGGGAGCTAGTGTAGATTGTTGAGGTGTGGAGAGATATGGTTATTTCACGGGATGTTCAGGATGAGTCTGGCGGCGGCGTTCTGGGTGGTTTGGAGTCGGCATTTGGACATTGGCTGGTATTCGGATGTAGAGGTCATTTCTGTAATCAAGTCTACTTGTGATAAGAGCCTGAGTGACCGTTCGTCTGGTGTTCAGTGGGATCTACTTGAAAATCTTGCATAGCATTCGCAGGATGGGGAAGCATGATGAGGAGATGGCGTTGACCTGTCTGCTCATGAAGAGGTTGGTGTCCAGCATGAATCAGATGTACTTGGCATGGCCCACAAGGGGTGGGTGGGGGGCCAAGTTCAAAGGGCCACCAAGAGGCGTCCCAGGGGGAGTGGTTGTTGCTAAAGAATAGGATTTCGGTTTTGTCTGTGTTGAGCTAGAGGCAGGTGTTTTTCATCCAAGCAGCAATGTTTCTCATGCAGTTGGTGAAGTTTGCTTTGGCGGTGCTTGTTGAGTTGGTAAAGGAGAGGAAGAGCTGTGTGCTGTAGGATACAATGTTGATGCCGTGGGCGCTAAAAATGCCTGTGAGGGGTGTCATGCAGTTGAAGAGTGTTGGGCTGAGCAACAATCCTTGATGAACTCCGCAGATGTTGGGTTCTGAGGTGTAGTGGGGAAAGGGAAATCTAAATCATTGAGTTCTCTCCATGAGGAAAGAGGATAGCCACTTGAGCATGGTCCGCAGATACCCAAGTGCTAAAGCTTTGTGATGAGTGACTTGTGGCAGACCATATCGAAAGCTGCAGAGAGGTCGAGGAGGATTAGTGTGGCCGTTTCTCCTGAGTCGAGGATGCTTCTGATGTCACGAGTGGCCGCAATGAGGGCTGTCTCTGTGCTGTGGTTGGTGCGTAAGTCTGATTGAGAGCTGTCTAGGAGCTGACGGAGTTCTAGGTGGTCTGCGAGTTGGGCATTGATGACTTTCTCAATTACCTTCGCTGCAAAATGGCAGGCGCGAGATAGATCTGTAGTTGCTGAGGATGTTGGGGTCCGCTGTTGGTTTTTTCAATAGAGCTTGGACTTTTGCATTGACTTCTGCATTTTTCCAGCAAGATGGGAATGTGGTGGTGGTTATGGAGGTGATGGTGATAGCGGTGAGCGCAATGGGAGATGATGGTTCTGCCAAGGTTATATGTGAAGTGCGGGCATGGATCTGAGGGGGCTCTTGAGTGGATGGTATTTATTAGGGCAGTGGTTTCTTCATTCGAGAGGGGCTTCCAGTTGCGTAACTGCTGTTTGGCGATAAAGGAGGTGTCCGACTGGCCAGACGAGTTCATATCGGTATGCTGTGGGTCGATTTTGTTGTAGATCTTGGCAATCTTCTGTTCAAAGAAGTTTAAGAGGTCGTTGCAGAGTGCTTGGGATGGGGTGATGTTGTTGTTGGCAGCTGCAGGTTTGGAGAACTCCTTGACGATGGTGAAGAGTTCTTTGCAGTTGTTAGAGCTGGCTTCAAGTCTGAGAGTTAGGGACTTTTTCTTTGCGTCTCGTAGTTGTTAATAGTAGAGGTTGAGGGTGGCTTTGCATGTGGGCCTTGTGGTGGTGTTTTTGTCAAGTCTCCATTTTCTCTCAGGTTGTTTGCAGTGGCGCTTGGACTCCCTGAGGTCATTCATGTAACAGCAAGGTCATTTTTTGTTTTTGTATGTCTTGTTTCTGGTGCAAGTTACTTATTAAAGAGCTTGGTGTCGACATCGAGGTTCCCTGTGTGGAAAAATCTACCATAAACGTTTACTGACTTTAACACATGCTTTTCACAATCAATATGTCTGAACTACAGCCTTTATTGTAACTGTTTATTATAAACAACCAGTCTACAATCTTCATCATTGGCTTGTCAGCATAACCAGCTCAGAATTACTGTGTTGGCCATAAGCTTTCCCACAAGGCATCCATCAGGTATACCATAATAAAATTACAAATATGTACTATAAAATAAAAATCCCTACTATTTGAGCCTAATAAGCATTACCATAGTGCAAACCATCTACCCCATGGTTTGTTTGGGTGGGTCACCAAAACCCTAGTGTACTATGGTAAACTGCCAGATTGTATGTAACAAAATTCTAGGACCTGGCAAAATTTAAATTATGCTTCCGTACTTTGCAGTATTTTCTTATTTCGTGTTACATGAAATTTCCCAAATTATGCCATTACACCACTCTGTGTAATTATGCCGCTCTGCGTTGCAAAATTAGAGCACAGGAGAGCGGGAACTACGTGACCAACTAAAATGCAACTGGCTCTTGTTTGCAGCACTTGTGTTTTTCATGTTATTTTTGATAGCACAAAATGTATCCTTGCATCATAAATTGACACAATGACACACTTTATGCTAAAATATAGTGCTAAATGACAGATTTGCATTTCACTTAATTTTCCCCAAATTTTGCATAATTGCGTGAAAGTAAATTTGCACCGGCAAAATACCTGCTACAGGCTTTAGCACAGTGTAATAACAATCCACCCTTAAAACTTTATTGCCAGTAGCGGCTGCTACTGGACGGGAGTGGTGGGGTGGAGGGGGTGGATGAAAAAGATTTAAAAAAAATACAACACACTTACCTGGAATCGTGCCGGCCGTCGCCTCTACTCGGTCCTCTTCATCTTACTCGAGTACGGCAGCAGGAAGCACCCGGGCTTCCAGGCTCCCCACAGCCAATCGCAATGCTGCAATGCAGCGTTGTGATTGGTCTGAGCGCCATGGTTTGAAAGCGTTATTATCATTTTATTTTTCCTCTTTCAACTGCTCGGAGAGCAGGGGGGCGACGCTCCTCTGCCTTAGCGGAGGAGTCACCGCTGTTTATTGCTTTTTCACAATAAATAAGCCAGATCTACTGCTTTTATCACAACTTTTCAGAATAAACAGACCAGACCTATGTCATCTGGCATAACTTCTCCCTGCACACCAGTCAGGCCTAAAAGCGTTACCATTGGCTTGTCACCATAACTAAGTCATGTCTAATGTACTGAGCGTAAGCTTTCCCACAAATCAACCATCAGGCACACAGACATAGAATTACAAATGTATACAACATTAAATTGGCAAAGCAAAATACTGTCTCTCCTAAGAGGGCCTAACAAGGATTGTCCCAGTGCAAATTTTGGATGTACACAGTTTGTCGGATGGGTTAGCCAACACCAAAGCCGGAGCCTACTAGTATGGTAATCTGTAAGATTCCACGTAACAAAATACCTATGTGTAGGCCTTAATACAGAGCAATATGAATCCGCTCTTTAATGCTGATTGACTTTTCACAATTAATATGTCAGAGCTTCTGCTTTTATTCATAACTTTTCAGGATAACAATCAGGCGTATAACCTTTATCATTGGTTTGTCTCCATAGCCAACTCAAACTTACTATAGTAGGCCTAAACATTCCCTCAAGGTGCCCATCAGGAATGCAATAATAACATTAGAAATATGCACAGCATTACAGCTGTAAAACAATATAAAAACCCTGCAATTACAGCCTTTTTAGGATTACCTTAGTACAAATCTTCTATCCCCAGGTTGAGTTCGGGTGGGTCTCCAAAAAAGACTTGCCATCATAACCACCTCAGTCCTGCTGTATTGTGTACAAGCTTTGCCACAAACCAAAAAGTACAATTAAAGCTCTCTCTGGTAAACCAACATGTGGGTGAAGCATAAGCTCCTCTCTCAGTAGTATTCTGTTAGCTCTTTTTCGTTGATCATGCAAGATCTAGCGACAGCTTTGCGGTTGAGGCAGACCTGAAAATGCATGTGATTTACTGTAGCCCTGGGCATTCCACACTGCTCACAATCACACAACTGCACACTGAAGTCTTGAGTTAATGTTGAAAAGACAAGGGGCTCTGTGCTGATGCCAGAGAAACACAAACTGAGTAAATTATCTACATAGACAGTTTAACAGTGGCAAGTCCGTGCCCTTGAAAGTTCAAGCACCATCCCATTGTAAGCGTGACACTTTATGAATGTTATTGAGCTTTCTCTAGGCAGTCATACTGCTACTGGTTATTGTAGCTGGATAAACAAACAAAATAATTGCAACTGCATGTAGAGGAAGCACTTTTTCTGTGGAAACACAAATCTGCCCAGTCAAAACATTGCCGTCCATCCACTTGTGGATAGAGACAAAGCCCCAATGTGCGGTTCTCCAGAAAGCTCTTTTTAAAGTTGTTCACATAAGGTTGATTGACAGTTATGTTGTCTGGCCAGACTTATTGAAAAAGTGTGAAATGCATCTTCCACAGAGTATAATAGTTTATCAGCTTTGAGGAGTAAGGCCAACCGCAAGCCAAGATGGCCCCACTCTAGCGAAGCACTTGCTCCCTACCCCCACTGTTCATTAATTGCTTGCCATCTGATGGCGCCTTGCCCTATTGAAACATGAGGGGCAAGCGCTGAAATGATTAAGGCCCCATGGAAAGTTACATTGAGTCAGGGGAAGGGGTGGACAGAACTCTCAGAGTTTCACTCCGAGAAATTTGTGGGAGTTACAGAAAAACTCTGCGAGATTCCAAAGAATTCTGCCAAGAAAATATGCAGCTTCCGCTGCTCGTGCTGCAATTTAGCACCGGTAGCGCAAGCACCACTGAAAATCAGCACATGCGGCATCCATGCGTTGCAAAAGAGTGTGCGCCCGTTCAAGTTGAATCTGCTGCCGCTACAGTAGAAAATCTACTCGAGCTGCAGCAAATCTACTCGAACGGAGTCCCTCTAATCATGACCACTCATGAATGCCGGCGACCACCCATGTTAGAAAATCACACTAGAGGACACCAAATCTTGCTCATGCTCACCATCCTGCATATTCTGGAGCCTCACCGGAGAAATATTCCGCCATGTAGCGATGTGCAGAATTTGGCCGGAACGCCGCATTAAAGACTAAAATGGAGTGGTCAAAATTCAGCCAATTCCGTCCCTGTAAATTATACCCCTGAGAATTGGACAGTTAGGTGGTGATGGAATCATCTTGTAACCGTACTCATCCGATTATTGGCATGTGATCCAATAATTATTGCCACAACTGAAAATGCCAAGAAATCTGCACTGGAAACTGCCATGTTTAGAAGGGGATTAAATGATAAACCACCCATGTGTTAATTCAATGAGAGATTTGGAAAGGTGAGATTGATTGTGAGGGTAATGATCAAAACATGGAGTCTATGTTGAAAATGTGATTAAATAGGCACAGCACTCATTATTTAAATCATAATTATGAGTGGTTTTCATTAGTACCTCTGCTTAAATGTATCTCCTTACTAATTTATTTTAGTTGTTTTACATAGGGCCAGCATGTTGACCTGGTCTCTTTGCATCTCGAGGATTGTTAGGTAATGTAAATAAAGGCAAGGACATGCCCCAACAAATCTATTTGAATACAGATGCCTCTAGACTCTCTCTTCAGGGTGTGGGCTTTGGTGGCTTTTTATGGCATAAGAATGAATTCTATCGTGAAAATTATTGACAACAATGATTTAAGCTCAATTGTGGCTCCACAGTAGAACAGAGCCATCCATTCTAAGAAATTATGTAGGCATAAGATCTCATGAATGAGGGCTGCTCCACTGTTTTATTTTCCAAGAATGAGAGAGAGGGTTGAGGATTCCATCCCAGATAAAAGTGTCCAAGGATTTACTTAACTCCGATGTGGCATCATACTTAGCAAGGCTTCAATCTACTGAGCAGGTTTTCTGGAAGTTAGCAATTGTACCTTTGTGGGAAAATATCTGGGGTTTACGCTCAGGTCTGAAGTGTCAATCTTGAAGGCCTTTACAACTCTAGTTGAAAGTGAGAAGGGCTGCAAGGAAGCTTCTTTCATTCACATTAACCCTGCTACGAGTTAGTGTCTAAACTAGTCACACATTTGATGGTGGTTGTAAAGGATGTGTTGGATTTAATGTCTTGTTAAATTTTATTGCTTATTTTAATCAATGAAGAATTTTGTGTTACTTGCCGACTAGGTAATAAAGAAAATCTCTGTTTCTCCAATCGATAAGTAATCTTTTATTCATCCAAAAGTAGTACGGAAATGTATATCATGTCTGTCTAGTAAATACAGCATATGAAGTCCAGTCCCAGAAATAAAGGCTGCGAGATTCTGCCCTTGCGCTGAAATATTAGAAGAGGATGTGGTCCTTTGAAGATTAAGGACCGTGATAAGCCCTTAATATGATATTGTGTCAAAACAGGCATGCCGAGTGATCAGACTTCATTGGGAGAGAGTGAAGGGCCCCTTCACTGTCCAGCAATGATATACTTTCATTACAACTTTTGGAAAAAAACAACTTACTTATCGAGTGGAGAAACAGAGATTTTCGTTATTACCTGGTCGGCGCGTAACAAAAATTTGAGACTTGTGCGTACCTTCACACAAATTCTACTGACTTTGGAATTATTTGAACATAACCTTGAAAAAGTCCCAATGCAGGGATGAAACACGTGTCGGCTGAAATCTGGCTGACATCTTCCATGAAGCAACATTTTCAACACATTTGTAGTCTTTGTGAAAAACTGTGATCATAGCAGTGATATTGTCTCTATCTTTGTGTGAACCCACTAATAAGTAAAAATCTTGTTTACTACAACATTTGGAAAGTTTCTGAAGAGGTTCTTTGAACATCCAATTGAATTGGTATGGTATATATTTTATACGTTTGTATTGTGTAAGCGGTTACACCAATTGCACCTAGACTCACACGCTGAATATCATACACACCATAAGAGTCATTCACTGAACCCAGGGCGGTGAGGGCTTGACACATGTGCGCACAGGTCGTTGTTCTTGGATAATATTGTTCTCAATTCAAATAGCAACGCTCAACTCCCCGTGGCCCACCGCTCACAGGCCACAATCCTCAATGAAACAATACCAATAGGAAAGGAGCGTATCCCCTTCTTTCAAAGTTATCAATCAATTACTGAATTTCTCAAAGAAAGTCCAGTCCACAGGCCATTTTTTCAGTTCCAAAGAATTTTTGTTCCAAATTTATTAAAGAAAGACCATCATATAATGTCATTCATTCAATTTCATCAAATCTTTTCAGACAATTTCATCAAATCTTTTCAGCCTACGCGTTTCGTCCTAACCCGGACTTCATCAGGGCTGAAAAAACAGAAACTATATACACCAATAAATTCCAGACAATGTGATTCATTATTATGTTATACATTATACTGATACAAAAGCACTACTCACAAAAATCAATTCAAACCCGCAATACTACATAAACTTTTAGATGCCTGCCTATCTCCATTCTAACAAACATACACCCAGGACGGGATTTCAATTAGTCCAATTGTCATTAATAATACGCTTCATTAGTAAATCTTTAAAATTATCAAAAGACTCTCTTCATATTCATTGACATTGTTAACCTCATTTTTACATTCTTGTGCATTCGACATGATGATGACATTCCAATACCCAGGTTATTTACCTAGGAAAAACCTCCATTGCCTCATCGTTTCTCTCCTAAATACCAGGGACATCCCTGTTCTCTTACTTTGCATTATTATAAGCCCTTATTAACTATTGTTCACTGCTCATTAAGGAAGAGTCAGAAATTCTCCCAAAAATTTCTAAATTTACCCAGAGGCCACTAATATGTAAAAACCTTGTTTATTACAACATTTGGAAAGTTTCTGAAGAGGTTCTTTGAACATCCAATTGAATTGGTATGGTATATATTCTATACGTTTGTATTGTGTAAGCGGTTACACCAATTGCACCTAGACTCACACGCTGAATATCATACACACCATAAGAGTGCTCTGCTTTTTTTTGGTTTGTTCGTGTCGGGCTGAGAAATATTTGTGTTTTTCCGGTCAAGATATGCACATCTTGACAACGGGTGTGTTCTTAGTGTATTGAGCACCATTGTTGATTGTTGGTTTCATACTACTCTAAAGATAGAGAAGTACGACTGTTGTACCATTGTTGCCCCTCTGTATCTAGGTGTATTGTACATTCCCAGGTACACATACGCACCGCACATTGCATGTAACCTGTACGCACTGCACAGCACTATAGCTTTCATGTATTGTACCCCTCACAGGTGCACATACACCCAGAATATGCATCTACCATGCATGCACTGTACAGTACTGCATTATCCTTGCATTGTACCACTCACAGGTACACATACACCCAGTGCAGATACATCACTTATGTGCTACACAGCACTTCATAACAAACTGATGTAGGCCAAAGCTGAGTGAAGCACACAGCAGCAGAACATTAAAATGGCTGAGCCTGTAGGCCTCACTCCAGTGACACAGGTTAAAAAGGACCTATTCACTCCTACTGATCACCACACGGTACGCTACCACCGCCGCTCTTGTGCTTCTTAATTCCTGGTCATGGAAGTAGCCTCTCACCACTATGAGGGTAGCACTTTGGGCACCTTTCCCAAGACCGCAATCCGGGAGACAGGCCTATGTCATGGCGCACAAGCATGATCTATGTTTGCTTATGACAAAAAAATCTGCATTAAGGATCCAGACATCAGTACAGTTGGTGTGAGAAACTGGGTTGTTGGTTGACTGTGGTGTGAATCCTGGTCAAGCAGCAACCACAATCCTTTTCAAAGCAAGGCACAAGTCAATCCTAAATTAACCTGTTCTCAACCCTCTGGTAGCTTGGCACAGAGCTTGCAGGATTAACTTAGTGACAATGTGTAAAGTATTTGTGCAACACTTCTAACAGTACTACAGTGAAAATACCACACAAAAAGGATCCCACACCAAGTTAGAAAAATAGAGATATTTTTAATAAATAAAACAAGAACAAAACAACAAAAACCCAATCAGTAGAACCAGAGATATGCAATTTTAAAGATTCAGTGAAGATGGGAATGTGGGCAAGCTACAAAGGCCCAGTTCGGCCCCTGAACAAAGTGCCTTAAAACCTGATTTGCGGAGTGTTGCAAGGGTTCACGTAGAAGATGCGTTGCGCAGCACAAGCGATGCATCTGTTCGGAGATGCGGCAAGGCTGCAATGTGAGGCTCTACGTCGCTATCGAGCATCCTGGGGACGAGGGCTTGGATGCGAAGTCCAGCGTTGCGGATGCGTCGTGCAGTCGGGGCAATGGTCAGTTCTGAGGAGCTGCGGGGCTGCGATGCGGAGTCTGGTGTCATCGGGGGGCTACTGTTGACCAGTGGCATAACGAAAATTGAGGGGGCGCCCCTGCAAGGTACGTGGAGGGGCCCCCTCCAGACTCTATGATGAGCTCTCCTGCTGAAGTGCTGTGCTGAGGGGGCCCCCTGGAGCTTGGGGGCCCCCCGCACCATGGGGGCTGCGGGGGCTGCGGGGGCCTGTGTTACGCCCCTGCTGTTGACAAGAGATGTGAGGTCCTGTGCTGAGGAGGCATCGCGCAGCTGCGGGTCCAATGAGACCACGGGCTGCGATGCGGATCTTTGTGTGAAAGGAGCCCCACACAGCGGCGGCGATGAGTTGGTTCTGCTCGGGGTTGCACCACGCAGAAGAGGTGATGCGTTGGTTCCGCAGGTTCCACAGAGGCTGGCAGGGCACCTTATGCCCACTTCCAAGGGTCCAGGACTGGGGTGGCACCATTTGGCAGAGTAGACTGACAGATGGCTGAGTCCAAGTGCTGGGGTCGAGAGTGTTGGAGTCTTCTGTCCCTGAGGCTGAAGTCAGGAGGACAGTCAACTAGCCCTTGGAGTCAGTCTGGGGTCCTGGGTTCAACAGATGCAGGTTCAGTCCTTCTCACCCAGGCATGAGGCCAGCAGGTCAGCACAGCAGTGAAGCAGTCCTTCAGAGCAGCAGTCCAGCAGAGTCGCAGTCTTTTCAGCAGCACAGCAGCCCTTCTTCCTGGCAGAGTATTCACAGGTCCAGAAGTGTACTGAAGAGGTGGTATCTGAGGTCCAATATTTATACCTGGTGTGTTCCCTCAGGAAGGTGGGAGAAACTTGTAAGGATTTTCCTTTGAAGTCCGAAGGCATCCTGCCTTCCCTGTCCTGGCTCCAGACTAACTACAAGGGATATGTAGTTGGGGAGAGGAGTTGGCCTAACGGCTAGGGCGGTCGATCTCAAATCTGGGGAACTGGGTTCGAGTCTCGGCAATGATGCTGAACATCCTGTGATTCTGGGCAAATCACTTAATCTCCCGTGCCTAACAAAAATGAATGTGTCCTCATGTAATGCAACTGGTGCTATGTAAAGCGCTCTGATACCCGATTCGGGTCAAGTTCGCGCTATATAAAACTCTGTAAAAAATAAAAAATAAAAATGTAGACCTTTGCGTGGAGGCAGGACCTAGACTATTCAAGTGTAAGTAGGGCTGTGCCCAGCTCAACCCTCCAATCCTACCAGTGATGGCCCATCCAGGCACACCTAAGCTCTCTATTGTGTGTGTCTGTCTAGAAGGAGTACACAAAGCCCAACTGTCAACTACACCCAGTCTTGTGACCCAGAGACAGGCTGCAGGCACTAAATTGCAGAGGCAGGAAAACGATAACTTTTGAAAAGTGGCATTTTCAAAATTGTAATTTAAAATCTGACTTCACCATAAGTTAGGATTTTTCATTACAGTTCCGGACACCAAACATGCACTGTTCACCTGCTCCCATTTGGATATTACAGCTTATTAAATGTAATAAGGTAACTCCAAGGTGTCCTATGGGAGAGGTAGTCCATGCAGCAGTGAAAAACGAATTTAAGAGTTTTTCTCTATCAGTACATGAAAAACTTAAAAGTACATGTCCTACTTTTTCAATACATTGCATCCTGCCCTCTGGGCAGTCCAGGGCCTACCATAGGGGTGACTTATATGTATTAAGAAGGAAGGTTTGGGCCTGGCAAAAGTTTGTTGCTGCCTGGTCGAAATGGCAATTTAAACTGCATACACAGGCTGCAATGGCAGACCTGAGACATGTTTAAAAGTGCTACTTAAGTGGGTGGCACAGTCAGTGCTGCAGGCTCACTAGTAGCATTTAATTTACAGGCCCAGGGCACAGGTAGTGCGACTTTACTAGGGACCTACGAGTAAATTAAATATGCCAATTGGGTATAAGCCAAATCTACCATATTGTAACGAGAGGGCACGAGCACTTGTGCACTGGTGCACAGAGTCCTAAGGCCAACAAATACAGAGTCAGCAAAAATGGAGGAGTGAAGGCAAAAAGTCCAGAGATGACCCTGCAGAAAGGGTGAAGTCCAACAGTTGGGCACTCAGGCCAGGGGTGCATGTTCATTACCATGCGAAGGGCTTTTCTGTCTCAACACTCCATAATCTTTCTCTGTTGAATTTCTGAGCATTCATAATAAAACCTAAAATTTCGAAATGGTTATTGCTCCTCACGTTACAAGAGTCAACTGTAAAGGTGTGCGTCATTTCACAGGGAATCCATTATAAACAAGCATTGGCATAGCCAATAGTTCTTGCCTTTGGGACCTTATAAGCTTTTACCCATGCGGCACACTATCAAGCCAAAAAAAAAAAAAGTGTTGTACATTAAATATGAAAGAAAACATTATTTAACCAAAGAGACAGAATATTTATTTATTTTGTATGTAAGAAAATTTATTATAGTATTAAGTGGTGTTATTTAAAATTACTTTCAATACTTTTGGGTGATTTTCTTCACTATTAAGTGCCGTGGTGCGCACTGGAAAACCCAGGCTAAAATTAAGGACTAATTTAAATACAGTTAATTTCACCTTGAAATGTGCCCTAGGGAGAGGAGTGTAAGAGAGGGAGGGGGTAAAAAGATGAGAAGGGAAGAGGAGGAGAATGGGAGAAGGAGAGAAAGTGTGGAGAGAGTGGCTAAGAGGCAGACGAAATAGGAGTAAGCGAGGGCAAGAGTGGGGAGAAATTAGGAAAGGAGTGGAAGAGAAAATGAGAAAATGTTAAAAGGAAAAAAGTGTGAAGGGGTAAGAGCAGAAAAGAAGGAAGGGATCAGGTGAGATAGGTAAATGAATGTGCTGTAAAGAAGGAACAGAATGTGTGAGTCATTGTGGAGTGGATGTGGCGTGAGGGAGAAAGATGACAATTTTATGGTTGGGGATTAAAGTTTAAGTGGACCCAAAAATGTTATTTACTTTGTATGTACGTAAATTTATTATGTAATTAAGTGGTGTTATTTAAAATCACTTCAATACTTTGGGGTGACTTTTTTTATTATAAGAGTATGTGTTAATTATTAAGTGGGGTGGTGCACACCGGAAAACACTGGTTTAAATTAAGCACTAGTTTAAAGGCTAATATTGTTTACATAAATAACTGTACACACATTTACCCCCAATACGTACTAAAAAATAAATTTAAAAAGCTTGGAGTAAAGCAGAGAGGCCTTGAGTGGGGTTAAATAGAGTGGAGTAAAGTGGAGTGGAGTGGAGTAAAGCAGAGTGGTGTGAAGTAAGCAGAGTGGTGTGGAGTAAAGCAGAGTTGAGTAACGCAGAGTGGTGTTCAGTGTGGTGGAGTAAAGCAGAGTGGCGTGGAGTAAAGCAAAGTGGCATGGAGTAAAGGAGAGCGGTGTGGAGTAAAGCAGAGTAGAGCCGAGTGGAGTAAAGTAGAGTGGCGTAAAGACCAGTGGCGTGGAGCAAAGCACATGAAACGACACTGCCACCTGACGCATAGGGCTTCCTTGGCCGCGCCAGGAGCACTCCTTTCATCCAGGCTGGTCTAGAAAGCAAAGACGAGTTCTAACAGTCGGTCCCCAACATACCACGCTGTGTGATCTTGGACAAATCACTGTGTCCACCAGCCACTCGGTTCTATTAGTTGCTAAGACTTTGAAGCAGCGCATCACCCAGTTTCAAAAACAGGGTTAAAAGACGTGCACAGACACAGATTCAAATGGCCGGGGGCTTAATTTCAACCCACCAATGTACACTCTGCCGAAAATCGAGCTGGTACCGAATTTTAGGTCGGACACACATTTTAGCTGGTGTATAGGTCACCTACGGTTCTGAATGAGAAAGACACTATTACATCGAAAATAACTGGATGGCGAGACTCTAACAGAAAATATCTAAGCATGAATAAACATCACACGCGCCTGTCCATTTCACTATACAAATGCACATATTTCAAGCACATTTTACATATAGCGTTGACACAGGCACTGTACACACATCCCATATTCCTATTTACAAACGGCACAGCACGCTGTCCAGGAAACACACCCACCCCTTGTCCCTAAACATAGATTTTACCATAAACCTACCTCGCACATTTCGAAAGAAGGCACGTTTACCGTACCGCGCTGTCTTTGCAGTAAAATATGTGCCATGACCGGTTTTCGGTGAGACGAGGGACGCTCGTGTGTTCCCCCACAAGCACATTATCCTATGAGCTGCCCTTCGGGCTGATAATGCGTCCAATGTTCTCTTAAATGATAACCTAGCGCCGAGACGCCTCTTCAGAGATAGCTGTGCGCTTTATAAATGGCTTTATGTTGTATTGTAGCCTGCATCCCACTCCCTCGTCATGTGACGGAGCAGTGCCCCGAGCCGTATCTCACTGAGGTGCCCTCCTGGAGTCCTGACTGGCACTGACTATCTGCAGGAATGCAAGGAGTGTGCAGTGCACAGAAAGGGGGCATTGTGCAGGCACAGAGCACCTTCACATCGAGGGTTTCACTCCACATCAAGGCACAGAGTGAGTATTCACAGAGGTAGGGCCTGCTCGTAAACCGTGCACACCCGAACTCATGCCTTAGCAGGATGGGAAAACCAGGGCTGGGCAAAGGGAGTGTTACCCATCAGCCCCTCGTCCCAAGGTCTGCATTATTAGATGGCTTCATCTGAGAGGGAACAGCAGCTTTTACACAGCGAGGACTTCAGTGGTTCAGAAAAAACCTACAGAGCGCGCTAGCAGCAGGGAGTCTGTATAGAGTCATTTAGCAACTAAATAGTGCCCTGCTTGTCACTGGCTGGTGACGTTCAATGCAACGCCCCCCACTATCGAAACAGATGTATAGAAGTCTCAGCCATGTTGGGATTCAAACCTGTGACCTGCAGGGTACACAAGAACCCCGAAAATGATGCTTAACCCACTGTGCTATCCATGTAAAGAGGCGAGAAAGTCAGTGTCAAATGTGGTCTCCTCAGAGGTTAGACTTTCACAAAGTTCTTTTCTTTCTGGCACTGGTAACTGCTTGAAAAAGTGAGCCATGTTGTTGAGAAATAGGTAAACAAATGTCCCGCCCCAACATTCAGTCAGTTGTTTCTGATTTCAGTCAAAGCTCCCACCGTGTGATGCTTTCCTAAACACGCGTTTTGGGGAAGATCAGCTGCTCTGATTTTTGTTCAGCACAAGCTCATAAGCTGGCCTATAGGATTATGCGATTTTGCAGGTGTGGGGGGATATTCACAAGGACGTATCTCTGAGTTATCGCCAACTTAACGCAACAAAAGTGGTGACAGATTTAACACCTGATGCAGCGCGTACAATAAAAACTATTCTCCTCCTAGGTCACTTATCGGTCATCCAGGGGTGACTTATATTGTCTTACATCCACATGACGATGGGGCCCATAACATCGCCTATCACACACACACACACACCTGGATTTCCTCTACACCTTTACAAAATTCTATACTCCTAGGAGAACTAAAATGAAAAACATCATTTATGTACCGCTGGAAGGAGCCGGGATATCTTATTACTTTAACCTATCGCTTTTCTTAATTATTTCCCATGATATTCCTGCTCATTGTTTTGTCGATGAATCATTCATGTAAGAAATTAGTTCATAGTGATTAAGACCAGCTAAATCACAATAACCAATTACTAGTGTCACAATCATTTAGTAAAATAACCACGGAGTCGTTTGATTAAGAATCTTAAATTTTATATAATTTTAAAAGCATGTGAAAGAATTTAGACTTTTTATTCAATTATTCATTCATTATTAATTCAAATATTTATTAAGCATAATCAATTTTATTGCAGAAAGGAAATTTTGTCATGAAGCAAAACCCTAATTACCTGCCTACCTTCCTAATTTAGCCTAATGATTTCTAACCTAAGTTTAAGAATTTAAAAATAACCTGATTCTCATACTCAACTGAAAAAATAAGACAGCAACAGAAACTTCAGCTCGTCAGCATCAGCTACCTGCAACCCGTCTCATCTAACAGTCTTTCAGCATCTCCCGCTCAGTAATGGATCGATCTGGACCACCAAGCACTGGAAGCCACCAACTCTCGCTGCGACTCTGACTGCAACTCCGCACCGCAACTCTGACTGTGTACCCCTCCCACTAAGAGTAGGCCCTCTTATACCCTAATTCTAACTTTGCTAACTAATTGTTGCAACATTAATAACGCGCTTCTCTTTCATTGGTTCACTCATTTCATCTACTCATTCTTAATCAAGTTCTCCGGATCCAACTTGTTCTTTTGGAATGTATATGTTCATTTCCTTTCTCACAGTTCAAGACATGTTTCCATCCGCTTCGATCAGTACATTTGTAACTTCTTTCGATACATTCGAGAACTCTGCAGGCATTGTCCTTTCTCTTAAAACGGTTTCCCACGACTCTTTGCTCATCACCACGGCACACTATCAGTTCAATTAGGTCACATCAGCCTTGACCATTCTTGCATTCTAGCCTCTCAGCATCATCACGTGGTTAGCTTTTCTCCAACTTTTTCTCCCTTGTCACGCGTTTCCCCGCACATGCGCACTTCAATAACCGGCAGCCATTTTATATCGCCACTCGTTTATACTTAGAAGCACTATTTTGAAATAAACAAAACATAATTAAAATAGAGAAACATAGCCTTTTCGTTTCACTCCCGTCATCTACGTACCCCAGTTAGTTATTACCTAGCAGAAAGCAACATTTAAGCTGTTCCTTACTTACCATCACTATTGTTTTTGCAACGACACATTTATATTCTATGAAGCACAAATCATGCATTTATTATTAATTTAGTACGCAATTATTCTTATGTTATAATTAGACACACAGACATTTGTTAATAGATTATTCAGCCCATATACTTGCGTGTTACCCTTCCCTCACGTACAGTGTTGATTAATACATTTAAACGAACATTTTATTAATTATTTATAAAATTTGTTAGGGGTTAAAAAAATTATTTTCTCTGCTCCATCAACTCCCCCTTTGGTGATTTTTAAATCACCAAATAAAACCCAAGTTATACTTCTTTTTCAAGCAGCATATGTCTTTCATCCTTTTGCTTTCTGTTAGTTATACATCTGTTTCCATCTCATCTTGTCTTCTTTTCTCTTTATACATGCTTTCTTTCATTTTCTCTAACTCAATTTCACCCATTTCTCTCTCTCTCTCTTTCATTATTCTGTTATTTCTTTTTATCTTATTTTGTCTTACTTTTCTTTTTATACACGTTATTGCAATTTTCAACACCATGGCTAATAATATTACTACCGTTGCTATTATTATAACTTTCCCTATCATTAGTCTACTCATTCTTGTTAACCAATTTGCTACTGAAGAAAACCCTCTACCAAGTTTTCCCAAGACACTTTCAACCTCCAGTGGAACTAGTTCTTTGTGCAAATTTGTAATATTTGTAATATACTTTTGTATATTTTCACTTTTATCAGGAATGTAAGTGCAACAATGTTGGACTTTCAGCATTCCACAGACTCCACCCTCTTTTGCCAAAAGAATATCAAGGGCAAGCCGATTTTGCATCACCATAGCTCTCATGGCAACCATCTCAGTATTTACCATCAAGAACCCTCCCGCAGTATCTGTAGACAAACGATCTACTACTGTGGATAACTTCCGAATTTTAAACGCATTCAAAGATATTCCCACTGCTGGTATTAATGCTCCAAAAATATCACCTACAATTTCTGAAAAACTTTCCCTCTTTCTACGTGTAAAGCTATTAATCATCTTGTATGTTCCTTTTTCTTCTCTGTGCATATGAAAGATTTTTGGAAAGACCAGGCCTACATAACAAGTTTCATACCAATGGTCCGGTAACCTGTAATAAGCTCTATTCCCACAAATATAATAGATACCTGGAAATATTGGATCTTTTCCACCTTTGAATCCCCAACCTCCCAAAATTTGATAACTGTCATGGCAGATACTGGAACCTACAAAGTAATTGTCATAGACTGTCTTATTTCTTCTAATACACAACTTTCCTGTTTGCGGCCAATCTAATGTCATTGCTGCATTTATCTTTTCCCTTCATGATTTTCTTCCTCAAACGTCCACAGATGTGTTCCTTTCTCTTTTATTGCTTCTCTTTGAAATTTCATTCTCCTTTCTTCAACCATTTCTAAAAATACTTTTTCTTCTTTCTTTAACTCACAGGTAAGGTTGTTTTTAGCTATTTCTTCTAATGTTAAAATTCTATGCTCTAAAAAGAATTCTCCTGAAACTTTTGCTTGTTTTACTTTATTAAGTTCTGGAACTACAGGAACATTTGCAAAAATCTATATCAGTGTAATAAAACTCTAATCTACCTGTTTTATAAAATAAACTTGCTATGACACTACAGGTTATTCCATAAGTTAGAGGTAGGTGATGATAAGTCACACCTTCTGACACTGATGCAGGCAACTGCATACAAACATAACAATCTCTCACATCCATTGTCTCTACATATTCGTACAATAATTTTGTAAAAACATTTTTAGAAAAGTCTGTTACTGACTTATCTTTATGTAATTCTGCACTACTTCTTAAAATAACTGGTTCTTTAACATTAGTTTCTTTTCCTGGTTTAGTATCATTCTTTGCTTCTATTACAGCTAAACTAATAGGAATTGTGATTGCTAAAACTATCCATACTGTCATTAATAATCCTGTACAAAACCAGCACATTTTACACCATCTTTTTACAAACTCACATTTATCTCTTTTATCCCTAGTATTTTCCATTTTGCTTTTATCTTTTGGTTACGTTTCAGAAAATTGTGTCACTACACCTCAGAAATGACTTAGATGCCACTCTGCTTTCAAAAAGTCTTTGCTTGGTACTTTCTTTTAATTCTTTTCAGAATTCTTTCGTTGTCACATCCGGTGATTTGTCATATCCAGTAAAATTGTCACATCCGGCAGAAACACTTTAAGTCTTCACTTCAGGTTTTGTTGCATCTCACCTTTACCCATTCGGCTTCTTAGTCTCGGGATCTCGTGAGTGTTTCCTTCTTCTTTGTAATCCGTCAGTGCGATGTACAGCCACTCAGGTGACTTGTACTTTGAATTCACTTTCTTTGTTCTTTTAGACTTTTGTAGTCGTTTTCCACTTGGCTTTTCTTGTTCCTTTTGACTTGTTATTTCATTCACTTGTTCAGCACTTTTTCTCCTGTTCTGATTATTCTATATCTCAATTTTCTTATATAGTTGCTGGGCCAATTATCTCCTTTTCTTGGCCTTTTGGCTTCACCTTCTTTTTCTTCTCTTTCTGATTTCCAGTTTCTTTTTCTTGATTCAGTTTTTGTTTTCTCTTCTTCTCCACTTTCTTCAGATTCTGTTTCAACTTTTTCACTATTGTCTCTTATTTTGAAGCTTATGATCTCATCTTCTCTTACTGGTGGATCTGTTTTCTCCTTCTTGTGTTCCCTTATTACTGTCCCTCCTCGGTGTTCTTCCGAATTGGTATTTTTCTCACTCTCTACTTCTAAATTTCCCTGTTCTTTTGTTTCACTATCTGTCCCTATTGCTCCTCGGGGTTCTTCTCGATTTTCTAACTTTTTATTTGTCTCTTTCCCTACTTTGTCTATTAATATTACTTTTGAAGGATTTCCACCATAACTTGTACTTGGTTGCTCATCTAGATCAATTTCTTGTTCATTCTCTTCTCTAATTGGTTTATATCCCCAAGTTCTCCTTCGAAATTCTTCACAGTTTTCAACTGAATCATCAGATCCTGAACTTGTGTCAGATATTTCCAGATGTCGACTTACAGGTCGATCTTCAGGTTCTGGAATTTCTGAAATTCTTCCTTCTTCTTCTTCTTCCTCTTCCTCTCTAGAGGTGCTTGCAGTTGGGGTTTCCAGATGTCGACTTTCAGGTCGATCTTCAAGTTCTGGCACCCTTTCTCTTATTCTTGTTTTCCCAGTCGCCGAATTTTTGTCCCACACTTCCAGACGTCGACTCACATGTCGATCTGTAGGTTCTTGAACTCTAATTGTGTGGCTGGCATGGACCCAGTTCTTTACTCCTGCACACTTGACTGCAGTTGTTGTCACTAGGATTACCTGTTGTGGCTCGTCCCAGCGAGGAACTAGACAGTTTCTTCTCCTGTGGATTTTTATGCGGACCCAGTCTCCTGGATTCAAGTCGTGGGCTGGTTTTCTTTCAAGAGTGGTCGCATCCGGTCCAACCTGATGAAACACAGAACGCACCACATCAGCCAGTCCTTTGCAATAATCCAGTACTAGATCATCAGTTATAGTCAATAACTTGTTGACAGGTACTTGTGCTTGTCTCATTGCTCGTCCCATGATCACCTCATGAGGACTAAGTCCAGTTTTCTTTTCAGGAATGCTTCTGATGGTCATCAGAACAAGGGGCAGTGCATCTGGCCATTTGAGTCCTGTAGCTTGACACATTTTTCCTAACCTGTTTTTAATTGTTCCATTAATTTGTGCTACTACCCCAGAAGCCTCTGGTCTGTATGCACAATGCAGTTTTTGTTTAATACTCAATGCTTCACAAATCAATTGGATCAACTCATTTTGAAAATGTGTTCCTCTATCTGTCTCAACCGTGACTGGAAAACCATACCTTGGAATGAACTCTCGCAGCATAAGTTTTGCTACCGTTGTTCCATCATTCCTTCTAGTGGGGTATGCCTCCACCCAACGAGAAAACAAACAGACGACCACTAGAACATATTTTAGTCTGTTACAAGGGGGCATTTCGATGAAGTCTAATTGCATTCTAGTGAACGGACCTCCTTCTCGTCCTATTGTTCCTAGACTCACTATTGTCTTTCTACCTGGATTAAATTGTTGACAAATAAGACATCTTTGACAAAGACTTTCAGCTATAGCTCTGAATTTTGGGTTAACCAGGTTTGTCTAAAAAGTCTGATCATTGCATCTCTCCCAATATGAGCTTGTCCATGGTACATCCGTGCCATGTCTGCAATCATGTTATCAGGCATAACTGGTCTTTCATCTCTGTATACCCACACACCATTGTTTTCTTGTCTTCTACATCCTGCTTTTATCCAGTAATCTTTTTCCTCATCATTTGCAGCTTCCTGTAACTGTCTCACCTCATCCCATGTCTCGACAGTGTTAGTAAAAAGCAAAGGAGAAGAGATATGCTCCCTTTCTCTATTCTTGTTTAGGGATACCATGTTCTCTGCACAATATCTGGCAATCTCATCCGCATAGTTATTACCAACAGCTATGTAATCTTCGTTTTTCTTATGTGCCTTGCATTTCACTACAGCTATCTGCTTAGGCAGCTGTATCGCCTCAAGCAGTTTCTTAACAAAATCTCCATTTCTGATAAGTGTTCCTGCAGACGTCAAGAAACCTCTTTGTGACCAAATCTGACCGAAGTCATGCACAATACCGAAACCATACTGGCTAGCGGTCACAATCGTAACTCGCACATTTCTTCCCAACTTACATGCTTGAATCAAAGCAATCAGTTCCGCAACTTGGGCAGACCTTATTCCTTTCAGACAAGATGCTTCCATCACAGTTGCCACTGTGCACACTGCGTAAGCTGCGCTTAAAACTCCTTCTTTCGTTCTCAAGCATGAGCCATCCACAAACATGACATAATCCGATTCCTTTAAAGGTTCATCTTTTATGTCAGCTCTTGGTTTTGTGCAATATTCCAGCACATTCAGACAATCATGATCTACTTCATCTTGTTCAATTATACTCTCTTCATCTGGCAATGATGTCGAAGGATTCACATTCATACATCTATCTATGGTCACATTTTCTGCACTCAAGATTACCTTTTCGTACTTAGTCAGCCGACTATGTGTCATGTACTGTGTTTTTGTTCTTGTTAACAACATCTCTACTGAGTGGGGAACATATACTCTCAGTGGATACCCCATCACTATACCTTCACTTTGTTCCAGACTTACACAAGTAGCAGCAACAGCTTTCAGACATCCAGGCAACGCCTTTGCTATAGGATCTAAAACAGCTGAAAAATAAGCAATTGGTCTCTTCATTGTTCCATGTTTTTGTACCAGTTCTGAAAACGCACATCCATCTCTTTCACTGCAGTACAATTCCAAATCCTTTTCATAATCAGGCATTCCTAAAGCAGGGGCCTCACACAATTTCTTTTTCAACTCTTTGAAAGATCTCATTTCTTCGTTATTTAACTCAAAAATGTCTCTTACATCCTTCTTGGTCAGTTTTTGTAATGGTTTAGCAATCAAAGAGAAACCACTTATCCATTGTCGGCAATATCCAACCATTCCCAGAAACATTCTTACCTCTCTTTGCGTCATTGGTGCTCTCATTCCTTGAATCATTTTTACTCTTTCTGTCGCTATCTTTCGCACTCCTTTCTCAATTTTATGCCCTAAATATTGTACTTCTTTTTGGCAAAATTGCAATTTTGAAGGGGACACTTTATGCCCTCTTTTCTCTAGATGGTTCAGTAAAGCAATTGTATCACTTACACATGCTTCTTTTGTTTTCGATGCCACCAACAGGTCATCGATATACTGCACCATCACTGACTTTTCTGGCATTTTCAAATCTTCCAGGGATTTCTTTAAAATCTGATTAAAGATTGAGGGGCTTTCTGTATACCCCTGAGGAATTCGGCACCATGCCAAAATACGCTCACCGAACCGGAACGCAAATAATGGCTGGCTATCTGGATGCAAAGGAATAGAGAAAATGCGTGACACAAATCTATCACTGTATACCACTCAGCTTCGTGTGGAATTTGGTATAGAATTACTGCAGGGTTTGGCACTATTGGACAACAAGGCACAACTATTTTGTTAATCTTTCTCAAATCCTGTACTATTCTATATGTTCCGTTTGGCTTTTTCAGTCCCATAATAGGTGAATCTCATGGACTGCTCATTATCTCTTTTAGAATTCCCTGTTCAATCATTTTATTTATTACAGGAGTTATTCCTTCAATTATTTCTGGAGTCAATTTATACTGTGGCGTATTTGGGTAAGTTGTTCCTTCTTTTACTGTTACTTTTACGGGATCAACTTCTTTCATTAATCCAATATCTTCTCCTGTAAAATCCCACACATTTTCTTTCACTGCAATTTTTAGTTCTTCTGGAAGTTTTTCTGCATCAAATGCAGGAAACAAACCATTCATTTCAGGTTCCTGATTCATCAAAGTTACTTTATACAATACATCTTCATCTGGGGTCTGAAATCCAATTCCATCTGGTGTACAATAAATTGTGCAATTCATTTTGCACAAAAGGTCACGACCTAAAAGATTTACAGGACTACAATCGCACACTACAAATCTATGCATTTTGCTAAAAGAACCAATTTTTACTTCCACTAATTCAGTAAGTGGTGTTTTAATCTGCTGATTTGCTACTCCTACTACTTGGATGTATTCACCTGAGAGAGGAAGGTTTGGAATTTCCACTGATCTAACAGTAGAACGGGTAGCTCCAGTATCGACAAGGAATGTTATATTTGCACCATTCACTTCTCCATCCACAAAGGGACCAGACTGATCTACCTCTAGAGTTGCGCCAAGTACGCACTCTTTTCCCTCTCCTAGGCACCGTCATGAGCTTTCATCCGCCTCATCCTCACTCTGTCGCAACCAATACTGAGAAATGTTAGCTGCTCGAGGCAACTGTGTTACCTGCTCTCCTCCGTTGAATCCTGTTTCTGTACTGTATCTTTGCTGGTTAACAGTGTTGGGAAGTGGTGGTTGTGGCACCTGACCTTGTTGAACAACTATCTCATTCTGCACCTGTGGAGTTAATGATTGATTTTCCGGATTAGGTTTAGGTGGGAACTTACACTCGTTTCTCCAATGCCCTAATTTTCCGCAATTATGACAGGGCCATTTCTTCTTTGCCTCCTCTAGACTCACTTGACCTTTCCCTTTACCTATGTTAGGTCGCGATTTATTCTGTCCTGTTTCATTCCCACTATTATTGTCCAATTGAGCTTCTTGTTTTTCTGCCACTTTCACCTGTGCCCACATTGCCTTCTCTTTCAATTTACGCTGTCTACTCTCAATATCATCACTACAATACTTAGCATACCTCAGTACCTCGTCTACCGTGCCATTCTGCCAGTTAATCATATGCTGTTTAATCATTTCTCTAATCTCTGGTTTCAACCCAAACACAAATCTGTATACGAAATGACTCATATCTTTTTCACTCAATTCCTCATATCCACTATACTGCTTGAAAACCAACAACAAACTTTCATAATATGCATGTACAGACTCTTTACTTTCCTGTGTAGTTCTATCAATTTTCACCCAATCTGTTTCTTTAGGAGGAATCTTATTTTTCAAAAAGGTAATCACCTTATCGTACTTCCTCATCACCTCAGGACCTGGAGCTCCTGTCTTAGGATCTCTTGGATATTCTGTAGTTGGCCAGTCAACTGTAATTTTACACTCAGACCACAAATCAGTTGGCACCACTATGTCAAACAATCCATCTAAGTCTATCCACAACACCTTTGAAACCTTTACAAACCTCTCTACTTGTCGGTACCATTCAACTGGTTTCTCTCTCAGCTTCGGGAATTCATTTGTAAATGACAGTATATCCTGTCTAGTCCAGGGAACATGCACATAACTACCACCTGGAGTTTCTCTCATAGGGTATTCTCTGGCAACAGGTTCTTTTTCAGTTATCATAAAAGCCAAAGAAGCTTTGTCTATAGTTTTCTCAGTCTTTTTCGTCCATCTAACTTTCCATCTGTCCACATCACCCCATTTCCTCAGTAACACAATTAACTCTTTTATCTGTGTCAGCCTTCCTGCCGTGTTCAAGTTTTCAATATCTTTTTCACAAAAGTCTACTCTGTAGGGTTTCTGCAATGTTTTCACTTTCGCAAAATCTATTCCAATTTCACTGGCTACCTCTTCTAGTTTATCATGTAAATTCTTTGCTCTCCATGTAATACTTTTGCACAGAAACATTATTTCATCATCCTGGTAATTTTTTATCTTTTCTGTACCAATCGTTCCTAGAATTAATTCTTCCATATCAATTTTTAACCTAATTACATCTAATGGTTTTTCTTCTGGTTCTTTCATTTTAAATGCCTTCATCCACTCATTTAACTCATCAGGAGTCGGACCTATGGGTGTATTATTTAGTTCTATCCAATTACCACTCAGTTCAGTTCAGTTCAGAAAAGCTTTATTCGGTTATAAAAAACAACCATAAAAGCGAATGTACATACACATTTATATAATGACATCCATTTTCTAAAGGAAGTTTACTTTAATATAATTCAAGAATACAAAAATTTAATTCCATTAAAATACTTTAAAAAACCATGCTTTTCCGTGCATAAATTGACTTTAAAATGAACATTGCTACAGAAAAACAGATATCCGGCTCTTTAAGTGTAAACATTAGACTCATAGCTGCATTAAAAGTTGTAACATTATATTTCTTGAACAATGGTTTTAAATATACAAATCTAAAATTAGAATACAATTCACAAAAAAGTAGAAAGTGCGGAGTGCTTTGCTTTGTGCGATTGTCACACGGGCATGGAGTGGCTGGGTACTGTTTCATTTCTGGAAATGCCACTAAATGGTGTACAAGGCCCAGTCTCATCCTTGTCAATACAAATCGATGGGACGATCTTGTTACTAATGTCAAATAACTTTGATACCCAAAGGTGTCTATATGCAGTTGGTATTGCTGGTAGGTAGATTGTAACTCCACTTGTCTCAACCTATCCTCCTTGCTTTGTGCCAAAAATATATACCTCATCTCTTGTTTGGAAAAATCTAAGACCTCCATTGGGTTATCCAGGGTTCTTATCTTAAATAGTTCACTAGTGGTGTTTACTATATATTTTAACCAAGGGATCTTGAGACAGTTATCCAATCGCATACAGTCCTTGATTATTATTTGTGTAAACAGGGTTTCTTCTTTCGCCCAGATTGACCTCCAAAACAAAAGAGGTCTTAATGCAATCAGATCTGTCAAATATTCAATTCCTGTTTCCCGATGAACCAACTCTGTAGACGCTGATTTAGGGAGGCATAATAATTTTTTAAGAAGATATTTTCCTCTGTTTTTAAATCTGGACAAGGGTAATTACCCCATAGTCCTGCTCCATATAATGCAATGGAGACACATCGAGCTTTATAAATATCAATCATATCTTTAATGCGTCGGTCTCCTAATTTGGCAGCAAATCTAAAAACCCCATATATACTTTTGGTCATTTTCATTTGTACATTAGATATTTCAGATGACCACTTACCATTAGCAGAAAAGGTTATCCCTAAGTAACAAAAGGTATCAACTTGTTCCACTCTTGTTTCCTCTATAAAAAATTGTTTTATTTTATTAGGTTTTTTCCCACAGACCATAATATATGTTTTGGCTTTATTTATTAACATCTTTCTCCCCTTAATAAAATCAGTAAACCCATTCAGTAATCGTTGTAGGCCTAGCGGGGTCCGAGATAGGAGCACCGCATCGTCTGCATAAAGCAGTACTGGTATATTCTGTCTATCTACTTGTGGAGCATCCGCCGGTATTAGTTTAAGGACTGCGTCTACTTCATTAATAAATAGAATAAAAAGTAATGGCGCTAAGACACAGCCTTGGCGGATACCGCGTTTGACCTTAAAATTCGGGGTACAAGCACCCTGATGACCATACCGAACTCTACTTGATAATTTTTCATACAGTCTAGCAAGAAAGTAGATAATAGACTCCGGGGCCCCTAGGTTGAGTAAAACTGGCCATAACAAAGTATGATCCACAAGGTCAAAAGCGCTGCTCAAATCAGCAAAACATAAGTAAAGTCCCCCTTGTTTTGCTCGTGTATATTTTCCAATTAAAAGTTCCAAATTAAGACACTGTTCCAACGTACCCAGCCCCTTTCTAAAACCATATTGTGATTTAGCTAAAATATCGTTTTCCCTGACCCATTCGTCCAATCTTACCAGAAGAACCCTGCTCATAACCTTCACTGAAGAGTCCAGTAGGGAGATCGGTCGGTAATTTCTAGCATCCGATTTGTCTCCTTTTTTATAAACTGGGATTATAACAGATTGACCCCACGACCTCGGGGGGCCTTCTGTAACTGCTGCATTAAAAACTCTCGTGAGTATCGGACCCCATAATTTTGGTACTGATTTATAAACGTCTATGGGTACCCCGTCCGGGCCTGGTGCTTTGCCCCCTTTACTTCCTCTGATGCCTAACTCTACCTCGCTAAGTGTGATATTTAGCGGGATAGTAGGCCATTTTGCATAATCTGTGGGCCCGTCTAGCGGTTCGTTACATGGATTAAAAATATTAGAAAAGTGTGTCACCCATTCTTCACAATTTACATGGCAAAAAGTTTCTGGGTACGAGTCATCTTTCAGGAACGTTGAATTAACAGTATCCCAAAATAACTTATTGTTGGATGACGCAGCTGCCATAGAAAGGTTCCCCCAGGCTTCCTCTTGTAATTCCTTCCTCCTTAATTTTAATGCTATTTTATAGTCCAATCTTAAATTCTTCACTAACACTTTGTCCCTTGGTCTATTAGTGAGTGCTACTTTTAGCATATTCAGTGAGTTAGTACAAGAATGGTTAAACCAGCCCATCTTCTGCTTTTGTGTCCCCTTTACCTGGATGGTAAAACACTTGTCAATAAAAACATTAATTCTACAAAAATTAATTAACATCAATGTTGGTTCCACCTCAACTGCAAGACTATCGAATATCTCCTTACCACATCCTAGGATAATCTTTTTTAAAATAGTGTTAGAATTAGAACCTTTCCATCTAATCCTTGTACCATTAGGTCTACACAATGCAATATTATCAATAGCAGTTTGATCGGTTACAATTTTTTTACCCCACACATTCAAAGACATTGTGATACAATTATGATCACTAAGTAAAAGTTCAACTATAGAGGGAGTAGAACATAAGTGTAGAATATTTACCGATACTAAGATGTGGTCAATAGTGGTGTTAGCATTTCCTCCAATAAAAGTAGGTATCCTATCTCCATTCTCATTTTGCCCACTCTGCATCACTTCAAGGTCATACTTCACCATGACCTGGTTTAGGGTGGTACCATAAATGTTGTGAGGGAAGTGTAAAAGATCATCCCCTACATCATTCCTATACCCACAGACTTTAGTCATAGACTGAGCGCAGGTTGAAATATTAAAATCCCCAAGCCATAGAATAGCAAAATTAACATTTACAGTTGTGACCAGCTTCTCTATTTCTTTTTCTATGTCAGTAATTACAATATGTCGTGATGAGTCAAATAAATTATTATAAAAATTAATCAATAAAACATCCCGATCGTCATTGTGGTGCAACCATAATAGCTGGGAGTAATAATCCACATTAATAACCTTTTTTACTACCACCGGTAATTTGTTTGACAGAAGTATTAACAATCCACCTTTTGCTCTTCCGGCCATTGAGGGTTTAGCTAATAAGTTATAAGAAGTGAACCCTTCAATGTAAATGGGGGCAGTACTCCAAGTTTCTTGAAGGCAGAGAATGTCAAGTTTGCTAACAAAATCCGACCAACCCAGTGTATACAATTTATTTCCCAAACCAGCTATGTTCCATGTGGCAATTGTATAACCCCTCTCTGTCGGGTTCTCCCCGCCATTAGTGGATCGTTCATTTAAATACATATCAGAGTCGCCCTCAATATTAATTAGATTTGAGGGTAACAAGTTTATAGCTGATTCCATAAAATGCCCTTTGTTTTCATCTGGGAGTATCCCTTGTGTAGCTACATTATCTGTATATATTGTACAACACTCATGCAATCCAATACCCTCAAGGCACATAGTTAAATTAGATGTTGAGGGTGTTAACTCACTTTCTAATTTGGATCCTACCCCCATTGGGTCCTTTCCTTGCTGACCCTTCTGTCTTTCCTCCCCACACCACCTTTTCAGGAGTCTCTGTTGCAGATTCTGTTACCATATGCATTTTCCTACCATTGCACTCATTTACAGTCAAATTTGTAGGTGGACTTGGTCTGTAAGTACTAGCCAAATTACTTGTACTTGCACTTGGTTCCATCCTTTCTTTTTCTCTCTGAAATTGTGAACTCATAGGAATCACTAAAGATCGTTCATCAATTTTCTGATTCTCAAAATTGGTATTACTGGACCTATTGTTACAGGTACAGTCACAGCTTCCATGTTTTTCGTTAATTCCCTAATTTTCTCAGTTAGTTCTTTTGTTGTCCTTGCTAATTCGCTTGCATTGTCACTTTCTATTCCTTCATTTTGTGAAGTTCTTATTTGATCTTGTGACCTATTTATTTCAATTCTTTTTACCGGACTTTTATTTCGCACAGTCTCTATTAGCGGCGCATTTGGTGTCACCACTGTAGAACTCTGCTGATACGGAGGTGGATTTCTATTTAAAATATCTTCCAGCAATTCATCATCCGTTTCGCTCTCATGCATATATTTCTCCCTCTCCATATGTTTCTTTTTCTCAGTACGTTTTCTCTTAGTCTCTTCCTCAACTGTAAAAGCCGGAAACAAACCTCCTGTCATGTTAGCACATCTCCATCGTTTTATTCTATCCTCATGATTTATTCCCCACATTCTTCCAGGCATAAACTCATGATCTCTTAAACCTCTGAATCTCTCTCGCTCATACATCTCATCCTCCCATTCCGTCAACGCTTCAAACTGTGTCGGTCTAGGTCTAGGTTCTAGATTTGTCATCTTTTCTCGCAAATTTCGCAAAACTGCTACACTAAATGAACCATTCTCAGGAAAAGCTAATGCACCATCATTCTTCGTATACTTTGCCCAATTTTCCAACCATATACATGTATGATATCCATATTTCAGCATCATATGTGAAGCTGCTGATTTCGGCGGAGGAATTACTTGTCCCTCTCTAGTCACAACCTTTTTGTCTTTCTTAAAGAAATTCTTTATTTTTGTCGTCCATGACGTTCTCTCCCTTTCATACTCGTAATACGGCATGTTCTCGATTGGTTTTTCTCTTTAAACCAGCACTGTTCCGTGTACGGAACTTCAACCAATTACAGAGCGACTCACACTAACGCACCAATCAGAATGATTTCCTTCGTCCGCAGACCAACCAATCCTAGCGCAGCACTTTTCTACGTCACTCTTGACTCTGTGTTCACGTGACTAGCGCACTATCCAATCCTAGCGCGGCACTGTCGATGTCACTCCTGCTCTTTTACCCCTCCTTTACAAAAATTATCGACAATTTTTTCTTTTCCCTGTTTCTTCGTTAGTTACAACAATAAAAACAATTCCATAGTCTGATTCGCTAAACAAAGTGACAGCTTTGTCCTTTTACACAAGAATCCTGTATTTCCAGTAGGCAGCGCTTACCTCTACCCTACCACAGAATTATTAACTCTCGCCGATAAAGTAGCACTTCCCTCTACCTTACCCTTCTTTCAAGCAAACAATTAACTCGTTTCTCTGGGGATAAGACACATGTGGAGACTAGGCTCCTGAGAATTAAGGCCAAAGTTTCACAAGAAAACGTGATTTGCTATCTCAGTTACACACCTTTCGTACAGAAAATCCCTAACATAACACAACCTGTGTTATTACCAAAATTTGAATTCAGACCATGTACCAAATTCCATGTGACTTCTTTTGCCACACGTGTTCCACTTCCTACATCCCAGAAGCGTGAAAACTCACATATAACATAACGCTACTCAACATATAGTGTTAGTTATCAAAAATAATCAATAATCAATAATCAATAATCACTAATCACTAAACTAATCTATAGAAACCATAACTCTGCTACCAAGAAATCTGATGCAGCGCGTACAATAAAAACTATTCTCCTCCTAGGTCACTTATCGGTCATCCAGGGGTGACTTATATTGTCTTACATCCACATGACGATGGGGCCCATAACATCGCCTATCACACACACACCCACACCTGGATTTCCTCTACACCTTTACGAAATTCTATACTCCTAGGAGAACTAAAATGAAAAACATCATTTATGTACCGCTGGAAGGAGCCGGGATATCTTATTACTTTAACCTATCGCTTTTCTTAATTATTTCCCATGATATTCCTGCTCATTGTTTTGTCGATGAATCATTCATGTAAGAAATTAGTTCATAGTGATTAAGACCAGCTAAATCACAATAACCAATTACAAGTGTCACAATTATTTAGTAAAATAACCACGGAGTCGTTTGATTAAGAATCTTAAATTTTATATAATTTTAAAAGCATGTGAAAGAATTTAGACTTTTTATTCAATTATTCATTCATTATTAATTCAAATATTTATTAAGCATAATCAATTTTATTGCAGAAAGGAAATTTTGTCATGAAGCAAAACCCTAATTACCTGCCTACCTTCCTAATTTAGCCTAATGATTTCTAACCTAAGTTTAAGAATTTAAAAATAACCTGATTCTCATACTCAACTGAAAAAATAAGACAGCAACAGAAACTTCAGCTCGTCAGCATCAGCTACCTGCAACCCGTCTCATCTAACAGTCTTTCAGCATCTCCCGCTCAGTAATGGATCGATCTGGACCACCAAGCACTGGAAGCCACCAACTCTCGCTGCGACTCTGACTGCAACTCCACACCGCAACTCTGACTGTGTACCCCTCCCACTAAGAGTAGGCCCTCTTATACCCTAATTCTAACTTTGCTAACTAATTGTTGCAACATTAATAACGCGCTTCTCTTTCATTGGTTCACTCATTTCATCTATTCATTCTTAATCAAGTTCTCCGGATCCAACTTGTTCTTTTGGAATGTATATGTTCATTTCCTTTCTCACAGTTCAAGACATGTTTCCATCCGCTTCGATCAGTACATTTGTAACTTCTTTCGATACATTCGAGAACTCTGCAGGCATTGTCCTTTCTCTTAAAACGGTTTCCCACGACTCTTTGCTGATCACCACGGCACACTATCAGTTCAATTAGGTCACATCAGCCTTGACCATTCTTGCATTCTAGCCTCTCAGCATCATCACGTGGTTAGCTTTTCTCCAACTTTTTCTCCCTTGTCACGCTTTTCCCCGCACATGCGCACTTCAATAACCGGCAGCCATTTTATATCGCCACTCGTTTATACTTAGAAGCACTATTTTGAAATAAACAAAACATAATTAAAATAGAGAAACATAGCCTTTTCGTTTCCCTCCCGTCATCTACGTACCCCAGTTAGTTATTACCTAGCAGAAAGCAACATTTAAGCTGTTCCTTACTTACCATCACTATTGTTTTTGCAACAACACATTTATATTCTATGAAGCACAAATCATGCATTTATTATTAATTTAGTACGCAATTATTCTTATGTTATAATTAAACACACAGACATTCGTTAATAGATTATTCAGCCCATATACTTGCGTGTTACCCTTCCCTCACGTACAGTGTTGATTAATACATTTAAACGAACATTTTATTAATTATTTATAAAATTTGTTATGGGTTAACATTTTTTATTTTCTCTGCTCCATCACACCCCATTCACAAGCGGTTGCAAACTGCAGACAACGCAAGTAGTCCCGCAATAACCGCCTCAACATTTACCTCCACGGGTGACACCACCAACTAACCCTAAGGAGATGCAGAGTAGGCGTTCCCGTGCAAAAACACACGAAAACACCACAACACCACTTTCACAACGAACTGCCAGATCTGCGATGCGAGTCAAAACCACGCGATAAGCCACGGTAGCAACAGGTATTTAACACCTGCCTTCTGCTGGTGTAAAGCCGGACGACTACCTGCAGTAGGCAACGGAGCCCCGCACACAGCCAAACCCAAAGAACAAACGACGCCATGGAGCTACTCATCATGCAGCTCGGAGCCCCAATAGGGCCACAACACCCACCGCCACCACCCCCAGGACCGCCACCCCCCCAGGACCCGGACCCGCACCCCCCCGGACCACCCCAGAGGCAGCACAGAGTAAGACAGCGGACCTACCGAAAATGCACCAGTCTCACAGACCTAACGCCCGAGGAAGTCATCGCCCACTACAGGCTCAAAAGGACAACCATCATCCGCATCATGACCCACATCGCCCACAGGTTGACGGTCCCAACCCAGCGGAGAACCAACATCCCTCCGCAGACAAAGCTGCTGGCTGTGCTGCACCTGTTGGCCTCTGGTACCTTCCAACCAACAACTGCCAGAGTCGGAGGAGTCTCACAGCCAGCCCTATCAAAGTTCATCACACCTGTCTTGGATGCCATCATCAGCTTCATACCCCAGTACCTTCACTTCCCCCACACTGCGCAGGAACAGCTGGAGACAAATCAAGGCTTCTTCGCCTTTGCTAGCTTCCCACACGTGTTGGGGGCCATTGACTGCACACATGTCCCACTTGTGCCCCCTGCGGATACTGCACACCACTACTGCAACAGAAAGCACACGCATTCCATCAATGTGCAGGCAATAGTGGACCACCGGGGAATGTTCACCAATGTTGTCGCAAACTACCCAGGCAGTGTGCACAATTCCTACATCTTCCGACAGTCCATCATCAACCAGTGCTTCCAGGATGGCATCTATGGAACTGGACTGCTCGTTGGTAAGTGCCAAATCAACACACCACACACCTCAAAGCCACCATCACACAACGCACAACTGTGGGAATGCACACGTGACCAAACCACATACAACATGTCAATCAACATGCCCACCTACCAGACACGACAACACAACTCCATGGGGATCCTGGGCTTCCCCTGCACACAATACAGCTATATCATGGCACCACAGCCACACAACAGCTGAACGTGTGGAGATGTGGAATGCAGCCATGTGCGAAGGATGCAAGTGACCCGTGAATGGGAATGTACACAACGACAAGTGAGGCATGGATGTGCTGGACAGACATGGGTATGCAAACCACAGATATGTCCATGCAGACATCAACTGCTGGTGACTGGAGAGTAGTGAACAGTGGACGCAACCATGTCACCCCAGGCCGTGGGTCAGATTGCGGAAATGTCGCTCGCTGCGTCCCCCCCTGTGTGCGTGAGCGTAGTGGGTGGGCCCGGAGTATGCCAGGCCTGTGCAGGGGTGTGGACAAAAACCCCGTGGCGCAGAGCGTGGTTCACTCCCCGAAAGGCCAACGTCACTGCCAGGGCGGCGCCTTGCAGTCCGCCACGAGGCCGACGCCGTGAGCAGCGGGGCCTGCGAGCCTGTGTGCCTGCTGCACCCCAGGACGCTGATACCCAGACCAGGCCTGCCCGCACCAGCGCTCCAAGGCCGCACTGCTCACCTGCCGACACCGTCGTGTGTCAAAGAGGGCCCACCACGTGCCGGTGCTAGCTCCAAGACCCAAGCCCGCGACCTTGGCGGCCTCCTCAGGCCATCGCTGTCCTCCGTGACACAGGCCCCCAGGGGTCCCCATTCGTTGACATACCCCACCGCTGCAGCCCGGCTACACTGCAGTCCAGCATGTCCCACATCCTGAACTGAGTCATCATTGATCAATGGCAGGGACCATGCCAGTGTACGCAGGGGAGGACTGAGAGGGAGATGCGTCACAGTCCGGTGGTAACACGGATCACGGTTACGGAGGAGGTCAACCAGTAGCAAGGACTGACCTGGTGCCACTAACCCTGTGCGCCGTGAGTGACCGTCAGCCTCCGGCGGGACATCGTTGGTGTCTGAGCCTGTGGCTTGGGGGTTGTCATCAGCAACGGGCAGGTACGGACTTGGTGTCTGGCATGAGTCTGTGACATTCATATCCGCCATGTTGCCGGTCACAGCTGGCATGTGCACTCTGCATCATGCCCTGGGGGTACACCTCCCATTCTCCCCCAAGACACTCCGCGGAAGGCACCTCTGAGACATTCGAGACCCTGCTCTGCCCTCATGACCCTACCCCAGTCTCCCGCAGGTCAGCGTCCCGTGGCGGTAGGCCCGTGTCGGCCGCTGTGCATCCGGGGCCACTAACCCTGTGCGACTCAAGTCATGCTCCCTTGTTGTTCTGACATTGCATTTCTGAGTGCCTGATGACTGTTGGAGTTGTTGCCAGCACCAGCTACTCCCTGAGGGCTGGCTTACACTCACCCCACACACAGCCAGCACCGGCGTCACTGGATCAGTGGGCCTGCCATCACATCATGCCGAACCAAGTATTGACTCTTTTCTCTCTGCACTGTCCCAGGTGATCAAGGATATGCACTCTTCCCTTGGATGATGACAGCCCTCCGAGACCCGAACACACCCGCCCAGAGGCAGTACAATGCGGCCCACATACGCACCAGGGGCATCGTTGAACGCACATTTGGGGTGTTGAAGTCACGTTTCAGGTGCCTGGACATCACAGGTGGAAGGCTCCTGTACAGCCCAGACATCATGTGCAAGATGATCGTTGCATGTTGTGTGTTGCACAACATCTGTGTACGCACCAATGCCCCATGGATCCCAGTTCCAGAAGTACCGGACGATGATGGGGACGAGGGGGCAGGTGGCCCACATCCCACTGCAGCTGCGGCAGGATTGGCCCGTAGGAACACCATCATTAACAATTTCTTCTCATGAGAACGTCACATTGTGGCCGTCCCTGGCAATCATGGGACAGTACAAAATGTCCACAAGCACAGCATGTGTGAATAAAACATATTTGCAGGTTACAGGTTGTACTTGTACATTGTCATGTCACAGTTTCCTGCTGTGCCAGATGTGATTTGCCATGTTGTGCACATTTGCGGCACCAGTTGTGTCCTGTGTTCTGTTGTGGAGGTGTTGCTGTTTGTACCGGGATGTTGTCAATGTCGAGGTGCACTTATACTTATGTGCGTATGCTGCACGGTGGGTGATTCGCTCCTGCGGCTCTGATTTGTCTGCCACTGATCCCTTTCATGCGGTGTGCCTGTCAGTTCTGTGCTTCCAGGGTGCTGAGATGTTGCAGACTTGGGTAACTTGTGCTCTTTGTCGAGTTGTGACTCTTGGGCCTGATTTGTTCGCAGATGTGTCGTTGACATCAGGGGTTGTTTGTGCAGGTAGTTGTGTCTGAGTGTGACCTGCTCCTTTTCGGGTGCTGTCCGCACTCAGCCACCTCAGTGTTGTGCCGTGTACATTGCAATGATGATAGGACTGCAGCCAAGCTACTGTTCATGTGGTGTCTCTTGCATTGTCAGTGTGGCTGACGTATGTGCATGTTCGCATGTTCGCACGTGGGCATGTGTTGGTTGTGTGACTGTTGATGTGTTGGGTGGGTGCCCCTTTGGGCACAGGCTGTTCGTGGGACTACTTGGTGTTTGTGTGTGTGCTGGAGTGTTCCCGTGGGATCAGGGACATGAACCAGAGTCATTGTGGGTGTGCAGTGTACCTTGCTTGATTGTGCATGTGTGCCATTGTGCCCATCTCCACCCGTCCCCCCACTCCCAGGTCGCTACGCACCATGTTGATGTGATGTTGGGTCATGTTGGGCAGTGTCCAGATCACCAACTCATGTCACCGTCTCCAGACTGGTGAATGTGGCCACCATCTTCTCCATGTCATTCAGCTCCTGGTGTTCTGCTGGCCCCCCTCCTCCGGGGTTGCGTTGCTGCTTTCGTGTTGGCAGCGGGTTTCTGCTTGGTTTTGCCATTCACATCAGTCCAGCGCCTCTTGTGCGCTTCCATTGTCCTCCTCTGCCATGCGGCGGCATTCACATGGTCCGAGGTGGTGTGCCATCTTTGCCTCTTTGTTGCCAATGACACGTTGGAGGTGACGTACAGTGGGTGGTGGTGTTCTGTCTCATCCGTGGTGATCATGTGGTTTTCCTGTAGACTGTACCCCGTCTTCCTCTTCCTCTTCTCATTGCCCTTCCACATGCCCTGTATTCCTGGGTGTGCCTCCGTGGGGATTGTGGGGTTCATGTTGTCCTCTGCAGTCGGTCAGGGTGCATCCGTGGTACTCCGCAGTTGATTTAGTTTGTGGTGGCATTTTCCGTATGCTGTTCTTGTGCTTTTTCCCGCATTACGCGTGGGTTTTCCTGGCCTCTCGCTGCTTATCGCTGATTTCCTCATCGCGCTTTGGCCCATCGCATGTTTTTTCGCGTTGAGGTTTGTGTTTTTATCATGGTCGCGGTGATTGTATCGCGGACATTGACAGCGTTTTTGGGGGACTATCGCATGGTACCGCCGTGTTGTGAATTCCACGTTAACACGGGGTTATTTTCCCGCGATCGGCTGCGATGTGTAAAGTTGCGTTAACATTTTTTGGAGATGTTTAGCACACGTTCTTGTGAATATCCCCGGGGGTGTTTTCTGCATTATTATGGATTTGCCACATGTGCCATATAATACATAATCTGCTGCATAGTCTGCAGATGTTAACAACAACAAATTATTCTAGCTAAAAGAGACGAAAAGGTACTTAAAAGCATGACAGCACAGGTTGCCCTTTGAAAGGCCCTTTGCAGCCGTTGATTGGTCCCTTTCTGTTGCTATTGTGTAATTAGGTGATACACTGTTACTTGTGAGGTGAAATATTCGCAAACAGTGTTAACTTGTGTAAAAATGGCAAAGTAAGGAAGTAATACCACCGTAAAATGTGATGCATTATACTACATTGTTTGCCTTTTTGCCTCATAATTTAGTCAACCCTGACTCATGATTTAGACCTCTCCTGCCACATAAATCTTGTGGCCGTGGCCACATGGTCTGTGCTGCTGGGGCCACAGCGTGTTTGTTTCTTTGAATGACCAAGGAGGGGGGCAGCTAGCCTGATGTAGCACAAGGCGCTACATTTCAGATGCATCTAGAACCACAATAACAGTTATCACCTAAGTCACATAGAAAATAAAACATCTCGCATAGCATTATTTCAAAAATACTGTAACTTGAAATAGATATTTATTAATATAAACATTTGCAGCGTGCCAGTGATACCAACCTTAGTAATGGCCTGTTTGAGACTTCCATAGAAAATACATTTTTTGATTTGCTGATAACTTTGAGGCCATTCGGGTCGTCTGAGAGAAGGAGTGATTCTGCTACAGCAAGAGAGTTGCCAGTTGTAAACATGGTTACAGGGCACCCGCGCTGGAAGAGTTTACTTCTGTCTGGGGGGCGGGGCGATGCCGGTGTGAGGAGCTTTTCATCCACTCCAGGGCACGTCTGGGTCCCCTTTAATGCCATGTGTGTCGGCAGATCCCTCACCCTTGATGCAACCGCCATCTGCGACAGATCCTGCCCCAGCCCATCAGGTCTCTCACGAGCACCAGCCTGTCACGTAAGCTTTCTACTGACCTATAAGGAAGTCCACCTAGAAGATTCAAGCCATGCTATCTCAGAACTGCCCCCCCTCCCCCATTACACCTTTCTCGACCCCTTAATGTCAGCAGAAGGGTCCCTAAATGGTGCTCTTGTATTTTGCCATATCAACATCTCAAGGATTAAAGAGAGACCCAAGGATGAAAGGCTAAGTTGGCCCTGCTGGGCATTGAGGCTACAGAAAGAGCTCTGAAGCAGGTCTTTTAATCCAGATAGCTGTCTTGCCTCAGAACCCTTTCTTCAAACCCAGTAAAAGGAGGACGCACCACAGAGAAGTTTGCACAATCGAACATAATAAAAACCACACACAGCTCGAGCCCCTGTTTCATGAGCCAACCTTTCCAGGTCCTTGTGGTGCACGGGTCAAACATAAATCTAGTTCTTGCACATTTACACCCTGAGCTAGCAGGCTGGGCCCTGTGACATGAAGCTCTACACATCTATCCTCACACATTTCAGCAATAGATGGGTCTAGACAACAAGGTGTCTAACTGTGATGAAACCAATGGTATGTACCGTACACACACACTTCTGCAACAGGGGCACAACCCACAGAGGTGTTTTAATGGGATTGGATTGGAACCAGTGCCCTGAATCTTGTACACACAAACAGGTATCCATCAGGGGCATTATAGCGCTAAGCAATCACAACCGACAAGGCCATATGACCTATGGCGGGCAGACTCACAAACACCTGCAGAGAGTGCATTAACCCTCGGAGCTGTCACTGTAAAATTCCAACCTTTTGATCAGTGTGCGCACAGAAAACACAGGGGCATTCCCCGTCGAGCTATATTAGATCGGAGCACGTGGCCTGCAGCAAACAAACATCCAAAGCAGGGACATTAACTCACCCACTTCACATACTGAGACAGACACCTGTGACCCGCTGGGCACAGCTAGCTGTCTACAGCAGGGACATTAATCTGGCAAGCTTTCTTACTGAGACTGGAACCCGTGACTCTCGGTCACACACTCATCTGGCAAACCAGTGCTCCACCCCTACCCGTACAGTCTGTGAACCGGGGTGAGGGATGTCTGCAGCAGGCGCGTTGACCCACTGATCTGCCTCGTTGGAAACACGCCCCCCGCCCCCCCAGCATCTCGCGACTGCAACTGAGGCTCGCCACGGCCTCACCTCTCACTCCCTCCTTGGTTTATGGCCGCAGAAGCCGTCAGTGAAGCACAACCTGGAATTTTAATCTCAGCCCCTCGGCAGAGGAAACAGGCAGCGCCCCCCTCCACGTCCAGATTTACACAAAGGGGGCAACGCGAGAAGGCACAGACTCTCGAAGTAAAGGGGCCAGTAGCCATGGAAGGATACAAATGAAGACATGGCCTTACTAAGGAGGGACGAACAAGCCTAAAACAAATCAGAAGGCAGCATTTAGGAACGACAAAGACACACACCAATGAAAAAGATGGGCGGAGAGTGGGCGGAGTTTTCATGGAGCTTCCACTCCATACTGAATACTGCATGCCTCGCAAAGCGAGCAGCGCATGCGCGCTGCCGCTATAGGCTCGACCTAAAAAAGGAAGGGCTGGAGGTTATAATACTTAGGCCCCTCTTTTCTTTCTTCATTTATTTATTTATATTTTCAGGTTTTTTTTGCACAGTGCCAAAGAAGATCATCTGGTGTAATTTTGCTCTTTCTCGTTCATGCAATACAGTGTCTGCAACTTCACTTGCTGTGCTGCATTGCGTGAACGCTTTGAAAAAATGCCCCTCTTACTATTCTTAACACCACATCTATTTTACTCGACGGCAAATTATTATTGTGCGACACACTTAATCTGACTTTTACATCAGGGTTTCACCTATGTGGTGCTTACATTGGACACCAGGGGCCGTATTACGTATTGGCATTGTTTGCGCCCAGCAGGTGCGCCAGGCGCAAACAATGCCAATGCCCCCTATTATGGTGTATGCGCTGTCCCCAGGGCAGCGCATTCATGTGAAAACACGGAGCAGCCGCTCCGTGTTTTCACAGTGCAGGCGGCACCTGCCTGCACTTTCAAAGGGGTTTAGAGATCCCCTTGCAGGCGGGTGCAGTCAGTGACTGTACATGCCTGCAAGGGGATGTCTGGGGGGGTCCCATACCCCCTGCAGAGGGCTGCTCTCTGGGGGCGCACTGACAGTGCGCCACCTTTTAAATGGCGCACTGTCAGTGCGCCTTGCTGAGGGCTTTGACTCTGCGCCCACGTCTGTAATATGGCGCAGGCGCAGAGTCAAAGGAATTCCCTCCTTTGCATAGGGCATGCCCCTATGCAAATGAGGGAACACCCACTGTTGATATGGCACTTTAAGTGCGCCAGCGGTATCGGTATTATAGAAGGGGACGCACAAGCATCTGCGCCCCCTTCTATAATACCAAAGTGCCCCGGGGGCCACGAGCCGTGGCATCACAATAATCAGAATCATCTATATGGAATATACAGATAGGGGCTTAAAAGCAGCAGTGCTGACAATACACATCCAGAGGGCCATGTAGATTTTTTATGTGAGTGGATTTCTCAGTTCATTATATGTGGGCACCGCCATTTCACTGTCAAGGTGAGATGCTGGTCACCGTGCACTCGTGACACACAGTGAAATGCCTTTGTCTACATGCCACTTACGATGACATTCTCTCCAGTAGTGATTTCTTTCTACAACGGACGTTTCTTGGGGGAGGGGTCGTGGAGATGTTAAGAGTTACCAGGCCTGCCAAGTGTCACGCATCAGGCGTGACACTATCGCATTTCAGTGTGGTGTTCCGCATCACCGCAGTGAAATTGATTGTCAAGCATTTTAATGCCACTCAGCTGTTCCAGGCTCCAGCGCTGAAATGGCTGCTAGCGCGCCCGCAGACTTCTTGCCGGCCCGGGTGCTCGCTGAACAATGTATGTAGTCCTGGCTGCAGGAAATTCCCACCCACTGACGTCACGCCCCCCGCCGAGGCACTAATTCTGTGTGCGCGTTGCAGCGCTGCGTTCTAGTGGCTGTGGCGCCGCGGGGGAATGTCATGTGACCTCACCTGCTGGCTGGTCCTGGAAGTGAGGTCCGACCGGATTCAGGAAGCGGGGATAATTAATGGAGGCGTGTTGCGCGCCGGCGGGGAGGCGCGTGGAGAGTGCAGCCCAGCACTGCCGACCAGGCCTCATGGACATAATCGGGCCCGAGGAGAGGTTGAGACACAGCAGAGGGAGTCACTAAGGGCTGCCAGGCATCAGACAAGCGGAGGCCGCAGGCGGCCGACATGGAAATGCAGCTGCTCTCTCGCCGTCACTGCATAAAGTAAGTGTGTGCGGAAGGCAAGTCCTGGACGCATAACAATTCATTGAAGTAACGTTAATTTAAAGTTCCAAATGTTGTGCTTCCTATAATTTGGAGCCTCTGCCTGCCATTAGTGTCTATTATTTAGTGATCGGAAATTCTATTCACCAAATGTCCTGGAGTCGTGTGCGGCAGTATTCCTCCCGACCAGCTCACTGAAGCATATCGCTGGTCCTTAAATGGACGGGGCGCGGCACACTGCAGTAGGTCTCGGCTGAACATCGCTGGCACTGTGTATGTGGGGGGTCCTGGTTCAGCATGAGCAGAGTGGTGCTGGTTAGAGCAGGCCTCCATCCACTGAGCTCTGTACTAACTCTGAGTTATGCACCCTCCTGCATGTGTTTGTTGTGCTAAAACTTTTCTTTTCCGCACAACTGCTGACTCTATAAAGCAACACACTGATGCTGGTCTGCTATAAATAGAACAAAAATAACTCTGAGCGTGATGCAATGTTGCTCAAGGTGCAGTGTTAATCGTCCTGCCTAATCTCCCTCATTTCCATCCCAGGGGAGGGCGGGTTCCCGCTGAGTCCTCAATTACCTCATGCATAATAATTACGGGGTTCCCATAATGCTCTAAATCCTTAATTAGTCCTGCTCGCCCACGCTGCTTCCCCGTGATATATCGGAAATATAATTCTATTGAACTATATTTGAAAATATATTGGAAATTACTTTGGAATGTATAGGGGACAGGCTTAATGAAAACCAGTACAAGAAGGATGTTTCTGGTACTGTGGCAGCCATGCGCAGAGGGTTTCAAACGGTCAGAGTGCAAGATGGAGGGGGTGTGCGGTCTCTGTGCCAGCCTGCTGGGTTGTCTCCCAGTTAACCTGCTCTCCTATTTCTGACCGTGCTAACCTTCTGAGCTGCATCTCTGGTAACCTGCTGTTCTATCCCTGTACAACCTGCTGAGCTATCTCTCTGCCATCCGACTCTTCAACCTCTGTGTCAACCTGCTGGGCAGTCTCTCTTAACCTTCTCGGCTATCCCTGTGCCAACCTGTGGGGCTGTCGCGTCACTTTCTCTGCTGTCCATGTGCCATCCTGCTGGGCTGTCATTCTGGTCACTTTATCTGCCCATCTCTCTGCCAACGTGCTGGGCTGTCTCTCTGTTCACCTGTTCGGCTATCTCTGTGCCAGCCTGTTGAGATGCATCTCTGTTAACCTCCTTTCCTATCCCTGTGACAGCCTACTAAGTGATGTATGTGCCAAACAGCGAAGCATCTACAATGTGCTGTGCTGCCTCTGTGCAAGCTATGCAGTGATTAAAAAATGCAAATTGTCTACTGCCTACTTCACTAATCATGTGGCAACCAACTGTGCTGTACCTGTGGTCTACGAGACTGTGCCAACCACGCAAATCCATCTATAGCCTATTGTTCCAAACCTGTGACAAATTATTCTGCTAAATTGGAACCAACATATTTATTTACATCTAGATTTTATAAAGTGCTGCAAACAATCTAGTGTCTGTCAGAGTGCATTGCAGTGGTTGGGACAGCAAGGATGTTGCAGGCACTAGCAGTCTGCACAAAGTTGAGATCAGCGCCAGTCAGTGAGGCTGGCTCAGGCTCCTTGCTGTGGCCTCTCACATGTTTCAATCCGTGTGGTGTGCTGTTCATGTTTCATTGCCTACCGTTCAGAAGTTTCAATGCATGCCATTCTCGTTTCAATATATGGGGCATTTGCTTTTCAGTACATGCCTTTCGTAGGTTTACTTGCATGCCATTCTGGTTTCAATGCATGGCATTTATGTGTTTCTTTCAATCTCTGTCATTCACTCTCCACTGTATGTCAACCATGTGTTTAGTGCATTTCATTAACATGAGGCAACAGGATGTCATATTCACGTTTCAGTTCAGCAGATCTTGAAAGTCAAAGTTGCCTGCATGTCTGAAGTACACTTACTTTTTTTTTAGTTGCATGACGTGCATTCATTTGATTGATTGCCAGGGAAGAGGCAGGAGGCCCGGTCAGCGCAGGGTGCCTAAGGCAGGATTTAATTGTTATTGGTTACACATTTGTTTAACAGTCCAATCAGGATACAAGGGCACTGGGTTAGTGCACTTTCATTTCTGATGCTTTACAGCAGTTTTAAGATCTTCTAATAGTTTCTTGTTGCTCAAATGGGTGTAATTTCTGATATTTATATGTTTCCCTCGTCTTCATTGCTTGATATTTGCTCGCGAGAAAGTGTCACTCATAGTCGTTGAATGTCACTCATAATTACACTGAAATTATGAATATGTCACACATAAGCAATCTGAAACCTTGGCAGCTATGAGTTACTCTAGCGTAGCCATGTGCTAAGATGCGGATGGTTCTCCATGGTGTATTATGTGTAGTTGTTGCCCAGGATCACAGAGTGATAGATGGAACCTGGTGATCTGGCCCATCAATGTGTAAATTGTATCACAAGTCTGCACCACAGACCATCTGCAAGAGTTAAAAAAAACTGCATTATTCGCCGCCTTGTCAGGGGGAGTAGTACGCGCCATATAAATAAAGTTTACATTATTGGATACGGAAGAGTTCTAGGATAGAAATTTAAAAGAATCGATCACTGCAATATAGAACAGAGGTGCCCTCTGCTGGCAATCTGCGTGTACTAATTTTCTTCTGGCGTCATGAAAGATGCAAAGGAGAAAAAGATATACTGAGTTACTCTCAATTGTATAATAACGATTTATAGGTGCATGGGCGTAGTTATCTGGAGTGCAGCCGGTGCAGTGACACCGGGGTCCAGTGGTGGGAGAGGGCCCAGCCTGGCCTGCATTGACTGCAGTTATCCACTTGATTTTTAAAAAATACACGGCATGTATGGGACCGTGCTCTGTGTTTTCTCTTAAAGGGCGGTGTATGGGGGGGACCCTAGGGAGAAATGGAGGAGAGAGACAGGAAAGAGTCTAAAGAAAAACAGGTGAAGGATAAAGAGGAGAGAAGTGAGGAAGCAAACTTTTGATAAATATGGCCCTGAATCTTTTGTGGATGTGTGACGTCCCTCCCTAATTCCCTCCCTACATTCATCCTTATTCCTCCCTAATACTCTCCCAGTTGCAGCTAGTGTCCATTTTTTCCAGCCACTCTCCTGTATCCCTCCCATATTTACTACTAAAACCTAGGAACATGATTCACAAAGATAACTTACATTTTTTTGTGTTTTACACTCTTTAGTTAGTCTCCCACTTTTGGCTAGCCAGAAAATCCAAGTGCAAGTTACTGGTATTGAACAAAACAGTAGTGAGTGCAGAACCTCACATGGCCAACCACTTGTACTGCAACACCCTCCCATAGAAAACAATGCAGGTAGGAAATTAAAACAAATCTCCATAGGAAATAATATTAAATACAATAACATTATTTACACTAGTTAAAAATATAACTGCATTGAATTTAAAAACATATAAAAAGTACATATTTATGAATTAATTATAAAATATTTTAATACCCAATTTTAAATATAAAAGTGTAACAATATTTTATTAAAATATGCCTAAATTAAGTTGAATTAAATATATACATAACTTTTATTGATTATTAATGCATAATAAAACATTGCATTATTTTTCTTTAGGTGAGAATATATTTCTTAATTTAAATTTCAGGCAAATAATTTTAATTTAATTTAATATGTTTCCATTAATGAATTATTTCTTTCAAAATTAAGTTAATAGTGCTGCAGCATTTCTTTTTATTTTTATACATTAAATATCTAAAATTAATTTGCATTAATATTTAATTAAAAAATATCTTCAATATTAATTTTTTTGTTATTTGTTTGTTTTTTAAAGAAGTTCACTATACTTTACCATAGAGAGACTCCTCAGGTGGGGCAGAGAGCACCACATAAAATAAGTTGGTTAGAAGGCCGCAAGAGTTTGATACCCAGTTATAGAGAGGCACTAATGGGGCATTCTGGTACTTTCAATGTGTGCTAATCAAACCATAACTATCCAAGTTTCGTCCATAATAAAGCTTTGAAAATATTGCAGACAGCAACGTTTTTGACAATATAACTTCTCCAAACCATTGCCATTGTCTAAACATACTACATTTTACAGGCAGTTCAAATTATCTGCATAAGCAAATAATTTGTCATGGCATCCTATAATGTGTCAAACTGTATCTACCTTCCACTTCCTTTAAGTACCTCACCCTACCCATCCGATAAATATTGTTAGTCATATAATAAAATTGAAATCTACTTGGAAGAAGTTGTATGGGAAATTGAAAAGCAGGGAATACGTCACAGTCACATCCCTTACATGGCTGAGCTTTTTACAGGCTGCACAAATCGACCATGCCCAGACAGCAGAGCTAGTGCTGAGGTTGTAGAGAATTTACAGGTTCAAACAGAAAATATATAATCTGTAGGGTACACCAATCTTACAAGCTCAGGCCTCAGACCACAGCGTTGATGAAAATGCCATAAAAGGCCAACAAAATAGATGGAAAATAGCCTTGAAATGAATTATAAAATAATAGCCACACCAACAAGTGCCCTGTGGCACCAGAGAAATTAAATTTAGATTGAGTGTTTGCAGCTCAGCATGAATTAGTCATTCAAATATCAGCTTTAAACAAAGTTTAGACATACATGCTCTCATTTTATCCCCGTCCATCGCCATATGTGTATCTGAAAATTCAGATACTTTGAAAAATAATCAAACTTTTACCAAGCAATGACTTACAATCTTTTTTAAATACATATATTTTGTGCTCAAATGCTTTTTTCCTTTTTGGTAAATACAAATATTTGTCATCAAATGTTGTTTTTGTTGTCTGGTATATTTATAGAGCACAGATGTCACTAATGTGAACATGCTTGAGCTTGGAAGGTACATGGCAGAAGGATGTAGTGCGTAAGGGCTCGAGTCATGTTGTGGCAGTCTTGGTGATGCAGAAAGTTGTGCAAGCTTCATTGAGAAGTGTATTGCATTCTGCTGTAGCACTAATGGTAAATACCATTGGCTTTCACCAGCCGCTGTATCATGCTTTCGAAAGTAACTGGCTGAGACCTCTTGCCTAATTAGTTTGGCAATTCCTCCACCATCACCTGCTGGTTAGGTCCAGAAAGGGAGCCCTTAATTGTAGGCAGAATGCTTCCCCTCCCTTTCTTTTGGCCCCTTAGATGCTAGTAGAGTTAGTGCATCCTCGTCGTCCATTTTGCACTTAAAGATTTGCCCCAGTGCTTGCCTAAAGCCACATCTCTGGGTCAGAGGGTGGCAGAGGAGTGTTGCCCTTTTTTCCAACACCTCAGGGCGGCCGGCATCTTCCCGGATCTTGGAAGGGCTTGTGTTCTCCCACCAGCTCAGTTGGTTGTCTCATCTTGGGTCTCCTGCTCCTGGGTCCCGCAATGGTACCCCTCCACCTTCAAGGGTGGTCTCGCCTGACTCCTTGTCCTGCACCGTCCTTCATTGCTCCTAGAACACTCTCCTCCTCCTAAATCCCAACATCCCCGACTTCCGGTCCTACTTCTAGTCTCATCTCAAAAGTGATTTCCCATGACTGAGTCTGTTCTCTGGGCCCCACCATCTTTATAGGGTATGTTTCTCATTTATCTTCCCTATCACTGCACCTGTCAAACATTTAACACAATACAGTGATTGAGCTTCTTGACCAAGTTAGGTTGCCTATGATTTTTTTATTTTATTCTTTATTTTATTTATTATTTGTTTTCTTTTTTCTCATTCCACCATCAGTTTCTCATCACATAATTCCTCCAACAAAAGAAACTGACTTTGTTATTTTGCTGAACTGTCTGATACAGAAAATTAAAGTGCAATCATAGATAGGAATCATGAGGCTGGATTGCCGCTTAACATAGTCCTTCTATTTTCTCTAGGCTTTTTGAAACAAATGCTACATCCAGCTGACTAATATAGTTATCTGACTTAATCCAATCTACAGGGGAAGGAAGATCTGGTGACCTCCATTTGATACATACTTCTCTCCTCGCCAGAAGAAAAATGTAAAAAAAGCCTCTTCTCTATATCCCTGTGCACTGTATTTAACAGAGGGTCTGTGCCAAACAATACCAGAGACCGGCTTACCTTAACTCAATGCCTTTGAACCTGCACGGCAGGGGGTTGGCTGTAGAGCCTGCATCCAGCCCCCGCAGGCAGTCAAGCCCCTAGGGCTATGCATGGCGTGGGGTTGGCCGCAAGGCCTGGCACTGGGGCTAACCCCCGGGGGGCAGCCAACTCACCAAGGGTGTGCACAGAATGGGGTTGGCCTCAAGGCCTGGCCCTGTATCCAACCCCTCGCTGCGCACAGCCTGTTGGGTTTGTTGCCAGGCCAACCCCCACAGGTGCCCAACACCCCTGCTGTGCACAAGCCATGCGCGGCGGGGGTTGGGCGCTGGGCCTGGCACTCAAACTCTCACAGGTGTACCTAGCTGAATAAAAGGGGTGTTGTTTTAAGTAAGGCAGAGCTACTAACTTTGCCAAAGGGTCCGAATACCGAAATATAAATAGTGGTCCTTTTGGCTCTATGAAGTGGTCTGATTATCAACATATATAAAGCATATGTATTGTCTCTGTCAGAAAATGACCAATAATTATAATGAAATGTACATTTCATTAATTCATGAACAGTTCAATGTTTAATAAAAGTGATTGTTATTAAAACATTTAATAAAGCTTTGTTAAAATAATAACGTCTTTGAATATGTTTGTAAACATTTTTCAAGTTACAAAGTGCAGCCATAGAACTGTCTACAAAGAGGCTTTGCACTCCAGCTGAAGAGCATAGAGCTCCAGCTAGGAATTCATTAAAGAAATATGGTAAGCTTTCCTGGGGTCATGGAATCAATGACCGAGGAGACTTACTGTTTTTTAATGTTGCTGGGGGGCTGCTGCACTCCCTGAATCCCCCAACAACATTAAAAAAAATGTTTGGTGATGGGCGGCTCCTGCTGCTCATTTAGTATTCATTTTTTTTAGTTTTCCTAAAAAATATTTTGGGTATCCCAGTGCCTGTCCAGGACTCCCAGATCTGTTTGCTTTTTAAGGAGAGGGGAGCATGTGCCCTTGTCCCCAAGCCTTTACAGGCCCCAGGGACCCCATCCCCGGGGCCGTATCATTTTTATAGGGGAGGAGGGCGTGCAAATCTCCTCCCTGACCCTTTACAGCACCAGGGACCCCATCCCCTGGGGCATTTTTTTAAGGGGAGGGAGTGTGCAGCCCCCCTCCCTGAGCCTTTACAGACCTGGGGACTCTATCCCTGGAGGCCTAATGTGGGTGCCCAAGAGCCCATCTGGGGCACCTGCAAGATAAATGTGGGTGCAGCGGGAGCTGGCTTTGCCCATGCATGGTAATTTGGTATTTTTCTCTGCTCCTACCAGGCGGGAGCAATCTTAGTAAACAAATGTCTGCTCCAACCCGGCAAAAGCATTTTTGCAGCTCCCACCTGGTGGAAGCTGACAAGTTTTCCCTGCCAGTGCTAACGCAGTCAGGGAAACAGTGTCCTGGGGTTTGGCTCCACAGGACACAACAAGTGAGCTGGCTTTGGGAAATGGGGACCCTGGGGCCTTTAGAGGCTCAGGAAGGGAGGCCGTGCAACCCCTTCCCTTTTATTAAAATATTGGTCCTGAGGATGGGGATCTTGGAGCCTTAAGAGGCCCAAGGAGGAGAGGCTGCACGCCCTCCTCCCCTCAAATAATAATGCTGGGCCCTGAGGGATGGGGTCCCTGGGGCCGTAAGAGGCTCAGGGAGAGGACCCTATGCATGCTCCCTCCCTAAATAATTAAATAAATATTGACTGCTGGGCCCTGGCCCACCCTGGGGGTTATTTAAAAAAGATCTATGGTGGCCACCATTTTGTTTTGAATTTACTGTGATCATGCGGGTGTACAGTGGGATCAGGGGGAAAAAAAGGATTCCAAAAACATTTGGCCCCAGGGAGAGTCCCCCTGCACACCTCTCTCCCCCCCACTAGCACTAGGGAGGCAGGGTATCCCTACCCCGCCCCCTTATATATTATTTTAATATATTATCAGGACAAGGGACTAGGTCCCAGAAGTACTGTAATTGTTGCCGCAACATTTTCTTTCATGTTACGGCCAGCCAAACAGAGTTCTCACTCCCGGGGTCCTTCACTCTTGCATGAGCGAGATGGCCCAATGGAAAAAAGCCCCCTAGGCCAATCAGAATTCTCTGGTCCCTCCCAAGAGTCCTTTGAACTAGGGGTGTGCGATAAATTCCGTTCTACCGGTGGAGTATGCAGAGTTTTCGCCACTCCGCGTAACGCCTGTAAGTCCGCCAATTGCCGCGTGAGTGTTTTCTTGCGTGCGGCTCCCCAACGGTAAGTTAGTGAGTGCGAGTCAGAATTGGCATCCCCTAACACCACTTTCGGGCATGAGGAGTCCACCCAGCGAGATTTTCTCAATGTGGGTTGTAATGGGCGGTTGTGACTGTTTGCGGCGAGAAAGCTGCAGCTCAAGTAGAAAATCTACTTAAGAAGCAAAAAAGAAGCACACCTACAGGACATGCAACGTGGCCCTTATGTCCTGAAAATGTTTAAAGAAATACCATTATAGGGGAAGGGCAGGGGTACCGAAAATTGGGTGTTGCCTCAATCCCGCAGGACTCCAACGAGACACCGTCGAGAGTCTCTCGGGACTCCCTCAGCATCGGAAAAATGAATTTCAAAATAAAAAAGTGGAGTGGCTGTCCGTGGGGGTTGACTGCATGTGGGAGGTTGAGTATGGTAATAAAATCATATTTTACCTTAAATAAAATCTAGAGATTCACTGAAAAAACAAAAGTTAAAGTGATGACATAGGTATGGTAATGATAACTTACTTTACATTTAAAAAACCTCAGGAATTCAAAGAAAAAAACAAAGGGTAAAGTGAGGTTATGGTTAGGCAAAAATGTCAGTTAAAACATAACATTTTAAACTAAAAAAACACCTATAGTTTACAGAGCCAACTAGAATGCAGCAGCAACCCTTGCAGGTTAGAGCGGTGGGGCGGTGGGTAGGGTGGGGTGGATTTCGGGAGACGACAACGAGGGAAAATTAATTATTTATTTATTTTTCTCTCCTGGTCGTCTGTCGATTCCCCCCCGCTCTTACCTGCACGGGCCGCTGCTGCTAGAATGTGCTGGCAGTGTGCAGTGGGGGTTGCCCGTCCGCTGGGGGTTGGCTGCCATCTGTGGTTGGGTGTCTGTGGGGGTTGTGGCCAAGCCTTTCGGCCAAGCCCATGCCATGCAAGGCCTAAAGCTATGCTCAGTCAGTGTGGGGTGAATTGGATCAAAAAAACGCCAGAAATTAAACAAAGTGACTTTATAGCTAGGTATGATAATAAGATTGTACTTCCTGTTAAAAGAAAACAACTCAGAAATTCACTGAGAAAACCAAAGGTTAGAGTGAAGTTATAGTTAGGTAAGACAATAGATTTTGGCTTATGTTTAAAAAAACAAAGAAATTCGCTGAAAGAAGCAAAGGTTAAGTTGACATTATAGTTAGGTGTTATAGTAATATAAAAACTAATGTTTAAAAATAGAAAAAAATCTGAAATTCACTAGCTATAATTTACTAATCTAATTATACCTTGTGCCCCCACCATGCCGTGCTTATGACCGCACATATTACATCACTCATGACACGTTAAATGACATCATTGATGACTTCACTGATGACATCTCACATTACATCGTTATTGACATTACTGATGTTATAATCCAACGATATGACAGTTTACCATACGTTTTTTATACTGAAGTACTAATGGGTTTATGCTTTTGCAACAGCAGAACAAGCAGCCTATGAAACATATTTGTGAAATCACCCACATTAAGTACATATTGTACTGTTTTTTTACTGTTATTGAAGTGGTAACAAATGTAATGCTCTGTTGACAGCAACTTATCAAGCCTTCAATACCAAGTTTACGTATTATTTACCCTAATGAGATGTGCCTGTTAAATACCTCATCCGACATAGAATTTTAAGTCAATTGCTTCACTTCTATACATTAGCCAATTAAAAGGCATAGACTACCAGGTCCAATGGACAACTCTCCATAGTATGTAAAAATACCTTATACATATTCCCATTGTGTTCACCATTTTAAGAATGTTTACAATGATACTGCAGTTTGAAGTGCTTGTAAGTAAGTCATCCATATAGTATACATTCTACAAGAATATAAGTCTCAGAATTTTCAGTGAACATTTAGAAATAAATATCTACAGTTTATAAATCTCAAGTTTTTATACAAATTGTCTGTGACACTATATGACAACTCTTTTCCATCAGCACTGACTTCCACAGGAGAATGATGTATTGAAATGAGATGCTTCAAGTTTTCCTCTCATATTTTAAGTAAGAGGCCTTTGAAACTTATCACACTCAGTCTGTACTTTACTTTAATGAAGTACTGCTTGCACTTAGGTAAAATGTGTACTACACAATTTTTACGATACTGAATCAGAATGAATGAATGATGAATAAAATAAATTAAAAGCATTGCAAACATTAAAAACCAATCTATGAACCTTCAAATAGTGAAGCTATACAAATATACTTAAAAGATATCCATTTGTACCCCCCCAGCTGGCACAAACTGTCCGTAATATACAAATCACTCATCATACACACTTTGGACTCTTTTCTCGACCTATGAGCCACCTGCATATGGGAACCTTGAACAGATAAACGACGATTGGCAAGAAGCCTTAAGCTCCCTCAGAGAATGGCCATAGCTACCCAGTTCTACCTCATACAAGACAAGAACCTGCATAGAGTCAACCTCACATGCTTCAAACTATGGCGAATGGGCGTAATCACCTCACCATTGTGCCTCTGCAACGCAACCCACCGGAGAGACTTTCTCCACATGGTCTGGAGCTGCCCAAGTCTCACCTCCTTCTGGACAGGAGTTCCTGCCTGTCTTGGCAGAGTCCTGTGGTGGCCTCTGGCCACTCACCCAAAACTCACACTGCTGCATATCTTAGATGACATTGAGGGCAACAGGCCCTACTATGGATAGGACTGGTAGTGGCAAAGAGAGATATAGCAAGACACTGGAAGTCAGCAGATGCCCCACCACTAGAGGAATGGAAGATAACCCTGAACAGGTGCATGGCCCTGGAAAAGCCTATCTATGCGTTCAGGAGATGCCCCCAGAAACAGGTGGGTCTGGGAGGACTGGGCCTACTACAGCGGGATTGTACTCAAGTCATACACTGACCGGGCCTAGTTCCTAGTGCAGCCCACAGAATGAGATAACACAGCCCTGGGATTGCACTGTTGGGGGTAGACAGATGTTGGAGGCAAACCACCCAGAAGGGTAGGACTCCAGTGGTGGCATTGTGGCATGCAATTTATTGTGCTATCTAGTGCTGTGCTAATGGGGTGCCGTTTGAGATGGGCATGGACACAGAACCATATTATGTTTCAATTCCTTAGACAATATACTGTCAGAGTTAACAAGATTGAAATGCTAATAAAATATGTTATAAAAAAAGACATCTATTTATCCAGTGATCACCAAAGTGCAAACCTAAATGAAAATGCATACTGTAATAAGAACCTCATGCATGTAGCAATATAGTAAAGCACCCAAGACATTAGAACAATGTGCAGTCATTAGAAGCTCTGAAGACCATCAGTGCATTCCTTATGAGCTCTCTCCAACTGATTGTACCTTGGCATAACTGCTGCTCAGTTCTTTGATGGCCACCTTCATGAATTTTAAACATTTTCAAACAGGCTTCCACTGTTGTGCTGCAAGTTTGAGTACTAAATATCTGTAAAAGCCAATATTTTCACAACTCTAATAGGTATGGGCAGATAAAGATGAGATAATTCTGTGACTGTATCGCTGGCCCACAAAGGCGGCATGATCATTCTGGTCCTTCTCCAGTTCTGCCATATTAAACGCCTCTTAGTAGTATAAGACTAAAACAATACCACATCAGTTGTTTTTTCTGCTCTAGTGGCCATGGTTGTTTCAAATAATGATGAGCAGCTGGAAAGTCGTGTAAAGTTCTTGCATGGGATTTATTACTTCACTCCTCAGAGTCCAGCCCGACTGAAGATCTTACTTATTAGCTTCCAAGGGAAAGCCTTGCTTCAACGTCCCGACGCTGCTTCTAGCGGCAGTAAGGACGATCCTAAGTGTGCTGTCCTCTTGAAACTTCCTTTCGTTATTGTAGCCCACAGTATGTGCCTTAAGGTGTTGTGCTCAGCCCCTTTGAGCTTATTACAATATGAAAGGAATATAGATTGTGGCATAAATTTGCAGTTCACCTGGTTGCACTGTAATTGAAACTGGGATACAGAAATTGCATCCGGCAGATGGAATACGGAATGATGGGTAAAGCAATGCAATTTCTCTAACCAGGCAGCAGGCATATCTCTAAAGATGACCACAACGTAGGCCAAGGCGAATATAGCATGCTACAACGCATGCTTTTACATCGCGTTCCATTACAACGTGGTCGTTACAACGACCGCGTTGTTAGAACGCGATACCTTTACCACGCAAGTCATTAGATCGACTTGCTCTAGATGGCGCTCTAACCTTAGGAATAGTATAATTTACTATTCCAACTCCACCCTGCGCAACAGTAGGGAAGGTGTTGGAATAGTAAATTATACTATAGCCTTATAGCCCGCCGTAGCGGGCTATACCGGCTATTAAAGGCCCGCTCCCGTGTTAAAGGCCCGAGCCGAAGGCGAGGGACTTTAACAAGGGACCGGGACTTTAATAGCCGGTATAGCCCTGCTACGAAGGGCTACAAAGCTATTAGGAACATTCTGCCACTAGAGGGCAGAATGTTCTAACAAATAAAACAAAGGCTTCTCGAAGCTCGAGGGGATTTAAATCCCCTCGAGCTCCAAGAGGCCTTTGTAAAACATTGGAATGTTGCTCTGCGGGCCTTTACCGGCCCGTAGAAGCATGGAGCACTCCATTGTCTTCAATGGAGCTCCCAACATTTCAATGTTCTAATATTCCTTAGGTTGGAGCGCCATCTAGAGCAAGTCGATCTAATGACTTGCGTGGTAAAGGCATCGCATTGTAACAACGCGATCGTTGTAACAACCGCGTTGTAAACGTAACGCAATGTAACAACCGCATTATAAAGGCTGTTTCCCGCCAAGGCCGGCGTGGGTTTACAATTAATGACCTTATAGAGTTGGGTTGTGTATGGGGCTAATATTGTTCAATAACTGCAAGGAGGTGGTTCGTAGAAATATGGCTGCTTTCCTATGTGATGTTTTATGAGACTTTGTGCGATCTCTCTTGTCATACCATAGCCTCTGATACTTGTAATGCAAAACGCTTTTGATCTGTTCTTTGTTGATTGTCCACTGGCCCTTCTTTTTTAGCTTTCACCCAAAGATGGTGATCTTAGTTTGAGCTGTATTGATTTGAATGTTATTACTATTGCAGTATGCTGCTAATTCATCCAGTTGTCTCTGGAACCTGATTCCGGTTTGATCTAATAGTGTGGTGTCATCGGCGTACTGCGGGGTTTGCATTTTGTTATCTGATAGCTTTGGTGGACATGCTCTTGCAGAATTGAGGACTTCTGTCCTGTCTGCCAGGTAGGGGTTGAAGAGAAGGGGAGCTAATATACACTCATGCTTTAACCCTTTGTTTGTCGCAGTTGTTCCAGAGGTGACCCATTTAGAGGTTAATCTGATCTTCACCCATGTGTAAGAATACAGGCGAATAATTGTGCTGAACAATCGCAAAGGGATGCCCCAGCCTGCATGTTTTGCCCATAGCTTGCCTTTATAGATGTTATTGAATGCCTTAGGGATTGGGAAGTCTATGAATGCTGCGAATAGCAATTTACCCTTATTTTTCATAGTTTCTTCAAAAAGTAGAACCAAGTAAAACAAGTTGTTGTCTATACTACAACTTTTTACAACACCTGTTTGATATAATCTAATGAGGTTCTTCTCTGCGGACCATCTCTCGAGTTCTTTAAGGAGGAGATTTTTATAGATGGGGGCCAGCAAAGAGCCCTGCCAACTTTCCGGGATAACATGGAAAACCAGGTAAGATGGATTTGTGACCCATGTGTGATCTAGTGAGGCTAGCCAGTGAGATATTGGTGTAGGCTGCAGGTTAATCGGGTAAAAAAAGGACATTCAAAGCTCGGAAGTCCAGATTTTGCAGTTTGTTGACTAATGCTGCCAATTTTTTACTTGTTTTTAAATCTTTGGCCATGATCAGGGGGAGTATTCCAGTGTGTGAATGATCTAAATTATGACCTGTTGAGTTGCATCACAATTGCGAAGATTTAAGTTAAAATATCCTATGAGGATCGACATCATATTGGGATCACCAAAGATTTTCTTCTTCTTGCTTGGAAGCGGTGCTCCAGGTACATAATTACATCTATTCTGACACAGGCCTTCTCACAGGTTATATCTCTCTTCATTGGCCCAAAGGGTGCAATGGATTATGGCCGGTTTATCTGCTCACTATTCTTCTGGCCGAACAACTTGGGATTTATTATTTCTCGCTAGTCCATCTTGCTACCCATTAGATCTCATTGTCTCTGGTAGCGCATTCAGTTTATCAATGACTGCAGGGCATTTACATAAGTCCTCCATCTTTTTGTTTTCATTTTGGACTTTGTAAATTAAGTTGTTTAGATGATTCAGTTTTGATTCAATGGACATAGTGTAAGTCACTAGAATTTGTAAGATCTCTATTTGAGTTTCCAGCTTGTCAGAACAAATTTCCACTGCATGTACTATGGATGCCAGAGCTGAGCCCAGAGCTCTCTGCCATCAGGCTGAGGGGCCGGCTCTGCATGGGCATCCCAGGGAAACTGACGTCCCGCAGGGAAGTGTGACATCGATTGTGAGACCAGGATATTCAGGGGACTAACTAGATTTGGTTTTGCAATATTCGCAATAGCTCCCTTTCCCGGAATCATGATGTTGTTATTACTAGCAGATGTTGCAATTATGTCTCTCTCCCTGCACCGAGGCTCAGTTTCGACCACTTGGGCAACAAAGTGACATGAATTACACCACAGCTCACCACTTTTATCATCACAGCTAGATTCTTCCTTCTGCTCGATAGGTTCTATATATTCCACCCTCTCTTCTCCTGGTTTGTCAGTATCTTTTTCATATTTAAATCTTTTTATTGAATTTTCAAGAAGAAATGCGTACAATAAAGTGTATGAAAGCAAAAAGTGCTTGCATAATGAATATGCCAACAACATACAACAGTATAACAGATCACGCTCTAAACTCACAATGCCCTGTCCAGGATCAAATGGTCTAACCAAACATTCAAAGGAAAAGAGGAATGCATGCAAGCCGTCATCTGCTGGTAGTCGATGTAGGCTGTAAGAGGAAGAAAACTGGTCCTTTGCGGATGATGTCAGCTCGGGAGATTAGATAAGGACAGAGCGAGGTAAGAGTAGTGATGGTTAGAACTTGCTCAGCGAAGTGCACAGCAACAAATCTGTAGCAGGGGAGTAAAGGGGGGTGATAACAGACCCCAGCATTGATGGTCAATGAAACAGTATCGAAGCATCTGCCAGCGGGAAGGAGTGGGTGTGGGAGTTCAACTATACAAGCATGTGAAGAAGCTCAAGAAACTGAGGGATAGATTAGGATCAGATAAAGCGCCAACAGGCCTTTGCCCAGCAGCCAGGGCTCCACGGACAGCATAGCTTTACAAAGCTTCACGGAGTAGGGGACCCCAAATGTCAGTAAATATGTGTTCCTGATCATTTAGTTGGTAGATCAAAGGTTCATGTGCTTCAGTGGACACCACGCTCTCCAGCAATTTCTCCTGCGTTCCAACAGCAGGTGTGGACCACTGGCGGAGTCTGCATAGCTTAATTGTAGTCAAGATTCAGGCCACCCAGTGGACCTTATGTGAAGTGAGTGCCGGTAGGCCCCATGTGTCGTGGAAGATTGCCAGAGGAGCTTCGAGGTGGGTGGCATGGCCAAGAGTGTCCTGCAAAAAAGGATCAACCCTGGTCCAAAAAGCGCAGGACAGGACCAGATAATTCAGAATATGTGGCTGTTCATGGTATGACACCACCAACAGTAAGATGTAGGTGTCAGCCAGGCTCTGTATAACTTAGCTGGGGACCGGTGCCAGTCTTGTAAGACCTTAAAGTAACAGAACTTCATTCTGGCTTCCCTCAGGCCCTTATCATGAGAGGTTAAGAGATGCAACCAGTGTGCTGGAGAGTAGTAATTTGTTGACATGTCTGTCATAGAGTCCGGAGAAGGCGTTTGAGCAGTTTGGAAAACAATTTGGAAACCAACAGATCATAAAGTCCAGAAACTCGTTTTTTGTAGGAGTCACATTGCACCACGTAAGTGTGGAGTGAGGAGGGGGAAAGAGACAGTCCCTCTTGCGCAGTTGCGAGTAGGTGCAATGACGGAGCTGGAAATGCCTCCAGAAGTTGGAGTGTGAAAGGTGCTAGACCGCAACAAGGCTCTCAAAGACCTAAGAGCATCCTCAGTCAGGAGGTGGTGGATCTTTAAATTCCATGCACTGGAACAGTCCGGCCAGGACAGTAGCAAGCGATCGATTGTGATGGATCCATTTTGCCACAGGGGTGCTTTCAGATGTAAGAAAACGTCTGTGTTCAAGAGGGCATGGGTCAATTTCCAAACCACGTTCATTTCTAGTAGCATACGATTGGGTAGATTCTGTAATGCCCATGGCCCCGCATAAAAGACTGCATAAAGGCCCTAAGTTTTGCTATGAAGGCTTCATTTGATCTTGACTCAGAGGGGAAGTTTGCTATGCCGAATAAGACGATACGCCATATGGGATGAGTGCTGGACCCTATGATAAGGCCATAAGTGAGGAAGACGCAGGCCCCCAGAGGATGCAATGGCGTAGAGTTTGGCAGAAGCGAGCAGCGGTGGCAAAGAGCCCCAAACATATTTGCGAAACATAGAGCCAATCTGTGAAAGAAGTCTTGCCGGAATATTAAAAGGAAGCATACCAAACACGTTGTTAAATCTCGTGGCCGTCACCATTTCAAATGTTTGGTCTCTCCCCAGAGAGATAGGTGGAGCGCTGACCATTTGGCAAAGGTCCTTTTCGTTGATTACAGAAGTGGGAGGATATTTTATGTACTTTAGCAAGAAAGTCCCTATGTAGTAAGATGTCAAAATATCTGAGTCTAGTCAGGAGCCATGTCACTGGTAATTGGTGTAGAGAAAGTTCAGAGATCTAGGAAGTCAGGAGCATCACCTCCGTCTTGGAGCAGTTAATCTTGTAGCTGGAGAAGTGGGTGAAAGAGAGCTGGGATTGATGCTCCCGTATTCCTCAGGGTAAAAAGTAAGTTGTCGTCATACAGCAGTATTTTCTATTCTCCTGTCCACGTTTGAATACCTGAGATGAGTGCTGAAGATTTATTAGCTACGGCCAGGGGCTCCAGTGCCAGGAGAAAGAGGAGGGGTGACAGGGGACATCCCTGCCTCATGTCCTGAGTAATGAGCATCGGGTCAGAGAGGATGCCCTTGCAATTGACCATCCCCATAGGGGACTGGTAGAGGCACCGGACCATTTGGATCTGGAGTCTAGCTGTGATGCGGAACAAGTAGGGCCTTTCGACACGGTCGAATACCTTCTCCACATCAAGGAAGGGGAACAATTTTTCATCTGGATCCAAATTGGTAGACTATATCACGTGTGTCAGTGTGCGCAGGTGGTTCCAGGACGATCGGTATGGGACAAATCCCACCTGAGTGCCATGAATCAGTGCCCTGATCACACCTGAGTCTGGTGGCCAGGACCTTTGCCGGTATTTTCACATCTGGATTCAGAAGCAGAATAGGATAGTAGTTGGCACAGCAAAGGTGATCATTTCCCTGTTTCGAAATGAGTGATATGTGCACTCTATTGAATTCAGGACGAAGCAAACCTGTGGTTGTAATTTCCTGCAGCATAGCAGTGTGGAGCAGTAACTTCACTAGTATCCCTGCCCTGTACAATTCCAGCAGAAAACCATCTTCTCTGGGTGTTTTGACCATATTTAAGGATTTAATGGCCTCAGCACCTCCTCCTCTGAAATAGGCAATTCCAGGTCCTCCCACTCACTCACAGGAAGAGTGGGGATCTGGAGGCTGGACATGAATGCATGCTCCCGCGTGCTGTCAGCTGGGCAGTCTGTTGTTTAAAGTGCCATACAAAAGGTGGAAAATTCCTACACTATGTCCAGAGGATAAGTCAGGATGGATCCAGCCGGATCCGAATTGCCGGGATCGCTGATCGTGCTTTACTTTGTTTTAATTGCATCGCCAGAAAGTGACCCGCTTTTTCGCCATGTTAATAGGTGTTCTGTTTAATGCAGGATAGTGCCTTTTCTGCCACCAATGTGTACATACTATTGAGTTCCAGTTTTTTTGTCATGAGAGTTCACAGACCATCAGGAGTATGGTACTCTCGGTATTACTCCAGGAGGGTTTGGATGTCCTTTTCTATTGCAGTCTTCTTAGCAATTATAACAGATCATGCAATACCAGCCTCTTATCAGCATGCTGCGCAAGTACACCTTTCCTGATGGCCATAAGCGTTGCTTGGAAGTCGTTGTAATTTCATCGAGCTCCAAGTAATCACAGAGGAATGTCTTCAGTCGAGATTTCTCCTCTGGCATTTTTGAGCCACGAGGTATTTAGCCACCAAGTGCGGGACATGGACAAAGTCAGTTGCAGCTCCAGGTTAAGACCAATGGGACAGTGCCTTGAGACCCTTAATGGTGATTAGTTGCGCTCTATAAGAACCCTGATTGAATGGAAGCGTGATCCAAGATTACTCCGATATCGACGTGGCACGTCCGGGTCAGTATTATATTATGTTACGTTATGTTAGAGAGACTTGTAAAGTGCACGTACACCACAAGATTCCTTGGCGCTGAGGTAACAGAGAAGGAACATGAAAAGGAAAACCAGCTATATCAAAGGATTGCATTAATTCTTCCCTTGCCAAAACAACTAGGTCTTTAACGACTGTCTGAACTAGTTCGGTGCCATACGTATGCAGGGAGGAAATAAATTCCAGGTAGTGCCGTAGTGTTTGTCAGAAAGAAGTCTAGTCATGACTCCGAGCAATAGGCCGGGGAAACATATGTATATGCTTGATCTGTAGGACGCAGTAAGCTCCACACACCATGTAGAGAATGGTCATCCATCAAGTCACGGAGCACAGCCCGGTCACTGTCACATCTCATATTTGATCTGCCAGATTTATCTAGGAGAGGATTCAGAATTAAATTCCAGTCACCACTCATGATGAGTTTCTGAGAGCCAAATTCTACCAACAATCTATGAAGGTTAGAGAGCTATGGGCCCTTCTTATCCACAGGGGCATAAATGGAGCCGACAACCATTCGTCCGAACCTGTAATTCGTGCAAAAATGTAGCATCCATGGTCATCCGACCGCGATTTGAGGATTTGAACTGGAAGCTGCGTGCAAAACAAAATTTCCATTCCATTCTGCTCTTGAGGAGACATTTTGAAGCGGGTCGCAGGCAAATCCTCGTTGGGTCCTGTTGAGAAGAGGATTGTACCCACCCAATCGCGTTTAAGTTTCACCGTTTCCTCCGCTATGAGATGCATGTCCTGCATTAAGGCAATTTTTGGCTTTTTAGCGCCTAAAAAGGCAACTGTCTTTTTACGTTTGATAAAGTGGGTCATGCAGTTCACATTGATGGACCAAAGAGACAGATGTGCAGTATGATGTTGAGGCATATTGAATTATATTGTGGGAAGCGAGAGGTGGAAAGAGAGGATCAACCTAACTTTCAGTTGGGCGATTGATCACCACAGGTGGCCACCGCTCCAAAGGAGAGAGAAGAGGAAAGCCAATTGGGCCAGAGGAGAGGGAATGGGGTTTATGGCAGGCTCCGCCACAGGCATTGGGCGAGAATCAAGGCTTATGAAGTGAGCTGGATTTAACCCTTTTGATGATCTAACCGGGGGTCCCTATCTGAATCGCTGGTCCTGGCAGTTGCTTCCTTGCGCGGTGCTAGCGACGGAAGAGAAGGAGGTGGAGTGATACCCATGGATTGTTGCCATTGGGTTTCCATATCTTCCAGCCAAAGCTCCAAATCAACGGGATCCCGGAATTCCCTAACTGTACCATTAATAGTCACCAGCATGAATCACCTTACATATGGCGGGAGACAAGAAGCATTTATTGCTCATTTGTCAAGTGAGGATTGAGCACATCTTCAAAATAGAAATGTGATGATGGTGAAGAAGTGTGTATTGAGATAATTTCATAGAATTTTCAACTTAGTTAGAAATCATTGCACTGAAGACTGTAAGCATGAAGAATGGCTTTCTCTCTGATGAAAGAACTGTCTTCTTCCTATGGTCAGACCAAGAGTGAGGAAGACTGGATGTGTAAAAACGACATTGTCTAGAGGTAGGTTGTACAAAAATGAAACCTGCTGACTAATCTTCCTTGACTTTTTGGCAGCACTATATGGTGGACCATGACAAACTATTGAACATCCTCTCCTTGCGGTTTATTATTGGTGGAACATTTTTCCAGTAGTTCAAATCATATCCATGTGATTGCCTGCCAGATGATTAACATAAATTAACGACTTCTATTCGTAGCCAGTAACAATGCCTTTCTGAGTCCCACAAGAAAGAGTACTGGCCCACGTTCTATATAACTTATATCTTGAACACTGGGGAATACCTAGATACTTTGGGCCAGATCTACCAATATTTCACGCCGCGCAATGCAGTAAGACATCTTGCTGCACTGAGCCAAATGGAGGGCAGGGATGCACCATATTTACTAATATATGGCGCATTCCTGCTCTCTCTCTGCGCTGGCGTACAATGTGCTGCCTTGCCCCAACGCAGGCACCCTTGGGCCATTGTGCAAGGGGGCCTGCATTACAAGCAGGATTATTTTTTGTGCAGGAATGGATACCTTCCTGCATAAAGACAATCATTAGAGGCATTTTCCTCTTTCTACATGTGCTGCAGCAGTACATGTGGAAAGAGGAAATAACAAGGAGAAAGAAAGATATTTCTCCTCATTACGCCTCACCTGGGGAAGTCGTACCATTTTGACTCAATCCCAGCTTTACTGACCTCAGTAAATCTGAAATTGCATCAAAATCCATGGGGAGATGCATGGAAACGCCCATCCTCCACCCATGCAACGCCTTCTCAACGCAGAGTAACACATGGCAGTGATTTGTGCTGCCTTGCGCAACTCTGGATTTACTAAACCACGTAGGACCGCACAAGGTGGCTTTGCGTGGCTTAGTAAATCCCATTTAAGGGCTTGCGTTGCCTTGTGTTGCCTTGCGTGACGCCAGGACATTGCAAGCCCTTAGTCAGTCTGGGCCCTAATCTACAATTTAGACAACAAATTAAACCTAAACACCCATGAAAGTATTTGCCAAAGAGAGATGATCACCAGCTAAGACTCATTAAACTGATTAAAAGACTTATTCCAAAAGACAATCATGATCTAGTCAGTAGCATGTGGCATTCATCCTTGCTAGTCTCCAAGCCATACAGACAGCTCCATTGAAGGCTGTCCTTTAGTACAGCTAGTAGATAGGTCACAGGCACAAGGAAAACACAAGGAAAACTAAGTATACTCAGGAAAACGGAGACACCTGTGCATTTCCATAAAGTTCCAACTGGAATGAATTAGTTGCAACAAATACTCCAATCTAACCAATTCCTTTTCAGGTTGCTGTAGGTCTGCAGGACATCCCAATGTGTACTGGGCAGGACTCATCCAGCATTTTCTGATACTGCTAGTGCAATCCTAATAGATTCCTGAACACTATATGGACATGAAACATGTTTAACCAGAATTACCCTATACTGGTGGTTGCCCCACAGTAATCCATGTACTAGCTAGACACAGGCGCATCTGTACTTGCACATGGAACGCCCTCCGCTCTTATCCTGCCTCTCCTTGACAAAATGCTATTCACATGTGCTTTTCCTGGTCTCCTAACTGTTTGTTAAAATTCTGTCATTTGGTCACCTGTTTTTACGTAAGCGCTCTAACATCCTCTTGGACCATGCTTGTGCTCAGGAAAAACGAAATACATTAAAAATAAATAACTCTCCAGGAGAGGAGAAAAGTAAATGATGGCTGCCTGGTGTTAAAGTGTGGGTCATCGTTAGAGATAGTCCTACATTATGAACGTTGGGAGCTTGACAGCTTGTATATCTCTTGATGTCACTCTTAGTCGAAACTGAGAACCTAATAAGGTTAAGAAGAGAGTGGCAGGAAGGAAGGAGTCTTTTGGAAGGAATGACCCTCCCTAAAACACAGGCCAGCACAGAGGAGACAGGAGAGCCAAAGTGTGGAGCAAAAGAGAAGGAGGGAACAGGGAATTGGAGGAAGTAGAAACCAAGGGAGTCAAGTCAGTACTGTGAGGAATTGGGGCAACTAGAGAGAGTTAAGAAACATGGGAGACTGTTAGAGAGTTGCTGGGGTAAACTAGGGACAGTGAGATGGCAAACAACTAGGCAGACATAGGGAAGCAGTGAAAATGAGCAGGGAACTGGGCAGACACATGAATCCTGGGTGAATAGATGCAGACATCATGTCCACTTAACCTTTACACTCATCGCTGAGAAAAAGAAGGGGACTTTACCCACCGCAACTTCCTCCATGATCTCATCCAGGTAAAGCTTCCCTGTATGCAGTTCCCGCATTTTCAGTCAATAACAAGGGCATCTGAGTAATCAGAAGGAAGTTTGAGAAGCCATGTTTACAATAGACAACCTGCCCTGCAAACACCTTGGTGTGTGTGTGTCTTTCATTGTTGCTTTCCATTTCATACTGTCGTCTGATTAATGTTCTCCTGACTGTCAACACTGGACGCCACAGTCAATGTAAACTACCTTCTAAAGAGGCCAACAGTGTCAGATGAGCTGAGCAGTCTGAGAATGAAGGCTGGTTAAGCAGATAACCTTTAGCTCATATCAATAACACCATTTCTATTAGAGTGTGGAATGTAGTAAGTGGTACCATAAAGAGAAGTACATGTAAAATGTGGCTTGTTAGCCACAGAAGCAGCTGTCTGTTGTTATTGTTACTATGGACACAAGGAATGTATTCTCTGAGCCTGGTAAATGAAGTTGTGTTTACACCATGCTGTGTAGCCCAGGGGGAAATCCAAAGCTAAGTGTGAGCATCTCCTGTAAAAATGTATTTGATTTTCTTAAGTCATTTTGTCGAGGTGATGAAGGTTACTTCTTAGAAATATGTATTGATTGTGCTTAAAACCCTTACTGGATTTAAGGCTGTCACCTATGGCAAAAGAACTAATTTTGTTCTTTGTGTAGCTCCTCTTTATTTGTACTCCATGCCCTAAGGGTTTTCCTCACACAGTCTTTATGCATTTTAATCAAGCATTTGACTTTTTTCTTTGACCATTTAAAGTAAGTTAGTTATGTGTTACAAATAGTAACAATTTATTAGCATTTCTAGAAATAGTTTTATAACGTACGCTGTACTGAAAGTCCTAAGCGTAGCAGGAATGGGCCGGTTTCTGCGATCTCATGGGCAAACATGGATCCAGCCACGTCTCTTCCTAATGATAGATTAGGCCCAGAGAGAGTTCATATTCTTGATGTAACAGAGGGAACAAAAACAATGTGCTGCAAAGAGATTCTGTGCAGGGCTTATTACCCTGGTGTTGAATGTGTGAACAAACACAAGGAGATGATGGACGGAGCGCTGAAACTTTTCAGACACTCACCCCCAGTCACAGATCTGGGTTGAATCCATCATCGTTCTTTAGCTCACTTCGCCACCCCAATTCAAACCCAGCTATATGCAAATCAGTCTTGACCCTGTGCCTCATGGGAACAGTCCAGCCTGAACTGCCAAGCCATGTCTTCCCTGGACCGGAAACAAGCATCCTGGAAAAAACGGTTTCGGGCTAACAGCCCTCATCAGCCAGGCTAGCTTGAATCCAGTGGTAAAGTGAGCAAGGGACCCATATCCTGCCAACTTAGGGCGAACAAAGCACACACAAGGAGATGATGGACGGAGCGCTGAAACTTTTCAGACACTCACCCCCAGTCACAGATCTGGGTTGAATCCATAATCGTTCTTTAGCTCACTTCGCCACCCCAGTTCAGACACAGCTATATGCAAATCAGTCTTGACCCTGTGACTCATGGGAACAGTCCAGCCCAAACTGCCAAGCCATGACTTCCCTGGACCGGAAACAAGCATCCTGGAAAAACCGGTTTCGGGCTAACAGCCCTCATCAGCCAGGCTAGCTTGAATCCAGTGGCAAAGTGAGCAAGGGACCCACGTCTGGGCATACCCTGCCAACTTAGGGCGAACAAAGCAAATACAAGGAGATGATGGGCGGAGCGCTGAAACTTTTCAGACACTCGCCCCCAGTCACAGATCTGGGTTGAATCCATCATCGTTCTTTAGCTCACTTCACCACCCCAGTTCTGACACAGCTATATGCAAATCAGTCTTGACCCTGTGCCTCATGGGAACAGTCCAGCCCAAACTGCCAAGCCATGTCTTCCCTGGACCGGAAACAAGCATCCTGGAAAAACCGGTTTCGGGCTAACAGCCCTCATCAGCCAGGCTAGCTTGAATCCAGTGGCAAAGTCGTCTGGGCATACCCTGCCAACTTAGGGCGAACAAAGCAAACACAAGGAGATGATGGACGGAGCGCTGAAACTTTTCAGACACTCACCCCCAGTCACAGATCTGGGTTGAATCCATCATTGTTCTTTAGCTCACTTCACCACCCCAGTTCAGACACAGCTATATGCAAATCAGTCTTGACCCTGTGCCTCATGGGAGCAGTCCAGCCCGAACTGCCAAAATTTGACTGCAGCTAAAATTGGGTGTTGTCCCTGATCTTCTTGACAGATTCATATTTTCGTATGGGAGATATCAATTTTCGTCCTGAGGAAGGTGGTGTTTTAAGCAACAATTGTTTTATATATATGAAATATACATCAAACAAATGATCTTGGTCCATTGTATTAGCCTTTACTAATGATTAGAAACTATCTTTCTTGCTGTTTCTCCCTTCAATCTTCTTTTCTGTCATATATGTTTTTACCCTGTTTTATTTTATGTTTTTAATAATAATTTTTGTATGTATATGATATTGCACAAACTTATATTTTTGATATATCTTTCGGATAAATTGAATAAAATATTTGTATAAATATAGGCACTTGGCTTTTGATGGTTGTGTTGTTATACTTTGGTGACAAGAGTGCTGTAAGAGTGTGTGTTTGTTGATGTATTAAGTTACCCAAAGGGGATTTTATTTTTGACTACGGTCTATTGGTGCCCTACTCCTTTGGTGTTCAAGGGGCCCCTCTCCCTTATTTTGTGTTAACAGCCCTCATCAGCCAGGCTAGCTTGAATCCAGTGGCAAAGTGAGCAAGGGACCCACGTCTGGGCATACCCTGCCAACTTAGGGCGAACAAAGCAAACACAAGGAGATGATGGACGTGGGTCCCTTGCTCACCTTGCCACTGGATTCAGGCTAGTCTGGCTAGTGAGGGGTGTTACCCCGAAACTGGTCCCAGGATGCTTATTTCCGGTCCAGGGAAGACCTGGCTTGGCAGTTCGGGCTGGACTGTCCCCATGAGGCACAGGGTCAAGACTGATTTGCATAAAGCTGGGTCTGAACTGAGGTGGCGAAGTGAGCTAAAGAACGATGATGGATTCAACCCAGATCTGTGACTGGGGGTGAGTGTCTGAAAAGTTTCAGCGCTCCGTCCATCATCTCCTTGTGTTTGCTTTGTTCGCCCTAAGTTGGCAGGGTATGCCCAGATGTGGGTCCCTTGCTCACTTTGCCACTGGATTCAACCTAGCCTGGCTGATGAAGGGTGTTACCCAGAAACCGGCCCCAGGATGCTTTTTTCCGGTCCAGGGAATACATGGCTTGGCAGTTTGGGCTGGACTGTTCCCATGAGGCACAGGGTCAAGACTGATTTGCATAAAGCTGGGTCTGAACTGAGATGGCGAAGTGAGCTAAAGAATGATGATGGATTCAACCCAGATCTGTGACTGGGGGTGAGTGTCTGAAAAGTTACAGCCCTCCGTCCATCTTCTCCTTGTGTTTGCGTTGAATGTGTGAGGACAGTGTGCCTCATTACCTGATAAAATGTTCCTACAAGATATTGATTAACTGCGGCCAAATGACCAGCAGAAAACTAAAATTAAAGACAGCATTCAGCACAGAACACCCCTTTGGAACAAACCAATTGGGAAGGCATACAGGACAATCCAATGGAGAAAGCAAGTGTGGGATGAACCAATGAGATTTGTTGTCTCCACCTATGGTGAAGCAGATGCAGTGTAATAAATGATGTAAGAAATGATGTAAGAAAGGGTGTTACCATAAACGACCTTATCCTCCACACAAAGCGGCATGCTCAATGGCGGAAGGCCTTCCACTCTCTGCTCAATATCTCCACTTCCCTGAAAACGCCACATGGCCGTAGACTGATAGTGGCGCCCTCTTCGGATTTCAGAGCTGAAGCCACCATCTCCCTCTACAAAAGTGGAAACATCCTTATACAAGCCTCTGACCGCAATCTAGTGTTATTTGACAAACTTTTCCCCACCATCAGGAATACTGTGGCTAATGCAAATTCCGCCCCACTCGGAAAGACGGGACCCCCAGGGGTCCCCCAGCCCTCGCAATCTCTATCTCCTACCTCTCCGCTGCCATCCTCAGATCCCACATCTGAGTCGAAGGGCCCCCTTCTACCTACCCTTACTCTTAATAACAACTCACCTGCCATACATGCATTGTGCGAACAGTGACAGCACAGTCATCACGCTACTCTTCTTGCTCCCTCCTCCACTTTATTAGCAAGCCCTAACTCTCCTAACGCCACTGCTTACAGCATTGCCCGGAAGCTCCCCAAGACACCTTCCCCCAGTCCAACTTATAACCCCATTAGGCTCCCACCGGCCTCCAGTGGTCTTGATATGTCAATCCCTTCCTCCCCCATCCGACCCATCCCACCGTGCTTGCAACTCCATTTCCCAGAACCCCTTCCCTCGAGGCACTTTCAGTCGCCAACCGCCCTATCTTCCCTTGACCTCACAAGCTCCTCCCCTATCCTACCCATCCCTACGAGTGCCCAGCTCCATTTCCCAGAATCTCTTCCCTCTGGACTCTCTCAGTCGCCACCCGCCTCATGTTCCCCGGACCTCCCTTGCGCTCACCAGCTCCAAGGTCCCCGGGACCTAGCCTCCCAACCCCATCCTCACACCTCTCTAGAAGGCCGTCTCGGAGAGATAGCACGCTGCCTACAACAACTTAAGACAGAGGTCCGCAGTCTACTACTTATCACGGAGGCTCTGTCGTCTAACTCCAGATTAAGCTGCTCCACCAAGAAAAATGTTCATCTTCGCTCGCTCCCTGATTGCGTATGTACCAGGCCCCCCTCCGCCCACTATCCTCGGCAGTCACCTTCTCACGTCACCCACACACCTCATAGGTGGTCCACCGTTCCGCTCCCTATCGACCCGGCTCGCCACTCCAGGTGTAGAGCCTCACTGTCGGATACGGATATTCGTTCTCTCCTACATTCCTAAGCTCCTGCACATCCCCCCACCATAGTAAATGTGCAACAAATTGAACCCATCCCCACTGACCCCTTCAGGGAACCTAGGTCAAACACCAGAACCTTAAACGAGAACAACCTCACGAGAGTCTCCACAACTCTTCCGGCACTAACAGACACCAACAAAAGTCTCAAATGCGTGCTCCTAAACTGAAGATCGGCGGTTAAGCACGCTGCAGATATTGCCAACCTCACCCTGGCACAGGATCTTGACCTTGTAATGCTGACAGAAACATGGTTAAATGACGCAGCTGCCCCCTGCCTGGACCTTCTAATACCTCCCAATTATGATATCATTATGTCGGATAGATCCATTGGTCAAGGTGGAGGCATAGCATGTTTACATCGTAGCAATCTTACAGTGAAAGTACTACAGTGAAAGTACTACAGACTGACCCCTGGCCGTCTTGTGAATACCTTTGCTTTGAAGTGTCTGGTGTCAATAATCACTCCTGCAAACTGCACACGTTTTACCACCCACCTCGAGACAACCTTCCTTTCTCAGAACTGATCATGGACATTATCTCGGCCAATGCAGACTTCCATGGCACTCAAATCTCCCTGGGAGATTTCAACCTCCACTGGAACGAAGTAAACGATGGGGTGGTCAATAGCCTCAAATCCTTCCTTCTTGACCTCAACCTAACCCAAATATGTGACAGCCCCACTCATGTCAAAGGAGCTACCTTAGATCTGATTATTGGCAAGCCCAACTCCATCCTCCTTGACTCGATCCTCCCATGTGATTGGACAGACCATTACTGCATTTCCTTCCGCATTCTTGATTCGGTAAGAGTATGTAAAGCTCAGCCTAAGAACCCAAAACAGCTGAAGAGATGCCTACGTAACATCAACCCGCAAGATCTGACTGCTCTCTGCGAGTACACCCTGCCCCCCCCCCCCCACCGAACATGTCTGATGTTCACGACCTTACGGCCCACTATAATCACGCAATGCTGAACGTACTAGACTTGATTGCACCATTACAGCTCAAAAGAATGTCCTCTAAACGCTCCAAACCTTGGTCTACGGACAGTCTTAACTCCGAAAGAAGAAACTTAAGGCTGGCTGAAAGGCAATGGCGGTCATATCCCTCCCTTGAGCATCTCTACCACCTGAGATCCCTGAGAAGCATATATAACAAACGCATCAGAGACTCGAAGGCCACCTTTTTCAGAACTCAACTTGACCAAGCAAAAAACCGTCCCAAAAAATTGTTCGAACTCATCAAGTCCCAAGCGAACAGTCATCCGAACCCTGCGCCTCATGGTCAAGTGGCACTGCCTAATTGTGAAGAATTTGCAGACTTCTTCATTGCTAAGTCTAGTAAGATTGAAGCTGAATTACGATCTGCCCTGGACCACCTGACGAGCAGTCCACGGACCTCCCTCTGTCCATTAGGCGTTCCTATCGCTGACCATGTGCAACCCGTCCCCCCTAAAAACAATGCTTCCTGGAGTCTGTTCCAAACCCTAGATGAGTGCACTATACGCAAAACATTATTGACTCTGAAACCCTCCAATCATTACAATGACCCTATGCCATCGAACCTCTTCCCAGAAGTTAGATCCTCCTTACTAACATTGTGGACTAAGATCGTCAATGCATCACTTCAGCAAGGGGATATTCCAGACTGCCTAAAATCGGGGCAGGTCACGCCAATTCTCAAGAAACCAACAGCGGATCCTATGGACCTGCATAACTTTCGCCCAATCTCCAACATCCCCACCCTGGCAAAGCTCCTGGAGAAATGTGTGCTGGCCCAACTCTGCAACCACATCGACCATTTCAAACTCCTGGATCAATGCCAATCTGGTTTCCGCCCGGGCCATAGCACAGAGTCAGCACTAACGCACATTGTCGATGATGCGCTAAGAATGCTGGACCACAATGAGTCGTGCCTACTGATCCTTCTTGACCTCTCGTCAGCATTTGATACTGTCAAACACGACAACCTAATTCACCTCCTGGAACACAGGATGGTGTTGTCTGGGCCGGTGCTAAACTGGTTCTCTTCGTTCCTCCAGAATAGATCTCAAAGCTTCAAGACTAACCAATCCCTGTCCCAGCCTGCACCGGTTACGCTGGGGGTACCACAAGGTTCTGTACTCTCTCCCACGCTCTTTAACTTGTTCATGGAGCCTCTAACAGAAATTCTGAAATCATCCAGCATTCACTATCACATGTATGCGGATGACACCCAACTTTATTTGAAGATTGCCTCCCCTGAGGACATTCAGTCCCTCAATTCAGTCTTGCTGGAAACACAAAGTTGGCTGACACGGAACCACCTGAAGCTAAATGCCCTAAAAACAGAATTCCTCCTAATCTCACCCCACAAGCAATCTTCGGTCATGGAGCAATGGCTAAATCAGCTTACTGCTCTCAACTGTAGACCTCACCTCGTGGACTCGGCATCCTCGCTTGGTATTATATTAGACAAAAATCTAAACATGCAAAAGCACATCAGCTCCCTCACTAAAGGAGCGAATTTCCAAATCAGCATCCTAAGGAAGCTCAAACCCTTTCTCCCTGCTCATGACCTAAAGGTTGCAGTGTAAGCATTAGTGATCGCAAAGCTGGACTATGGCAGCGCAACACTCTGTGGCTTGCCCAGAGCGAAAACGGCTCCTCTTAGGGTGGCCCTCAACTCTGCTGCTAGGCTCTTAACGGGTTCTAAAAAATACAACCACATCTCTCCGGACCTGCTGGCCCTGAAGTTGCTCCCATATGAAGCTCGGATACAGTTGAAAATTGCATGTATGGCTCACAAAGCCATCCACTTCAAGACCCCGCTTTACCTCGCTCAGAAACTTGAGCTCTCCTGTGGTACAAGAGCCTCCAGAAGTGCCAACACCCTCCTTCTCAAACCACAAAAATTCAAGAAAAAAAAGACTTACAATCGTGCCTTCTCAGGCATGGCGCCGAGGATCTGGAACTCTCTCCCCCCCCGAAGTCAGGGTGATCCCTTCCACTGTCCGCTTCAAAATGGAAGTTAAAGGACTCTTGATGAAGAAATATTTGCCTCAGTCTGCCTTCCCCACTTGACCTGGGGACCTGAGCCGCGGCTTGTATCCCAGAGATTTTGCTCGCGTGACTGTTGGACATTTTTAATAATCTTTTGTACATTTCGCTCTGTTGACTATGTATGTTTGCCTATACCCTTCCTTGCTGCATTATCTGTAAAGCACTCTGATACCCTCGGTGGTCATGTTCGCGCTATATAAAACTTTATAAATAAATAAATAGATGCATAAGCTAATCACAGAGCCCCAAGTACTTGCATCCTTCCTGAAGAAGGTCCCTCCTTTCCTACTATTCGGGAATGCTGCTGATCAGAGTTTGGACCTGCGAGAAAGGGCTTCTTTTTGTGTTGTCTCTATTTTTAAGTTAAATGTTACTGGCATTTTGAATATTAACACTGTATGACTGTCATCCAGTCTTCAAGTGTTTGTGCTGTGACCCGTAAACAAGGTGTGAAATCACCTAAGCCCAGTTGGCTTCGTTAAAATTTCAATTAGGCAAAAGTAAATTGGCACAGGGTGTGCACCAGTGTCATAAAACTGAAATGTCGCATGTGGGTTTCAGTGTCAATTTTCACCACCTACAATTATGACTGTAAAACACTGCCTTCAACCCTACCTTTGTAACCTGATATCTAACACAGTGCAGTACACGTACAAAAACTTACTTTTAAACATTAGCTAAGGCACCTCTAAGCTCACAAGGTTTACTACTTCATGTATAAAAGTGGGGCAAATGGGACAAGCTAACTGTTAAAAGTGGGGTTTTCACTGTATAGGCACCAAGGCCTTTTTGAAAAGAGAAGGCCTGCTTGTGATTAAAAGTAATCTATTCAGAAGTTGGGTGAGGAAATCCAACAAAGTCCATATGAAGTTTATTTTTTATATTTATCAATAGTGAATGTTTGCTAAATATAGTGTAAAGCTATGTGCTGCCTCAGAGCTTTGGGAGTAATGAATTCATTTCTGCCCAGGCTGTGCCCACACGATAATGGCCTTCGATGAGGTGAGGAATACCTCTGTGGCCAGAGAAAATAGAGAGAGCTGACTGCCAACAGGAAGATTTGGCAGAGGAATCACTGGTCACTTAACCCTGGCATGTGAAGTTGGAGGAGGATAGGAACAAATATGGTGTTACTAAGGGCCAAGCTTAGCGCGAGGAGGACTTTTGAACAGGTGCCATCGCAACCATCTAACTCACAGATGGGTAAAGCTTGTCTCCAGACCCCATCAGAGTATGTTGTTTTTTTTTTAGTTTTATATAGCGCAAACTCGATCCGAAGGTATCAGAGCGCTTTACATGAGCACCAGTTACGTTACAGACAGACACATTCATTTTTGTTAGGCACAGGGAGATTAAGTGATTTGCCCAGAATCACAGAATGTTGAGCATCCCTGCCGAGACTCGAACCCGGTTCCCCAGCTCTGAGGTCGACCGCCTTAGCTGTTAAGCCACATTCTCTGCTTGGCAGGGGTGGATCCTCTTTTCAGTAAAGCAGACCCTGTGTGGAGGTTAAGACCTCTGCACATAGAAACAAGGGTCCTGTCATCTTGGAAGACCCCAGAACACTCAGCATCAGTATGAACAAGCTAATGTGCATTATGAAACTGAATTCTACCCAGCAGCTTCTCAGAAGATGACTGGAACTGATGAAGAGCTAAAACAAGGATGTTAAGCCTGGATATACATGAAGGGTGATGTCAGATGTGACACACAAGTAGTTTGGGGGAGTGAGAGGTACTTATAAATAGTCTGTTATACATACTCTCAGCATATATACTAAATATACTGTTATATAGCAAGTCCCACGGGAATGGCAGGTGTTGTCAATTTTATGCTGATTGGAGGTTGAGTTGAACTCTGGCCACATGGTATTTCTATTTTAAGGAGGCTAAACCATCACCCACCGATGTGGCATGCTTCATCATAGGGTCTGCTCCTCACCAAGCCAAGATGTTTTATTAGGGCAGGATGGGTTTCTACCCAGGGGCTCTTAGCAGAGATCTTTTCAGAAGGATGTTAAAAACTATTAAAATGACTTGTAGGTGAACTATGGTACTTTTAATAATGTTTTCTGAGGTAAGATTAAAAAAATGAAGATACTTGTTTGGCTGTTGAAGGTATTAGTTATCGCTCTATTCTCCAATCAAAATGTTGCAAATTTCCACAATGAGCCTCATATTGGGTTTGTAGCTTTCATCAGGACCAAGGATCTCTAATACTACCTACTGCTACACTATTTTTGTCTGTCTTTCCTGATATTTGGAAGTAGGGCTACATGCATAAAATATAAATAAAAATAAAATGTGATGTATTACTAGACCAGATTCTTGTCTCATTTTAGCATAATTGCCCAGGCTACTATACACGAGGGCTGCCTTGAAGGCAGTACCGAGGTAACCCTCTGTGTCAAGCCAACTACCAGAAGTATTACCATGAGTGTGCACCTACATTGATGGCATTTCAGCTTTGGAATGTACAATAGCACAGGCCACTTATGTTTAAAGGACTTCATTGAGGCCTATGTAAGTGAAAAGTGCTACCTCTCTTTAGTACAGTGTGAGAATTTCTGGTTTGGACTCAGCTTCTTCTGATTGGTTAGGCCTTTTAGTGGGTGTAATCAAAGCTGGATATTGAATGGCAAAAAAAGAAATATATTAAGCAAAAGAAATATATTAAACAGTAGAATGCAATGTTCAAAACCTTAAGAGATTAGTTTCTGCATGAAGAAAGGGAGAAGGGAATTCCACAATTTGGCTGCAGCTCTGGATAAAGCCATGTCCCTGTAGGTGATTGAGTGTGCCCATGGAACAGTAAAAACATGTTTTTTTAGACTGAGCTTAAAGTGTGGTAAGGCTGGTAAAAGGAACACCTTCTTTTTTTTTTTTTAGAGTTTTATATAGCACAAACTTGCCATGAAGGTATCAGAAAGCTTTACATGAGCAACAGTTGTGTTGCAGACAGACACATTCATTTTGTTAGGCATAGGGGCCCGATTCACAAAAGTAATCTGAGACAAAATCCTAACTTTACGACTTTCGGTATTCAAAGAAGGCATTTAGGAGTACTAAAGTTAGGATTTTGTCTCAGTTAAACTTAAGTTTGTCTTGGACTGTTTAATGGAAGGGTTGATGTATGAGTTTCTGCAACTAAGATCCTGTGGTTTCCCAGTCATTGATACATTTAGTGTGTCTTTTGTGGATTCTCTTAATTGAATAAGATTATGGTTTTGTTCCACTAACTGAGAAGAACTCTCACTGCGGTATTCAAGATCATCTTGATGGAGCAGGATAAAAGATTTTTTTTTAACCTCCTACTAATTTACGTAAAATAATTAACAAACAAGTTCGTTTAAGTAAATAACCAACAATGTATGTTACATGTGAAGGGTTAAAGGTAACACGCTATTTTGGGTGCAAATTAATTTACTTATAATTGTTGACGTGGCTAACGTAATCTAATATTTACGTACTAATAGAATAATAAAATGCATGATTTGTGCTTTAAGAATAAAACGTGTAGTGGCAAAATAAAGCGATGGTAAGTAAGGGACGGCTTTATATGTTGCTTTTTGCTAGGTAATATCTAATTGGGGTACATAGAATGACGCGAGGGAAACGAAAGGGTTTATATTCTTTATTTTAACCATATTTTGTTTATCTTTATAAATAGTGCGCTTAGGCCTGTTGAGCAGCGATATAAAATGGCCGCCATGAGCTAGAATACGCGAGGGCGAAAGGAAATGTAGACAAGGAGAAAGGCCGTGAACAAGAGTGATCACGTGATCGTTCAAAGAGCCTAGGATGAAAGTATGGTCAAGACTATTGTGACCTTACTGAGTAAATGTGTGCCAAGATGGGTCAGCAAGAAGCGTGAGAAGTCAAAAGAATAAATGGGACAAAGGAACTGTTGAACCTAAAATGTATCAGAAAGTGATACAAGTTGGACTGATCGAAGCGGATGAGCAATGTCACGAACTGTGGGAAACGATGCAAGCATGGACATTCCACAAAGAACTGGTTAGAACAAGGAAGTTTGATAAAAAAAAATTTATATGGACTCGAATGGACCAATTAGAGAGAATCTCGCCATAAAGATGCAACATTTTTATTTAGTAAGCTAGAATTAGGGTATAAGAAGACCTACTCTTGAGGGGAGGGAGTTAGCTGCTTTTTGCTGTTTTTGGCTGCTGTTAGCTGCGTATGGAGTTGCTGCTGCTGATGCTGACGAGCTGAGGCTGCTGCTGCTATTTTATATTTTTGATTGAGCATAAGATGCTGTTTCTGAAGAACCTTTTTATTCTTAATAGATTTTTCAATTAGAACCATTAGACTTTATGCTTTAATTAATGAAAGGGAAGAAGAAACGAGAAGGCCTGTTTTCCAGAAACAGATAGATAGATCCTTTGGGAGTTCTTGCTGTGACGAACTTTATTTTTCCATCTAATAGGTAAGCATTGCAATTTCAATTTATTCTTATAATGATGATAAATGTAATAATCTGAATAATAACCTAAAACTTATTCATGTTTCTAAAAACTTTATATAAACTTTATTATTCTTTAAACAAATGACTCTGGTTCTTTAGCTCAATGATTAATGTAAAATATTAAAAGGTTTATTGTGATTGAGCTGGTCTTAATCACCATCAACTGATTCCTACTAGTTGGTCCATCGACCAATGAGTGGAATACCTTAAAAGCAATGAGAAATATTTTGTTGTGTTAAAAAGAGGTATCCCGTCTCCTTCCAGCGAATCGTTTTACAGTTTTTCTCCTAGGTTAAGGACAGAGGTAATCCAGGGAATAAATGAGTGAGTGAATGTATATGCGGTGTTATGGGCCCCACCGTCATATGGATATAGTTTGTGTGTTTGAGGGATATTTGCACCTGGATGACCGAAGCATATAGGAGAAGAATTTTTATTGTTAGCGCTGGATCAGATTTCTTGGTAGCAGAGTTATGGTTACTATAGATTAGTTTGGTGATTATTGATTATTGATTATTGATTATTTCATATCTAACACTTTATGTTGCGTCGCGTTATGTTATATGTAAGTCGAAGTTTTCACGCTTCCGGGAAGTAGGAAGTGGAACACGTGTGGCAAGAGAAGTCACATGGAATAGTGCGTTGTCTGAGTTCATATTGGTAATAACACAGGTTGTGTTATGATAGGGACATTTTCCGTATAAAAGGTGTGTGAGTGAAATAGCGACCGGTTTTCTTGTGAAACTCTGGCCTTAATTCTCAGGAGCAGTATAGTCTCCACATGTGTTTTATCCCCAGAGAAACAGGTTTACCGCTTGCTTGAAAGAAGGGTAAGGTAGAGGGAAGTGCTACTTTATCGGTGAAACAGAAAATTCTGTGGTAGGGTAGAGGTAAGCGCTGCCTACTGGAAAATACAGAATTCTTGAGTAAATGGACAAAGCTATTTCTTTGGTTTAGCGAATCAGACAATGGAAATGTGTTTTAAATGTTGTAACTAACGAAAAACTGTTGAAAAGAAATTGCCGATAAATTTTGTAAAGGAGGGGTCAGGAGCAGAACTGACATAGAAGAGCCACGCTGGGATTGGACAGTGCGCTAGTCATATAGAAACAGGAGCAGAACTGACGTAGAAGAGCCGCGCTGGGATTGGACAGTGTGCTAGTCATACAGAAACAGGAGCAGAACTGACGTAGACAAAAGCCGCGCTGGGATTGGACAGTGCGCTGTAGACAGAAACCGCTCTGATTGGAGTGTTGGTGTGAGTCGCGCTAGGATTGGACGGATAGAATAGTGACGTGGAAGTTTATGATTGGAGTGTTGGTGTGAGTCGCGCTAGGATTGGTTGGAATAACGCATAGAGAACAGTGTTGAATTGCGGATCTTTTGAGGAGAGAAAGCGATTGTAAATCATGTCTTATTATGAGTATGGTAGAGAAAAAACGTTGTGGATGTCGAAAGTTAAGAACTTCTTTAAGAAAGACAAAAAGGTAGTGACTAGAGAGGGACAAGTAATTCCTCCGTCGAAATCACCAGCTTCGCATATGATGCTGAAGTATGGATATCATACTTGCATATGGTTAGAAAATTGGACAAAATATACTAAGAATGATGGAGTATTGGCTTTTCCTGAGAATGGTTCATTTAGTGTAGCTGTACTTCGGAATTTCAGAGAGAAGATGGCAATGTTAGAACCTAAACCTAGACCGACACAGTTTGAAGCTTTAAGTGAATGGGAAGATGAGATGTATGAACGAGAGAGATTCAGAGGATTAAAGAATCATGAATTTGTGCCTGGAAGGTTATGGGGAGTAAATCATGAGGACAGAATAAAGCGTTGGGGATGTGCTAATATGACAGGAGGTTTGTTTCCAGCTTTTACAGTTGAGGAAGAAGCAAAGAGAAAGTGTACAGAGAAAAAGAAACATGTGGTTATGGAAAAGTATGGGTATGGTGGTAGTGAGACGGAAGATAAATTGCTGGAAGATATTTTAAACAGAAACCCACCTCCATACCAACAGACTTCTGCGGTGGTGACACCTAATGCACCGCCAATGGAAACTGGGAGGAATAAAATTCCCGAACGAAGATATGAGATAAATAGGTCACAAGATCAATTGAAAACTTCACAAAATGAGGGGATAGAAAGTGACAATACAACCGAATTAGCAAAAACCACAAGAGAATTGACTGAAAAGATAAGAGAATTAACAAAGAATATGGAAGCTGTAACTGTACCAGTAACGATAGGTCCAGTAATGCCAGTTTTTGAAAATCAGAAAATTGATGAACGTTCTTTAGTGATTCCCATGAATTCACATTTGCAAAGAAGGAGAGAAGGGATGGAACTGGACAATGAAGGTGCACACCATTTGGTTAGTACCTATAGACCAAGCCCACCTACAAATTTGACGATAAATGAGACTGAGTTCAGGAGAATACCTATGGTAACGGAGTCTGCATCAGAGACACCAGAAAGGAGTAGCAATTGGATAGAATTAAATAGTACGCTTGTAGGTCCAACTCCCGATGAGTTAAATGAATGGATGAAAATGCTAAAAATAAAAGAGACAGAAGTAAAACCATTAGATGTAATTAGGTTAAAAATAGATATGGAAGAATTGATTTTAGGAACGATTGGTACAGAAAAATTGAAAAATTATCAGGATGACGAGATTATGTTTTTGTGCAAGAGTATTACATGGAGAGCTAGAAATTTACATGACAAATTAGAAGAGATAGCGAGTGAACTAGGAGTAGAATTTGTAAAAGTGAGAACGTTGCAGAAACCATATAGAGTAGATTTTTGTGAGAAAGATATAGAGAATCTGAACACATCAGGACGATTGACCCAAATAAAAGAATTGATTGTTTTGCTGAGGAAATGGGGTGATGTGGATAGATGGAGAAGTAGATGGACGAAAAAGAATGAGAAAGTAACAGATAAAGCATCTTTGGCTTTTGCAGTAACAGATAAGGAACCAATTGTAAGGGAGTACTCGATGAGAGAAACTCCAGGAGGTAGTTATGTGCATGTTCTATGGTCTAGACAGGATATACTGTCATTTACAAATGATTTCCCAAAGTTGAGAGAGAAGCCAGTAGAATGGTACAGACAAGTGGAGAGATTTGTTAAAGTTTCAAAGGTGTTGTGGATAGACTTGGATGGATTGTTTGATATAGTAGTACCAGCTGATTTGTGGACAGAATGTAAGATTACTATTGATTGGCTAACTGTAGAATATCCAAGGGATGCTAAAACAGGAGCGCCAGGACCAGAAGTGATGAGGAAGTACGATCAAGTAATTACCTTTTTGAAGAATAAGATTCCACCTAAAGAAACGGATTGGGTAAAGATAGACAGAACCACACAGGAAAGTAAAGAATCAGTGCATGCTTACTATGAGAGGCTATTGTTAGTTTTCAAACAGTATAGTGGCTATGAGACACTAAATGAGAAGGATATGAGTCATTTTGTATATAGATTTGTGTATGGGTTGAAACCGGAGATAGGTGAAATGATTAAGCAGCATATGATTTGTTGGCAGAATAGTACAGTTGATGAGGTTTTGAGATATGCTAAGTATTGTAGTGATGATATTGAGAGTAGACAGCGTAAATTGACAGAGAAAGCCATGTGGGCACAGGTGAAAGTTGCAGAGAAGCAAGAAGCTCAATTGAGTAATACAGTTAATGAAGCAGGACAGGCTAGATTTAGACCAAATATAGGCAAAGGAAAAGGACAAATGAGCATAGATGAGGCAAAGAAAAAGTGGCCATGCCACAACTGCGGAAAGCTAGGGCATTGGAGAAACGAGTGTAAATTTCCTCCAAAACTTAATGCGGAAAATCAATCATTAAATCCACAGGTGCAGAGTGAGGTAGTTACTCCACAGAGTCAGGTGCCACAACCACCACTTCCCAAGAGTGTTAACCAACAGAAATTCAGTGCAGAAACAGGATTCTACGGAGGAGAGCAGGTATCACAGTTGCCATGTTCAGCTGCCATTTCTCAATATTGGTTACGACAGGATGATGATGAGATGGATGAAAGCCTCTGACGGTGCCTAGGAGAGGGGGAAGAGTGCGTGCTTGGCGCAACTCTAGAGGTAGATCAAGCAGGTCCATTTGTGGATGGAGAAGTGAATGGTGCAAATGTAACATTCCTTGTGGACACTGGAGCTACCCGTTCTACTGTTAGGTCAGTGGAAATTCCAAACCTTCCTCTCTCAGGTGAACATATCCAAGTAGTTGGAGTATCGAATCAGCAGATTAAGACGCCTCTTACTAAATTAGTGGAGGTAAAGATTGGTCCATTTAGCGAAATGCACCGATTTGTGGTGTGTGATTGCAGTCTTGTGAACCTATTAGGACGCGATCTATTGTGCAAAATGAATTGCACTATCTATTGTACTCCAGATGGAATTGCATTTCAGACCCCAGATGAAGATGTACTGTATAAAATGACAATGGTAAATTTAGAACCAGAGGTAAATGATTTGTTTCCTGTATTTGATGCAGAGAAAATCCCAATTGAACTGAAAGAGACAGTGAAAGAGGAAGTGTGGGACTTTACAGGAGAAGATATAGGGTTAATGAAAGGAGTGGACCCTGTTAGAATCTCCGTAAAAGAGGGAACGAGTTACCCAAATACGCCCCAGTATAAATTGACACCAGAAATAATTGAAGGAATAATGCCAGTAATAAATAAAATGGTTGAACAAGGGATTCTAAAAGAAATCATGAGCAGTCCATGTAATTCGCCAATAATGGGACTGAAAAAAGCCAAACGGAACATATAGAATTGTACAGGATTTGAGGAAGGTAAACAAAATTGTTGTGCCTTGTTGCCCAATTTTACCGAACCCTGCTGTGATTCTATACCAGATTCCACGTGAAGCAGAATGGTACACAGTAATTGATTTATGCCATGCATTTTTCTCTATTCCATTGCATCCAGATAGCCAGCCATTATTTGCGTTCAGGTTCGGAGAGCGTATTTTGGCATGGTGCCGAATTCCTCAAGGGTACACAGAAAGTCCCTCAATCTTTAATCAGATTTTAAAGAAATCCTTGGAAGATTTAAAAATGCCAGAAAAATCAGTGATGGTTCAGTATATTGATGACCTACTGGTGGCATCAAAAACGAAGGAAGCATGTGTCAATGATACAATTGCTTTGCTGAATCATTTAGCCAAAAGAGGACATAAGGTGTCCCCATCAAAATTGCAGTTTTGTCAACAAGAAGTCCAATATTTAGGGCATAAAATTGAGAAAGGAGTGCGAAAGGTAACGACTGAGAGAATAAAGATGATTCAAGGAATGAGAGCTCCAATGACGCAAAGAGAGGTAAGAATGTTTCTGGGAATGGTTGGATATTGTCGACAATGGATAAGTGGTTTTTCTCTGATTGCCAAACCGTTGCAAAAACTAACTAAGAAGGATGTTAAAGATCCTTTTGAAATGAATGATGAGGAAATGAAAGCATTCAGAGAGCTGAAGAAGAAATTGTGTGAGGCTCCAGCATTGGGAATGCCTGACTATGAGAAAGATTTTGAGTTGTATTGCAGTGAAAGAGATGGATGTGCGTTTTCATTCTTGGTACAGAGACATGGAACTATGAAAAGACCCATTGCATATTTTTCAGCTGTTTTAGACCCTGTAGCGAAAGAGTTGCCTGGATGTTTGAAAGCAGTTGCTGCTACTTGTGTGAGTCTGGAACAGAGTGAAGGCATAGTGATGGGATATCCACTGAGAGTAAATGTCCCACATTCTGTGGAAATTCTCTTGACAAGAACGAAAACCCAATACATGACACATAGTCGGCTGACTAGGTATGAAAAAGTAATTTTGAGTGCAGATAATGTGACCATTGACAGATGTATGAATGTGAATCCTTCGACATCATTGCCAGATGAAGAGAGTGTGATTGAAATGGATGAAGTAGATCACGATTGTCTGAATGTGCTTGAATATTGTACAAAACCGAGACCAGATATAAGAGATGAGCCCTTGAAAGAATCAGATTATATTCTGTTTGTGGATGGCTCATGCTTGAGAACAGATGATGGAGTTCTAAGTGCAGCATATGCAGTTTGCACAGTAGCAACTGTAATGGAAGCATCTTGTCTGAAAGGGATACGGTCTGCCCAAGTCGCAGAACTAATAGCTCTGATTCAAGCCTGCAAGTTGGGAAGAAATGTATGGGTTACAATTGTGACGGATAGCCAATACGGTTTTGGGGTTGTGCACGATTTTGGTCAGATTTGGTCACAAAGAGGTTTCTTGACGTCTGCAGGAACGCCAATTAGAAATGGAGATTTTGTGAAAAAGTTGCTTGAGGCGATACAGCTGCCTAAACAGATTGCTGTCGTGAAGTGCAATGCACATAAAAATGGGGAAGACTACATAACTGTCGGCAATAAGTATGCTGATGAGATTGCACAGTATTGTGCAAAGAATGTGGTCGCTTTGAACAGGAACAGAGAAAGAGAGCATATTTCATGTCCTTTGCTTTTTACTAACCCTGTTGAGACATGGGATGAGGTGAGACAGTTACAGGAAGCAGCAGATGATGAGGAAAAAGATACATGGATAAAAGCAGGATGTAGAAAACATGAAGAAAATGATGTTTGGGTTTACAGAGATGAAAGACCAGTTATGCCTGATAGCATGATTTCTGACATGGCACGGATGTACCATGGACAAGCCCATATTGGGAGAGATTCAATGATCAGACTTTTAGACAAACATGGTATAATCCAAAATTCAGAGCCATAGCTGGGAGTCTTTGTCAAAGATGTCTTATTTGTCAACAGTTAAATCCAGGAAGGAAGACAGTAGTGAGTCTAGGAACAATAGGACGAGAAGGAGGTCCGTTCACTAGAATGCAAATGGATTTCATAGAAATGCCCCCGAGCAACAGATTAAGGTATGTCCTTGTAGTCGTCTGTTTGTTTTCCCGTTGGGTGGAAGCATACCCGACCAGAAGGAATGATGGAATCACGGTAGCAAAACTCATGCTGCGAGAATTCATTCCAAGGTATGGTTTTCCAGTCACGATTGAAACAGATAGAGGAACACATTTCTAAAACGAATTAGTTCAACTGATTTGTGAAGCACTTAGCATTAAACAGAAACTGCATTGTGAATACAGACCAGAGGCTTCTGGGATAGTAGAGCAAGTGAATGGAACAATTAAGAACAGGCTAGGAAAAATGTGTCAAGCCACAGGACTCAAATGGCCAGATGCCTTGCCATTAGTTTTAATGACAATCAGAAGTATTCCGGAAAGGAAAACTGGACTCAGTCCCCATGAGATAATTATGGGACGAGCAATGAGACAAGCACATGTACCTGTCAACAAACTACTGACTATAACTGATGATCTGGTGCTGGATTATTGCAAAGGATTGGCTGATGTGGTGCGTTCTGTTTCATCAGGTTGGACCGGATGCGACCACTCTTGAAAGAAAACCAGCTCACGACTTGAATCCAGGAGATTGGGTCCGCATAAAAGTCCATAGAAGAAGAAACTGTTTGGTTCCTCGCTGGGACGAACCGTGACAGGTGATACTGGTGACAACCACTGCAGTCAAATGTGCAGGAGTGAAAAACTGGATACATGCCAGTCACACCATCAGAGTTCCAGAACCTGAAGATCTACATGTGAGTCGACATCTGGAAGTGTTGGATAACAGTTCAGCATCGGAAGCGGTAGAAGAAACGAACAGGGTGCCAGAATCTGAAGATCGACCTGTAAGTCGACATCTGGAAGACCCAACTACAAGTGCAACGACAGAAGGAGTGGAAGAAATAGCTGAAGTTCCAGAACTTGAAGATCGACATGTGAGTCGACATCTGGAAATATCAGACACCAGTTCAGAATCTGATACAGATCATTCGGATTGTGAGGAAAATCTGAAAAGAAATTGGAAATTTGAAAGCATAAGAGAAGAAACTGAGCACGAAGACAATAACAGTGAGCGACCAAGTACAAGTTGTGGTAAAAATCCTTCGGAGATAATATTAATAGATGAAGAAGGGAGAGTTTCAAACAGAAAGTTAGAAAAATCGGAAGATCCCCGAGGAGCAATAGGGACAGATAGCCAAACAAAAGAACAGGGAGATTTAGAAGCAGATAGAGAAATTAACACAAATACGGAAGAACACCGAGGAGGGACAGAAGTAGGTGAACGAAGGAAAATAAGAAAAGAACCACAAATAGAGGAAGAAAGTGAAATTATGAAATTCAAAATAAGAGACAATAAAGAAAGAACTGAAACAGAGTCTGAAGAAAGTGGAGAAGGAAGAAACCAAAAACTAGAGTCAAGGAAAAGAACTTGGAAAACAGAAAGAGAGGAAAAAGAAAGTGAGGCAAAAGGCCAAGAAAAGGAGACAATTGGCCCAACGAAGTAAGAAAACTAAGATACAGGATCATAAGGCTAGATGGAAAAAGTGCTGAACAAGTGAATGAAATAACAAGTCAAAAAGAGCAAGACAAACAAGGTGGAAAACACTTGCAGAAAACGAAAAGAGTAAAGAAAGTAAATCTGAAGTATAGATCGCCTGAATGGTTGTACCTTGCTTTGACTGATATCAAAGAAGAAGGGAACACTCACGAGAACCCAGAACAAAGAAACCTAATGGGTGAAGGTGAAGTGCTACAAACTTGAAGAAATTAAACGAATTTCTACCGGAATTGACAAAATACTGGATTTGACAAAGAAAGAATTCTGAAAAGAATTAAAAGAAAGTACCAAACGAAGACAAAAATTGGAGTGCAGGGTGGCTAAGAAGTCATTTCTGAGGTGTGGTGACACAATTTTCTTGTAAATAAATAAATAGGTTATAAAACAAAATGGAGGATAATAGAGATAGAAAATGTAGATGTGAGTTTTTAAGTAGATGGTGTAAGATGTGCTTATTTTGTACAGGATTATTAATGACAGTGTGGGTGGTTTTAGCAATAACTATTCCAATTAGTTTAGCTGTAGAAGAAACGTCTAATCACACAGAGAAAGAAAAGGGAGCTAACATTCAAGAAACAGCTGTATTAAAAAGTAGTGCAGAATTACATAAAGACAAATCAATAACAGATTTTTCAAAGAATGTTTTTACAAAATTATTATATGAGTATGTAGAAACAATAGATGTAAGAGATTGTTATGTTTGTATGCAATTGCCTGCGTCTGTAGCAGAGGGTGTGACCTATCATCACCTTCCTTTGACGTATGGAATAACATGTAGTGTTTTAGCAAGTTTATTTTACAAGACAGGAAGATTAGAATATTATTACACTAATAAAGATAAGATTTTTGCGAAAATTTCTATAGTTCCTGAACTAAACAAAGTGAAAGAGGGAAAAACGTTTGGTGAATTTTTCATAGAAGATAAGATTTTAACATTAGATGATATAGTTAAAAACAACCTTACCTGTGAGTTAAAGAATGAAGAAAAGGTATTTTTAGAGATGGTTGAGGAAAGAAGAACGAAATTTCAAAGAAAAGTGATAGAAGAGACAAAAACACCTCTTTGGGCGTTTGAGGAAGACAATCATGACAAGAAAAAAACAAATGCAGCTATGACTCTGGATTGGCCCCAACAGGGAAGGTTGTGCATTAGAAGAAATAGAACAAGATATGACAATTATTTCGTGGGTTCCAGTGATTGCCATGACAATTATCAAATTTTAGGCGGATGGGGATTCAAAGGGGGAAAAGATCCAATATTTCCAGGGATCTATTATGTTTGCGGTAATAGGGCTTATTACAGGTTGCCGGACCATTGGTACGGGTCATGTTATTTAGGTCTGGTCTTTCCAAAGATTTTTCATATGGATAGAACAGAAAAAGGAACACACGAAATGATAAATACCTTTACACGTAGAAAAAGGGAAAGTTTTTCAGAAATAGTAGGTGATATTTTTGGTGCATTGATACCAGCAGTGGGAATATCTTTGAATGCATTTAAAATTCGGAAGTTATCCACAGTGGTAGATCGTTTATCTACAGATACTGCTGGAGGGTTCTTGATGGTAAATACCGAGATGGTTGCCATGAGAGCTATGGTAATGCAAAATCGACTTGCCCTTGACATTCTTTTGGCAAAAGAGGGTGGAGTCTGTGGAATGCTGAAAGTCCAACATTGTTGCACTTACATTCCAGATAAAAGTGAAAATATACAAAAGTATATAAAGAATATTACAAGTTTGCACAAAGAACTTGTTCCACTGGAGGTTGAAAGTGCGTTTGGAAAACTTGGTAAAGGGTTTTCTTCAGTAATAAATTGGTTTACTAGAATGAGTGGATTAATAATAGGGAAAGTCATAATAATAGCAACCATGATAGTCATAATAATTTTAGTGCTGAAGCTTGTAATTACATGTATAAAGAAAAGAAGAAGACAGAATAAAATAGAAAAAGAAAACAAGATAAACAAGGAGAGAGAGAGAGAAATGGGTGAAATAGAGCTAGAAGAGATAAAAGAGAATATGTACAAGAAGACAAAGAGACAAGTTGAAAGGGATACAGATGTGTAAACTAACAAAAACAAACGGATCAAGAAATATGCTGTCCGATAGAATTGTGTAACTTGGGTTTTTGTGGTGATATTAAAAATCACCAAAGGGGGGAGTTGATGGAGCAGGGTAAAAGAAATTTTTTTAACCTCCTAATAATTTACGTAAAATAATTAACAAACAAGTTCGTTTAAGTAAATAACCAACAATGTATGTTACATGTGAAGGGTTAAAGGTAACACGCTATTTTGTGTGCAAATTAATTTACTTATAATTGTTGACGTGGCTAACGTAATCTAATATTTGCGTACTAATAGAATAATAAAATGCATGATTTGTGCTTTAAGAATAAAACGTGTAGTGGCAAAATAAAGCGATGGTAAGTAAGGGACGGCTTTATATGTTGCTTTTTGCTAGGTAATATCTAATTGGGGTACATAGAATGACGGGAGGGAAACGAAAGGGTTTATATTCTTTATTTTAACCATATTTTGTTTATCTTTATAAATAGTGCGCTTAGGCCTGTTGAGCAGCGATATAAAATGGCCACCATGAGCTAGAATACGCGTGCGCGAAAAGAAATGTAGACAAGGAGAAAGGCCGTGAACAAGAGTGACCACGTGATCGTTCAAAGAGCCTAGGATGAAAGTATGGTCAAGGCTATTGTGACCTTACTGAGTAAATGTGTGCCAAGATGGGTCAGCAAGAAGCGTGAGAAGTCAAAAGAATAAATGGGACAAAGGAACTGTTGAACCTAAAATGTATCGGAAAGTGATACAAGTTGGACTGATCGAAGCGGATGAGCAATGTCACGAACTGTGGGAAACGATGCAAGCATGGACATTCCACAAAGAACTGGTTAGAACAAGGAAGTTTGATAAAAAAATGTATATGGACTCGAATGGACCAATTAGAGAGAATCTCGCCATAAAGATGCAACATTTTTATTTAGTAAGCTAGAATTAGGGTATAAGAAGACCTACTCTTGAGGGGAGAGGGTTAGCTGCTTTTTGCTGTTTTTGGCTGCTGTTAGCTGCGTATGGAGTTGCTGCTGCTGATGCTGACGAGCTGAGGCTGCTGCTGCTATTTTATATTTTTGATTGAGCATAAGATGCTGTTTCTGAAGAACCTTTTTATTCTTAATAGATTTTTCAATTAGAACCATTAGACTTTATGCTTTAATTAATGAAAGGGAAGAAGAAACGAGAAGGCCTGTTTTCCAGAAACAGATAGATAGATCCTTTGGGAGTTCTTGCTGTGACGAACTTTATTTTTCCATCTAATAGGTATGCATTGCAATTTCAATTTATTCTTATAATGATGATAAATGTAATAATCTGAATAATAACCTAAAACTTATTCATGTTTCTAAAAACTTTATATAAACTTTATTATTCTTTAAACAAATGACTCAGTGGTTCTTTAGCTCAATGATTAATGTAAAATATTAAAAGGTTTATTGTGATTGAGCTGGTCTTAATCACCATCAACTGATTCCTACTAGTTGGTCCATCGACCAATGAGCGGAATACCTTAAAAGCAATGAGAAATATTATGTTGTGTATATGCGGTGTTATGGGCCCCACCGTCATATGGATATAGTTTGTGTGTTTGAGGGATAGTTGCACCTGGATGACCGAAGCATATAGGAGAAGAATTTTTATTGTTAGCGCTGGATCAACGTCCAAGATGTTCTAGTTCTTCCCTTTGAATAGACAAACAATTTGGAACACTTGAATTGTAGTTTCAAAGAAACTTGGGACATTCCCTCAATCCATGATGGGCGAAAATCACAACTGACACATTGATTGAAATACATATGTGTTCACTGGTAACTGAATTATGATTGATGACTGTAATGACTTGAAGTTACGTCAAAGCCCAGGGCCTGTATGTTTTCAGCAAATTTCAAGACAAAGTTACAAGTGATGTGATTAAGAAATTCAACTCAAATTAAATCACCCTTGCACTCTTCAAAGGGATCTATAAAAACATATGATGTATATAATCGCTGCATCGCCTTACTCTGCGTTCGGGAGACGTTCCATGGGTATTGCGGTGGGTTTTCTCACTCAACACCCATGGATTTTGATGTGCCAAATCCTTACGCCTCCCAAGGTTAAGCGTAACGAGGAGAAATAACTTTATTTCTCTTCGTATTTTCCTCTTTCTATGCATGCTGCATTCCGCAGCACGCATAGAAAGAGGAAAACATCTCTTAGGATTGTTTTTGTGCACGAAAGTGCCCCTTCCTGCACAAAAACAATCCTGCATGCAACAGAGGCACCCTTGCACCATGGTGCAAGGGTGCCTCCATTGATGCTAGTCTGCCGAAACAGCGCCAGTGCAGGGAGAAAGGACAGGAATGCAATGTATTGCATAAATACAGTGCATTCCTACCCTTTCACTTTCGCGTAGAGCAGCACAGCAAGGTGCCTAGCTGCGCTGCCCTTTGCCAAAGGCCCATAAATGAGGGCCTTGATGTAAAAGGTGCTGGCACTGTTTTTACTTTTTTCTTTATTAAATGGATCTCTTTCAATTTGAAGGACTCGTTTGCTTCATCTTGTGAGCATTATTTCCAATGTTGGCAATTATTTGCTTTGAGGTTGGGTCAATAAGGGTGTCATCTTCTTCATATAGCATAATTTTCCTCCCATTTGTGTTTAATTGATCATGGCACCTGCAGCATGAGTGATTCCTTATTGCAAACGACTATTCTGACATTTGAGTTTTCAGTGTTTTAAGGGTGGTTAGTGGACTGTTAGTCTGGATCAACATCATGAGGCTAATCACATTTACATTTTGCTTTCACAGCATGATCCTGAGAGGACTGATTTATGGCCCGATTTAGAGTTTGGTGGACTGGATTTAGTACTTCAGGACTGCGGAGGACATCACCTCTGCCATCCCGAGGGACCAGCCTGCCAAATTTAGAGACATCTGCCGGCCCTCAGACATCTTTCTACATCGACAGGAACCGCTGTCTTGGCAGTTCCTGTCAATGTAGGAAAGGTTTGAAGGACGTACCCTCAGCTATGATGGCTGGCTGGTTTGCATTGTGTGGGGATCATTTTTTTTTTCCTGTCTCTTTCCGTCAGGTGGTGATGGACAGGAAAAAAAGGCCTGATATTGGTCGGAGAGTGTACTGTCCTTCCTTCAAAGCCCCCTACTCCTTCAGGCCGTCAGAGGAAGTATTCTGTTGACAGAGCGTACGGGGACTCTATTAATGAAATATTTAAGGTCCACCCATATCTAAATGAGGAAAGCAGACAAAAAGTTTGGTGGGCAGGTTACACCCTTGCATTTGCCACAGAGTACGCTCACTGCCAAACTCTACATCGAGCCCTAAATCATTACACTCAAAGATATGCCTCTGTGTAATTCAAATGTTACTAATACTATTAACAACATATATAGAAATGCAAGTTAAGGGAAGATCAGCACGCTATACTCCCTTTAGCTGCTGAGGCATCTAGTTGTCAATTAGAATGTACAGAGATGGCAAAGGTAGACGGGGAACAACAGGGCACAAGTGCAGTTTGGACTGTTGCCACTCCCACCACATTTGGCCTGCCCCCTGCAGTCCAAGAAGGCAAATAAGATTTTGTAGGTATTCCCCTATTATGAAACCGGTCCCAGGATGCTTGTTTCCGGTCCAGGGAAGACATGGCTTGGCAGTTCGGGCTGGACTGTTCCCATGAGGCACAGGGTCAAGACTGATTTGCATATAGCTTTGTCTGAACTGGGGGGGCGAAGTGAGCTAAAGAACGATGATGGATTCAACCCAGATCTGTGACTGGGGGTGAGTGTCTGAAAAGTTTCAGCGCTCCGTCCATCATCTCCTTGTGTTTGCTTTGTTCCCCAATTATAGACTCAGCAGTTGACTGATAGCCAGCCTTGGGAGTATAATTCACAGAGGTGCTACTAGACTATAAATGGCAGAAGGGAAATACCTCAGACCATTACTTGTAGTAATATCTATGGACCTAAAGTACAAAACACTGGTTGCTAAGTTTTTGTGACCAGTGTTGAATTTCATGAACTTGCCTATGTGCTCATGGGTCAGTTCACAAAGTTCCCATTTGAAGTGGGTCACAATCTGCCCTGCCTCATAAATAATAATGAGGTAGTACACAAATGGAAACTTACTGCTATTGGATGCCACCACATGGATGGTAGCCTGCTGGGGTCAGAGATCATATTTAAGTAGAGTAAATGAATTGGGATTGAATTTAAAAAAATACTTTAAAAAAAAAAAAAGTTTGTTTGAAAGTTGGTAGTGCTCCCTTGGAACACTACCTACTCCCTAAAAAACCTTTTTTTGATTCACAAAGGAAAAGGAGCCCCATGTAGACCTCTTCCCTTTTGTCAATGCATTACCACCCCAACTCGGGAGTCGTTAATTTTTCAATGTTTCGCTACTGGATTACGGTCTCGAATCATTGATACATCACACTCTGATTCACAATTCTATGGTTTTATATGACCCAACATAATGCCTATACCTATCTGGGCCACGTATTTGCAACATGATGGAAGAATTATGGGAGAAATTGGGTTGTGAGACTGTAATTGATAGATGTTGAAGAACATTGATGGTGTTTTTTCAACATTCTCACCCATACCAACCAGCTGAAATGGTTCTTTTAGTAACATGCCTGATTTGCTTGGTCCAACATAGGCCGGTTTTCGATAGGGACATGGAACTGATCCAGTCCTGATGCCAGTTGTGGATGGTCCCAAATAGATAATTGACAGAGAAATGTCAGACTTCTGCTGAAGCCACAGGTACCATTTTCGTAAATTACTGATGAAAAGACTTCAAGAAGCAAGGATTCAGGGTTTGTTACTGTGGTGAATGAATGGCTTTCTAACTGGAGGCCCTCAGCCTTCGGTCCCTCGTGTCATGGTTTATACACATCTTTGTGTATGGGATACACTTTTAGTTTACTGCTCAGCACAATATGTAAATTTTGCTTCAGATGAAATCTACACCTCAACCCTCAACCTTTACTATCCCTTTGATTCTAGTTCAGACGTGGATGTACAGTAACACAACAAAGCTGAGCTCCTCATTGATTGAGTCACTTATGGTGAAGCGGCTACACTACTGACAGCCTCCAGACAGTGCGATCATCGTGCCCTGTGGTGGTGTGAGGAAAAAGTAAATGCTTAAGTTCTCAGGGTACCTTGAAAAAGTCTTCTCACCAACACAGTCTCACTAGCGAATCTCTAAATTACTGATATAGTTGTTTGCCCAATGGATTGATGGGAGTGCAAGACACATAACAATGCAATTGTGAACATTGTATCGCTGGCCTCGTAGTGATCTCTGTCCTTTGACAGGAACTGCTGTTCCCAATCAGCTACGAACCAGAGCATTGGAGATCTTCTCTCTATTTAGTCTGAGAGGACACATTTTATTCGGTTGTTTACACTGTTTCTTTTATTATATCTCAAACTCTAATACACGCTACAAGACCACTATCTCCCCCATATAAGATTTATCAAGGGTCAGTAATGGATCAGCACCCAACTGGTAAATCAGTCCTCAAATTCTGCAGGAAAGATGATGACGTCTGGAGTAAGAGTTGTCCTGGACTGGCACAAGGAGGCGGAGAGATCTCCTGCCTAGGGCCTCCCGCTAATGGCCGTAGAGTCCACAAGAATGGGTCCTCCACAGATGGCCGCCTCCTGTGCAATAATTCTCTTATTCTTCACAGTGGAGAGTGGGATATCGAAGTGATACAACTCACTTTAGCCGCCTTTGGTGCAGGAAGGTAAAATGACAGTAGAGGGCACTCTTCTGAATTAGTGGTGTTTTAAAAAATAGATTAATCACCCCGAGCTGGAATCCAGCTGTCTTCATTTTTTTTTTCAAACAAGTTTTTATTGGTTTTCTGAAAATGCCATACATATTATTCCATGAGCAACATAGGACAATAACTGAAATATGGACGTACATTACAATTATAAATGGTGGTAGGCTTGCACCCACTCCAGCACTAACTGCACCCCAATAAGTCCTACAGGGTTTCGAGAGTATTCAAGCAAGTTTCGGCCCTCCTCCCACAGTTATCCCAGCACGCAGTTCGGCCCATCTCCAGGCAGGATGTATTCCTCTAGTGTAGAGCCACATAAGAAACCCCCAACGCCCTCCCTCCCCACTCAGTCCCAAAACCCCCAAGTAAGACCCCCCATCCACCCCCCAAGCATGCCGCTGACCGTTGAAATACCCAGGGAATCAATTAGATCTCCTACACCGCCCACCAGAATCCTTGCTTCGTAGGTCCTAACCTAGGGTAGCCCGGGCACATCGAGGAAAAGGCCCTGCGGGAGCCCCAACGTTCGTCCCATGCCTCCCTGCCATCAAGGGGCGGTCACACCATCCGCCTGAGTGCCCTCCATCTCATCTAGTAGAGTCTCGCCATCTATAGTTGGGTGTTTAAGCAGGTGTACGAGCGCCACCCACGCCCTAGCCATCTCCATGGTCTACTCGTTCCCAGTGCGCCTGGCCATGCCCAGCCTACAGTTCCCTTCACTCTCCGCCCATTTCACTAGTTCCGTGCGCCAGCGCGCCAAGACGGGCCCCTGCCTCCCCTTCCAGTGCGCAGTAAGTTCCCTTTTTGCAAGGACCAGCCCCAAATCAATGAACTTACTGGTGATTTTGGTCTTGGCAGTGTGCGGAAACCAGTGCAATAAGCAAGCCCGAGGCGTCATATCTATGTCCCTCTCCGTCACAGTTGCCAGCGCAGCCGTCACCCCACGCCAATAGTCCCCCAGTACTGGGCAGTCCCAAAACATGTGTAGAAACCTTGCCCCCTCAACATTACAACGGGGACAGGTAGATGATGCCCCATAATAGTCGTTAATTTTGCCAGGTGTCAGGTATGCCCTATGTAAGACATAAAATTGGATCAACTGGAAGCGCACATTCCGGGAGCTCTTCCACGCCCGCTAGACAACTGCCGCCCAAGGTTTTTCCCCAATAGGTTCCCCCAGATCCTCCTCCCATTTGAGTCGCAGCGCCGTTAAGGGTTGACGCAAGTCCTGGGTAATCCGCTGATAAAGACAAGTTACCGCTTTAAGGGTACCCGCTGCTAGCACCACATATTGACAGGCAAGAGACGTGTCGGGCTCCTCCAGGCCCCGCCGCCAATGCCTTCTGATTGCCGCTGTCAGGGCCGCATGGAATAGAAAATCTCCTCGCGGTAAGGCGTGGCGCTCTCGGAAATCGTTGAATGGGAGGAGATTGCCATCCTCGTAAAGGTCTCCCAGTGTGAGGACTCCTGCCTCCCCCAGGACTGCAGTTTACTCCAGTCGCCCCCATGGGGCAGCACCTCGCACATCCCCAGCGGGATCTCAGGTGCGTACGGGATCTTAACGCGCACCCTCCTGGCCATGCGCGTCCAGCACTGTCGCACCACTCGCAGATCCGGCGGCATCAGCCCACCCCTTATTGGTACACGCAGGAGAACATAGGACAACAGTCGCCAACTCGGATCAGACCCATCCAAAGCCTCCGGGTGTCGGATATGGCCCGCCACCCATTTTGTAAACCATTGGAGTTGCGCAGCATGGTAATAGGCCTCAAAATCTGGCAACGCAAGGCCCCCCTCTGCCCTGGGCCGTTGCATAGTGGTCAGGGCGACCCTCCGTCTCCCAGTCCCCCACAAGAAACCGGTAATTAAGGAGTTAAGCTGGGTGAAAAACCTACTGGGGATCCAAATGGGGAGCGTCCCAAAATAATAGAGGAACCTGGGCAGAGTGACCATCTTCACCAGTGCCACTCTACCCGCCACAGATAATGGAAGAGTTCCCCAGAAGTCGAAGCAGGTTTTAGTGCTGCGCAGCGCCCGTCCCACATTACCCTCTACGAGATCGGTAGGATCGTGATAAATCCGGGTCCCCAGGTATGACAAGCAGCGAGGTTCCCAGGAAACCCCCCTCATTTTGCGGGTCCACTCTGTCCGCCTTGACGGGAAACAAACACGACTTGGCCCAATTCACCCGCAGCCCCGCCAATCTCCCCAGGGTCTCTAACAATTCCCTCGCTCCCCGCAGTGCCTCCCCGGAGTCTCGCAAGAACATGAGTAAATCATCTGCATACACCGCTATATACTGGAGGTGTCCCCCCACCAATAGACCCGAGTAATATCTTCCCGTCCTAGCCTGGGCAGCCATAGGCTCCATCGCCAGGGCAAATAATAGAGGGGACAGCGGACACCCTTGTCTCGTCCCCCGGGCAACTCCACAGGCGGCAGAAATCAGGCCCCCCGTCCGGACTCTAGCTGTGGAAGCACTGTACAACAGCGCCGTCCATCGGACAAAGCTTTCCCCTAGGCCGAATGCTCGCAATACATTGAAAAGGTAAGGCCACTCCAGACTATCAAAGGCCTTTTCAATATCGACCGCAAAAATGCAGGCCCGATCCACATCATAGGAGTCGGACCCCAAGATTCGCATGAGTCTGCGAACGTTCATCGCTGTATTCCGCGATGGTATGAATCCGGCCTGATCACCGTGAACCAATGTCATCATATGAGGCAGCAAACGACTAGCTAATACCCGACTTAAGATCTTATAGTCTAAATTAAGCATCGCGAGGGGCCTATATGAGGAGCGGTCCCAGGCAGGTTTGCCTGGTTTGAGAAGGGGGACTATGATGGCTTCGCGTGTGGTGGCAGGGAGAACACCCTCTTGAAGCGCTCTATTGTACATTGCCACCAGGCAGGGAACCAAGGTATCGGCATAGGTCGCATAAAATTCCACAGGTAGCCCATCCGTGCCCGGCGTTTTGTTCCTGGCCATGTGTTTTATAGCGCTGCGCACTTCTCCCGTCTCCACGTCTCTGCCCAGGGTTTCTGCCTCCTCGACCTCAACGGTAGGAAGCTCCGCTCCCAACAGGAATCCCTCGTCACCAGGGAGACCAGGATCCAGCCTACTCTGGTATAGCACTGTGTAGTATTGTAAGAACTGATCATTAATAGCTCGCTGGGTATAAAACACCTCATCATTCTGGCCTCTCAGTTCCAGTATCGCTGTCCCTCTCCGCGCAGGATTGGCGAGCCAGGCCAGCAACGCCCCCGATTTATCGCGCTCCGCATGTGCCTTGTCCGTGTAAGCCTTATAGTCAAAACAGCGTAATCTTTCCAATTGGACCGCCAGTGCCTCCCGGGCCCCAAGCAATGCAGCTTGCCTATCCGGATGTTCCGGGCGTTCCCTCTCCTCAGCACGCACTTTCTGTTCTGCCTCCAGTACGTCCCGCTCCAGTATTTTACGCACTCCAACTATTTCTCCCATGCAGCGCCCCCTAATCACTGACTTGAAAGCATCCCATTCAACCAGCAAAGAAGACGCTGTGTTAGCATTAACCTCAAAATAATTTTCTATGGCCGACCCTACAGTATCCCGGAACACCGGATCTTCTAGTGTATCTGGCCTAAGTCGCCATGTGGGAATAGCAGGACGGTCGCGCACCCAATGGAGCATCACCAGTAACGGGTTATGGTCGGATGTTGTCCTAGTTAGGTATTCGCTATGCACCATTCCCCCATGTACATCTGGAGAGCAGAGGATCGAGTCTAATCTAACATGCAGATCATGTAGGGATGAGAAGTAGGAGTAATCCCTGTCTGTGGGATGATGGGCCCTCCACGTATCAGTCAGCCCCCATTGCTGCTGCCAAGCTCGCCGCGCCGCAGCCAATCTATGTACTGGGGCATCTGGCAGAGGAGGGTGTGAGCGGTCTAGGGAGACGTCGGTGATGCAGTTAAAGTCACCCCCAATAGAACAGAACCTGTGAGCAGGGGCGCCAATTTCCCTGATAGGTGCGCAAAAAATGAGACTTGATCGGAGTTAGGGGCATAGATACTCCCCAGCACAATGTCCTTCCCATCTAAGCGCCCTGTTACCACAACATACCGACCCTCTGGATCGATCAACTGCCCAGTACTCTGAAACGGGACCCCTGACCGCACCCAAACCAGCGCGCCCCGAGCGAAAGCAGAGTAAGTGGTGCAGTACACCTGGCCCCGCCATCTCCGCTGCAAAGCCACCCCTCTTGTTTAGTTAAATGTGTCTCCTGCAGCAGCGCGATTTGCACCCCCTTCTTCTTAGATAGGCATGGATCTTGTGGCGTCGTGTCATAGTATGCATCCCCTAATGTTCCAGGAGAGACACTTAAAGCCTACTGCGGTTCCCATAGTGTGGGTGTACGTACACTATCCTCCACATCTTCCCCAGCGGCATGCTTGGTCCCTGCAATCCCACCCCTCCCTTCCCCCAAACTCCCCAACTCCCCTCCCCCGGACAGGTTCCCTGAAACTAGTTCCCATCCAAACAAAGAAAACCAGCAATCAGATACAAAAAAGATAGAGAGACGTGTGCCGACCCATGGGACCCAAAGCCCCTCCCGGCCCCCCCATTCCGCAGCAACATGGAGGGTCCCCTCCTTAACAATCTAATGGTGCCCCCTCCCGTCCGTAGTCGTTTCCCAGCTTCCCCAACAGGTAGTCTTGACCCTTGGTACAGACCCAGCACACCCTGTCGCCAATGTTCAGTTCAGCCGAACAGGTCCACCGTCTGCGGAGTAACCACCGGCAGCTCAGTGTCAGTGTCACCAGTCGCGCTCCCAGTTAGGGAAGTTTCAGATCCACCTAATGCCCGGCCAGCAGGCACAGAGGGCGGACTGACTGTTCCTCGACTGATCTCTACAACCGCCTGCACTGCTCTATCTCTCTCGAGGCGATGATGCGGCGATGTAACGGCCCTCTGCGGGCTCGCAGGGCCAGGGGATCCTCTCCCCGCAGCGCACCCCACGGGACTCCGTCTGGCCCCCGCTTGGCGCATCTCCAGCCAGCGCCATGCATCTTGCGGGGTGGTAAAGAAGAGCGTCCCTGTGCCGTCCTCCACCCGTAGGCGCGCCGGGAAGAACATGGCATAAGAGATGTGAAGTTGGCGCAATTTTCTTTTAAGGGCAAGAAAAGAGGCACGCTGCTTCTGAACCTCCCTGGTATAATCCGGGAAGATCATTACCTTAGAGTTCTCGATCTGCAGGTGCTGGTTCCCCCTGGCCCGCTGTAATAGGTGGTCCCTGTCACGATAGTGCAAAAGTCTCGCCACTATCGGGCGCGGAGGTGCACCCGGCTGGGGAGGTCTGGCTGGGACTCTGTGGGCTCTGCATGCTCCGTGAGCGTAGCAAAGTATTATGCCCAGGGTTACTCTGCACCAACAGGAGGGCCCCCCATCTTCGAACATTTGGTGCCACTCTGCTCGCTATAGGAACCAAGTACCCCACTTCATCTCAGTCCAAAGCTCGCCACAGATCTATCTCCCCCATCACCAAGTGTCAAATCAGCCTAACAGGTCCGCCGTGTGCGGAGTGACCACCGGCAGCTCAGAATCCGAGTCCCCAGTTGTACTTCCAGGCAACGATGTCTCTGGGCTGCCCAGCGCCCGATTAGTGGAGGCAGAGCTCGGGCTGGCCCCCCCCCCGGCTGATCTCCACCACCGCCTGCACAGCTCTGTCGCGTTCCAATCGCCGATCCGGTAATGAAAGTGCCTTCTGCGGACTCTCGCACTCCGGCGACCTTTTCTCTCCACTACTCACTGTAGAGCCTCGCCTGGATCTCGCGCGGCGCATCTCCAGCCACTGCCACCCCTCCTGCGGAGTGGCAAAGAAGAGGGTATCAGCGTCATCCACCACTCGCAGGCGCGCTGGGAAGAACAGGGCATACGAGATATGAAGTTGGCGCAATTTCCGCTTAAGCGCAAGGAAGGACGTTCGCTGTCTCTGGACCTCCCGCGTATAATCCGGAAAGACCATCACCCTAGAGTTCTCAATCTGCAGCTGTGGTTTCCCCGGGCCTGCTGCAGGAGGTGGTCCCTGTCCCGGTAGTGTAAGAGTCGTACCACCAACGGTCGCGGAGGCGCTCCCGGCTTGGGAGGCCTAGCTGGGACCCTATGGGCTCTCTCAAGGGCAAAGAACTGGGATAGCCCCTCCGGAGCAACCTCCCTCCGGAGCCATTCCTCCAAGTAACGAACAGCGTCATCTCCCTCCGCTCGCTCAGGAACCCCTACTATGCGTAGGTTGTTGCGGCGGGAGCGCCCCTTGCTGTCCTCCGCTCTCATCTCCAGGACCCGAACCTTGTCCTCCACTTGCTTTAAGGCGTGCTGCAGTGTAACCACCGCCTCAGGGACACCCTCCAGTGTCTTCTCCGTCACTTTCACCCGCTCCTTCAATTTCCTGTGGTCGTCCTTGAGCAGGGATAGGTCCACCCCAATAGTATCAATCTTCGACTCAAGGGCCTCTCTAGTCGAGGTGATGGCCTGCATGATATCGGTCAGCGTGGGGCCCCCCCGGCCACCAGCCCCGGCGCGATCCGACACATCATCTTCGTCATCGGTCTGCTGCCCCGGCCCCTCCACCTGGAGGACCGCATATCCCTTCTTCTTAGAGACCCGCCCCATCTCGGCGGGCCACGAAAGGCGGCACAGTATCCCACCAACCGCCTGGGCACCAGTATTCGTTCCCGGCCGGGGAGAACTCCTCTCGACGTCAAATCTCCACAGCAAGATGGGGCCTCCAGGCCCCTTGTTCAGGACCAAGCTTGAGTCTCAGGGCCCCCAGCCAGGGCGGAACACAACACTCCTTCGCCGGTCCCCAATGCGCAGCACCGTCGACCCACTCACCGCAAGCCAGGGGGCCACAAGAGGCCCTACAGTGCCCCACCGAGGTCAGGATCCCTCCGGTTCTGGCACCAGGGACTCTCCGGCGGAGCCCCGCCTCTCTCCCAGATCACCACCACTGCAAGGGGCCCCAGCCACTGGTATGGGCCCAGGGCAGGGCGAGCCAGGCACGATGATGTCCAGCCCTGAAGACCCACCGGGGGCCGCCACCACCCCAGCAATCAGGAAGGTAAGTGAGTCGGATGCCTCCTGCTCAGTGTCTCGGGCCGCACAGATCACTCAGCAGGGAAAGGATCAACTAGGCGCAAACTCCCGAAGAGAAACAGACCAGGCGCTCCGCCAGTAAGCAGCCCGCGGCACACTCACCGCATCCAGCAGCTCAGGGCTATCACCGTGGTTCCAGAAGTCTACGCCGATCTAGCTCCTCTCAGGCCCGTCCCCAGGCAGACCGAGGCACATGCACAGCAGCCGGCAGTCTGGGGTGACTCCCGCACCTCCAATGGACTGCGCCGATCCGACACCTCTCGGCCAGTCCCAGGAAGCTCCGCTGCACAGGCGGGTCTCAGGCGTCGTTCGGGACCCCAACGTCGACCCAACAGAGCACGACTGCCCCACACTCTGTACCGGGCACTGGACCGGCGGGAGCCAGCCGGGGACGATCTCCCCACACCGCCGCCAATGGTCGGCCAAGTTCACCCCGTGCCGGGGCGTAGCAGAGCCCGAGAGCCCTCCAGAGCCTCCCGCGCTGCACCACAGGATCAGCGGGCTTCGGCCCGTCCGCGCGGGTTCCAGCCCCTCTCACCGCCCTGCATCAACGCCATCCGGTGACAGGGCTGCCATTTTAGCCTCCCCTACAGCAGTCAGGCCAGCCGCGATCGCCCCTCCATCAACTGCTTACATGCGAGGGCGACCGCAGGATTCTCCACCACCACCGGGCACAAACTCCGCTCCGGGATATGAAGGCAGGAGGCTGGGCTCAGGTCAGCGCCGTGCTCGGCGAAGTCCGCATCCGATCGCCGCCACCGCCATCTTAGGTCCCCGCAGTCAGGAGACGAGACTCACAGAAAAGCGGAGATTTCTCCGCGGATCGCCTCCCGGGCCGTCGCCAGCACATCCACTAGGGCACCAGGTATTCCGACGTAATGTGGCCAAAGAAGGGCCCCCTCAGACCTTCAGGATTACTGTAAACGAAGGGAGGCCACGGAGGAGCCCCGAGGTCCGCTTCCTTCTACATCGGCGTCAGGCCACGCCCCCAATCCAGCTGTCTTCATAGCTTTGACAATAACTTTGTAAATTCTTGTTGAAAGAGCGAAGTCGACATTCCAAAAAGAATCCGTTTGCTGTTGCATGCTCTCAGGTTGGCACCACCCTTAGTTGAGCCCTTAAGGAATCTCCCTTTTATTAATGATGCTGTCATCGAGAATGCGTGTCCTGGACAAAATGTAGTTTCCTGAAACGTGAAACGTGCTTCCCAGAGGTGAGTGTCATTTCTTACATTCCTTCCTCCTACCTTTGCTTTCTGTTGAAGGCAGGCAGGATAGTATATGTGATGGGTTAGATCTCAACTCCCAGCGCATCATTCCTCACAAAATAAGTAGTCACCGATGTCGGCTATTCAAGTGGACAGAAACCTTTAAAATACTGTTACAAATAACACAAATGCATGCACACACACAACAACACACCTGTATACACACTAGCAATAGTGAAACAGACAGTAAGGAATTCACTGGCCTAGTGGTGCAGTGTGAATGGAGTAAAGGCTGCATGCCCTCTGCTCATGCTCTCACAGGACCTGAACACATTCTTTCCATCAATGACAGTCTCAATATTACGGGTCCAACACGCTGCTGGGGCTGTTGGGTCAAGGAGTAGATGAGGTAGAAAGACTCAAAGTAATATATTTTTAAGCAAACTGCAAAGAAAATAGTAAAACGATTCCTGGGCAAACATCTTGGTAGTATACAGAAACAAAATCCAGGGAAGGATTGAAAACAAACAACTGGTTAACTAAAATAATCACTGGCCTACTGGGCCAGTGCTAGAGAAAATCATTATATGAGTATGCACCTTTGGGTTCAGTCGTTAGTGGGTGCTGCGCATGTTCCTTGAAGGTGATGGGGGTGAGGGCATCTCATGAAGGTGAGGAACGTCCGCATTGGCCCAGCAAGTGATGCAGTGCAGCTAGGTATCAGAGCTTTGGAGATTGGCTCCTAATTGTAAGCGATGACATGTTTTATTTAGCTTTAAAGAACACTTAGCCATTTTCTTTGGTTTCTTGCAACACAAGCATCACAAGACGCAACGACAGGATCACTGTCTATCTATTTACTTATTCTTTAGGATAGAGCATTGGTTCCATGCTCAAGATGCAGCCGTTCATCATCGCTAGCGAGCAAATTGACGAAATCTGGAGTTAGAGTGGTCTTAAGTGAACGCTGGTTGCCATAGTTTGGAGGGGCTAAATAACTTCTTCGCTAAGCTTGAGACAGCTGCCAGGCAGTGTCATGCTAAGGATTTTGGGGGCCCTGGCAAAACATGTTCTGGGGGCCCCCGTATGGAACAAATTATATTTTTATTGCCAATATCCTGATAATTCAAGCTAGAATGATGCCAAACAATGCTGAATTATATGTTAAACTTTAACAGGATCACAAAAATCAATTGAAGTATGTTATGCCCTAGCCCCTAAAATGACTTAAGATGACACTGGGTAGAGAGAGTCCGACATCCATGTAGGCAGAGAGGGAGAGAGGTTTAGAGGGTGAAATAGACTAGACAGAGGTTTAATAGCGAGAAAGTGCACTTTCCCAGGGTGCCTCTTGGAAGGTGGGGGCCCTGGGCAGTTGCCCACTTTGCCCACGTCTTAAAACGTCCCTGATGCCAGGGTGTTTAGGGGATGCAGAATGGGTTCTCCACTTATAATATTACCTAGTGCCATCTTCCTCCTCTTAAACACAATGGTTGACTGCTTCCAAAGGTGATGCTACACACTTTATCCTAGGTTGATGACTCAAGGCAAAGAAGACAAAGTGAATGTACTCGGATCTCTGGCTAGCCAGCGATCCATTATATTGTTTAGTAAACGTAGTCTGGAGAAAAGCGGCGCCCCTCCTCAATTCTTCACAGTCTTGTTAATGATTTTGTAAACTACTCTTGAGATAGTGAAGAAATTCCAAAGAGATTCAGTTTGTACACACCCAGGTTGGCACATTCAAAAGGAAATGTGAGTAATCAAACCTTTAATTGAACCCTTCAGTTGGCACCCTGAAATTAACTAAATGAAGCTGATAGGGAGTTTCCAGGACCAGGTGTAATTTCCTTAGAGGAACTTCCCAAAGGTCTGTGGAATTCCTTAACTATCGTCCTTTTTCCTTTGTATTCTGATGGTGACAGACTTGAACGTAAATTCTTCATCTATTTCTCACCCTCCCAGTATATCAATTCAGAGTAAGCGAGGCAAAGTGTTACTCAAATTTGAGGCTAGATTTGCTCAGTTGCTATTCAAAACATGTATTTATATAAATAACAATCACTGCTCATTTAGTTTCAATTATTTACCATTAACCCAACATTGGTATAAGATTTAAATTAGGGGTAGACAGAATGTTCTGTTCACCAGCGGAATTGGTGGAATTTTGGCGACTCCACGTTACTCTTTAATGCGGAGTTCTGGCCAAATTCTGCCAATCACCACGTGGCGGAATTATTCTTCCTCTGGGCTCCAGAATATGTGGGCTGGCGAGCGAGTTTCTATGTTTTGTCAGCTCAGCGACTCATAATATGCACCAAAATCTTCAATTTGTAGTAGAAACTGTGTTGCGTGTTAAATTCCACCTCCTTTTCTGAATTCCAATAAATCAGAAAGTGCCTTAGCCCACACACTATAATAATGCGGGTGCTTCGACAATTCAGCAAGAGGTTTATTACCCAATAAAGAAAAGGCTACAGTTTTTGCCCCCCTACACCCTGCTATATTTGTATGTAGGCCATTAACCAGGTATCCTAATAGTAATTCAGCAAATTAAGCAACCTTTGACCTACTCTCTGCTGTTGTCCCCCAACATGTCTTCCCCTGCCCTATTTCAAATCCCATCAACTACACATCGAAAGCAAATTCACATCACCCCAACCAGGATTCCCATGTGGAAAGAAACACCTGTAAAAATGACTGAATAGCAGTGGCGGCCTCTGCAGGTAAGCCTGGTGGGTGGTGGAGCGGGGGGGCAGGCGGGGCTGAGGGTGTTGGCGAGCGCAAGGTAAGTGGTTTTATTTATTTATTTATTTTATTTGACCTATTCTGTCGTTTGTCACTTTTAACCCCTCACTCCCACCCCGCTTCACCGCCCACCGCGCTTACCTGCACGGGCCGCCACTGCTGAATAGTTAAAGCTGGTAGTTATTCAGCCTCTCATTACTCACTAGAGACAGCCTCTTCATACCAACCGTGGCCTGGTCTAGTTACTTCTGGACTAATAAACTGCTCTCCACCCCAAAAGAGAATCCAACTTTTACACATGCACCTGCACTCTGATGTGCTCATATCACTTACTATTAGCACATAATTAGTTGATCCCAATACTCTAATAGTTTCTTCAATAGTTATCATGAGTGTCCTGTATTTTACACTGTGTGAAGTTGTTACTGCATGTCTTACTTTCTAGTTTCGATGTTGAGATTGTTGAATTAAAAGCCAATGAAAAGTTTTGAAGCGCTAAAGTGCTTGAGCTAAAAAAAAGAGGAAACTACATTGATGAGCAATTGCATGGATTTTATGCAGGCTCTTGCATGGCACCTGGACTGCCTGGACTGAATTGACATTGCCTGCAAAACCTGTGATTTTATCCACAATATTTTTTTATTTTTATTTTAAATTCTTTTTATTGATTTTTCAAAATAGACAATCATCATTGCCGTCATGCAAGGCAATACAGTAATAAAAAGAAGAAAGTCAGTAACATAACAAACAAAAAAAACCTTGTGATTAAACTCCTCGCGGTATAACTGCACCTGACCCTTGATCCCCCATATCGGTACCCGTATTGAGGACGAAATACCTGATACCCAATTAGCATTTGTCAACAGTCCTGCGTGGATTCGTCTAATGCCTGCGATAATAAAAATTGCCGTAGTGGTTCCCAAATGTCCTTGGGCTTCGAGGAGGATGGAAGTTCTTCGGCATACAATTCAAGGTTTTCCCTGCAGTACACCATATCTTGGATCCACCTGTCAGCGAGGGGGGCCAAAACGCTCTCCCATGTTAACGCTTTGCACCTTTTTGACAATAACAGAGCGATTCTCACAAATTTCCCTAATGCACCTTTTATCTGGGGCACATAACAAAGCAAACAAATCAGAGGTGTACATTGCAAAGAAATATTCGCCATAGCATATATACGCGTCAATACATCTTCCCAGTACTGGAATACAAGCCTGCAGCTCCACGCTAGATGCCAAAAGTCGGCGTCTGGCTGGCCACACCTCATACAATTACTCGTGTCTCGGATGCCAAGTTTGTGTAGTTTGAGAGGCGTGTGATATATTTGATGAATGTATTTTAAATGAATAATTCATAAATTACCATTAGGAGTGAGTTGGCTGGTCAGTTTGCAGATGTGTTCCCATTCCGTCAGTGGAGGAGTTAGTTTATCATTCCATCGAGCTAGACTTCTATCCACCTCCCTCACTGTTTCATTTCGCACTGCTTTGTATAGTTTGGTGACCAGCTTGCGACGAGTAGGGGCAACCAATAACAGCTGTAGGGATTGTAGGGGGAGCGGTTCCGCAGGAAAAGACATGTAGTGCGTCTTAACTGCGAGCTTCATACGGTGTAGAGTGAATTGAAAGAGAGGAGTCTGGTTAGTGAGATATGCAAGTTCCTCAGATGTGATGAAGTTCCAATCTGGGTATAGGTCCTGCATGCGGTCGAGACCGGCCTCCCTAAGCGAACGCATTGGGCCAGCCTCCTGCGTCACTGACAGTGCCGCGTGGCCCTCCAACGGCATAGCCGGAGCATATATAGGAAGTTTATTCGCAAGCTTGCCAATGGCCTGTCAGGCAGCAACCGTAACATCCAGGGTATTGATTTCTGATCTTGGCGGGACTCTGTTTGTGTGTGTAATCATACTAGCTAAGGGGATAGGGTGAGCGTCGCCGTCCTCCACTGCAACGTGAGGTGTAAAAGCGTGGGGACGAAACCAATAATAGGCATATTGCCCTGTGCACAGAGATAGTAGATATAGAAATCTGGCGCACAGAAGCCTCCCCTCAGATAGTCCAGTGTTAGTGTGTTCCAACTTACTCTTGCCTGTTTTCCCCCCCCCATATAAGTCTAAGCAACTGAGTTTTCACCATTGCAAAAATTGTTTGGAGAGTTTTATAGGGATATTGCAGAAAAGATATAAAAATCTTGGCAAGATAACCATTTTAATGACAGTAATGCGATCTGCTAGGGACAGCGGGAGAGGACACCATATATCCACCTGGTGCTCAAGCACGGTGCAGGCCTTTCCATAATTTTCTCTTATAACAATCTCCGGGTCACGATGCACCCACACCCCCAGATATTTCACTGGTTCAGTTGACCATACAAGCGGATATTCCATAGGTGGCTGGGCAGTATTCGCGGTCAAGGGGATTATCACCGACTTGTCCCAGTTGATCGTGAGACCAGAAAACAGGCCAAAACTAATATATTCCCGCAGAACAGGGGACAAATATCTGTGCGGCTCACGGATAAAAAGTCCGCATATAGGGATATACCAAAAGGGCGATGCAGGAAGTTTAGTGCTGATTCCCTATGACGCTGTCTGATCACACACGCCAGTGGTTCTAGCATGAGAGCGAATAAAAGTGGCGATAGAGGGCAGCCTTGTCGGGTGCCCCTCTCAATTCAGAATGGCTGAGAGGTGAGCCCCCCACTCGCACCCGCGCCAATGGAGCAGTATACAGGAGTCGCACCCAACCCAGAAAGACGCCCGGGAACCCCATCCGCTTTAAAATATTAAACATATATCTCCATTCAATGGAGTCGAATGCCTTGGCTGCATCCAACATGACAGCCGCAGCGGGTAAATCAGGATCTAAAATATGGAGCATAGCAAATATGGTTCTCAGATTATGAGAAGTGGAGCGCTCCAGTATAAACCCGGATTGGTCTGGTAATACTAAACTGGACATCAGAGGTTGAAGCTTGGTAGCTAGAATTTTAGCCAGAATTTTCGCGTCCAAATTGATCAGCGAAAGAGGACGGTATGATTCACAGAGCGAGGGTGGTTTATCCTTTTTGAGAAGTGTGATGATCAGGGCCTGTCGGAGGGAAGGAAGCAGTATGCCCGACTCATGGGCCTCCGCATACATCTCCAGAATATAGGGCGTCAGAAGGTCAGCATACGCTTTATAGAATTCGGCTGTAAGACCGTCCGGGCCCGGGGCTTTGTTATTTGGGAGAGATAGTATTGCCGCCTTAATATCGCATTCGTCAATTGGTTGGCTAAGATATTCGTGGTGGCCATTTGACAACCAGGCACAGGCAATATCAGATAGGTAAATGTCTAGGGCATCATCCTCCATGCTCCCACATGATGTATACGTCTCTGTATAACAATCCTTGAATTGATCCACTATATCCTGCGGTGTGAAATGTTCCCCCCCATGGGCATCAACGACATTAGTAATGTGGTGATGTTCGGCCCGAAATTTTAACCTAGTAGCCAGCTGCCGTCCTGGTTGCCCCCCTTCACCATATGCCCTGGCGACATGTCGCCGTGATAAATAGTGTGTTTCAGTTTCCGCCATTGTGTTATATTCCACAAGCAGCTTGTGTATGCGGGCAAGTGTGGAAGCACTAGGTGTGGCCGTGTATTGTTTTTCCAAGTCCCCCAGCGTCGTCTCTATCTTGGACAGTTGGCCCCTGATGTCACGTAGTATACCTGCAGATGTGCTAATGCAGACTCCCCTCACAGTGACCTTAAACGCTTCCCATAAGGTGGCCGCACTATCAACCATGCCAACGTTCAACTCAAAGTATTGTGTTATTGCTGTTCTAATTGCATCCTCATAGGTAGGGTCGAGTAGGGCGTCAGCACGAAAGCGCCATGTGAAGGGACGATGAATGTTTGTAGGGATATGGGGGTCCAGCCGCACTGGGTTGTGATCAGAAAGGGTGCATGGAAGAGGAGCAACATCCGTGACCCACCCGTTCGCGCCCTCGTTCAATAGCCAATAGTCCAAGCGGGACCAACTATTGTGCGCTGGTGTGGCATGTGTACCCTCGCATGTTTCAGCATTACGCAAGCGCCATGCATCTACCAAATCTAATTCTAGAATGGCGTCTCTTATGCATTGGGCAACTTTAATAGTGCGCGTACCCAGTGGATTGGATTTGTCCCTGCAAGGGTCCAAATGTGTGTTTAAATCTCCACCCCACAAGATGGCTGCTTCCAGCCACGTGCGCAGTATGCTGAGCATTTGTATAAAAACCTGAGGCTCATCTACAACAGGGCCATATACATTAACAATCGTGATCATTGACATCCCCAGCTTACCATGTACCATAGCCCAACGTCCTTCATTATCGGTACAGGTTTTGAGTGGTGTAAATGGCAGACCCCTTTTGAATAGAATAAGCACCCCCCTGGCGTAAGTAGAATACGACGAGGCAAGTTTGTAACCTGCCCATTTTAGCGCGATCTTGGCCTCCGTCAATTTAGATAGGTGCGTCTCCTGTAGGAGAGCTAGTTGAACCCCATGCCTATCTAAATAGGCAAATACTTGTCGGACCTTTTTGGGAGAATTTAGGCCACGAACGTTCCAGGTTAGACATGTGTATCTATCGCCCATAACCAGGTTTGAAACATCCAAGCAAACACACATAGCAAAGTAGGGCATAGGCAGGTGCAGTAATATGTTGGCACTTAACAAGTATAGCAGTACAATCACAACAAACAATCCCCAATGGAAACTGTAAAACCCCCCCACCCCCACCCACTTTAGCAGACCCAATTTTTCCAAAGCCATATCCCAAAATCACAACATACCACAACAAGTAGAAACAACTACAGAGTACAGTATGGGGTACACCCATTGGGGGACACCGCAGCACATCCAACTCCCAGGTGAACAGGGAGGTGGCCGCCTAGTGCAATCTCGTATTCCTGCAAGCAAACAGCAACCTGAAAAAGGAGGAATCCTACAGCGGTAAAAGCCACAGCATGAATGAGCTGCGGTTCTCAAACAGCAGGCGACAAACATAGAATATTCTACAACAGTCCTACAGTCCCTGTGGGATCAAAAAATAGCATAGCATAAAAGGATATGAGTGTACAGATAAAGCCAGCAATGGCACTCCGTCATGGCTATGTAAAAACGAACGACCAGCCCATGGGAGGCCCTATGCCATCCTGGTCGATGAAACTGGTGACCACCACCTACCGGACTGTGTACAATCCAGGAGGTGGCCTATAAATCCAGGGTCAATTAGGTGGGTCTTGTCAGTTAGTCCTCGTTATCAGATGTATCCGGAGGGACCTGTTTTTTGCGCCGAAGAGTCTTGGCAAAGTCCAAGGCCTGTTTGGGGCTTGTGAAGACCTTGGCCTTGTCATCAGTTCCTATTCGAAGGCGGGCTGGATAAAGCATTGCATACTGTACATTTTCAGCAATCAGGATCTTTTTTACTTGTTGAAACTCCTTTCTGGCCGCCTGGACTGTTGCTGTAAAATCCGGATAGAACGATAGGGTGTTACCGTGGTAGGTGATGGTACCCTTCTGTCTGGAAATGTGGAGCACCGCATCGCGATCCCTAAAATTTAGTAAACGGGCGATGATCGGCCTGGGGTGGGCGCCCGGTGGTGGGCGGACTGCAAGCGATCGATGAGCGCGCTCCACAATGAATATATCAGACAGAGTTTCTACGCCACAGATATCTCGGAGCATAGTTTCTACATATGTTTCTAATCTCCCCACATTTGTGGACTCTGGCAGACCCAAAATGCGAATATTATTGCGCCGGGAGCGCGTCTCGAGGTCTTCATTTTTCGCCTGGATGCCTGCCAGGATCTTCTCCATGTCCGTTGTTTTGGTAGCGACCTGTTGCAACCCGTCCTCCGTGGTGGAAATGCGTTGCTCCGCCTCGCCTATCCGAGCTGCCTGCCTATCCATCTTAGCCGACATGTGCTCCATACGATTACTGAGGGCCTCAATTTTGCCATTGATCGACTGCAGGCTAGCCTGAATAGCCGCAAGCGATTTTTCGAGTGCAGACGGAGCCTCGGCTGCTCTGTCCAGTTCCAAATCAGACGCAGCCGTCTGTTGGGATTTTCCTGATTTGCATAGCTCAAAATTAAAGCAGGGTTGATTTTTGTCAGGTTTGCCCATGATGACGGGGGTTGGTAGGCACCGGCACCTGCTCGCAGTATGAAGCCTCCTTAGCCGATTTAAATCCTGCCAGTGCATCACAGATTATATGGCAGGCCCTGAACACACTAAGGAATAGTCCCCCCCCAGATTTGAACACCGCGCACAGCCTGGCGACAGACCACAATACAGAGCAGAGAGCGACAAGGTGACCTATTCTAGGTGCAAGTGGAGCGGTAGGACTGGGCCCAGATCTGTGACGCACCCTCCTTCCGCTGAGCTATTTCTCTCCCAATGAGGCACCGTGCAGCAATAGTAGCCCGATGTCAAGCACAGCAGCCAGCTTTGAGGCCCTTGTGAGGTAGGCAGCAAGAGGTGCCGCAGTGTCATGGAAGCTGGGCCCTGCGTGCAACCAGGCCCGAGGGCCGCGCAATAGTCAGCGGGGAAGGGGTGAGACCCAAAAAACGCAATGTCCAGCCCGCCAGGCCCTGCCAAAGTCCGACAATAGTAGTCCGGTTCGGGCACCGCTCCCCCAGCAGTGCACCCCGGAGACTCACCGCAGATATCAGCACGTACGCTGGCAGAATGACACCACGATGCAGACCCTCGCCTCTGGAACACACGCAGCGCTGTGCGGTCTCAGTGTAATGGCGCCCTCGGTCAAACCGTAGTAGCGGGACACATCGCTCCTTCTCCCATACGTCCCCTGCTGGGCCAATCTTCCTCACAGCACCGGCCAAACCACGGGAATCGCCAGCACCGCAGGTCCCCCGGAGAGTCCGCCACACACAGAGCCCAACCTGCGGGGGCCGCGGACGGGCTCAGCGGGCTGAGTGCAGCCTTGCTCATGCACCCGCACTCATGGCTCCGCCGAGCAGTGTTCTCCCGCGGCGAGTCACCGTAGAACGGGGATTCTCAGTGCGATCCACTCCGCGTCCAGCCACAGCGGCTACGGTCCTTAATGCTATGTCCCAGGGGCCGTTATATTCACCGACGTTGTACCCAGTGTCCCAGCTCCGTACACCGAAGTCTACGAAGCCACCATTTTGCCTCACAGGCGGTGCGGCGGCGTTCGTCGCCCACAGCTGCCAGAAGTCGCCACTGCCTTCAAAACACCAGCAGATGGATGCGCCGCTGTATCAAGTGCTCCTCCACACATTTGACAGTGCGGATGGCCTGCAGGAGACAGGATAGACAAAGGATAATGTCGGCGGCCGGCGGAGCTGCACTACGGTGCAGCCATCTTGCCGTGCGCCAAGCCACACCCCCGATTTTATCCACAATATTTAAACATGTTCATAAGAAAATATTCTTATGTCTCTACCTTTAAAAATTTTGGGGCATATTCTCAAGGAGCTATCGCTGAGTTATCGGCACTTTAACGCATCCAAAGTCGCGCTAAATTTATCGCCCAATTCACAAGCTGGTGCAATCAGCCCATAACACCAGTTTTCGTGCGATAGCAGCCGCAAAAATCATCGCCACAGATGACCCCGGCAACTAACGCTAATGATATGCAGAGTAGGCATTCCCGTGCAAAAATCTGCGACAACACCGCAACGAAACATTCTCAACGACCAGCCAGATCGGCGATAAGATCACAAAACATGCGATAAGGCGCGTTAGCAGCAGGAAATTAACACCTGCTCTGACCTGGTGCAAAGTCGGACGACAACCTGCACCAGAAAAGGGAGCCCAGCCCACAGCCACACCTGAAGAACAACAGATGCCATGGAGCTACTCATCATGCAGCTCGGAGCCCCAACAGGGCCACAACACCCACCGCCACCACACCCAGGCCCGCAACCCCCCCGGACCCCCTCCGCCCCCCCGGACCACCACAGAGGCAGCACAGACAAAGACAGCAGACCTTCAGGAAACGCACCAGCCTCACAGACTCAAAAGGTCAACCATCCTCTGCCTCCTGACTAACCCTGGGCGTAGTTCGCGTAGTCGCGCTACGCGAACCTACGCGAAGATGTTAAAGCGCTATGCGTTTTTCTTCTTCGGGAACGCATTGTGCGTGTTCGGGACGCTGTTTGCGTGCTCGGTGGATAGTATCTCGCGAACTTGCCCATGCGGTCGCCTATGGGTGCGGCCATCTTGTTTTTCACTTGTCCCGCCCGTTCGCGATGCCTTATTTCCTGTTCCGGGTCGCGTATAGCGTGCTCGCGATGCGCATTTCATGTTCGGGAACGCGTCGTACGTGTTCGCGACGCTTTTGCGTGCTCGGGGGAAATATCGCGCGAACTTACCCACACGGTCGCGATGGGCGCTGCCATCTTGTTTTTCACTCTATGCTATGGTTCTGGGCCTGCTTTTCTATCCTCCCTCAATCTTTGCAATCCTTAGTTTTTTACACTGTTTTTCCATTTTTTTTAAATTTATTATCTATCTCTCTCTGTCCCTAAGTCTATATTTTGCATTTATTTCTACTTTTACTGTGTTTTTTTTACTTTTCTACTGTTTTATATTACTTCCTTCTTTAAGCTCCTACTTCTTCCCCTAACTTTATTTTTTCCTTCTAACTTTTCTTTTCCGCCTCCCACACACCCCAGAACCATGGCGAAGGGTAGCACTACCGGCTCCAAGGGCAAGGCGCGTGCGCCCAAGAGCCGCCTGCCTTGCGGCAGACTGCGCCCTGCAGGGGTGCAAGCCCGGCAGCTTTTTTGCGAGGCGGAGGTGGCCGCCCTTGTTTTTTTTGTGCAGCGCCACCTCCCCTTGACCTTGGCAGCAGGCGGCAGGCCAGGCTCCGGGTACCCTACCCAGGAGCGTCACCGCCGGTGGGCGAAGGTGCGCCGGGCAGTGTTTCGCTGCTCAGGGGTCCGGCGCACCCATAACCAGCTGGCCCACCGGTGGTCACACATCCTGGACCGGGAGCAGGACCTGTTAGACCTGCTAGGTGTCGAGGTCGTGGTGCTTGGTGAGTAGCTAATATATAGTAGTATAAGTATTGTGTATAATTTTTTTACGAATAACAAGAATACTGCTGCTTACATTGCAGGTAAATTACGTTTCAAAATCTTCTGTGATTGTAGGACACAGGTGCTCGGCGCTACTCTTACTTGTTTGCAACTTTGCGCTCGCTTGGGCTGATTATTATGTAAGAGTTTACTTTAGAGAACTTAAGTTAGGTAATGCTATTGCTAGAGAGACTCTAGTCCTTCCTTTGTCCTCCTGTCAAATAGTAGTGGATGGATTGATACTAGGTTTAGTTAGTATTAGTTGATAATATTTTAGCGGTCTGCGTGACGCATCCTCTGTCACTGAGTGCTGCTTACCCCAGTCCTTAGTAGAACCTTTTGTAGTTTGTTTAGTGAGTGGCAGGCTTAGCAATGTCAGTCAGTAGCAGAACATCAGACGCAACCAACCAACAATTTGGTGTATGCACAAATTTATGCATGTGTCCTCCATCTCATCAATGCATTTTTGAGGGCTAAAAAAAATGGAAATGCAGACTTAGTGAACAATTGGCCCGTCTGGAATAGGTGGGCTAGGTCAGGTGGTACTTAGGCTTAGTTAGTATTCTGGATTCGAATCAATCAGAATGGAACACTGGATTAGTGTTCATAAATAAGTAGACGGTCCGTGAATCCCGCAAGCCAGTAGTCGATCTGATTAGATAGGTCAATTTTATTGCAATTATTGTTTCCTAAAATGTTTTTTGAGCGTTTTTTAAAATAATTTATTTGTTTCACAGCAATCATTAATGTTTGTCTCTTTCTTTATTATATCTTACATGATCACTGATCAGCAGCACCCAGTGGCAAGAAGACGGGGTCCGAGTCGGTGGGACAACCAGAGGACCGCTCCTCTTCCGAGGGCCCTGCTGCTGGCCCCAGTAAGTCCTCCAGTGGTTAATATTAACAATTATATTTCCCTAACTTTTACTGCACCTTATTTTTTCTGAACTATTAATTCTGGTTCCACTTCCTAATTCTATTTTTTACAAAAGCTTCTTTGATCTTGACTATCTGTTTCTAAATTCTGGTTATCCCTGCCTCTAAGTTCTAACTGCCTCTGCTATGACTCTCTGTACTACTACTATTAGTCTGTCTGTAGCTAAGCTTGCCCAGTTTGCCACTCTTTATTTTACGGTTTTGAATAAAACTCAGATTGACCAATAGCTCTAGCCACTGAGTCCAGTCCTTTGGGTTGTCCTCTTCTAGTCTTCTTAATCTTGAGGCTTTGACAATTACCACAAACAAAATGCCCAACCAGATATTTGACTATTTTTGATAGGATATAGTACATACTACTACTGTTGTGGGGATTCTGCACAACCACATGCAGAACTATGCACAAGAAAATAGGATGTTGGTGATGGGAGGTTGGACCTTCCTCACACCTCAGTCAGAAGTGAACCCACAATCCCCTGACCGACTAGCTATAGTGTCTCATTAGGTCCTCGAACCCCCACCCGAAGATACCCAATGATTACACAACCCAGAACATAACACCCTTTCGCTCACTCACTCGTGTAAGTCCACCACCACACCAAATACCACAGAGTCTATGTGTAAGTTCAAAAGGTTTATTTCAACTAACAAGCTCTGTACGTTATTCTATAAAATTCAGTGTACTACAGCCAGCTCCAACAGCAAAATGCATAAGATTAAAACAATAAACATTGTTACAAGTGCATGATAGAAGACAAAAGATCTGTGCGAATTCTGGGAGACCCCTCACCGTAGAACGTAGAAGTACTGGTTACATGCATCATAAGCTCTGCAAATCTCTGGTTCGTGGAAGGGAATCTTCTGCCTGTTATGCGAAAAATGGTGCGCGTTAGATAGTATAATGCAAGCATTTCTCAGTCATGTCAAAAAGTGTAACATGTTACTTATGGCTAAGCAATACGGACTAACCGAACTCCATAACAAAGTGGCTTGTTTTTCGACCTCTTGTACACAACGCTCAGACAGTAGCTGTATGAGCTCATGTGGGCTCAAAGGCGTCTTACTGCACAACAAGCTGCGAGGTAACATGCGCAAAAGACATGAAGCTAAAATGGTTGCATGGCTCAGGCTAACTTTGCAAAGAGTAGAGTAGTGTAGACTATAATAATGACCCTAGGGACCATAACACTACTAGTGTCTACTGACTCTACTCTAGTACCCGATTTGGACTAGTGATGTCTGTTGTATATGTATGTATTAACTTTTTTTTCAATCTTGCTAGTGAAAACGAATAAATAGGGGAGGTGTACAGGCATCTAAAAATGTGTAATGTTTTTTCTAGGCGTACTACCGACCACCAGTGCCGGCGGGGCCAGCGGCGATGGCGATGCGGCCATTCCGGAGGGGGCAGGAGATGCGGCACCTGCAGGAGATACAGGGGTGAGCCAGCAGCAGTGGCGGGCGGTGGTAAGTTATATTCATTACTTATTGACATTACACTAGCTGGAAGGCTGTTCACTTCACTCACTGTACTGTTGAGACTTATTAAGTATGAAGTTGTAGTGAAAATTATACAACGGTTGAAGAAGACACCCTTTACTTAGCATTAGCAATGCATTAGCAATAGCATTAGCAGCGTGAGTTGAGTAACCAATGGCCTCTTCTATCTGACTCCAACTCAGCTGTGAAAGTTTTATGGAGAAGACTAAAAGTCAGATCAGATGACCTTGATGGATGTGTTGAACAAAAAGGGAAAGAAGGGTGGAAGGAGGAAGGACGGGCGAGATGTAATATGACTGGCAGAGAAGGATACGTTGGAAGCATGCATAGGTGGCTGATAGGAATCAGATGCATGGGTTGTTGAAGGATGGGTGGAAGGTGAAAGAAGATGCCTGCCTGGGTGGGCGACACAGTATGGGTGGATATTGGGGATAGCAAGAATCATCAGCGGTGTTTGGGTCAAACTCAAAGCCATGGCAAGCAAGGAAGGAGTGGACACATGGGTGGTTGTTGGTGAAACAAACTAAGGTTTGTGGAGAGATTAAGAAGAATGATAGACATTTACTTTGAATGGATGGATGCCTGTATGTATTCATCATAGACAGCGTAGGTGGAGACTGTCACTGGATGCAGAGTCTTAGTTTGAAGAGAATGTAAAAGAAACCGCGCCAGAGTAGCAAAGCCGAGGGGAATACAAGTTGTATTTTCAGAATACAGTTGACTCACAGTAGTTTGCAAGCACATCATATATATATATTGTGTATAGTTAGTTATCAAGCGCCTTCCTCCGACTCCGAGGACCACTCCCTACCTATGTTAATTTATTTTCGACTGTGTCAGCCAGCCTGCAAAGGGTGGCCTATCTGTTGGTTACACAATCAATCAAAACAAAGTACCTTATGCAGTAGCGGTCGGTGGTGGGAGTGCTGCCGGGCGGTGATGTGGGGAGGGGAGGGGCAGGGTGGGGGTAGTAAACTATGGATTACGGCCAAATACAGATAAGTAAACATAAAAATAAATAAAGCAAATTTCATTGTGCGCACTGCACCGCCAAATGCGATTCAGTGCGCGCAACGAAATTAGTTTTATTTATTTATATGTTTACTTACCTGTAATTGGCCGTAATCCATAGTTTACTATCCCATACCCTGCCCCTCCCCCCCCACGTCACCTCCCGGCAGCACTCCCACCACCGACCGCTACTGACCTTATGTTGTCCCCCCATATATAAGCAATGATCATTGGATCAGATATATAATCTGCCTTTTTGTAGTAGCCAGGGCAGGGTGAAAGTGAAATTGAGCAATTGCCCTTCATGTAACAGAGAGAGTATGGCCAGTGCCACCCGTAATAGAAAAATACGAGCTTCCCCACCTGCAGACAGTAGTAAATAAAACTAACGTGAGTCTGCGTCATGACTCGTATGTTTGTCTTGGGTGCAAGCTTAGCTGACTGAGCTGGCATGCCGGCTACAACAAGGTTATGTAATTTCGCTAAACTAGAGATAAGAAGAAGACTGGTGTACTGTGTACTGGAGTCTATAGTGCTAGTATAATGCCTGAAACTCCCACAAATGTTAGAGGCCGAGGAAGTGGGAGGATAGATTATTACCACAAATGTTATGTACTGTGCTTGCTAGTGCTACTGTGCCACTATGTGTTGAATTAATTTTGTGTTACTGTTTTGCTAAGAGTATTGGTTACAACAATATTCTTTTTCTTTCTTGATATAGATCCTCCTTCCCAAGAAAAACCAACACGGAAGGAGTTGGCAGCCAGGGCCCGGCGCCGGAAACTGGAGGCCATCTGCCAAGAGTACCGGCGGCTGGTGGCTCAGGCGGAGGAGGAGGAGGAGGCGGCAGTAGCTGCAGCCTCCTCCAATGCCCCGGGCCACAGCCAGGTCCCGCCTCCAGTGGTACGGCGCCGCGGTCAGGCAGACGCCCACCGCCGCAATTCCTTAACATCCAGCACTGCTGCCCCCCACCCTGGATGCCACTGCAGGGCATTTCGCCACCAGATGCTCCACCGGATGGCACGCCTAGAGGAGCACCTAGAGGAGTGGGTCAAGATCCTCGTGGACAAACACCTGAAAGCCCACCGAATCTAAGAACTATCTAGGACCCCGTTGGATTGCCCCTTTCTTATTCCTTTTGTTGGTGGGTGGGAATTGGGCGTTGGGGTTTATGGACATTGTTTGGACTTTCTCGTTTTGGACATTGGTTGGGGTTAGGGAGAGGGGTGGGTCAGGTGTGGGATAGTTTATTTTTGTTAGGGTAATAAATTATATTTATACTTAAACATACGATGTTAATGTTTTGTGGGGGTTACTGTTTTACGAATTTACGTCACATGGTTTCCTTGCTGCTGCAGGGCCGCAGCCAGTGTTTGATTTAAATAATCTGCCGATTATGTAGCACACAAACAGATAGATGCGGTACCCCTCACTGAGTTATTTGTCCTACTAGTACTGTCAGTCTCTCCTCCTAGTCCATTATACCTCCCACCAAACTTATCTTACCTGTGATTGATGATGATTAAGTTCGGCACAGCGATGGCTGCATGGTTTCCCAAGAGAATGGAGAAGATGCCATGGTTGTGGTGGTAGTAGTAGACACTGGCAGTAGCATTTGCAAAAAAAATAAAAAGAGACAGTCACTTGCCTGAGAGAGACTGTGGGAGGAGTAGTAGAACGAAGTAAAGTACAGTACAGAAGAAGACTGCCAAACAAACAATATTGCAACTGCTAAAGTAAAATAAAACATAATGGTGGCGGGGACAGCCTAGTACAAGAAGTTACAAACTAGTTGTGTCAAGTGAGTCACTTAACACAATCGTAATTCGTAACCTTTACTGCTGTGTGGTAGGATGTTGATGATGAATCCAATCAATGCCGGCAATTAATTATGATGTATTAGGTCGCTTTGGTAAAAAAAATTGGCTTGCACATAGACTGAGCATGGGTAGGCAAGCAGAAGAAGATCCTCGCCCTGCCTTGAAATTGAATTAGTGTTGCTTTCACCACATCTGCCCCAGCAAGCGTGTGATCAATTGGTGTACATTTAATGTAGTCACATCACACCTCAATATAAATCACACAGCCCGGGGGAAGAGGGTTAGGGTTTGATGAATGGATGGGAAGGGGGGTTTGGGGAAAGGTTTGACAAAGAAAAACAGTACGCATGGACACAACAAAAGCAAAGCACAATCTTGGCAGACGACCATGATCTTATCCAATAAATCTATAAAGGGAGAAAAAGGAAATGCATGCATGATGATGAAGATAACTTGATGGTTAATGAGTAGTACTTACTAACTAGTAACTACTAGACAATTAGACAGTACAGGGCAGCAGTATATTCTATGCAATTTGCCTTGCCTGTATGCCCTCAGAGAGACCCAAATTACATGTTGTACCGGGCTTACTTTTAAAGATAGCAAAGAAAATTAAAAAATTGATGAAGGGATCAATTAGCAAACAAACAACAACACAACACACAGTCGTAATGATTGAAGAGAAAAAAGGAATCAAATTAATTAAAAGACGAATGATGAATGATACTAAAGTTACTGTATTATCCTGGTCAAATTGTGGAGTTGAATCTCGTCATTCCTCTTGGTCCTATCTTCCATGGACGCTCCGCACATCAATCTTGGGTGCCACTGCCTGCCTGATGCGGATTGGTAAGGTAACTGTGAGTTGTTTCTCCCAGTATAGCACAGGGTAAAGGCCGGCCTGTAAGTGTAGATGGAAAAACAAAAGGGGTATTGAAAAATCAATGAATAAAAAAAAAGCATCAATTACGGTGGAGTCCAAGAAGAGAAGAGAGAACACTTTCAGACTGAGGTGGATTGGATACATCGTGTCTATTCTGTTTACAGCATTAAGCTACGACAACAACAGGAAAGAACAGGCCCACGGCACCAGGCTGTGACCCAACCTCCATTTACCTTAAATTTTGACAGAGCCAGACAAAAGGCATATACAGCAACTTAGCATTTTCAAAATTAAGTGACTAAATCAATGCGCCGCTGTCAGTCATACCACTACACTCGACTCCCCCACTACATGGACATGTAGGTCTGCTGTGTTTCTTGTTGAATTGTTGTTGTGTTTACCTTTTATGCCACTTCATGAAACGCAGTTATTCCATCAATCATCTCCGATCCAACTGACTGACTGCGTGCAAAGATAGTATGGTCATCATCATGGTGTGGTACGTGTTGTCCAACTCCAACTCAGTCTGTAGTGACTCCGATTAAGTCCATATTCCATATTAAAAAATTGCAACGGATATTGGCCTGCACCTGCAGTAGTAGGAGTACAATTTGGTTATTAAACAACAAGAAGGGAAACATTGACTGTCACTTGAGTCACTTTCACTTTGTAGATTAACTAGTAGAGTTCGACTTCATGCACATCATCAACACAACAAACAACAGCAATCGCTCAGAGTCAGCAAGCATCCAATGCATGCCATCATTACCTGTCTTGCTCTTCTATTTGGCTGTCAGATCATCAGATGCCTAGTTCTGACAGGTGTGTGTTTTTTTTAACGAGGCAGTTGCCTCATTATTACTCCACATTCATTTTGAGTGTTGTTAGTCGCTGTTTCGGTTTTCGTCTTATTCATCTGTGGCACTTTGTCGCAGTTTAAGTTGGTTCACATGGTCAGCGCTGTGATGGGCCGCGGCCTGGGTAGCGGTCATTGCTGGTCAATTGAGTTTGCAGAAATGTCAGCAAGTTTCTTCGAAGAGTCTTGTCTTTCTCTGCCAAGAACCTTCTGTCCTGACAGTGATGAGCTTTGGATGCCTGCCGAGGCTGTAGCCTTCTGACAGTGATGAGTTTACTTTTGGATGCCTGCCCAAGTTCTGACAGTGAAGAGTTGTGGATGCCTGCAGAGGCGGTAGCCTTCGGACAGTGATGAGTTTCGGCTCGGAAACAAAACGGAGGATAGCTATAGTCACGTTTCACTTCTTATGGAGGGACTGTTAAAGGCAACATTTCTTGTACTCCAATGTCTGGCTTGATGGAAATGTAATTAGGGCGAGTCAGGAAGATGGAGCAGGACTCTGAGGAGTGGACAGTTAAATGCACAGACGTGCAACTCCAATAGGGAAATAAAAAGAGAAGACGGTGGTGATGGATTTGTTGTGATTTGATTTGAACCAGAAAGACAGATACACAGACAAATAAAGGAAGGAAGAAAGTAACAATTTGAGAGCCTAGTTGTCAGGGAAGAGGAGCTCGTCCTCAAACTCTGGTGGTTCGGACAGAAGTACGTCCTGTAACCCACTACTTACGTCATCGAAGACGCTCTCCTCTTCCTGCTGGGATTCACGTATTTTGTAATCCGGTGGTATAAAGTGCTGATTCATTTTGATCATGGTTAACCTCTCCACGCTTTTGGGCGAGAGACTGGTCCTTTTCAAAGTTACAATGGCACCAGCAGCACTGAAAACACGCTCAGAAGAGACACTTGCGACAGGGGAAGCCAGATACTTTATCGCCAGCCTGCTGAGCACTGTCCATTGGCTTCTTTTCCCATACCAATACACCAATGGGTTTTGATCCATGAAGACCTCTGTTGGGTCATCCAGATAGGCCTGGACCATCCGCTCAATGCTCAGGGGTGCTCCGATGTGCTCGGCCTGTTTTGCCTTTGCATCAGCACTGGACTTACCATACCCCTGCCGTAGAAACCAATCAGTTGCCGATTGTACTGTGGATGATCCTGTTCTTGCTCTTGTTGATGTTATTGGTAGTGTTGGTGTCGGTGACTGCTGGGAGGCAAATGCACTGCCCTCAGGCTCCGAAGTAGAACTTGACTCTGGATGCCCTGTAGTACTTGTTATGGCCTGGGGCGGGGGGCCTGTAATTACCAGACGTTCGTTTTCAAAGTCAATGGCTAGCTGAGCTATCAAAGTTTTGTACTTGGCAACATCCACTTCTGAAAAAGGAATTACTGCCTTACTGTTCAGAAATACTTTGTACCGTGGATCCAAAATTGTGGCAGTAATGTAATGTGGATCTGACACAATTTTATTTTGAATCCTTGTATTTTCAGATAAGCGAACGGCTAAGGAGTCCGCCAAATGATATGCGTCTTGTTTGTCATCCACACCTGCGTACGTTTCAGACACCTCCTTCAGCTGTTGTGCAACAATGGGATAGCTTGGCCCATAGTATAGTCCTCCGTGCTGACTTCACGTGTGAAGATCTCATAAGGAAGCAGCATCTCTGTCAGGCATTTAACGAGGTCCCATTGACCCATCTCAACGGTCATGCCTCTCACAGTAGGATCCCCTAATCTTTGCATGACATAAGCATTGAGTGGTATGTACTGCTCAAACAGACGATCAAGCATGTAATAAGTTGAGTTCCAACGTGTTGGCACCTCCTGGATGAGTGCTTTGACTGGCATTTTATGCTCACGTTGAATGACCCTCAGCTGCTTCCGGGCTTTAAAAGAATGGCTGAAATGTGTGCATATTCTTCTGCATGTGGCCAGTAAGTTGCTGACTTTGTATTCATTTTTCAGAAAGTCTTGAACAACAATGTTAATGCAGTGTGCCAAACACGGGATCCTGAAATAGCGACCATCTTTCATGGCCCTAACTACATTACTGCCATTGTCCGTGGCAACAAAACGAATGTTAAGCCCTCTTGGGCGCAGCCACTCAAAGACCTTGCTGTTAAACTCATCCAAAATGTTTGCAGCAGTATGAGATTTCTCCATGGCAAACATGGCTACAGTTGCATGTTTGCGAGTGGCATGAAAAATCTCAGCAGCGTCAACACCAGCAGATATCTGTTCTCTAACCCCCACAAAAGAGATCCAGTGTGCAGTGATGCACATGTAATCAGTGGCTTGGCAACTGGTCCACATGTCTGTTGTCAGGTGGATACTCTGAACAGCACTCTGCTTCAAGGCTTTTCCAAGCAATTCCAGCACGTCGTGATGTAGTGCTGGAACAGCAACTCTGGCAAAATAGTAGCGGCTGGGAACCTGCCATTTTGGGCAGATGGCTGTCACAAATTCCAGAAAACCCACCCCTTCAGCAAAAGAAAAAGGGAGAATGCTAACATTTTAGCCAGCTTCGCATTGTACAAACGTGCTATTGGGTGGTTGCGTTCGTACTGCCCCTCCCCCCCAAACATGCTGATAATGGTAGGCTGCATGGTTTTACCATACCATACCAAGACATTTATAAAGCGCTCGGCTACCACCAACGGCGGTGTCCCGGCGCTACACAGAGACAAAAGAAAAAAAGAAGAAAGAAAAGAAAGCAAGCTAAGGGAGATCAAAAAGCCAGGTTTTCAGAGCACTCCTAAAAGTGGTTTCAGATTCTGCTTTGCGCAAGTAGAGAGGCATCGCATTCCAAAGAGCAGCTGTTCTTACTGCAAAGGCGCACCCTCCCATCCTGGCTTTACGGTAGGAAGGAGAGCAGAGAAGAAACTGGGAGTTCGAACGCAGGGTCCTGTTCTGGTGGTATTTCCGAAGTCTAAGCCTCAGATAACCCGGTCCACTAGTAGCTCTAAAGGCAAGTAACAGGGCCTTAAATTCGATTCTCCTTTTTACTGGAAGCCAGTGAAGACTGCGCAGGTGGGGGGAAATGTGATGCCGGAGAGGCACGTTTCTAAGAAACCTAGCAGCAGCATTTTGAACTGTCTGGAGCTTTTGAATAAGATAGGCAGGAAGGCCAAGATACAAGCTATTGGCATAGTCCAGCTGGGACGTAACCAAGGCATGGACTATAGTGGCCCGACAGTTCATCGGTAATAAATAAAGAAATCTACGCAAACTTTTGAGCTTCCAAAAACATGCTCTAGAAACTTGGCCAATCTGGGCCTTCACCGACAATTCCGAGTCAAATCTGAAACCCAAATTTCTGACAGATAAAACTGGGGTGGGAGGGGATTCAACTGCAATGGCCACCATAAATCAGCCGGTGGAGGTGATGGTTGGTTAAAGAACATCACCTCAGTTTTATCGGTATTCAATTTAAGACAGTTATCTGTCATCCATGAAACAATCTTAATTAGGCATTGCCTAAAGCTGTCAAATGCAGCCATCTTGGAATCTTTAAATGAGAACACCAGCTGAGCCTTTCTCTTAGGCTCAACGACGCACTTTTTTTCATTGCGGTACTCCTTGCTGTCTCAGGCTGACTCTTACTCTTGTGCCACTGAGATGTTGCTGAAGATGTGGGCGACGATAACACTGCACTGCTGGGGACAGGACTACTTTGTGTACCACTACCAGAGAGAATGTCTCCCTGTCCTTCCTCTTCCACCGTGATCGGATCTTCTACTCGTTTATCCCCACCAACACCAATGGTTGCAGTTTTTATGCCGCGAAGGTGGTCCTCCCAGCTGATCAAGTGGGGTTTTTTCAGATGGGTTATTTGGCCTCCTGTACCATAGTTTGTACCAAGCTTACCCCGACTAACAGAGGTATTACAAATGGAGCATATAGCAATGTTCTCCTCCTTTTCGCTAACCGGAAAGAAGTCCCAAACTGGGGAGCTTAACTTTTGCCTCCTGCTGGAGGTGCCACTTCCAATGCCGGATGAACTGGAGGGTGTGGGTTGAATTTGACTCTGTGCTGTACCACTACCTACTTCTACTGAGGTGGTGGTTGTGCTGGATGTAGGTCGCTGCCGGGCCTTTGCTAATGCAAATATGGAAGCTGTAGGTCGTGTTGGTGTTACCTGTGTTGGAGGTATGCGTGCTACATCCCTCGCAGCGATTTTGGATATGGTAATAATGTTGGTCTCCATCTCCTTGGGGCCGGGAGTGATGTTCGTGATGACTGGCTCATCATCATCATCCTGCTGTTCTACATCGACCTCCATAAGTGTAAGGCTTTCTGGAACCTTCCTTTTCCCTAGTCTGGTCTTGGGACGTGTCTCCCTCTCAGACTCAGTTTGTGGCTTCCAAGTGGCATCTAGATCATCAGAAGGGGGGCTTGGCGAAGAACTTGATGGACTAACCCTCCTTTTCCTTGCTGGGGATTTGGAAGACAATGGATCTTCTGAATGAGTGGCTTCCTCTTCTTCTACCTCTGCATGAGGTTCAATTTCCTGAACTGCCCCTACTTCGGGAGGAACAACAACTACTATTGCGGGCGGTGGTTGCGGCTGTTGTTGTTGACCACTTATCTGCTGTGTTTCCTCCTGCGTTGATTGGGTACTACTTTGAGATAGCGATAAGTTTATCTCAGGCTCAGCATCACTGGTTTCCACCATTAGGCTGGCTACCTCTTCCACACTCATGTGCTTGGGCCTGGGTTGGTGGGTTGGGCCCACTGATGCGGAGGTGCTGCCCCCAGCTTGCCCCCGGACACCGCTGATGCAGGCGTAATTTTTGTTTCCCAAAAAGGTATTGGGCGGCACACCAGACTTAAGTGTCACTTCCTTCTTCTGTTCCTTCGTCTCAATATCAACTTTCTTGGTACTGGAGGACCTGGTACCTGCTTTCTTTGGGCCCATCTTCTTCAGATGTCAGCAGCACTCAGTTGCACAAGTTGCAGAGATGTCTGGTCAGGTCACACGTCACGTCGTGTACAGCAGCAGGACGTCTGTCTGGCAGTACAACGGGCAATGATGACACACCTCCTCCTCAGTCTTTTGTGCACCTAAAAGCAAAAAAGCCAGAAGAACATCAGTCAAACGATAGCACAAATCAAACTAATATAATATATAACTTAGTGTGTGGTTGTCTCAATTATTAAATTTTAGAAACTCAGTGAACAACAACAGTGTAGCCATTTATGAGACTTTGACAACAAGGCCAGGGCTTTCCTGGTGTACTGCGTACACTCAGGAAGAATAAGAATAGCAAAGAACAAAAACAAAAATGTAGTGGAGCCTGTTTGGCCTAAATTTGTGCATCACATGGGATGGATGCAGCATCAGGGAGCTGCAGCTGGCAATGGGGATAGATTTGGAAGCAGTAAGACAAGAGGAACAATGGAAAGACACGCAGGCCTATGTGGCAAAAACAGCACACTACTAACTACCACCACAAAATGGCCCCCAGCCACATGGTCACTCACAGGCACAAGGCACGGCAAACAATGAACTCAAGCAGGCCTATATGGCCAGACAAAGGATGCCTGATAAACAACACACACAGCTTTAATGCAAAAACTAAAATCCACATGGCTAAAAACAGGTTGGAAAGTTACACAACAACAACACATACACACGCAAAAAAAGCATTTATTTAACACACCCAAAAAGTGAAATAGACCCCCCAAAAAAACCCACATTTTGCAATTCAATCCAATGCCATCCATGCCCTAAATGATGTTTAAATTCAACAGACAACACAGAAACAGTTTTTATGCACCCATGATGACTACCTCTGGGCCTACTGGCAGACTAGGCCACAAGCTTGGAGGCCTATGGCAAAAGCAAGTGGCTGGTCTCACAAAATGTCCGCCACCACATGGCCAGGCCACCCACAACAAGAAAAGGAAGACAAGACAGACAATGCAGGCCTATGGCAAAAGCACAATGCCTGGCTTCACAAAATGGCCGCCACCCACATGGCCAGGCCACCCACAATAACAAGAAAGTGAAGACAAAGGACAGGTCTCAGGACCAGGAAGTTTGAGACTCTGGGGAACTTCCTTCCTCTTTAAAAAAATTATAAAAAAAAGAAAAATGACTCCTTGCTCACAAAACTACATCTAAATGACAACCTGAGGAGTTTTTTGAGCAAAATGAACAAAATCATCATTTTCGAGAAGGTTTTATGCTGCTCGAGAGATATTCTTCGCCAGATTGTAAATTCTGCGTGTTCGGCATCGCAATCTTCACAAAAAGTCGTTATCGCGCGCGTGAAAACGCATATTGAGCGCGCGAAGAAGAAAAAAAGTGTAAGTCTGCGTTGTCGTGCAGTGCGGAGTTGCCAAAAGTCCGCGAGCTGAACGCCCAGGGTTACCTACTGGCTGAAAAGGCCTATTTATTTAACACACACCAAAAAACTGAAATACCACCCCAAAAATCACATTTTGCAATTCAATCCAATGCCATCCATGCCATAAATGATGTTAAAATTCAACAGACAACACAGAAACAGTTTTTATGCACCCATGATGACTACCTCTGGGTAGGGTGACCAACTGTCCGTAAATTTCACGGACTGTCCGTAATTTGGATCTCACGTCCGTTGTCCGTGACGATCCCTTTTACGGACGCCTTTAGTCCGTAATTTTGGGCATTGGCTTGGGGAACATCACTGTTCCCCTGCCAGAAGCCTTAGCTCTTTGATGGGGCCGACTTGCACTTCTCTGAGCACAAGAGCAGCCCCACCCGAGTACTTCACAGGTCTTTAAAAGACCATTTAGGTGTTAACGAGGCTTTGTTGTCCTCCCCCATTCATCTCCACACTCACTGCCTATTGCTGGAAGAATTAGCCCCCCACCACGCCTCCGAAATTTGTAGTAGCCTCCCATCCCCCCTCCGAAATTTGGCTCTAGTTGCGCCTCTGATTGTGAGTGACAGATAAGGCTTGGCTGTTTATCTGTCGATGCTCTTAATTGGATGTGTCCTCTGCGGGTGGTAGGTCTGTAAAGAGGTATGAGGTGTGAGGAGAAGAGTGACTGAACATTACTGACACGAATAGGCCTGCGAGTGGCAGGGCTGGCTGGAAAGAGCAGGCCTGCAGGGCCATGGCTTTGAAGAACAGTGCTCCCAGGGACCTTGATCCGAAGCATATGGATGGCCGCGTTGGGGTGTAAAGGGCAAGGATAGCACAGGACTCTGAGGGGCATGCCTCTGTGTGTTGGGGGGACAGGCCCATGGAATGTGGCTCTTGAACCGCAGAGTTGTAAAGTATAGGGCTCCGAGGCCAGTGGTGAGTGTATGGCTGCAAAGTGACAGTGTACGGAGGGGGGGGGGTTTAAAAAATAGAACTTATGACGTGACCCAGCCAAAGCTGTCGAAAGGTCCCGTTCCATGTATGAAACACTAAACCAGTTCTGGCCTTTTAGCCAAAAGCAAATTGTAAATATGGGCATCAAAATCCCAGCATGGAGTGTGTTATTGGCTGGAAACAAAAAAGATAAACGAGTCGCACTTGCATGGGCCTTCCTGGCAGCTGTGGTACTCACGGAGGCCACTGCACTACAGTGCAGAGCGACGGGTAACGTTACATGCAGTGGGATCAAATTCTTTACATTGCAACATCCTTGTACAACTAATAAAGGTCATGTGCGGGAATTGACATACTGATGCCTGATACCAGGTAGACCTAACCGTGATCGAGCTTGATGACAAGCCTTCCAGCAAATGACACCATGATGTGACCAACCCAGGAGCAGAGCTAAAACAGAAAGGCTACCAGTAAGCCACCCTTCATTTCAGTCCAGCCCGAACCACCTCAGAGTCCTTTTCAGGAGTTTTAAATTGACCAAAGATGCCATATGTTTGTCCGTCATATTTAATATTTTAGTCTTTTCTGACTGCACCTTTTGATATTCCCTAACTTAAGGGGTTTGGCGTATGGAAAATTGCCACTATGTGCAGACAAGGGAGGGGGACAAACAGAGTAGACCGAGAGGGCTTGCTATACGGCCTCCAGCCTTTTATACCCCACACTCCCCGCCTCGTGCCTTCCCATTGATGAACCTGGTTATGCAAAGACCCCTGCTTCTCACAGGAGCCCCTACTGATAGCATATGGGAGCAAAGGATAGGTGTAGGGAGGGTGGAAGCTTCTGAAGAGCTGTTTTCCTGTCAATGGATAAGAAAGAGAAGCTGTGTGTGGGATCTCCCTTGTGGCAGATTAAAGCCCTTTCCATGTTACTAATGTGAAGGGCCATCACAATGGGAGGGCAGAAGAGGCAGTATGCCCCAGGCCTGTGATTTTTCAGGGCCCCATGCTGATGGAAGGATGGATGGCTAAATGAAAGAGGGATGGAGAGAGAAAGGGAGGATGGATAACTGAAAGGGTGAATGGTTGGATGGATGAGTGACTGGGTGGATGGATGAGTGACTGGGTGGATGAATGAGTAAGTGAAAGGATGGCTGGATGGGTGAAAGGTTAGATGTCTGGATGGATGAGTGAATGGATGGATGAGTGGAAGAGTGGATGGATGAATGTACGGATGGACACGGTGAAAGGATGAATGGAGGGATGGCTGAGTGAAAGGGTGAATGGGTGGAAGGATGAGTGACTGGGTGGATGAATGAGTAAGTGAAAGGATGGCTGGATGGTTGAAAGGGTAGATGGCTGGATGGATGAGTGGAAGAGTGGATGGATGAGTGTACGGATGGATAAGGTGAAAAGATGAATGGAGGGATGGATGAGTGAAAGGGTGGATGGAGGGATAGATGAGTGGAATGATGGATGGATGGAAGGATAGATGATGGATAGGTTTGCAAATGGTTGAATATTGATATGGATGGGCACACAGATGGAAGGACAGAATGAATGGTGAAAGACTGAATGATGAATGAAAGAATGATTACATTTTGTAACCCCCATCATCTTAAGTACATTTCCTATAGATTGACTTTCACATTTATATGAGTCATTGTCTCTATATAATATGTGTGTGATGTAACTCACTCCGACACCCTGTCCTTCTTACTTGGGATGAGTAGCACTATAAAAGAAATTAAATACACATGAGAGAGGGTCTATGTGAAGAGGAGGGTCACCATTGGAGGGTGGTAGCAAGGTCGGACTGGCCGGACCGGGCATCGGGCGTTTCCCTGGGAGGCTGGAACGGTGGGGGGGGGGGGGGGAGGGGGCGGTTTTGTTAGCGCAAAAAGACTTGAACATTTGCTCAAAGTGGCGCGCATACTGAAAAACCATGAAGTGCACAATTATCTCAACCTAATATAAACTTCTTTTTACTTGTACTTAAGTGGTTATCTATTTACTTACTTCTTTACTAATGCGCGACCTCTTGTGATGTGTCTGTAAAACGTAACTTTTGTCCTGAATTTTGACCTCCTGTTCAGAATTTTTGTCCTGAATTTTGACCCTTTGTCCTGAATTTTTACACTCACCGTCCTGAATTTGCACCCATGCCAGTTGGTCACCCTACCTCTGGGCCTACTGGCAGACTAGGCCACAAGCTTAAGCCTATGGCAAAAGCAAGCACACTGCCTTGCTCCACAAAATGGCCGCCACCCACATGGCCAGGCCACCCACAATAACAAGAAAGTGAAGACAGACAATGAATGCAGGCCTATGGCAAAAGCACACTGCCTGGATGGCTCCACAAAATGGCCGCTAGCCACCCACAACAAAAAGAAATGGAAGACAGACAATGCAAGCCTATGGCAAAAGCACACTGCCTACCTTCACAAAATGGCCGCCACCCACATGGCCAGGCCACAACAACAACAAGCATAAGCCAAGGGGAACAAAGAAAAGACACGCAGGCCTATATGGAAAAAGCAGCACACTACTAAACTACCACCACAAAATGGCCCCAAGCCACATGGTCACTCACAGTCACAACAGGCCATGGAAAACAATGAACTCAAGCAGGCCTATATATGACCAGACAAAGGAGGCCTGCTAAACAACACAGCTTTAATACAAAAAATGCAAAAACGAAAATCTACAGGGCTACGAAAGGTTGGAAAGTTACACAACAAGCACACACACACATCCAACAAAGGTATTTATTTATTAACACACACCCAAAAAGTGAAATACACCCCAAACCACATTTAGCAATTCAATCCAATGCCATCCATGCCCTACATGATGTTTAAATTCAACAGACACCACAGAAACATGCACCCATGGGTACCTCTGGGCCTACTGGCTGAAATTTCAATCAAAGAAAAACAACTAGGCCCCTACTAAAACTACAGGCCACCCAGGCCACAATAATAAATTTTAAAAACGATGAAAATCCCAAAAATATGTAGGTACAAACAAGCCCCAATCAAACAAACAAGTACACCAATTCTCCAACTTACTTGTAAAATCTCAAATCCAAAAGTCCTCAAATCCAATCCAATGATATGATGCAGCAGACAGACACAAAAAGTGATCCTTCCAGCTCCAAATCCAAATGAAAGTGAACAGCAAATGGACAAAGCACTGGGAGGAGCCTGCTGGACAGGAACAGGAAGTTGGAGACTCAGGGGCACTTCCTACCTCTTGAAAAAAAAAGTAAAAAAAGAAAAAGGACTCCTTGCACAAAAAACTACAGCCAAATCACAATCTGTGGAGTTTTTTTGAGCAAAATAATCATTTTCGAGAAGGTTTTATGATGCTCGAGAGATATTCTTCGCCAGATTGTAGTTTCTGTGTGTTCGGGATCGCTGTCTTACCAACACTGCCGCCGGACGTCAGATCGCGCGTCCGAATGACGTGTTCGCGTTCGCACACTCTCGCGGGATCGTGCGGCCGGATTCCAAATCTCGTGGCGCCCGCGAACGGATAGGAAATCGCGTCGGCAAACGCAGAATCACGGTAAGTCGTTACCGCGCGCGCGAGAACGCATATTGAGCGCGCGAAGAAGAAAAACAGCTACGCTACGTTGCAAATTGCGTAGTACTCGGTAACTTCGCGTTCTACGCAAATTGCGAAGTTACCGAAACTCCGCAAACTCCGCGAGCGTAGCTTAGTTCACCGCTCAGGGTGACTCCTGACCATCATTGCCCACAGGCTGACGGTACCAACACAGCGGACAACCATCATCCCACCGCAGACAAAGCTGCTGGCCGTGCTGCACCTGTTGGCCTCTGGGACATTCCAACCAACAACTGCCAGAGTCAGAGGAGTCTCACAGCCAGCCCTATCCGAGTTCCTCACACCTGTCCTGGATGCCATCACCAACTTGGTAACCCAGTACCTATACTTCCCCCACACTGCGCAGGAACAACTGGAGACCAAGCAAGGCCTCTACGCCATAGCAGGCTTCCCGCACGTGTTGGGGGCAATTGACTGCACACATGTCCTACTTTTGCCCCCTGCCGACACTGCACAAAATTACTGCAACAGAAAGCACATGCATTCCATCAATGTGCAGGCAATAGTCGACCCCCGGGGACTCTTCACCAATGTCATCGCAAACTACCCAGGCAGTGTGCATGATTCATACATCTTCCGACAGTCCATCATCAACCGGCGCTTCCAGGATGGCACCTACGGAAATGCATTGCTCGTTGGTAAGTACCAAATGAACACACTACACACCTCAAATCCACAATCATGCAACTCACAACCCTGGGAATGCACAAGTTACAAACACACATACAACATGCCCACCCACCAGACACAACTGCACAACATACTGCGGAAACCTGGGGTAGCCATGTACATGAGCCATCACCGGCATGGCACCTCAGCCACACAATAGCAGTATGCGGGGAGAGGTGGGAAGCAGGCATGTGCGAAGGAGGCAAGTGACCCATGAATGAGAATGCACACAATGCCAAGTGTGGCGTGGAAGTGCTGGACAGACTGCAGTATGCAGACCACAGACATATCCATGTCGACATATACTGCTGGTGGTGGTAGTGTTGTGGACAGTGGACGCAACCATGTCACCTCAGCCAGTGGGGAAGGTCTCGGAAATGTAGCCTGTGACGTCCCACCCTGCAAGCGTGTGCGGAGTGGGCTGGCCCGGCGTACACCAGGCCAGCGTAGGGTTGTGAATAAAAAGCACGTAGCTCTGGGCGTGGTTCTCTTCCAGAATGCCCAACGTGTCTGCCAGGGTGGCGCCTCCCACCCCGCCACGAGGCCGACGCCATCGCCGAGAGCGGTGTGGCCACGATCCTGTGCATCCGCCGCAGCCCCGGCCGCTGGACCCCGAACCAGTCCCGCCCGGCCGTGTGCATCCAGGCCTCACTGCTCACCTGCCGACACTGGCGTGTCCCCAAGAGGGCCCACCACGTGCCTGCGCTCGCACCAAGCCAGAAGCCCTCGAGCTTGGCAGCCTCCTCAGACCATCACTTCCTCCGCGGGCAAGGCTCGCAGTACTCCTCTGTCGTTGACGTACTCCACCGGCCTACACAGCGGACAAGTAGGCCACACATTTGGAACTGAGTCCTGATTACATAATGGCAGAGTACACATGTTAATGCATAGTCTAAATCAGTATACTCCCTTCGCGGTGGTGCCACCAACTCTGTGCATAGCATTCCGACCACACGTGTCTGTGGGCCCTTGCTGACCCCTGCCTCCGTCCTACACTGCGGTCCAGCAGGCCTCACACCAATCCAATACAGTTCATAACAGGCAGGACACGGCATCGTCGCTGGCTAAACACCCGCTCAGCTCTGGTGCCTCCGCCTCCGTCAACCAGGAATCTACTCCACATGCCATTTCAACACCGTGTGTTAGAAATCCAGGAGGAGCTGGCTGCACAGCGCTTGCCCCGCGCTGACCGCTGCCTCTGGCACACACTGCGGTCGAGTAGGACACACATTTGGAACTGGGTCTTGATTTGTCAATTGCAGACTTCATATCATTGTACAGGCCTCATCGCAGACTGCATCCCCTTCCGGCTCTGGTGCCACTGACTCTGTGCCACGGGAGTCATGGACACTCTCTGGTGGGACTCTGGTGGCATCAGAGTCTATGGCCTGGGGGTTGTCTCCATCATCATGTAGCTGATACTGACATCGTGGGGAACAGGAGACTGTAGCATTCAACTCCTCCATATTGCCTGTTTCTGCTTGCTTCTGCCCTCTGCATCATGCCCTGGATGGACACCTTCCACTGTCCCCCGTAACACTCTGCGACACTCTCCTTGGACATCAATGTGTGCCCGCTCAGCTCACCTGGCCCTACCTCCGTGCATCGCAAGTCACCGTCCCGTGGCGGTGTACCTGTGCCGGCCGCTGTGCATCCGGGGCCACCAACTCTGTGCAGCTCAAGTCCTGGAACCTTGCTGTTTGTACTTAGAACTTCTGATTGTCTGATCACTGTTGTAGTTGTTGCCAGCACCAACCAACCCCTGAGGGGTACACTACCCAACTCCCATCCAGCACAGGCGTCACTGGACGTGTGGCCCTGGCAATAAAAGGTGCCGGGCGCACGTGCCCGTAGCCAGTTCCACTGATAATCTCAGTGTGTCTGTGTGGTCATTATGTATGCATGTGGGCCCCAGGCCATACCACATTACGTTGTGCCATGTACAGCGGGCGCAACCTAGTCACCTCAGGCAGTGGGGTAGACCTGGGACATGTGGCTGTGTCAGACCACCCTGTGAACGTGAGGGAGTGGACCTGCGTACGGCAGTATGGCGTAGGGGTGTGGTCATTCCACAGGTGGCTCTGTGCGTGGTTAAGTTTAGGCCTTGCCAGGGAAGTAACTAATGCGTGTGTCTCAGGTGTAGTGTCGGCGCCACACGTCACGCAATATTCAATGTTGCCATGTAGCATGCGCCCGGAGTACGGGCTCGGCAGAGGGGTAGATGAGGGTGCGCAGGCCCCCTGGGGGTCAGGGATCAGACATGCCAACTGTTGTGTGTGCCGCTATTTCCGCAGCATAAGCCAAAGGTCTACCCTCGGCCGCATGGCGAGTTCAGCCAGGCATGAACTCTACATCTGTGTCCGCCCTGTCTTTACCATTGCCCTACACACACGTGTCCATCCACCTTCAGCGCAGGACATCACTGTGTCGTTGTCAGGCTTGTGGACATGCGCAGACAGGCATGACAATAGTGTGCCGTAGGGGTGCAAGTGATGCAACCGCGCTGCGCACTCTGGTGAATATGCTCGGGGGGGAGAAGCGGCATTGAGGCTACGTAATCCACATTGATGCCGCTCATTTGCAACAAGCAGTACATGTCATGCAGGAATCCCAAAGTCACACATATCACACACCAATGAACCAGTGAGCCTGCCAACACATCATGCCGAACCAACTATTGACTCATGTCTCTCTGCACTGTCACAGGTGACCAAGGATATGCACTCTGCGCTTGGATGATGACACCCCTCCGAGCCCCGAACACACAGGCCCAGAGGCAGTACAATGCGGCCCACAAACGCACCAGGGGCATCGTGGAACGCACATTTGGCATGTTGAAGTCACGTTTCAGGTGCCTGGACGTCACAGGTGGAAGGCTCCTGTACAGCCCAGACATTGTGTGCAAGATGATCGTTGCATGTTGTGTGTTGCACAACATATGTGTACGCAGCAGGGCACCATGGATACATGTGCCAGATGCACCGGACGATGATGATGGGGATGAGGCAGGTGGACCACAGCCCACTGCAGCCACAGCAGGAATAGCCCGTAGGAACACCATCATTGACAATTTCTTCACATGAGCAAGTCACATTGTGGCAGTCCTTGGCAGTATTGGGACAGTACATAATGACCACAGGCAAAGCATGTGCAAATAGATGCATTCATAGAACACTATCCCTGAGTGCGTGTCTCTCATCTGTACAGGCACATCACTCAGACAAGTGTGAGTGCGACATGTATTGCTGTCATTTTTGTGATTTGTTCATGTGTGGTGGGTGTGTCACCTCTGTGCAGAGAGGTTGTTTAGGGTGTCACGTGTTCGAACTTCCAGTTCTGTGTGTCGCAGTTAGTAGGGAATCCCACTCTTCGGCGTTTCACATGTGTCCAGATTCATTCCATTATGGTTTCCATTTGTGTCCTGCAGGTGACAACAGGGCTCCTTTTGGGGTCAGATATGTACCACCATGATGAAGGGATGCCCCCTGTGACTCAGGTCCCACAACATGGGCAACATGTACGTAAGCGGGAGTCACTGCCCCTACATTCGTCCACGCTTTCGTGATTTGTTGGTCATGGTCATGACACGTCTGTGTGCAGGAGGGGTTGCTTGTCCCTCTGCAATGTGAGGGGGCGATGCGGTTTCACTGTGTGTTACATGCATGTTTCAGCATTTGCGCAGTTTACATGCAGACTGCATGTCTATGTACATTGTGACTGTGGGGAGATGCCTATTTGATGCGGGACGATGCTCATTTGTTCTACGTCACGGATGTGGGGTTGTGCTCGTACATTGTCATCTCACCGTTTTTTTACTCTGCTTTTATTGTGCATTTACCCGCATGACGCGTGGGTATTGCAGGCCTCTCTGATTTTTGTATCGCGATTGGCCTCATTGCTACTATTTTCGCGTTCGTGTTTCGCGTTTTTTCTGCATTGCGTTAGTTTTAACACGTTCATTTGACGCGTTATCTTGTGTCTATCGCATGGTGCCGCCGTGTTGTGAATACCACGTTAACACAGAGTTGTTTTCCCGCGATAGACTGCGATGTGAAGGGTTGCGTTAAGCTACACTTGCGGTAGTTATCACACGTTCTTGTGAATATGCCCCCATGAGTAGAAACAACACCTCCCGTTCACCCCCACCCCAGACCTTCACCTGGTTTGAGTGGTTCACACTACTACACTTTAATAAGTGAATAGCATTATAAAAAATTGCCCTGGTGTCTTTTAGCTGTCAATCCTGGTTCTACGCCCACACATTCCGTACTTTGGAACTGTGCCCTCAGTTACCAGCCTTGCTGGCACAGGCACTTGCTGATGCTCCCACGCTGTTCTGGCACATCGCCATGAACCACACTGTAGCAGACACTCTCGGCTCTGGCTTGATAGCGTTGCAACAGTGTTTACCTTATCTGTTATAACAAACAGGGCTACAAAACAATGCACACTTTACAAAAGTTTTCAGTGTATCCCAAATCCATGTCTTCATCTTTCAATCCTTATCTACTCCCAACTATATGACCTCTTTGACTATTGGCAAACCCAACGCCGCCTACTTCTGTTTTGCTATATCTCATCTTTCTTGTCCTACACGCAGCACTTGTCTTTGTTTTCTTCTCTTACTTAAATATATATTGCCTTTAAGGGATTGATTCTAATTAACCAACATAACACAAATCTTTTAAGATACTTAAAAAACTGCACCATGCAAGTCGCAGGGCCAAAACTTTGTGATCTGGATTACTCATCCTCAAATATTCATTCACCTAAGGAAGTGCAAACCACCTTTTTAACATGCATAGGTTTAACAATTGGAAGATGATGGAACAGAAGAAGCCACAGCAGAAAGCTTTGCCCTGGTTTAAACCCAAACCAACCTCAGACTAGCAGTAAAATCCTTCTCTCTCAACAAAATTATAGTCCTCAACATAATCAGTTCCAGCAAATCTCTAGGACCCCTCATAATCTTCAGGCCAAAATGGGGAGGACAGAGTCTTGTTTGGCCGATTGTTAATGTTTTCTCACAACCTTTCGATAACAGCAGGTCCGAGCAGTGCACTACAGTCAGTTGGAGGGAATCGTCCTGGCTAGAACTATGGATCCAATCAAAAACAATTGCAAAACATGTATTTGTAAAGCTCACATTCAGCTGTGTTAGTCCTGGGGATGAATAACAGATCTTTTCTTTTGCCCAACTGTTAGACCTGCCAGCCTAAGGGTGGTCTTTCCCAAACGTTTTGCCTTCCTCCTCCATTTTTTGATGATCTCATTTTTGTTGGCCTTAGGACTCTGCACACTTTACCACTCCTAACCAGTGCTAAAGTGCTCTCTCCTTAAAACATGGTAACACTGGCTCGTTCCCAATTGGCATATTTAATTTACTTATAGGTTGCTAGTAAAGAGGTACTAACTGTATTCAGGGCCTGTAAATTAAATGTTATTAGGGGGCCTGCATCACTGATTCTGCCACCCACTTGAGAATCCTTTTTAAACATGTCTCAGACCTTCCAGTGCAAAGCCCGTGGGTGCAGTTTAAACTGTCATTTCGACCTGGCAATGAATCTTTGCCAAGCCCAAACCTTCCTATTTAATATATATAAGTCACAACTAAGGAAGGCCCAGGACAGATTTGAGGGCAGGGTGCAGTACATTTAAAATGTAGGACATGTGCTTTTAGGTTTTACATGTCTTGGTAGTAAAACAAACTCTTACATTTGTTTTTCACTAATGCAGGGCCTATCCCTCACATATGATAAAATTTTAGTTACCTTATTACATTTTGTAAGTGTAAGTTCCAAATGGGAATCGGTACGCAATTCACGTTTGGTGTCTCTGACATCCTAATTTAAAATCCTAATTAATAGTGAAGTCGAATTTAAAATTGCAATTTTAAACATGCCACTTTTAGAAAGTTGGCATTTTCCTGACTTAGCCATTTAGTGACTGTAGCCTCTGTTTGGTCACTTGACTGGGTGTAGCTGACAGTTGGACTTTGTGTATTTCTCCTAGACAGCCACATACAATAGGGAGCTAAGGTGAGTCTGGATAGGCCGTCACTGGCATGATGGGAGGGAGGAGCTGGGCTCAGCCCCACTTACACCTGAATAGGCTGTGTCCTGCCTCCACACAAAGGGCTGCATACCCCTTAGTGTTAGTCTGGAGACAGGACAGGGAAGGCAGGATGCCCGGAGACTTCAAAAGGAAACCTCTAGATGCTTCTCCTCCACTTCAAAGGCACAACTGGGTATAAATTCTGGCCCTCAGATACCACCACTTCAGTACACATCTGGACCTGTAGATACTCTGCCAGGAAGAAGGACTGTTGTGCTACTGAAGGACTCCCACTCTGTGGACTGCATTCTGCTGGACTACTGCCTTGCTGTGCTGCTGCTTACCTGTGCTGACTGGCTGTCTGCTGCCCTCCTGCCTGGGTGAGAAGGACAGGACCTACATCTCTTGAACCCAGAACCCCAGAGTGACTCCAAGAGCTAGTTGGCTGGCCTCCTGATTTGAGTCTCAGAGACAGAAGGCTCCAATAACCTTGCACCTGCACCTGGACTCTGCCATCTGTGAGTCTACCCTGCCAATTGTTGCCATCCCAGTCCTGGACCCTTGGAAGTTGGCTTAAGTTGCTTTGCCAGCATCTTTAGATCCCACGGAACCCACGCATTCCCTTTGCTCCCCCGAGCAGAACTGATGCATCGCTGCTGATAGGTGGATCAGACCCGTCGACCTCGCAAAGACCCGCAACGCAGCCGCAGCCTGCATGAAATTTGGAACCACCACTGCTTGATGCATCCTCAGTGCAGGCCCTCGCATCTCTCATCAATGACATCCTCGACAATGACTACAAACTCCGCATCTCAACCTCGCAGCTCTGCAGAAGCTATGCATCACCCTGACTGCGCGACGCATCCCCTACTCCGGACTTTACAATGCAAGCCATCATCGATGAGATCTTTAATGACGATGCAACAGGACCTTGCAGCGCAGCCTAGCTGCATCTTGGAACCAACGCATCACTTGGTTCAGCGAGCCTAACTGGGTGCCTGTATCCGGCCCACACTCCATCGCAGTTGGCCTGAACTTGTGACTATGTCCCGGTCTGGCGCAACCAGATATCCACAATTGTTTTTTTTATGCTTTTTGGCACTATTTTTACTAAAATCTTGAAAGCTGAATATCTCCGGTTCTGCTGATTGGATTTTTGTCTTTTTGGTCTTGTTTTAATAATTAAATATTACACTGTGTTGTAGGCTTCTTTTGTGGTGCGTTTTCACTGTGTTACTGTTTGAAGTGTTGCACAAATACTTTACACATTGCCTCCGAGTTAAGCCTGACTGCTCTGTGCCAAGCTACCCGAGGGTTGAGCACAAGTTAATTGAGGGTTTGCTTGTGGGGGTTTGCTTGTGTCTTCACCCTGAAGAGAATTGTGTTTGTTGCTTGTGGATGATTTACCCCCCTCAACCAGTAACCAAATTTCTTACACCAACTGTACCAGATTCACTACATCGACCTCAGAAGGATGAAAGTCTGACTGAACCTGCTGGAATTCAAATTTGTGATCATTGGTTAAGACAGAGGACTTTGCAGTGGATGCATTAGCCCTCTGAGTTACCACAACATAACATGCTGCCACATGAAACCAATAGCATGAGTAAGGTCCACCGCTCCATAGCAATAAAGAGATGCAAGAATGAGAGTGCCTCTAATCAAGATAAAAAATGCAGAACAAATCAAAATTGATAAAGATAGTGCTAATTGGCATGGAGATTTCTCCATAAGTGCAAACTGTACTTAGGGTCTAATTTTGGAAAAGGGCTACAGACACAATTTGTCCCACAAATGTAGTGATAGTGTTTCTTGTCTCAAAAGTGCAACACGGGCCAAATTAGAGATCATTGAAATTAGTGAAAAATCTACTAGGCAAATACCAAAAGTACATCATCATTTGCACCTGACATAGAGGGCAATAAACTGATTTTGCCACTGGTGCAAAATGTGCCATGTCAAAAGTAAAAAATGGTACAAAATTGGCAAACTTTGCGCTGGTGTTTACTGCCACATGTGATATATCATAAAAATATGACATTAATCCTTGCCATCTGCTCGCAAGATATTACTCATCAGTATTGTTTCTGCAAGACACAGATCATGAATATGAATGTCAAAATATTGATAGTACTATATATCGAGGACATAATATCGCGGGTACCAGAATATTAATATTGGAAAATATCAAGGCTAAGTATATTATTTTTTTAACTGTAATATCTTAAAGTTGTAAATATTATTAACCGTGTGATTATGATGTTTAATATATTTTGAGGTTTTTATTTTATTGTTTAAGGGGTATTTATTTTAATTTTCTTTAATGTTTTATTTTCATTTTTTGAGTTATGTTTTATGGGGCTATTGGGTGAGTATTTTTTTATTTGGTTCCTACTTTTTTATTTGTTTAAACTTTTTCTGAATTTTTGAAATGTATTTTTAATTATAAATATTTTTTTAATTGTGAGGTTTAAAAGGGGTATTGGGTGGTTAGTATTTTATAAATCATTTCTTTAAAGTATTTGTTTTGGTGTTTAAATTAATTTTTTCTTTTTATTTGATTTCTTTTAATAAAATTTTTATTTATTAAGCTGTGGGGTTTTATTGGATTTTTGGGAATACTATTCGAAAAAGTTACTTATCTTAAATATATTGTGCATAATTTGAATAACTTTTAAATATTAAAGTAAACATCTAATTTGTATGTATTATTTTTTTCATTAAGATTGGTGAGTTTTGCTACACTTTTCTGTGGGTAGATTATTAAAATATAATTATTTAAATTATGAATTTATTTTATTTGTAATTATCATGTTCATTTAATGTAATGTATACTTATTTATAAATGGTTATGTGTCATATTTCTTGATAATGTGTAAAATAATATTTGTAACATTGCATTTTTGCTCCTTTCTTTAGTTAAAATTTACATTTTCTTAAAATTGTTTAATATTTAATGCATTTTAATTAAGTCTTAACATTTGTGTTTATTTTTTAGTAATTTGCATTTGTTTTAAATACATTTGGAATAATACATGTTATAACTTTCTTTTTAAAGTAATAAATACTTGGGTTTTGGATTTTACATAATCATGCCCAAACTGCTCTTCTGGTCTCTGTTTTTCACGTCACCTGCTTATCTCATTACCACACAGTTTCTGTTCCTTGCAAGATATTTCCAACATATATCACTGCTATTTTCTGTGAACGGCTCTATTCATTCAATATAAAAAAACACCAGTGTAAGCTTTCGTCTGCGTGCAACTGGCATAGAGTGCAGAGACACAGAGCAAAGTGGAATATAGTAGATTGTTTTAGAGTAGAGTGTAGTAGCATAGAGTGTAGTGATGCAGGGTAGAGTGGAGTGGTGCAACATAGAGTGCAGTGGGGTAGAGTGCATGGTGCAGAGTAGATTAGAGTGGCATAGAGTGAATTGGAGTAGAGTTCAGGGGTGTAAAGTGGAGTGGTACAGAGTAAAGTGCATTGGCATAGAGCGTATTGGCCTAGAGTGCAGTGGCATAGAGTGCAGTGTTGCAGGGTAGAGTGGTGTGGAGTGCAGTGGTGCAGAGTAGAGTAGAGTAGAGTGGCATAAAGTGCATTGGCATAATGTAAAGTGGTGCACTGTAGAGTAGAGATGCGTAGAGTGAAGTGGCACAGAGTGCAGTGGCATAGAGTGAAGTGGGGCTGAATAGAGTGCAGTGACGTAGAGTGGAGTGGTTCAGAGTAGAGTGCAGTGGCATGGAGTGGTGCAGAGTAGAGTGGAGTGGTGTAAAATGGAGTATGCATGGTGTGGTAGCACGCTGCCAATACAGACATAACATTTTCATTTGAAATGACCATAACATTTGCACAGACATACAGTTTTGCTGATAAAAGTATACAGCTTCCAAACGATAATGAGTGGAAATGTCATCACCTAGTGTGAGAAGGTGGCCTGGTATATGCTGTCCACTAATTAAAGTGGGCACCCTGTACCAGTCCACAAGACCCTTATGATGTATGAGGTCAAAGATAACCTTTAGAAAGCTATCCTAGTGGTAGCTGTGGAGAGCAGCCTTCACGCTTAATCTTGAAGGCATGTAAAGCAGCTTGTTTTACCAGAATATCACCTCCTGAATGACTAAATGAAAGGAGAACCACACAGTAGTTATATAAAAATATGTATTTATTAATATAACACTCTCTACTAGTCTCTACCCGAGACTAGGGCATAAAGCACACAATACTGAATCAATAGAACATTCGTAAGTAGCAAAATACACAGCGGGCTCCAGGGGGAGACCGAACCATATACTAAAAAAATGGTATAACAATCATGACTTGACTAGACACAATGCCTAGAGCACGTAGAATCGCTGGGACCCCAAGGAACCACCCAATGCAGTGACACAGGGCGCCCACGGAGGACAGGTGCAGTGAGGAAACACGACCGCGTGCTCCGTGCAACTCTATGGGAAAGTCGCAGTTGTAAAGTTACAGTTTAAGGACACTTCTACGAGGACTTCGAGCAAACCCTCTGGAACATAGGTGGTTCTAAGGCCAACCCACCAGTGAGTACCGAGGTACCCGTGTTACCTATCCCAGAGGAGCCGGGTGCATAGGGATCAAGTGGTATCGGAAACCTTCATCGTTTTCATTGGAGAGTTGCAAAGAAGTACTGCTGCCGGGAAGGCGAAGAGTGTCCGGTGGAATCCTAGCCTGGATTCAAGGTGAGAGAAACCTGAAAGCAGAGGGGACAGAGTCTGGGTCACTTCAGGTGACATGGGGCTCGGTAGTCAAATGCCCACCGATGTCGGTCGCTTCAGGTGCGAAGAAGGGTTGCTTGACTCTGCAGCCACGGGGACCGGGAGATGTCAAGGACGACCAGGATCTGGGGGTGAGCTGTCCCATGAAGGATGTCAGGAGCTGAGGGGTCGATGTCCGGCTGGAGCACCAACAAGCCTTGGCAGATGCAACCCACATGGGCAGAGCAAACAGGTTACGGTGTGGACCAGCAAGGTCCAGGAGACTCTCCAGGCAATGGGGAGTCAGGGCACATCTGGAGCAACCAGGGAAGCCCAAGAACAAACAAGGTGACCCTCGCCAGGACCCATAGATCAACAGACCAGGGATCGCGAGGAGACCTCAAGCCAAATTACAAAGCACCAGCCCACAGAGCACTCGGTGAGTGGAGGCCGGATATCTTCGGTATAAATGCTGCTTGGAGTCAGGACTACACGGAGTCCAATGCACAAGCTCGGAAATCGCCAACAAGCATATGCAAATGTACGCGTGCACAGGGGTTCGGGTTGCACGGTCCCCACGAGGGATACTGGTCTCAGAATCGCTGAGAGGTCAGATCTACCTCAGGGACCTCCTGTGTTGCTGAAATCTTCGGAGTCCTCAGGAGCTCGGGAGAAGCAAACCGGTCAGATGCGCTTAGGTGCCTGCTTCTGCAGGGGAGTAACTCCTTTACTCCAACGGAGATTCTTCAGTCATCCAGTGTCGTGCAGACAGTCGAAGTACTTGGTTTCTTCTTAGCAGAATCTTGTCCAGGTAAAATCTAAAGTCCTGTAGCCAGGTAACCCACTTTATACCCATGGGAAGGGGTTGGAAAGATTCTAGGGACCCTCCTAGGGTAGGGGCAGGACAGAGGGGTGGCTACACCCATGTCCTTTGTCCAGTTTCACACCAGAGCAGGAGCCAATGGCTCCCAGTACTGGTTTGAGCTGGACTATGCACAGTGACACCAAATGTGCCCCCAGTGCAGACTTTCTGGCACTCTCAGAGTGCACCCACCCAGCCCCAATACACTAAACCCTGTCTGGGAGGTGGTCACACCTCCCTGTGACAGGATGCCTATTGTCATGCCTTCCTCTGCTCGAGCTTGGCTCAGCAGCAGGAGAGCAGAATTGTGTCTGTGGCTGGCAGCGTCCATTTTGTGCTGCCCAGGTTGAGAAAGCTGGTACCGGGTAGACCGTGACCCATACATGTCCCTTTGGAAGGGTGGAATCATACCACCCACATCAGTTACTGGTGTGGAGGTATGATTCCAAGGTGTTTGACACCAAACACGACATGTTTCTAAGCAGCCGTTTTAAAGTTAGCATTTACCGCGAGGTTATAATGCACTTAGACCTATATCTCTGGCTACATCACAGACAACCCGGAGAATTGTCTCCGAAGGCTGCAGAGGGGTCCTACTCATGCAGGGGCACCTTCTCACGTAAAACCCAGCACCCTGCCTTCAGGATTGATAAGGCCTGCCATAGGGGTGACTGATAGGTTTTTAAGTGTAGTGATTTAGATAGATATAGTGAACCTATATCTAAGTAAGTGGTGCAAGCACCAGCTTACACAGGTTGCTGTATCAGACCTGTGGTGTCATTTTGAATGGCCTCTCATGGGTGGCATATTACATGCTTCAGCCCATGGGAGGCCTCTGGGGTACCTATGCCCTGGGTACATGGTGTACCATATACTAAGGACTGATAAGGGTACCCCAGTATCCAATCTGGAGTGTACCTAAAGTACATACTTAACAATTTAAGGGAGAAAGCAGATAGACTGGGGTCCTGGATAGCAGGATCCCAGTCAGACTAGTCAAAAACCAGCAAAAAACCAGGAAAAAAGTGGGGGTAACCATGCAGTCAGATCCTACCTTCCTACACCTAATGTATTAAAATATTTGATCGTATTAAAATTATTTTTTCCCCCACACTTCAGAACTGCAAACAAATTTGCTTCATTTGTGCTTTCCTAATTCTGATATATTCCTAAATATCTGCACAGTTCATTTACAGACATTTACATTTTGTTGTGTGCTAGAAAAAAGCCTTTCTTTCACAGCAACATTGTCACATATCCTTTCACAGCAAAATTGTCACATAAATCCTCTTACTCTGAAGTCATAGAAAGAAAACATCAAGCTCCCTCAGAAGACAGAGCCTGACATCTGACCTCTGTCTTTGAATGCACAGGAAATGCGACATATAAGAACAGGATTTAAAGACTTGCTTACAGAAATCGAACAATCGGTAGAAGAATACAGTAGATAGGGTGTGCTCCACGGGAGGGACGAACTCAAGTTGAACACCCTAAATCAAACACAGCTAGCAAATAAAAAGCAAGCAAGTATGAGTTATAAAGTACAAAGCAAATGGTAAGCACTGGCCTGAATGCATTACCAGAGAAACGTTCCAAATGTCCCTTGATGTCTTTAGCAAGCCTCGAACTAAAAATGGACCATTTGCCTCATTTAGAGTAACGGGCGAGCTGCAGTTTATAGGGGAGTCCATACCAAGATAAGCCATGAAGTGCATTGGTGTCTGCAGGTGATGCTTCTGGCATGCTGGAAGAAAACTTCCAGCTTCTCAGGCCCGCTGTAATAAGCATATGGGCACTTTCCCTGCCCTTTGTGGGTGCATTGCCCATACCCACATATTCTACAGATGCATGGTGGCATTGTCACAACAGAGTTTTCCTCTGCCATGGAGATTGAAGCTTCCTTGTGGAACTCCACTGCTCCCCTCCCTCCAAGGCATGACAGCCACCTTTTAGTAGAGGTGGCTTTCCACCACTGGTGCTGTGGAGGTGTTTCCTTCACCGCACCAGTGGATAATACGCCCACCTCTGCAAAATTACAATCTGTAATCAGTAGTCCCAAGTGTTGTTTTCCCTTGGATTATTTACGTATTCATCATGTAAGTATAATTTAAATTATATTAGAACATTGGAATGTTGAGCGCTCCATTGAAGAAAATGAAGTGCTCTGGGCTTCTAGGCCTGGTGGAAGCCCAGAGCATCAACATTCCAATGTTTATTCACATCAACAGCTGTGAACAAAAGCCTCACGGACCACGAGGGGATTTTAATCCCGTTGGGCTCCTTGAGGCCTTTTTTTTACAAATTAGAACAATCTGCCCTTTAGGTGCGGAATGTTCTAATAGCCTTATAGCCCGTAGCGGGCTATACCGGCTATTAAAGGCCCGCTCCAGTGTTAAAGGCCCGAGCCGAAGGGAGCGGGACTTTAATAGCCGGTATAGCCCAGCTACGAAGGGCTATAAGGCTATTAGAACATTCTGCCACTAGAGGGCAGAATGTTCTAACAAATAAAACAAAGGCTTCAGGGAGCACAAGGGGATTGCAATCCCCTCAGGCTCCCTGAAGCCTTTGTTCACAGCCACAGCTGTGAACAAAGAAACATTGGAATGTTGGAGCTCCGGGCTTATACCAGCCATTAATATAGCCTTATAGCCCGCTGTCGAGGGTTATACCAGTTGTTAAAGGCCCTGAACCCGAGTTATAGGCCCGAGCCGCAGGCGAGGGCCTATAATAAGGGAGAGGGCCTTTAACAACTGGTATAGCCTGAGGCAGAAGGGCTATAAGACTATTAGAACATTCCACCCACTAAGGGTAGAATGTTCTAAATTAAAAATGGAGAAACAAAAGACAAACATTGGAATGTTGGAGTGCTGGGCTTATACCAGCCGTTATAATCCCAGAGCTACTCCATTGTCTTCAATGGAGCTCCCAACATTCCAATGTTCTAATAGCCAGTAGAGCCCACTATGTCGGGCTCTAAGGCTATATTCTGCAGATTATCCAGGTGTAACTATTGACGAGTAGACAAATACAATGCTTGCCAAACCATGCAATAAGTAAACAATTGATTTTGTAAGCCAAAAACAAGCTCTGATTTACTTTAAATTCAAACTAGTCGTAAACGGAAGATGTCTCACTCTTTAAACACCTGGGCATATTTATAGCTTTTTTTGTAGATGCCAGCACCCTAGGCCTCAATAAACAAACTAAATCAATGATAACATTAGGAGACATAATCATAATATCATAAATGTACCCTGGCGCTAACTCACTCTTCCAGTTGCATGGGTTTTCCCACAAGCCTGGGAGAGCAGCATTCCAGGACTCTGCACTCATCTGCCAAACAGAAGCCTGTCTCCCTCTAAGCTGCTCAAGTCAGGGCACAGTCTGCCTGAACCTTCAGTCCTGCTGGTTACACCGATACACGGCAACTGCTCTTCGTTGGAGAACAAACTGCTTTAACTCGGTACTCAGATGGGGCAGGTGAGTAAAAGAGGACATTGTCTGGGAGTCTTCTATGCCACAGTATCCAGGAAGGCAATATAATCCTGAAAAAATAGTATACTTATATTATCGGCTACTACTACATCATATAGGTAAGCGTAGATTTAGTATTCTTACGTTAAAGACACATATATTGCCAAGGTACACAGATGTATTATTATTATTAAACCTAAACTGACCTATATTCAGTTACCTTCACAATGTAGCACTAGACGATATTCTGGGGTGAATATTTTTGAAGGGGTGTTATTAAACACTCAATGATGTTGGACAACTCCTACTGAGAGTTGAGTTAAGGCATATACAAGCAACGAATGGGGAAATGGTAGGCATGATGAGAAACAAAACATGTATGCACTTGGAAAACAAGCATTACATTTAGCAAATACTAGATTCCTCAAATTTGTTACATGCACCTGTGCCTTTCTCCTTGATCCATCTTTAACATACAGAATGATTGCATTTAATTTGACTCACAAATGCTTTATCTAATTCTGAGTCTGTGGACTCCACTCGGGTAAAGAAACCTGTCCTGACATCACTATGGCTAAATTGAGTCGTGTAAAGTAACAACTCATATTTTGTGCACATCTGCATTAATTTATGTGTTACATAGCACTCCATAACGCAGTTTTGCCCATTCTCAGCAATGTAAGTAATATACCCCAATTTAAGGGTACTCAATTTATTGACTTCTGTCTACATTGAAACTGACCTTGGTGAGATTCTAACTTGAGACCTTCCGTTATCACTGAGTTTGACCCATCTCTACTGTCCTTTAAAAAAAAATGAAAACGTACCTGTTTCAGGAATATTTTGGGTGTTGTTTTTCCCCTTTGGTGACGCATTTACTGTAAAAAACCTTAGGAGCTGTTTTTTTCTGTGCAGTTGACCATGTATATAACATTTGTATATCTTTTTAGCTGCACAGTGGTCCTTTACCCCCTATTTGTGGTTTGCCAAATACCAGAGAGAAGTAAAAAATAGACACATGACTTGCTGATCATGACAGAAGTCAGCATCGAGGTCTTAACTTGTTGGGCTATTTTGATGGCTGGTGGAAAAATACTGGTGAACTGTCACCGAGAAAGGTTTGTAGCACCGTATCACTCGTTCACACTGTCAGTGAATGGTGTCACTGGAGTTTAAAAAGTGTTATTACTTTGGAATAGAACTCTTACTCAGCAGTTAGAATTCTACTACTTCTGTTGGACTCATTAGAGCCTAATTTACAAAACTCCCAGGAGAGTAAACAGAAATTTGCCCTGGAGTCATGTGACTATTGCGTATATAAACTGTGGCTGTTGCAACTTCCCAGAACTTCTTACGTTTATGCATACGGAAATCTAGAAAATGTACATCAAGTGTGTGGAAATCTAGAAAATGTACATTTACACTTGTGTAAATATAACACACAATGCACTTGGACTGTATAACTATTTTGATTGTTTCTCCACGAGGAAGTTATTTTTGCCTATGTCGAAACTGTTTACAATTCTCCCTACTAATTCGGGAGTGTCTTGTCTTCCTTCCCAACCTGAAAAAAACTCAATGAGCCGCCTTTTGTTGGCCTCCCCCCCACCCCCGCCACCCACCCTGCAGCACCACAGGCAGCACCGGGAGCAGACTTACTCACTCAGAAAAGTCTATGATACTGACAGGGGCATAACGCAAGCCCCTGCACCCCCTGAAGCTCAGGGGGGCCCTCAGCACTTCAGGGCCCCCCAAACCCTTCAAGGTCCCCAAACCTTTCAGGGCCCCCCCCCCCATTAGGCCCAAGGCCAGTCAATAACTGTGATATATGAAAGTCTAATGGGGGGCCCTTCACATTCTGGGGGGGGGGGCATCATGTTGTGTTATGTCACTGGATACTGGCAGAACTTTAGTAGTGAGTTAATCAGTTTACGGAGCTAAAGTCCCACCATTCATGGTTTTGTGATTCAGGAACAGGGTTTAGTAATGTAAGTGCTTCTATTTGAATCATTTAAACATTAGTGGTGAAATGGATTCTCTAATACGTTTTGTTGAATCTATGTAGCTCCCGTAAATTGAATTTGCCTTAATTTGATTGTGCTGTAGTGCTGAACCGCTAAAGGTGTTTTGAGAAAGCCAAACATTTTAAAAGGAAGTAAAAAAAGAAAAAATCAAATGACTTGTGATGAGCAATATTTCTGACAATCGGTTAGAAACATTTATGAAAGAGGAATATAAAAAGAAAGAGCTTTTGTGCTTTTCTAGCCTGGTAAATGATCACTTATATTTTTGTTATGGCATAATATTCATATCTCTGAAAGGCCTGAATGTTGCCCATGGAAAAGCATGTCAAAATAAAGAGTTGCTGATCCAGGCAGCCATAGCAAAAGTCTGTTTTCCCTGGCTGCAGTAGTCGAAGTAAGCTTGGCACCAGATCTGACGATGATGTCTAGAACTAGCCGGTTCTAGACTTCAAAGTAGAAGTCAAAGTGGAAGTCTTTCTTTGCTGTCTATTGTAGCCTAAGCCAAAACTGAAAAAGATGCCTTGGTGTGAGGTTGGAACAGGCATGCATTGGACCCAGAAGTAAGAGGCTAGGATGGCTACAGAGAGGAGTATGGGACTTGCTAGATTGAAAAATGTAATCGTGAAAAATGAGACTTAAGTGGAAAGTGGGTAAAATTATTTTGAAGAATAGAAAATCTGTGAGGCAAAAAACAACTGGATCCGATGGAACCATTAATAAATTGGCTTAGGGGTTAGGGGTTAAGTTGACAATAGAGTTCCTGACACCGCCTGCTGGAAGAATTGATGCCACTGAAAATTGCTTCATTTTTTGATTAAGAATTTTAACTGACCGCTGGTGACAGGACCTCTGGAGTGCACATATGCATAAAGTTAATGCATGTTTAGGAGTTATGCAATGTAGTCAGTGAAGTGTGTCACATGAGTTACAATATTAAGGAAATTGTTGTATGTAAATGGGAAATAATTAAAGGGAGCGTTAGAGGCTTAGGTGTGGGCGTGCTTTGAGAGATAATGGAAACCACGTCATCCTGTTGGAATGTGTGACACCTGTGGTTGCAAGATGTTGGCAATGAGGGCTTGGGAGATGTTGTGCAATTAGGCTGAAACTGGCAGGAATGTACCCTGAAATGCTCAGGTGCATGGGGTTCTTTGGGGCACCAAGCCAAGGTGGGTTTCTCCCACAATTGCGTGCACTATTTCCTGATTTGCAACTGGCAAATTGGCCACAAGGATATATCCATCCGCAGGTATTACAACAGTATTTGTGTTCCATGCTATTTATTAACAAATAGGCATTAGATCAAAGAGAAGGGAAGTTCACACATTTTATTACGTAGACATATACCTATGCTATCTAAGATGGTACAAAGAAAGAGGTTTCGAAATCCACGGGTCTAGGAGTCTCCGAAAGTAAGGAGGCAGCATGGGAAACCTTTCTTTCACTCTCGAAAATATTGATGCACCTATCATCAAGGTACATAGGTGTGGAGTTAAGAATAGTAAATCTGTAATTGCCTTTATTCCAGTAACGGCCGGTGCAGATAAGAGCAGTGGGGCAGGGTGGGGGGGAGTCGACAGAAGACGACGAGGGAAAATAAAATTTAAAAAAAGAAAACCACTTACCTTGCGCTCGCCGCATCGCCGACTTGGTGACTTTTAATTTTTTTTATTTTCCCTCGTCGCCGTCTGTCGACTCCCCACCCCACACCGCCCCCACCGCTTCACCGCTCTAACCGGCACCAGCCGACACTATTGTATTCATTAACCTCTTTGATATTTTGACCTCAATATTATGGTAGTATGATAGCTTTGAAACAATATTTGACAAAACTGTGTGGCTGCCTTCTTTAGGCTCCTTGCAAGGAATCCATATAAACGAAATTCCAATTAGTGAAAAAGAGCTAGCTTTATCCAAAAAAGATTGCTCCTTGCCCCAAGTTTTCAGTTTAGCACCAAGAATTTCCAAACAAATGAGCGTTCTACAGTAAGAGTTTACTGTACCATAGTCAACCCCAATGTTAGAGACATAAGGAATTTATAACAGGGCTATAGAGGTCTTGCATCTGATAATAAAATAAGCCTGTAACCCATATTTAGGATATCAACATTTACCTATATCTGTAATGTGATGAATGATGAAAAATAAGACATAAAAATAGGAAAACAATTATATTTTTTGTTTTCAGTCTTGCTCCTTAAATACAGGATAGGGATTTGAAAAAAATCGTAAATTGAAGAACTATTTTAAAATAACCACAAGCAGTTTGTTTCGGGAACACCAGTGGAATGAGCCAAAATATCCCTATCTCCTCTACTGACATCATTTACTGTGCAAAAAAGATTTATAAGCTTATGTTTACTAGTAGTGTGGGATTACTGACCATCTTGTCCTGACCTCGGTTCGGTCAAGATTACTCGCGACCCATAATGGACTGAAAAAATGTGACATTGTGCTGATCGAAATTCATCGAGTGTGATAATTATTATTATTCAGATTTTTTCGGGGTAAACATGTAGATTCTAGTGTTTATAACTCCAAAACACACCTGTCTTTCAAAATACCAGGCTTTTTTCCCCTGCTTAATTTCACAGACTTCATTGCACACTTGGGGCCTCATTTATGCCGAATTGGCGTAGGGCAGCGCCGTAAGTCTTCTTGCTGCGCTGCCCTACGCCAATGTTAAAGGGCAGAAATGCACTGTATTTATGAAATACGGTGCATTCCTGTTCTTTACTCTTGTGCTGGCGCGCAATTTGCTGCCTAACGCCAACGAAAGCACCCTTGCACCATGGTGTAAAGGTGCCTCTGTTGCAGGCAGGATTGTTTTTGTGCAGGAAGGGGCACCTTTCTCCTACAAAAGCAATCCAGAGAGGCGTTATCCTCTTTCCACAGAAAGTGGAAAAACGTGGAGAAATAAAAATATTTCTCCTCGTTACTCCTGCTCTGGGGAGGCATGAGGTTTTGGCCCTTCCCAAGGTTTACGTGATTAAGCAAATCTGGGGCAGCGTCAAAATCCATGGGTACATGGGTGCTGCGTGGGAAACCCCACTGCAATGACCATGGAGTGCCTCCTTAATGCAGAGTAAGACAAGACAGCGACTTGCGCTGCTTTTTCTTACTCCATATCTATGAGGCCGTGCAAAGCCACGCAGAGTGGTTTTGCGTCACCTCATAGAAATGATTGAAAGGCTTACAACACCAGAACATCAAAAAAGTGACGCTCCGGTGGCGCAAGCCTCTCATAAATAAGCCCCTTGGTGCCATACACATCTCATCATGTGTAATTGTGATCCCTGCGCAAACAGTTGTCTGCACAGGGATCACAATATAGCAGGATACTTGTAATCATGCCTTTAGAGTCGGCTGCACGGTGATTTGCAGGCAGATGTGTCTCGTTATTGTATTATTGTGCATCAGCATGGTCAAGTGTTGTGCAATATGCTCATAGTAATTGTGATGGGACTGTGGGGGGGGGTGGTATACAACATATGCCTCATTTACATGAGCAATAAAAATGCCATATAACAGGAGTGTTAGAGAGCTAAATGTTTCCAGAATGTCCATCAGTGCATGCAAACCTAACACTGTGTAGGCTGTAGTTTCAAAATTTCAGACATGAAGATTACTACCAGCCGAAGGTACCCGAACTGGTTATTCCGCATTTGAGAAATAATACACGACTTAGCAAGCTAACAGCATGGCCAAAAACATTGTCACTTCCTCAAACGTTTACAAGTAAATAAAAAGCAGGTGGTAAATCCTTGTAATGCGGTTTAAAGTGGCCTATTACCGGAGTGCACACTGTTGTCACCATGAATGGAGCTAGTGTGCATATCTGTGGCAATTGGGTACTAACAAAAACTTGTTTTTTACATGATGCTTTGTGCCCTTTCTAAGCATTGTAAACAGTAGGGCATTTGAAGCGGGGGCTGGGTGCTCGAAGGGTTGGGCGCAGTACCTGACCAACCCGGTGCCAAGCACAGTGATGGATCTTACTTACGTATGTGTACTACCCCTCCTGGGGTATAGGCCATCAACCCGGATTCTCCAGCCATCTCTGTCCTAGGCCAGTCAGTCAAAATTATTTATTTTGCTATTTCATAAAAAGCATAAAAAGCATTTTACATACAAGATAAATACGAGATGTTAAAAATGACACATTATAATTTGGGCTCCCGGTTTTATAATATTTATTTTTTTGACATTTCCGTCTGTATTTATCCATATTTATTTTTTGCTCATTTTTTCTGTATTTAGCTATTTTTATTTTCTGTTTTCTATATAAATGTAGCTGCAATGGGTATTTGTCCACATTTATTTGACTGAGAAATGTATACTCGCATTTGAATGTCCAAAAGGTTTCAGCAGTATACAGTGCAATAGCGTTATCTGAAAACACTTGCATCGTAGAATAGCATCAATAACTGTAGATCTGCACTTAATTGGAAAATCTATTGTCTTTTTTCATCCCCCCTACCTCTCAATCTGTTCTCCTACTGTACTGTCACTCATGATTGACTGTAGAAAAAATCATCCAAAGAAGACCTTTTTTCCGTATTTTCCTGAATTTAAAAATAAATGCAGACAGGAAAATAAATAGTTTTCTGTCTGTATTTATCTGTAAAAATCAGTAAAGACGGAAAACAGGGAGCCCTAATTATAATAAAAGAATACATTGTTATATATTGTTCATAAAACTTGCGGTTAAAATTTAAGGCAGGAAGACGGATTGTAAATAAATACAGAACCTGTCCTATTCTGTGTTGAGTTGATACACTTTGACCCCCTGGCTGTTTAGCTTTCCTGTTTTCCGGCTTACGGGTGCTGTTTTCTACTTTTTATAGCAGACCATAAAAATCCAGCTAAGCAGTGACATGTAAAATGGTCAGTTAGCATTTGTAAAAAATATAAGGCTGGGCAACATTGCCTCAGTTTTTCCTACGTATAAGCGGAAAAATGTATCTTTTCCTTTCCTCAATATACAGTTTGCAAAAAATATTAAGTGCAAATCAGTTTGGTGGGATTGTCCATCACATGGACAGACGGGGAGGGCCTCTACAGAATGCGTATCAGTGGGGTAACCTAGTATAAACAGAATGTAATTCAGTCGAAATCTAACTAGTATGAATCTATGTTGGAGATTTGAGACAAAAGTTAGATAGGGAGGTGTATCGATGGTTATTCTGGGAGCTATCTGATATTGTCTAACCGTAGATATATTATAATTAAGCTTCCACCTTTCTCTTCCCATCTTGGCTAAAAGTAATTCCTTTAATTTAGCCCTAGGAATAATCAAGCAACTAGGCGGGTTCTGAAATAGCTTTTGGTGGCCAATGGACTTCAAAGTACACTTGATATAGTGCAACCACGTAATCTTGCGAACTTGATCAAGATGGACAGTTAGGTCAAAGCAAGTTAGTTTGAATTTCACACAGAATCTGCTCAAAGGCTGACGGTATATCCCTCACGGCTGAATTTGAGTCTAAGCAGGTCATTACCTCCGGGTTCATTTTGGCAATGAGTCAAGGGGTAAATTTCGTTGTGTCAATCTTATCCAATTTCAACAAAATCACGTTCTTTCTGGCTATCGAGGGCTTCATTACTCAGCCATATGTTAAGACAGTTTCGATGGGCTTTCGTAAGCGTGATGATATCTTTCTCCAGTGCATCAATCACCGTTGCCCTATTGCCACCAAGGTTATTATTATAAAAGTTAATCACGATCCAAACCCACCCTTTGTGACCTTCGCAGAGCAAAATATAGTAGTAAGGGGGCTCATTTAAAAAGTTTAAGACCTTAAACCTTACTGTATTTGCTATTAGTGTTATTATGCCCCAACTCGCACGACAAGCTCTAGAGGGTACCACTGCTGTTTGAAAAGAGCGATAGTCGTCCATGTGTATCTGGCCTGTTTCACAAATTTCTTGTAGGTACATTATATCAAAATTCGTCCCTAAAGCTAACCAATTTGGGTTATCTTTTTTCTGTATATTACCAACTATGTTCCAGGTAATTATCTTTAGCCTTTCTATGCCCTCCCCTATTGGATCAACTTCCTTCCTCAATTTATAATGTCTAAGGCTTTTCTTTCAATCTGACTGCAGGTGTAACTCATCTCCTTGCAGTCAGCCTCCAGGCCTCGGTGCCAGGTGTTTCTTGGCATTCCTCTTTTCCCTTTGCCTTGAGGGTTCCAAGTCAGAACTTGCCTGGTGGTGTTTGACGCGGGCTTGCGGAAGGTGTGACCTATCCAGTCGCAGCTTCTTTTCTTGATTTCTTCATGGGCAGGGAGTTGGAAAGTCTGCTGCCATAGGTCGTTGCTGATGGTGTTTGGCCAGCGATTTGGAGGATTTTCCTCAGATAGGTGTTGATAAAGCGCAAAACTTTGTTGGTGGTGGTCACTGTTGTCCTCCAAGTTTCTGCTCCTTAAGAAGGACCAATTTTATGTTGGTGTTAAAAAGCCTGATCTTGGTTTGCAGCGTTAAGTCCTTGGAGCTCTAGATCTTCTTTAGCTGAATGATAGCAGACCTTACTTTGCTGATTCTTGCTTTGAAATTGGCGTCTTTGCCACCCTGCTTGTCTATGATACTGCCCAGAATGCATCTTACATTATGTTAAAAAAAAATAGAAATTCACTCCTAACCAAAGGTTAAAGTGGCATTATAGTTAGAAATTGTAATATCTTACTTTACATAAAAAAATTCTTAGAAATTCACAGAAAAATAACAAAGTTTAAAGGGATGTTATAGTTAGGTAAAAATGTCAGTTAAAACATTCCATTTAAAATTAAGAAAACCACTGAAATCCACCAGTTAGTTATCTCAAGTAAATAAAACTTGTGCCATCGCCATGCACTGCTAATTACCACCCATATTGCATCACTCATGACCTGTTCTATGACATCATTGACAATATCACTGCAAGATCTGAAACAACATCATTGATGACAACACTGTGCAAGGCGGGGGCGTGAGTTATAGTTACTTTAGGGCATGAGTTATAGTTACTTGTGATAACTGTAATTGGTGAACTTCAGTGGTTTCGTTCATTTGAAAAGGTGTGTTGTAACTGATACATATATATATATATATATATATATATATTCACTGAAAAACCGTAGTTTTCAGGCACGTTATAGTTACAAATTAGCATTTTAAAAACCTTTGAAATTCACTGAAAAAACCATAGGTTTCAGACACGTTATAGTTAGAAATTAGCATTTAAAAAACCTTTGAAATTCACTGAAAAAACCATAAGTTTTAGGGACAGTTATACTTAGTTGGACATTGCACTCGTACAAAACCCGTGAAATTCCCCCGTTATAGTTAGTTCAGCTAACTATAACTCGCGCCCCGCAATGCACTGCTGATGACGTCACATATTACATCACTCATGACATGGTCAGTGACATCACTGATGACATCACTGATGACATCTCAAATGACATCACTGATGACATCATCCAGTGACTGTGTGTTTCTGTAAAGTTTAAATATGTTTAATATATATAGGGAAAGGCGTATTGAAGAATGAGTGGGTGTATAAGTGTCTGAATGGATGATTTAGTACGTGCGTGACTGACTCTACAAGTGAGTGATTAAACGTATCTTACTGAATGCATGGGTTAGTGACTAAACTGTGTGAATGTCTGTATCCGTCTGTTGGTGTGTAAGTGGATGCATGGATTTGCGAATAGCTACATGAGTGTCTATATGGGTTATTGATTGGTTCTATGAGTATCTGTATGGGTGCCTGAGTGTTTGTGTGGATGGGGTGTGTGCGACTGTGCATAGATGTGTGAGTGGGTGATTCACTGGGTGGATGGTTTCAAGAGTGCATCTGTGATAGACTGTATGGGTGGGTAAGTGTGTGTAAGAGTGTGTTAGTGAGTGAATGTATGTCCCAGTGGTACATGTGTGAGTAACTACATATGTGAAAGGCAGTATATATGTGTATTGGAGTATATAAATAGCTATAAGCGAGAGTGAGTGATTGTGATAGTGGCTGTATGGATGAGTGTGTGCTTGTATCAGTGATTGTATAAGAGCGTAACAATGTGCTAGTATTTGTATGATTAAGTGAGCTGGTGTGTGTATAACTGTATAGGTGAGTAAATGGCAGTGTGTTTAATTATTTGCATGACTGACTAGGTGTGTGAGTACCTCTATGGATGAGTGGCGGTGTTTGAGTGTCTATATAGGAGTAAGAGTGCATATGATAGTCCTGTACTGAGTGACCATAAGTATGAGTGACTGTACGGGTGAGTGAGTGGATGTGTGTGTGTAGACCTAAGAATCAGTGAGTGGGTATGTAGTTATTGGTGTTGGAGTGTCTATGGTTTTGCGAATGGCACTCTGTAATTTAGATTGGGTGTATCAAAGGTTATATTAGGGTGTGAGGAGCTGCATCAGATTATCACGTGGATGATGTCATCAGTGATGTCATTTGAGATGTCATCAGTGATGTCATCAGTGATGTCACTGACCATGTCATGAGTGATGTAATATGTGACGTCATCAGCAGTGCATTGCGGGCGCGAGTTATAGTTAGCTGAACTAACTATAACGGGGAATTTCACGGGTTTTGTACGAGTGCAATGTCCAACTAAGTATAACTGTCCCTAAAACTTATGGTTTTTTCAGTGAATTTCAAAGGTTTTTTAAATGCTAATTTCTAACTATAACGTGTCTGAAACCTATGGTTTTTTCAGTGAATTTCAAAGGTTTTTAAAATGCTAATTTGTAACTATAACGTGCCTGAAACCTACGGTTTTTTCAGTGAATTTCAAAGGTTTTTAAATGACAATTTTTAAATGTATTAATTTTTATATAAATTTTTTTCATACTGATTTACTACATTTTTAGAAACAATTTCTTTTACATATTTTATTTTTTAAATTACATTGTAATTACATTATATTACAAAAAATACTTTCTCAGAATGAATTACTTTAGTTTAAATACTTTGCACATAGGCAATAGACTTTTAAGTACAGTAGTTACAGTTGTTGCAATGGGCAACACATTTTCAAACACAATGCAACATTCAGCTCAATGTGAATTTCTAGTTAAATGCAATTAGTTACTTTATGGATTACTTTTCTAACCACAGGACTGGATCCTAGATTCAGTCCTGGTACATCTCCTGTAAACAGTTGAGTAAAAGCGTTTTGGTTACAGTCGTGATTTTTAAGGAATATTATTGTATTTTAAAAGTTGACACTTAGAAACTTTTTCTCATAGAATCACCAATGTTATCCTATGGAAGGAAATTCACTTAGCAGGTAAAAACTGTTATCGTTACTTTTTCTTACTCAGTGTTGGATCCTGGATCCAGCACTGGTGCATCTCCTGTAAACAGTTGAAAGAATGCGTTTAAGTCATACAGGCGATTTTTAAGGAATATTTGTAGTTTGTGAAAATCGACACTGAAACTTTTCTGCTGAAAACCAGACAATGGATTCCTATGGAAGAAAATATAAGTTACTGGTAAGTACGGTTAAAATTACTTTTCAGGACCAGTACTGGGCTGAAAGATACAGGACTGAGGTCTCTCCTTATAACAGGTGAGTAAATCGGAATTCGTATTTCGGCTGATTTTAGAGGAATATTTTAAAGTTCCAAAACTCCACACTTAGAAGAATTTCCAAGTGAAACCAGTCAATGTTAGCCTATGGAAGGAAATTCAAGTTACTGGTAAGTACGGTTAAAATTACTTTTCAGGACCAGTACTGGGCTGAAAGATGCAGCACTGAGGTCTCTCCTGATAACAGGTGAGTAAATCAGAATTCGGATTTCGGCTGATTTTAGAGGAATATTTGTATGTTTCAAAAATCAACACTTAGAAACTTTTTCAGCAAAAAGCAGGCAATGATATCCTATGGAAGGAAATTCAAGTTACTGGTAAGTACGGTTAAAATTACTTTTGAGGATCAGAACTGGGCTGAAAGATGCAGCACTGAGGTCTCTCCTGATAACAGGTGAGTAAATCGGAATTCGTATTTCGGCTGATTTTAGAGGAATATTTTAAAGTTCCAAAACTCCACACTTAGAAGAATTTCCAAGTGAAACCAGTCAATGTTAGCCTATGAAGGAAATTCAAGTTACCGGTAAGTACGGTTAAAATTACTTTTGAGGATCAGTACTGGGCTGAAAGATGCAGCACTGAGGTCTCTCCTGATAACAGGTGAGTAAATCGAATTCGTATTTCGGCTGATTTTAGAGGAATATTTTAAAGTTCCAAAACTCCACACTTAGAAGAATTTCCAAGTGAAACCAGTCAATGTTAGCCTATGGAAGGAAATTCAAGTTACTGGTAAGTACGGTTAAAATTACTTTTGAGGATCAGAACTGGGCTGAAAGATGCAGCACTGAGGTCTCTCCTGATAACAGGTGAGTAAATCGGAATTCGTATTTCGGCTGATTTTAGAGGAATATTTTAAAGTTCCAAAACTCCACACTTAGAAGAATTTCCAAGTGAAACCAGTCAATGTTAGCCTATGAAGGAAATTCAAGTTACCGGTAAGTACGGTTAAAATTACTTTTGAGGATCAGTACTGGGCTGAAAGATGCAGCACTGAGGTCTCTCCTGATAACAGGTGAGTAAATCGGAATTCGTATTTCGGCTGATTTTAGAGGAATATTTTAAAGTTCCAAAACTCCACACTTAGAAGAATTTCCAAGTGAAACCAGTCAATGTTAGCCTATGGAAGGAAATTCAAGTTACTGGTAAGTACGGTTAAAATTACTTTTCAGGACCAGTACTGGGCTGAAAGATGCAGCACTGAGGTCTCTCCTGATAACAGGTGAGTAAATCAGAATTCGGATTTCGGCTGATTTTAGAGGAATATTTGTATGTTTTAAAAATCAACACTTAGAAAGTTTTTCAGCAAAAAGCAGGCAATGATATCCTATGGAAGGAAATTCAAGTTACTGGTAAGTACGGTTAAAATTACTTTTGAGGATCAGTACTGGGCTGAAAGATGCAGCACTGAGGTCTCTCCTGATAACAGGTGAGTAAATCGGAATTCGTATTTCGGCTGATTTTAGAGGAATATTTGTATGTTTCAAAAATCAACACTTAGAAAGTTTTTCAGCAAAAAGCAGGCAATGATATCCTATGGAAGGAAATTCAAGTTACTGGTAAGTACGGTTAAAATTACTTTTGAGGATCAGAACTGGGCTGAAAGATGCAGCACTGAGGTCTCTCCTGATAACAGGTGAGTAAATCGGAATTCGTATTTCGGCTGATTTTAGAGGAATATTTTAAAGTTCCAAAACTCCACACTTAGAAGAATTTCCAAGTGAAACCAGTCAATGTTAGCCTATGAAGGAAATTCAAGTTACCGGTAAGTACGGTTAAAATTACTTTTGAGGATCAGTACTGGGCTGAAAGATGCAGCACTGAGGTCTCTCCTGATAACAGGTGAGTAAATCGGAATTCGTATTTCGGCTGATTTTAGAGGAATATTTTAAAGTTCCAAAACTCCACACTTAGAAGAATTTCCAAGTGAAACCAGTCAATGTTAGCCTACGGAAGGAAATTCAAGTTACTGGTAAGTACGGTTAAAATTACTTTTGAGGATCAGAACTGGGCTGAAAGATGCAGCACTGAGGTCTCTCCTGATAACAGGTGAGTAAATCGGAATTCGTATTTCGGCTGATTTTAGAGGAATATTTTAAAGTTCCAAAACTCCACACTTAGAAGAATTTCCAAGTGAAACCAGTCAATGTTAGCCTATGAAGGAAATTCAAGTTACCGGTAAGTACGGTTAAAATTACTTTTGAGGATCAGTACTGGGCTGAAAGATGCAGCACTGAGGTCTCTCCTGATAACAGGTGAGTAAATCGGAATTCGTATTTCGGCTGATTTTAGAGGAATATTTTAAAGTTCCAAAACTCCACACTTAGAAGAATTTCCAAGTGAAACCAGTCAATGTTAGCCTATGGAAGGAAATTCAAGTTACTGGTAAGTACGGTTAAAATTACTTTTCAGGACCAGTACTGGGCTGAAAGATGCAGCACTGAGGTCTCTCCTGATAACAGGTGAGTAAATCAGAATTCGGATTTCGGCTGATTTTAGAGGAATATTTGTATGTTTTAAAAATCAACACTTAGAAAGTTTTTCAGCAAAAAGCAGGCAATGATATCCTATGGAAGGAAATTCAAGTTACTGGTAAGTACGGTTAAAATTACTTTTGAGGATCAGTACTGGGCTGAAAGATGCAGCACTGAGGTCTCTCCTGATAACAGGTGAGTAAATCGGAATTCGTATTTCGGCTGATTTTAGAGGAATATTTTAAAGTTCCAAAACTCCACACTTAGAAGAATTTCCAAGTGAAACCAGTCAATGTTAGCCTATGAAGGAAATTCAAGTTACCGGTAAGTACGGTTAAAATTACTTTTGAGGATCAGTACTGGGCTGAAAGATGCAGCACTGAGGTCTCTCCTGATAACAGGTGAGTAAATCGGAATTCGTATTTCGGCTGATTTTAGAGGAATATTTTAAAGTTCCAAAACTCCACACTTAGAAGAATTTCCAAGTGAAACCAGTCAATGTTAGCCTATGGAAGGAAATTCAAGTTACTGGTAAGTACGGTTAAAATTACTTTTCAGGACCAGTACTGGGCTGAAAGATGCAGCACTGAGGTCTCTCCTGATAACAGGTGAGTAAATCAGAATTCGGATTTCGGCTGATTTTAGAGGAATATTTGTATGTTTTAAAAATCAACACTTAGAAAGTTTTTCAGCAAAAAGCAGGCAATGATATCCTATGGAAGGAAATTCAAGTTACTGGTAAGTACGGTTAAAATTACTTTTGAGGATCAGTACTGGGCTGAAAGATGCAGCACTGAGGTCTCTCCTGATAACAGGTGAGTAAATCGGAATTCGTATTTCGGCTGATTTTAGAGGAATATTTGTATGTTTCAAAAATCAACACTTAGAAACTTTTTCAGCAAAAAGCAGGCAATGATATCCTATGGAAGGAAATTCAAGTTACTGGTAAGTACGGTTAAAATTACTTTTGAGGATCAGAACTGGGCTGAAAGATGCAGCACTGAGGTCTCTCCTGATAACAGGTGAGTAAATCGGAATTCGTATTTCGGCTGATTTTAGAGGAATATTTTAAAGTTCCAAAACTCCACACTTAGAAGAATTTCCAAGTGAAACCAGTCAATGTTAGCCTATGAAGGAAATTCAAGTTACCGGTAAGTACGGTTAAAATTACTTTTGAGGATCAGTACTGGGCTGAAAGATGCAGCACTGAGGTCTCTCCTGATAACAGGTGAGTAAATCGGAATTCGTATTTCGGCTGATTTTAGAGGAATATTTTAAAGTTCCAAAACTCCACACTTAGAAGAATTTCCAAGTGAAACCAGTCAATGTTAGCCTACGGAAGGAAATTCAAGTTACTGGTAAGTACGGTTAAAATTACTTTTGAGGATCAGAACTGGGCTGAAAGATGCAGCACTGAGGTCTCTCCTGATAACAGGTGAGTAAATCGGAATTCGTATTTCGGCTGATTTTAGAGGAATATTTTAAAGTTCCAAAACTCCACACTTAGAAGAATTTCCAAGTGAAACCAGTCAATGTTAGCCTATGAAGGAAATTCAAGTTACCGGTAAGTACGGTTAAAATTACTTTTGAGGATCAGTACTGGGCTGAAAGATGCAGCACTGAGGTCTCTCCTGATAACAGGTGAGTAAATCGGAATTCGTATTTCGGCTGATTTTAGAGGAATATTTTAAAGTTCCAAAACTCCACACTTAGAAGAATTTCCAAGTGAAACCAGTCAATGTTAGCCTATGGAAGGAAATTCAAGTTACTGGTAAGTACGGTTAAAATTACTTTTCAGGACCAGTACTGGGCTGAAAGATGCAGCACTGAGGTCTCTCCTGATAACAGGTGAGTAAATCAGAATTCGGATTTCGGCTGATTTTAGAGGAATATTTGTATGTTTTAAAAATCAACACTTAGAAAGTTTTTCAGCAAAAAGCAGGCAATGATATCCTATGGAAGGAAATTCAAGTTACTGGTAAGTACGGTTAAAATTACTTTTGAGGATCAGTACTGGGCTGAAAGATGCAGCACTGAGGTCTCTCCTGATAACAGGTGAGTAAATCGGAATTCGTATTTCGGCTGATTTTAGAGGAATATTTTAAAGTTCCAAAACTCCACACTTAGAAGAATTTCCAAGTGAAACCAGTCAATGTTAGCCTATGAAGGAAATTCAAGTTACCGGTAAGTACGGTTAAAATTACTTTTGAGGATCAGTACTGGGCTGAAAGATGCAGCACTGAGGTCTCTCCTGATAACAGGTGAGTAAATCGGAATTCGTATTTCGGCTGATTTTAGAGGAATATTTTAAAGTTCCAAAACTCCACACAGAAGAATTTCCAAGTGAAACCAGTCAATGTTAGCCTATGGAAGGAAATTCAAGTTACTGGTAAGTACGGTTAAAATTACTTTTCAGGACCAGTACTGGGCTGAAAGATACAGCACTGAGGTCTCTCCTGATAACAGGTGAGTAAATCGGAATTCGTATTTCGGCTGATTTTAGAGGAATATTTTAAAGTTCCAAAACTCCACACTTAGAAGAATTTCCAAGTGAAACCAGTCAATGTTAGCCTATGGAAGGAAATTCAAGTTACTGGTAAGTACGGTTAAAATTACTTTTCAGGATTAGTACTGGGCTGAAAGATGCAGCACTGAGGTCTCTCCTGATAACAGGTGAGTAAATCAGAATTCGTATTTCGGCTGATTTTAGAGGAATATTTGCACAATGGTGAAGGGAGGGGCGGGGCCTGAGGTGACATCTGTGCAAACGCGCCCCGTGGCGCGTTTTAAGTTGGGGGATTAAGTCCCCTTGAATCATGAGGGTCCCTACGGGCCAACTAGCCCACCAGGAACCTCCAGTATGCGCCAGGGGCTGCGTTGCAGAGACAAGTACAGAGGCCACACCCCTTTTACACCTCTCTGCAACGCAGCTCTGTGGCGCTTTCTGGACGTACCTGTTGGGCTAGTTGGCCCCCAGGGACCCTCAGGATTGAAGAGGATTTAATTCCCCATCTTAATACGCGCCACGGGCCTGTTTGCACACATGTCACCTGAAGCCCCGCCCTCCCTTCACCACTGTGCAAACGCGCCCCGTGGCGCGTTTTAAGTCGGGGATTAACTCCCTTGAATCCTGAGGGTCCCTGGGGTGCAACTAGCCCACCATATACCTCCAAAAGCGCCATAGAGCTGCGTTGCAGAGAGGTGTAAAAGGGGCGTGGCCTCTGTACACCTCTCTGCAAGGCAGCCCCTGGCGCATACTGGAGGTTCCTGGTGGGCTAGTTGGCCTCAGGGACCCCCAGTATTCAAGGGGAATTCGTTCCCCTCTGCAAACGCGCCAGGGCGCGTTTGCAGAGTGGTGAAGGAAGGGGGCGGGGCCTACGGGCCCGATCGTTTTTTTTGTTGTTTTTTTCCCCTGAAGGGGGCTGTGTGGCCCCCTTCCTTTTTCCTATTTTTAGGCCCTGGGGACCCCATCCCCCAGGGCCTTACCCCTTTTTTTAAAATTAAAATAAAAATAAAAACGGGAAGGGGGCCGCGTGGCCCCCTTCCCTGGGCCTGTATTGGCCCCGGGGACCCCATCCCCGGGGCATGGCCTCTTTTTTTATTTGGAGGGGGCTGCGTGGCCCCCTCCTCAGGCCATTTAAGGCCCCGGGGACCCCATCCCCCGGGCCGGCCTTGCACTTTTTTTTTATTTTTTTCAATTTTTTTACTTTGGGGAGGGGGCTGCGTGGCCCCCTCCGTGGCCACTTATGGCCCCGGGGACCCCATCCCCGGGGCCTGGCCTCTCGTTGGGGACTGTGGGGGTCCCCAAGCCCCCACAGTCCCGCCGGCTCCCGTGTCCTACGGGAGCCGGCATTGCTTTACACATGGGGAGCTGCTAAGATGCAGCTCCCCATGTGGAAAAGCAATCGGCTTTGGATATTGGAAGAGAGAGCAGGTTTCCTGCTCTCTCTTCCAATATTCAAAGCAAGTTTGTAATGACAGGACGGGAGCCGCGAGGCTCCCGTCCTGTCATTGCAAACAGCAGTGTCCCGGGGTAGGCACCCCGGGACACTGCAGGAGCCGGCCCTGGGGGGTGGCGGTCCCCAGGGCTACCACAGGCTCCAGGAGGGGGGCCGCGCGGCCCCCCTCCCTACATTTTGAAAGGAGGTGGTGGTCCCCGGGGCTTGGGGGTCCAAAACGGACCCCCATTGTAATTTTTCTTAGTGCCCCGGGGAGGTGGTGGTCCCGGGCGTGTGGGGGCTGGAGCCCCCACACAGGTTTTTGTTAAATAAAAAAGAAGCCCCGGGGAGGTGGCGGTCCCCGGGGCTGCGGGAGGGCTCAGAGCCCTCCCGCACCATTATACATAAAGCCCCGGGGGTGGTGGTCCCCGGGCTTGGGGGCCCTTAGAGGCCCCCCACACATAAAATTAACCCCCTCCCAGCATGCCCCCGGGACTTGGCCCACCCGGCGGCCAATTAACATCGAAGCGCGGGAGACCGCGCTTCGATTTTTTTTTATTTTCGGCAGGATTCGCGCACCCTGAGCGCATCCTGCCGATTTTTTAAAAAAAAAAAATTTTTTTTTTTGCCCAGGGGGTCCTTGTGGGACCCCCTGAGCAAACCCAGGGGGTCAGGGTGTTTCTACCCTGCCCCCTTTGTGCGCTTTGCGCACTTGTTTCTGTCCCTCGGTTCTACCGAGGGACAAAATGGCTGCCAACATTTCCTGAATCGGAATGTTGACAGCCAGCTGACAGCCAATTAACATGCAGCTCGTGATCGGGACGGTGCGCGCAGGGTGCGCGCAGGGTGCGCTCAGGGTGCGCGAATCCTCCGTGCCCATAGATATCACTATCTTTTTACTTTTGATTTTCTCAGCAACTACTGAACGGATTTACACCATTTAACAAAAAGGGTTCTTTCTGAACCAAGAACTACCTCTTTGCCAAATTTGGTGTAATTCCGTTGAGCAGTTCGGGCTGTAGCCGTGTCTAAAGTTTCCTATGGAAAATTGCATGGGAAAACGCGTTTTGGGACCCCCTTTTTCTCGGCCCCGCTTGACGAATCCCCCGAGACTTTCAGGGTAGGAGCGGACCGGAGCGGGCCACAAAGTTTGAAAATTTTGCGAAGATACGTCAACCGGCAAGAGAGTTATTTCAAATAGAATGTCGCGGATTTCCTATGGATAATAGGTTGTAACTATAACTATCTACTGGCGACCGCCAGTAGATATATATATATATATATATATATATATATATATATATATATATATATATATATATATATATATATATATATATATATATATATATATATATATATATATATATATATATATATATATAAAGAAAGTTTCCGGCAATACCCAGCTCCTCTCCAAGCGAGGTCGGTGCGAAACCCGGGTGTCGGATCCCGATTGTAAATTAATGAAATTCCGCGAGCGCTAAACTCGGCCAGAAAGGAGACTCGCACACCAGGGTTTGTGTTCAAAAAGCGTGTTATTGGCGACGTGTTTCGACCAAACGGTCTTCTTCACAAGCCAACATTACAAATAGCACATCCACCATGTAAAGTGTATTTACACAACACTAAAAACGGACCATTCTGACTTAGTTCCCATATGGACATAGAAAACAGACTATCATCCACTACTTCATGAATGCATAGTATGAGAAAAGACTTCCGTTTAGCATTTTCAAAATTCTAAAGGCAAAATAAGATCACAATTTGTAACATGATCAGTGGTAAATAAAATGCATAAGGGTTAACATACATTTCATACGCACATTTATATTGCATGTACAAGAAAGTGCGATGCTCTCAGTTTATATATATATATTCACTGAAAAAACCAAATGTTATAGGGATGTTATAGTTAGGATCAGGTTTCACTCATACAAAACCAGTGAAATTCAGCAGTTATAGTTAGCTGAGCTAACTATAACTCGTGCCCCCGCAATGCACTGCTTATGACCTCACATATTACATCACTCATGACATGGTCAGTGAAGTCCCATACAGCGCAATTGCTTAGAGGTCTTCAGAGGCGATGCCCCCTTTCTCCACCACTCTACAAACGTGCCTCCTGGTGCACTGATGGCTAGGGGATGAAGTCCCCTTGGCTCCAGAGGGTCCTTAGGCGCCTGCTACCCTTCCTGCTACATCCAGTAAGTCCCACACAGTGGGATTGCTGAGAGGTCTTTGGAGGCCCGCCCCCTTTTTCCACCACTCTGCAAAAGCACCTCCTGGCGCACTACTGGTTGGGGGAGGAAGTCCACTTTAGTCCTGAGGCCCTCAGGAGGCAAGGGGATGTCATCCCCCTACCAGCAGTGCGCCTCTGTGTGGGACTTACTGGAGGTAACAGGAAGTCTTGTTGGCCCCTAAGGACCCTCAGCAGCCAAGGGATATTCATCCCCTAACCAGCAGTGCACCAGGAGGCACAATTGCAGGGTGGTGCGGAAAGGGGCAAGGCCTCTGGCGTGGTGCCGGTAGTATTTTCCTTTTTTTTCTTTTTTTAAATTATAAAGGAAGGGGGGCTGTGTGGCCCCCCCTTCCCTGGGCCGTATTTTACCAGGGGCCAGACATTTTTAGAATGGGGAGGGTGGCCGCGCAGCCCCTCTCCCCGGGCCAATTATGGCAGCAGGGACTCCATCCCAAGGGGCCGGCGTTTCTTTTTCTTTAAAAAAAATATTTTTTTAAGTTAAAGGAAGGGGGGCCACGTGGTTCACCCTTTCCTGGGCCGATTTTGGCCCCGGGGACTCCATCTCCCAAGGCAACGCCACAATACTGGGTGCCTTGCTCCCACCCAGGGCACCCAGTCATTTTCACTGGGGTCTGCCTGCCGGCTCACCACGTCCTACGAGAGCCGGCATTGCTTTTGGACAAAAGGAGCTGCTGAACATGCAGCTCCCTCTGCCCAAAACCAATTCTGCTCTACTTCGTACAAGCGAGAGTATTTTACAGGCTCTCGCTTGCATGAAGCGGAGCAGAGTTTGCTATGGCTTGGCACAAACTGCAATGTCCCGGGGGTGGGAACCCCGGGACATTGCTGGAGCCGGCCCTAGGGGTGGCAGTCCCCAGGGCAATTATTGGCTCCAGGAGGGGGGCTGCGCAGTCCCCCTCCATTGTCTGATTCGGCCCCAGAAGAGGGGGCCCGTGCGCCCCATCTCCATTATTAAAAAAATGCCCCCCGGGACTTGGCACATCCAAGGGCAGATAATTAACGAAGTGCGGGAGCCCGTCCTTCCTTTTTTTAAAAATGTTCATCCAGATCCGCGGATCCCGCCAGAAATTAAAAAAAGAGAATGCTTTTTTTGGCCCTGCAAGGTCCTAGTGGGATTCCCCTCAAGAGGCCTAGGGGGTCAGGATGTTTCTACCTTGCCCCCTTTTCTTTTTTTTCACATTGCTTGTGGGACTCAGTTCAACCGAGTCCCAAGATGGCTACCAACACTTCCTGGTTGAAGTGTTGGAGCTAATCAAATTTCAGTAGCATTTCAGTAGGATTTTGGGCTACCAGACATCTATATTTTTTTACTTAAATATCTCTGAAACTACTAAACAGATTTGCACCAAATCATAAAAAGCAAGCTTTCTGGACCAACATCTACCTTTCTGCCAAATTTGGTGTGATTCCATTCAGCGGTTCAGGCTGTAGTTGTGTTCCAAAAAGGAAACCTCCACATAGACATAACATAGGGAAAATGCATTTTGGGACCCCCCTTTTTTCTCGGCCCCGCTTCTTCGGGCTGGACTGTTTGCATGGGGAGCAGGGTCAAGGCTGATATGCATATGCTGGGTCTAAACTGGAATGGCGTGGCGTGCAAAAATACGATGGATTTAACACATATCTGTGACTGGGGTGAATGTTTGATAGGCTAAGCATTCCGTCCATCATCTTTTCTTTTTCCATTTGTCACCCTAAGTAGGAAGGACCTGGCCTGCCAGTTCAGTCTGGACTGTTCCCATGAGGAGCAGGGCCAAGACTCATTTGCATATGGCTGGGTCTAAACTGGAATAGAGTGGCGTGCAAAAAACAATGGATTTAGACCAGATCTGTGACTGGGGGGGAATGTTTGATTGGCTCAGCATTCCGTCCATCCTCTGTTCTTTTTGCGAAACTTTCAACACAGTAGCTGAACCAAAAAGAGGACGTTTTTTTGAAAATTGCGTGAAGATTCATCAAACAGCGTCAAAGTTATTGCCAAAACAAAAACCGCTTTTCCTATGGAAACTTTGGTCCTAACTTTAACTACCTACTGGTGACCGCCAGTAGGTAATATATATATATATATATATGGCGCACATGCTGGTGGTGCGTTTGCTCTGCGGCGGGACCAAGCCGCTGAATATTCAACCACTTTCTCCCCCTTTCTGGAAAAGACATGAGCCGCACTCGCAACACAGGCAATTAAGGCATTTATTGAGCAGCATACGGGCAGTCCTGACGCGTTTCGTTCATCCTTGAACTTTATCAAAGGTAAGCCCTGGCAACAAAGAACCGATTACAAACCACGGACTTCAATTGCATTTTTAAATGATTTTGGCCCTCTAGTAGACACCCTTATGGGTGTTTGGTTAATGCATGCTGGAATCCGTGGTTTCCTAATGCGGTCAAAATGAAAACGCTCCAGTGGGCTGTGCCAAAGTACTTTTTGCTGTCTCACCGGAATGATTTAGTTTCCAGATCTGTGTTACCCACGGACGCTGCCATATACTGAATATGGCATGGATCCAGGCAGCCTCGAAAATAGGACTGCGGATGGAGCAACACAGATCTGGAAACTAAATCATTCCGGTGAGACAGCAAAAAGTACTTTGGCACAGCCCACTGGAGGGTTTTCATTTTGACCGCATTAGGAAACCAAGGATTCCAGCATGCATTAACCAAACACCCATAAGGGTGTCCACTAGAGGGCCGAAATCATTTAAAAATGCAATTGAAGTCTGTGGTTTGTAATCGGTTCTTTATTGACAGAGCTTACCTTTGATAAAGTTCAAGGATGAACGAAACGCGTCAGGACTGCCCGTATGCTGCTCAATAAATGTTTTAATTGCCTGTGTTGCGAGTGCGGCTCATGTCTTTTCCGGAAAGGGGAGAAAGTGGTTGAATATTCAGCGGCTTGGTCCCGCCGCAGAGCAAACGCACCACCAGCAAGTGCGCCATCATTACCCAACCTTGGACCAATTTGGAAGCCTCGTGAAAAACGATTGTGGGTAACGGACGCTGCCATATACTGAATATGGCATGGATCCAGGCAGCCTCGAAAATAGGACTGCGGATGGAGCAACACAGATCTGGAAACTAAATCATTCCGGTGAGACAGCAAAAAGTACTTTAGCACAGCCCACTGGAGGGTTTTCATTTTGACCGCATTAGGAAACCACAGATTCCAGCATGCATTAACCAAACACCCATAAGGGTGTCCACTAGAGGGCCGAAATCATTTAAAAATGCAATTGAAGTCCGTGGTTTGTAATCGGTTCTTTGTTGCCAGGGCTTACCTTTGATAAAGTTCAAGGATGAACGAAACGCACCAGGACTGCCCGTATGCTGCTCAATAAATGCCTTAATTGCCTGTGTTGCGAGTGCGGCTCATGTCTTTTCCGGAAAGGGGGAGAAAGTGGTTGAATATTCAGCGGCTTGGTCCCGCCGCAGAGCAAACGCACCACCAGCAAGTGCGCCATCATTACCCAACCTTGGACCAATTTGGAAGCCTCGTGAAAAACGATTGTGGGTAACGGACGCTGCCATATACTGAATATGGCATGGATCCAGGCAGCCTCGAAAATAGGACTGCGGATGGAGCAACACAGATCTGGAAACTAAATCATTCCGGTGAGACAGCAAAAAGTACTTTAGCACAGCCCACTGGAGGGTTTTCATTTTGACCGCATTAGGAAACCACGGATTCCAGCACGCATTAACCAAACACCCATAAGGGTGTCCACTAGAGGGCCAAAATCATTTAAAAATGCAATTGAAGTCCATGGTTTGTAATCGGTTCTTTGTTGCCAGGGCTTACCTTTGATAAAGTTCAAGGATGAACGAAACGCGTCAGGACTGCCCGTATGCTGCTCAATAAATGCCTTAATTGCCTGTGTTGCGAGTGCGGCTCATGTCTTTTCCGGAAAGGGGGAGAAAGTGGTTGAATATATATATATATATATATATATAGTAATAAATTTAGCCCCGTTTGACAAATCTCAATTAAACTTTCCAAAAAGGGGCTACTTTATGAGTAGTTTGTGCATGGAAAATTTCGGGATGATCCATCAAGTGGAGGCTGAGAAAAAAGGGGGGTACCAAAACGGGAAATCCCAATGCATTTTTCATAGACTTCTTTAAGAAGGGCTACAACAAAAACTGCTGAACTGCATTACACCAAATTTGGCAGGAAGCTTGATCTTGGTCTGCAGATTGTGCTTTCTGTGATTTGATGTAAATCCATACTTTAGTTTTAAAGACACTAAGTGTAAAGAAAAACATAGATATGTGGATGGTTGAGTTTGCAAGTCTCTCGAGACTCTGGCGGGAGCACCAATTTAAAAATAGAGCATTTTGATTGGCCTAGGGAGTGTTAATTCCCTTGGGCCATCTCACTCCTGCGGGTGTCAGACTCCCCTGTCCTGAACATGTAAAATATATATATATATGGGGGCAGGATAGGGATATTCTGCGCCCATAGACCCCATGGGGGGGACCTGGAGGGAACCCCATTGGAGCCAAAATCAAAAAACAATTAGCAGTTTCTGCCGTGAACCCACTGCACTCCTATGGGATAAAAAACAAAACAAAATGGCAGCCAGGGCAGTTTATTTTTATTAATGGGATTGGGCATGCCCTCCCCTCCCAAGCCATCACAAGCAATGGGGGGCCCATGCCCGAAATGTCTGTGTGGTGGTCACGCAGCCTTCCTCCACGAGCCATCACAGGCCACGAGGAGCCCACCCCTGGGGTTGAAATTTGCCAAAAATGGGAATAGGGCCACGTGCCCCCCTCCCTGAGCCTCTATAGACCCTGGGGTCCCCATCCCCCATGGCACCTAAACTAATTAAAAGGGAACGGGGCTGCACGGCCCTCCTCCCTGAGCCATTAATGGCCCGGAGACCTCATCCCCCGGGGCAGGCTCGCTAGCTGCGTCCCGCTGAGCCCACCCCCAGGACATAGCGCTTTCCCTGCCCTCACCGGTGCAGGCAGGGAGACCTGTATTTGCATTTTTGAATCTCCCACCATGCAGGAGCAAACAAAAAGTCTGCTCCCAGTGGACGGAAACCTTAAAAATGCTTCTGCATGCTTGGAGCAGACTTTTGGAAACAGATCAAAATATTACTCCACCCCCCCAACCCCCTCCCCCAGGGAAAGCAGCATAAGTAGCTGCTCCCTGTGGGTGGGAGTAATGCTCAATGCAGGGAGCCGGCTGGGGCCGCAGAAGCCCTGGTACTCCGCCCACGGCCACCAAAGCGTGTATGGTGGGTGCCCACCTCTCAATTAATGTAGGCCCCAGTGGATGGCATCCACAGGGCTGAAAAGGGCTCAGGAAGGGGGACCACACAGCCCCCTCCCCTTTATTTATTTTAAGTAGTGGCCCTGGGAAAGGGGTCTCCAGGACCTAATAAGGCTCTGGGAGGGGGGGCTACTTGGCCTCCCTACTCTTTAAAAAAAAAAAAGGACCTGAGTGACGGTGTCCCCAGGGCCTAATAAGGTTCTGGTAGGAAGGCGTCTTGGCCCCCCTCCCCTTTAAAAAACATAAGGCCCTGGGGTCCACAGGGCCTCATGGGCTTTATGAGGCTTGGGGTGGAGGGGCACTTGGTATTGACAAATCTCAATGAAACTTTCCAAAAACAAAGTACATCCACATCAGCTTCTTCCTGAAAGGTTTTGGGGTGATCTGTAAAACAGCAGCCGAGAAAAAATGGGGGTCCCTAAATTAACCCCGGGCGGAGCTGGCGTAGTGCCACTACGCGGAGTTCCACGGAGTTGGGAAAAAACTCAGTGGAACTCTGCTCCGCTCCGCTCCCCGCCTCCACCCCCCTAAAAAAAATATAAATATAAAAATTAGAAAAAGAAAAAAACACCTCTGCTGTGGCGTCTCCAGGCTGCCCTCCTCGCCATGGTCTCTCTCCCGCAAACCCCTATGTCGGACGTACGTCTTGCGAGAACTGCGCATGCGCAGTCCTACCAAGACGTACGCCCTAAATGCAATTTCCCCATGCAACTATATATAGGAAAATTGAAACAGCGTTACCGTAAAAATGGCTGGACGAAATTACATCAAGTTTGGCAGAAAGCCTAGATCTTGGTCAAGAAAGCATGCTTTTTGTTATTTGGAGTAAATCTGTTTACTAGTCTTTGCAAAATTAAGGTTAAAAAACTGTATATCTAGATGATTGGGTCAGTGGGTGGCTCTCGAGAGTCCCGCAATCAAACAACTTCAAATAATAGAGCATTCTGATTGGCTGAGGGGGTTTTCTTACTGTTGACCACCAAAGGCTCCCGACACACTACTGAAGGAGCTTGTGCTCTGATTGGCTGGCGGCGACATGAAGAGGAATGTTGTGCTACCAATTCAGGACTACGGGCACTCTGTCCCTGTGTCCAGAAAATTAGAAAAAGATAAGGTAAAAAGGGGCACGGTAGGGGAATCTTGATTCCCTGGACCCAGTGGGTGCATCCCAATGGACTCCCACTGGGGCCAAATTTTGAAACAAAGAATTGGGGGGTTTCTGCGATCCCAGCCAGTGCCTCTGAACTCCAGGGGGAGTCCGACTGGAGCGCAGGGACTGCACTGCCTCCTACAGGAGTCTCATGGGAGTGGTGTGCCTGAATGTCTGAAGTGGCTTAGTGCAAACAGATGAAGGCCGTGCGTGGCATGGGATTGGCTGCCCTTGGGGTTGGGGCTGGATGCAGGGCCAGTTACTAGTCCCATTGGAAACTGATAACGGGGTCTAAGTGTGTCTTATTCTGTGGTGAAAATCACCCTTGGCAATAATGACACAGAAACTGCCTCTATAGGGAGAATGAAGCTTCAATATGCGCCATGCCACACAGCAATAGTTCTCACCTTCTATACCGATAAGTCCAGAGGGTCAAAAGTTATAAGGGAATCAAAAATGCCTCTGTAATGGAAAGTGCGGGTGAACTGCACAGTGGAGTGCCACTGTGTACTATATACAGGTAACTAGGTATGCTCGTAGATGTGTTAAGAATAGTAAACATACTTGCCTTCACAATATTGTGCCAATTGATATTCTGGACAGGATGATTTCTCTTTGGAACAATCCAAAAATCGAAAATTCATGGGGAACCAGTATTCTGAACACATTGGTCGTCCAGGGGCATTCAATTCTTGAAACACCTTGGCTCACCGAAGACACCGCTCTCATTCAGAGAACTACAACTTCACTTCAACCCATTAGACTATGACCTTTACGACTTTCTCAAACTTAAAGTCAGCTTATCCAAGATCAAGCCCCCAGCTGGAGATCCCTCCCTCTTCAAAACCATACTGACCTTCAATAAATCTGGCCACCAATCGTCTAAGTTCTATCACCTCTTAAAACCAAAATCTACTAACTTGGTCTCAAAACTTCTAACAAAATGGGACCCCTCCAAGACTATTTCCCCAGACTCTTGGGGGCTGATTCACAAAGGTAAACTTAGACCAAAAGTCTAAGTTTAGACCTGAAGTCTAAGTTTAGACCTAAAGTCTAACTTTACTACTAGTAAAGTTAGACTTTTGGTCTAAGTTTAGACCAAACGTCTAACTTAGATCAAAAGTCTAAGTTTAGTAGTAGTAAAGTTAGACTTTTGGTCTAAGTTAGACTTCAGGTCTAAACTTAGACCAAAATTCTAACTTTAGTAGTAGTAAAGTTAGACTTTAGGTCTAAACTTAGACTTCAGGTCTAAGTTTACCGTTTGTGAATCAGGCCCTTGGCATCTAATCTGGAAATCAGTTGTCTCCCACAAAATCTCTCCCTCCCTCTCCAAGACATAATTCTGTCTCCTTCACAGAACATACTGAACTCTGGCCCGACTCCATAAACTGTCCCTCAGGAAAAGCCCATCTTGCAGGAACTGTAACAAATCGATAGGAGACTTCCCCAACCTACTCTTCCATTGCAGTGCGGTCTCCCCATTTTGTGATTCCATATTCAATTTTTACACACTCTGTGTGGGGTTCTGCTAAAAAGAAATGTCCTCTCCCTAATTTAAGGATTCCTAGACCCACAAATCAAATCACATAGCGATAACCTTCTGGTAGATATTCTTCTAACTGCTGCCTGGTAATCAGTGCTTGCTAACTGGAAAAACACAGCGGCTACCTCATTTCGTTCCTGATTAAATTGGGTTTCTCACCTGAGAGGGGGTGACAACGTTTCCCTCCAAAATTCCCCATGGAAATCATGTAGCACCTTTGTATGGAAGTATCTTAATAACTATTTTGCCACCACCAAACCCCCATGAACCTTTTGTATACAACACATGGCCTGCATACTATATGTTTGATTAATCATATCTGTAACTGCCTCACTATGTACTCTAAAAGAACTTCATTGGCAACTGGTACCAGCTCTCAGCTCTTTGTATTCACCGTCTGATCTGCAAAATGTATGTATGTAGTAATATATCTGTAACCGTGTCACTACGTATGTTAAAAAAAAGCTGTATTGGCAACTTACTCCAGTACTTATAGCGCTATAGGATGAGCCTCCATGAGCACATTTCCTGATCATTTATCATTCCTTTTGTCTTCTGTTTGTTCATTTATTTACTTATTATTTATTAGAACATTGGAATGTTGGGAGCTCCATTGAAAACAATGGAGTAGCTCCGGGCTTATAATGGCTGGTATAAGCCCGGAGCTCCAACATTCCAATGTTTCTTTGTTCACAGCTGTGGCTGTGAACAAAGGTCTCAGGGAGCCTGAGGGGATTTCAATCCCCTCGCGCTCCCTGAAGCCTTTGTTTTATTTGTTAGAACATTGGGGAGAGGAGTTGGCCTAACGGCTAGAGCGGTTGACCTCGAATCTGGGGAACTGGGTTTGAGTCTCGGCAATGACGCTGAACATCCTGTGATTCTGGGCAAATCACTTAATCTCCCCGTGCCTAACAAAAATGAATGTGTCCTCATGTAATGCAACTGGTGCTATGTAAAGCGCTCTGATACCCGATTCGGGTCAAGTTTGCGCTATATCTGTATCTGTAAAAAAAAAAAACATTCTGCCCTCTAGTGGCAGAATGTTCTAATAGCCTTATAGCCCTTCGTAGCTGGGCTATACCGGCTATTAAAGTCCCGCTCCCTTGTTAAAGGCCCTTGCCTTCGGCTCGGGCCTTTAACGCTGGAGCGGGCCTTTAATAGCCGGTATAGCCCGCTACGGCAGGCTATAAGGCTATATTATAGTTCTATTTTAACTAGTCCTGATTTGATGTGCCCCGTCTTGGTTTGATTTCTGATTACTACTGCTTAGCATCCTCCAACCAAACTAGTACATGTATACTATTTCTCCGCTTTTCACTATGTATCAGCTGAATTGTTTTTCCCTTGTTCCTTTTGTTAAAAAAATTTCAATAAATTTCTTTGAAATGAAAAAAAAACTCCATATTGTGGTAGAACACCTTTCTGTGATGCAGACTTTTATTTTCCAAATTATTAAAATTGAATTCTCCTTAGCTTATGATTCAGATAGAAGAATAACATTTTGTTTTCTGTTTTTGTGAATTTTTTTGTTTATGTTAATTGTTTTACTTTATTGTTATATTTTCTGCACTTCCTAACTTTCCCAGTGCAGAAATAAATACAACTACTACTTTTATTCCTACTATTGGGTGGATGACGGTCGGTTTACTATGGACGTTGTGAACAGACTATGATGGAGGAGGGAAGTGTGCCGGAGCAGTCCTGCAGGAAAGGAAAGAAATGCATTTGAAACTGTTTTAAATTTTTTTTATAGAAAGCCAACCACCTAGAAAGACTCCAGAATTAATTTACTGGTAAATAAAGCATTGTCAAAAACAATAGAAAACAATAAAAGAATAGTTGCAGTGCCCTTCCAGAGCATAATCTGCAGGCTTTAAAGAAAAAAGCTTGTGGAAAAGATTTTGACTAGATGGACCAATTCTCTAAAGCAGCTTTGTTGGATCCATCAAATCCCCGTGGAAATCTTTCAAAATATTTGATGGGTCTAGAGGGTCAAAAGACAAAACGATTGGGCCCATGCCTAGACAATCCAAACACTATATGACTCTGGAGCATAACACTGGTGTAGAAGCCCTGCCCTGTAGTGTTGTCTACTCGATTCTTTGGACGTGTTTACTACAAGATGCACCGTAAGGCAGCACATGCTAAACACAAATCATGTACTACGATCAAGCAAAAGTGAATTCCTGTGATGAACTACTAAGCGGTGTCTCCTTATGTAGCCAACAAGATGGCTCTACTTTAAGTTAAGTGCTCGCTGTGGACATCTGTGTGTGACCTGCAGGTCACAAGGTCGAATCGGTGTATGCACATTCAATCTTCCATTTTTCTGTAGTTGGTAGATTGTGTTCTATTAAACTGTGACATAAGGCCCTCAGAAAATGCAGTACTAAGTGCTACATAAAAGAAGGTATTATTATTTAAGGTAGGCTTTCGGTAGTAAGAAGCATGCTATGAAAGCAGTGATTCTACATGGCACACGCGGGAGGATCTATCCCTGGTATGTCAGATACTTCACTTCCTTTTAGAAGTATACGCCACTGAACACACTGATAATGACTAAACAAATAATCTCCACTTTGTAATGCAAACTTTCATTTACCAGAGCACACTGTGCAATAGTACACCGCAAGCCTTCATTGTCTAGGTTTCAACCAGTCGCACAAGTGCAGCTCCTTCTACTCTCACCTGGGCACTGCTGCACACCTATTGTATGCAACCTCTTCATCTGTTCCTTCTACACACTGCAGGATTCTTCCGAAAGGAATGGGGGATGTCATGCACAGAACTAAAGGCTTCATCTCTTACAGAGCACAAAAGGGGCCAGAGGAGATTTAGAGACCAGCACGGGTTGTATCCCCCAATCAGAATCAAACACACAGAGGGACCCTGGGCCTAGAACAAAAGATGAATGCTAATGCTAGTAGGGTATCCCTTTTATAGGACGGTTCCCCTCACCCACCCGAAGGTGGCATGCTTCATCATAGGGTAACCTCCTCGCACTATGAACCTAGTCTTAGTGCGGGCAACACCCCCCTCACTGAAAGGGAGGAGCTCAGGGATATTTTGCTTGTTTGAAAGAGGTATACTAAATACCTTAAGTGAAATGAGTGTAGTGAAGGAAGTTAAATGTGATCAGAGAAATGTGAGCTATAACTAGTTCAGAGGCACGCAAATAGTTTTATTCAGGCGTCCCCTGGCCAGGAATTAAAAATAGAAACTATGACAGAGAGGAATTAAGTCATGGGTAACCGTGCCATGTGTAAATGACTCAATGAGGCGTGTGACTGCACTTTCTCGTCTCTGTATATGTGGGTATTCCTAGCCTTTTGCCTTGAGTGGTACGCTCTGGGCAGCACTTTCTGCAACGTAAAACATGTGTTTTTCAACCCTTCCTAGAAATAATACTTGTGAAATGTATAACTTATTCCAGAATATTCCAGGGCAAGAGTTAGAGTAGTAAATAAGACTCCTGGAATATTTTGGGGAGAGTCACCCTTTCCGCAAATTGTCCAGGAGTATATTTGTCAGGTCTTAGATTTGCATTGATTTTGCAGGACAACAGAATGAATACTAGTGTATCTGGAGAAAAGCAGTTCTTCATTAGGTAGCTGGCATAGTCAGCTGAACCATCTGTTACTGAATATAATGTCTGTACTCAATGGAATGTCTATACTCAATGGAATGTCTATACTCAATGAAATAGACAAAATGTATCCAACAAAAGCTGTTTTTGGAACACTGCTGAAGAAATGCGTACAATGGTTGTCTATTTTTTTTAAATTTACAATAATGCAAGATTCATTTTTTGAAAGAGCATCAAGTGAGTACCACTGTGAGCTTGATAGTCATACAATACCATGCAATATAGAGAAATAACGTTATGTTTGTTTTTCTTTTCAGCCCATGGAAAATGTTACCACTTCCTACCAATGGAGTACAAGCCTTGCGACCACAGGAAACTGGACAACGGATGATGAACCTGATCTCATTCCATACAAATGCATATACAATGAGGACTTCAAATACCTTCTCATTCCCATATCCTATGGCACTGTGTTCGTTCTTGGCCTGGTACTCAACTGCGCTGCACTCTATATCTTCGTCTTTCGGATGAGACCATGGAACGCTTCCACTATGTACATGTTCAATCTGGCAATATCGGACATGCTTTATGTTGTCTCTCTACCACTCCTGACCTACTACTATTCGAAGGAGAATCATTGGCCATTCGGCAAGGCGTTGTGCAAACTCGTACGTTTCTCATTCTACACCAACCTGTACTGCAGCATCTTCATCCTTTTTTGCATCAGCATCCATCGCTTCTTTGGCATCTGCTACCCCATTGAGTCTCTGCAGTGGCGGAAGGTCCACTATGCAAAAATTGCTTGCCTCTGCGTCTGGGTGATCATCATTGGGTCCCAGTGTCCCATTCTGTACTTTGTGACCACAAGCACCAATGGTGACAATATTGTCTGCCACGACACCTCCAGTATTGATCTGTTTGATCAGTTCATCATTTACAGTGCTGTGAAAATGGCTGTGTTGTTTTGCGTCCCGTTCACCATTATCATTGTGTGCTACTGCCTAATAGTGAGAACCCTGATGCAGCCTTCGGCAGCAACCTCACAGACCTCTGATTACAGGAAGAAATCCATCAAAATGATAGTTATTGTTTCAGGGGTTTTCATTGTGTGTTTCTTACCTTTTCACATCACACAGACTTTATATTATTCCTTTCGGAAGCTGGACCTTGACTGTGAAACCCAGAATGCAATGAATATCGCATATAAAGTGACCCGGCCCCTTGCCAGTGCTAACAGTTGCCTTAATCCATGCATATACCTACTGGCAGGCAAGTGCTTTGCAAGCCGTCCTCAGCAGCAACGGAACAACTGCACGGCTTGAGATAATGTCTCATCCTCTTACAGATCCACAAACTGAATTTTGCCTCAATAAATTGCTCATGGAAAGTATGAGGCAGGAAGGGGTGGTATCCAATGAAGACACTCAATTCTATTGGAAATGGTCTGTGCTTGACATACACTCATCCTGCATATATGGACAAAAATGCATCCGAAGATCTGTGATAGACCAACCTTAACATTAACAATGGAGGATGGGGTGGTCCTCAAACAGAAGGGATTTCAGTTAATTTCAGAAATACAGGAGCAATTGGACACAACTGTTGTGTGTTGGAGTTGAAAACCAGTGCAGGCGGGTTGTCACCTTATTTTTGACTTTTTTGAACTTCTTTACTTTGAGAGGAGCAATATATTGCCTACTTGCTTTAGGACAGCCTCCATTAATGAAAGGCTTTGTCTGCCTGTCACTGCTGTGCATTGGTTGTTACAGCTTTGTATGCAATGTTGGGGATTTGAAGATGACTAAGAAGTGAAGGGAAAGCCAGTGCATATCTTTTAAGGTGGGGGTGAGGGAAATATATTTGCTTAGTGCTTTGATGAGACGAGCGATGATGTGGAGGTCACACTTCATTGGGGCCAGTCTAGAATTAGGTACAGCAGTTAGTCGGACACTTCCACCTTCCATTTGGGAGAGGATCAGGAAGTAGGCAAACTGTTGCCTAACTTTATCTCTTCTAATTGCAGAGAGCTTCCTCAGCCATCTTGACGACGTGTTTTGATTGACTGAAGTAGCCTAGAAAATATGTCTAGTAACATTTCAGTTTCATCAAATGTCTTCTGGCATGGCACAGCATAGGTTGTTGTAGAGGCTTATGCTCTGTGGTTGTTTGCTTATGCTCTGTGGTTGCCCTTTGGTTGTTTGTACTTTCCATTGAAATGCTTGATTTGGTTATGCACATGTTGTGAGTGTTCTTCCAGCAACTATTTTGTTGTTGTCACATACGTTTTACAACTGCCGCCAATAAGGAGGTGGTAAACCTCCAGACCATCTTGCGTCGGTGCATGAACACAACCGTGCTGGATCCACAGCCTATGGCCTGAATACCAACATGAATGCATGGCAATACAAATCATAATTCCACTTATCTCTTGAAGAAACATTAGGTAAATTTGCATGTACTGCTCATACCACCCTGTTTCCTGCTTGTGAAATCATATGTAGAAACAATGGCTGAAGACAATGCATGTCTCGGAACACTGAAGTTGTTAGATATTGCTGGACTCCGCGTGATGGTTATGCGGTTGGTATCTTGAGCCTATGATGATTTGTGAGGACTGTTCCACGTAATTTATTGCACAATGTTTTATTGTTCGCCAGGATAATGATATCAATTTTGGTGCCAATAGCAGAAGCACAAAAGGTTCAAATTATTTGGAAGAAGCTATTTATTATGTCTGTTTGTAAAACAGTGTCAACACCAACAAAAGATGTTTTCTCCTAGGTATATCACTGCACTCCTTTCCAATGATCCTATTTCCTGCATGGATGTCTTGGCCACAGATTTTATGACCATGGTTGAAATCTGCGTTAGGTTGGGCAGGTCAGGCTCAATACTCGTGGTTCTGGTGTTTTTTGCATCAATAGTAGAGGAAGGGCACAATGAGCTTTCGTTGGGCAAGTGAGTTAAATGATTTAGTGCGGAGGATAGTTATTGACTCTACGGTAAGATGACAGGGAATCTTTAGACCAAAGGGGGATACGGCTAGTAGGGGAAAAACTAGCAGCCAATGCATCTATTCTTGGAGGAGTGAATTAAGTGCGGCTATCCATTCGGTCAGGAAGCGGACAAGTCAGAAAATAATAGCAGGCTCAAGGAAATCCAAGTAAGAAGCACAATGGAAATGTAAAGTCTGGGAACAGGAAGGCTACCAATAGGGAAACAGAAAAATATTACAGGTAGCTTCTAGCTTGCAGAGCATGAAATCAGTAGAACCAGCTTGTTCTTCAAAGGTCATTCACCAACAAGAGCAGTGTTTCCCACAGAAAGAGAGCACACTGTAGTTCATTGGAGGAGAGAAGAAATTGCAAATCCTTTGAATAGTATGGTCAATTCAGTTGCTAGCCCTTTGCTAGCGCTCTCTCAAAGGGAAACAGAATACTCACAAGGTGCCCTACAATTATCATGAAATGAAAGTAGTGGAGACCCTCAAAGGTTCATTTTTTTGTTTAAATTTGTTTTTATTATAGTTTGTAAGGTTTCATTACAAAATTGTCAAATACATTTATTTGACCTAAATTGAAACACAAGCCTTTTTCAAAAGAGCTTATCAAAGTTGTCAACAGTAATGAAATAGACGTCAACATAAAACGGAGTGAACACCTGTTTCGTGACACCCGCTATCTGCTTGGGGCAAGAAAACGTTTCACAAATGTTTAGTGAATTTGCCAATGTATTGAGATAACTGGCATAAAAACACATCTTCAAAAATTAATGTTACCTCTTTCATTTGCTTCAGCTGTGATACGCATGAGAACGCGGCAGTGGATGTTCCAAAACACCTGTTGGCTTCTGTATCACATGGACAAAGTTGGAGCACACCTGGTCGGTGTGTACTGTTCTGTGATATGGCACAGCCAGCAGCAAAGTCGACTAGGGGAAGAAAGTTCACGGATGTAGCAATAGATATTACACCACACCTATGCTGACCTCGCTATTAGCTTCACAAACTGTCCTCTTGCCACACCCTTCATCCCATAAATAACCCTCTATTTGCTACTAGGGGCATGATTACAAGTGCCCTGGATTTTAAATGGGGACTGTAAGTACTGACGTATGTCAGTATCTCTGTATCAAACCTTCTGCCACCCCTCCATTTAGGAGAACCAGTCAGATCTAGGTTACCGGGACTAAATGCACATGGTTATCCTAGATTCCAGGGACAATTCTGCTCCCATTCAGCACCTCCTCTAAGCTCTTTAGTTCAAAAGTTGGACCTGCTGTCACAGGTACACCACACATAAACAGTCTTTTGTGTCAAATTTAAGTAGACACGCTAACCTGTATTTTGATTCCGGATCGGTGGATATGGTCCGACACTGATAGATTATAGCCTTATAGCCCGCCGTAGTGGGCTATACCGGCTATTAAAGGCCTGCTCCAGCGTTAAAGGCCCGAGCCAAAGGCGAGGGACTTTAACAAGGGAGCAGGACTTTAATAGCCGGTATAGCCCAGCTACGAAGGGCTATAAGGCTATTAGAACATTCTGCCACTAGAGGGCAGAATGTTCTTACAAATAAAACAAAGGCCTCTCGGAGTTCGAGGGGGTTTAAACCCCCTCGGGCTCCGAGAGGCCTTTGTGAAAACAACACTGGTATGTTGCTTTGCGGGCCTTTACCGGCCCGTAGAAGCACGGAGCACTCCATTGTCTTCAATGGAGTGCTCCACATTCCAATGTTCTAATATTCCATAATTCTCAAATCTGATCTGAACTCGCATTCAAAACACATGTAGCGAAGACGCGCTCAGTTAAGTGGTAGGGAAGGGTAGTTAGATGAAGAAAGAAGAAAAAACATTGGATACTGAATCCTCTTCAGACAACACCCTGGATTCCAAACTTCCTAACAAAATGAATGGTTTTCTGTCAAAGAGAAAAAGAAAAGATATTGTCTTTGTATGAGGACATTCACATAATACTTCTGAGTACCATAGGACCAATTTAGTACCTCATGCTATTGGAGTACCATTTAAGATGTCAATGACTGCTGGATGTATGGAATGCACATTATGGGCCTCATTCAGAGTTCGACGGACTGGTTACTCCTTCACAAACATGATGGATATCCCGTTCGCCATATTACATGCAGATTATATCGAATAGTGCTTGTAATATGGCGGACAGGATACTAGTCACGTTTGTGATGGAGTAACCCATCCTCCAAACTCTAAATTGGTCCCTGTGTGACTTAATTCCTTTCAATGTCCTTTTTATGAAATGGATCTCTACAGAACAAATAAAACCCAAGTCAACCGTAACGTCTCAGTATTGTTAGCTGGGTAGGCGATAAACTCAAAGGACCTGATTCACAAAGGGCCTCCGCACTCGTGACGAAGCCCCCACAGTCATGGGGAAGTCTACGCACTCGTGGCGGAATCTTAACAATGAGAATTCTCATTGCGGAAATTCCGCCCTGAAAGTGGAGACTCCCCCGCGACGGCAGGGCCTCTGCCACGATTGCGGAGGCCCTTTGTGAATCAGACCCAAAGAATGCAGTCTTTAATTTGTACAAAAATAAGTGCCGGGGCTCTCATCAGGAGTCAGCTTGCACTAGCCCATTTTGCCTGTTAGGGCCGCCTAAAACAGAAACAACTACTAACTATGAAAGTGGGAAGAGGATGTGGTGTAATAGCCAGAGCTGCCGATTTCAGAGCTGGGGAACAAGGATCGAGTCTCATCGTCGGCTCAACATCCTGTGATTCGGGCAAATCTCTTAATCTCCCCACAAGTAAATGTGCCCTCAACTGGTGCTCATGAAAAGTGCTGGAGTTGATGATTAGGTGCCGGTGCTGAGCACCAGAAACCACAGGCTCAAATTAAGCACTGAAAGAATGTACCTTATAATTACTGCTTTTATGGAAGACCTGTGTGTTCCATTGCCGCAATCGATGTTGTTATGTTGGACTAAAGCATATTAACTGAAAAGGAAACAAGTGATAAATACAATACTCTGCAAATCAACCAATGTACAAATAAACATATTATCATTTGGTAAATTTTATTCTGCCCTAAAAAATTTCATTTTAATCAGCACACTGAGCATCCTAAATTATCCTGTGACACTCGCTTGTAAATAAACGGATATAAACACTTCCAATAGTTATAAACCAGAATACAAATAACTTTCGGTGTTGAAGTTCCCCGGCAAAGTTAGGAATCCAAAGTTCACCAAGATATCCAGGAATGGTTAGAATCCAAAATCACCCTGATGATTCTATTGCACAAAGAAAGTCTGGAAAATGAGGCCAGTGACGTTACTGTGCAGGTCTGCCTTAGAAACCAGTGCCAGCGCGTCTGCCTTAGAAACCAGTGCCAGCAGGTCTGCCTTAGATTCCAGTGTCAGCAGGTCTGCCTTAGAAACCAGTGCCAGCGCGTCTGCCTTAGAATAGAAACCAGTGCCCGCAGGTCTGCCTTAGAATAGAAACCAGTGCCAGCAGGTCTGCCTTAGAAACCAGTGCCAGCGCGTCTGCCTTAGAATAGAAACCAGTGCCAGCAGGTCTGCCTTAGAAACCAGTGCCAGCGCGTCTGCCTTAGAAACCAGTGCCAGCAGGTCTGCCTTAGATTCCAGTGTCAGCAGGTCTGCCTTAGAAACCAGTGCCGAAAACAAGAACAAGGGAGACCCTACTCGCTAGGAACCAGGGTAATTAGGTATATAACAGAAACAGCGGTCCCTGCGGGGCAATGAAGACTATCTTGATAATAATATGCGCAATCGCAATGATAAAGGGTTACAATGACGTCAGAAAGAAAAGCTAGCAAGGACACAGATGACTGTATTCGCAATATTGTTTTTATATGTCAAACAATGTATCAATATGTACATAAAAGAAAAAACACAATAGTGCTAGGTGTCCCCAGTGAAGTTGGAACCAAACATAAAGCATAAAACTTTTAAATTAGTGACAAATGTGACTTGGTTTCCGTAAGAAAACGACCATAAGCAATTGTACAATAATCACAGCCACTGTGTACAGTAATCAGGGCTGATTGAATTGGTTCGTTTTGCTAGGTTGTCGACGACGTTTCGACCCTTTTACACAATACAGGGTCTCTTCAGGACCTATGGGTGTAGGGACATCTGAATTGCGGTTGCGCAGCTACGTGAAGAGTGTGACACACCGGTTTAGTGAAAAAGGAATGAAAGCTACTCACAAGGGACCCAGCCGGGTACCCTTCGTGCGTATCGGGGTGAGGGGCTGGCAACCAATTGGATGTAGGGCGCGGTCGGTGCTGCAGGGTAAGGAAGAAGGCGTGCTCCGCCTGTGGTTTGAGCGGAGAGATCTCAGAAGAAGACTGCACGTGTGGTGCAGTAGCGGCTTGTGAATAACTGGCACGGTTGGCTGATACGGGTACTGGATCGTGACTCCGTGTCCTGGTATCTTCTTAAAGTTGAATAGAAGAGATCTGTAGTGCGTGTCTCAGCATCGCAGAGCGGTAGATCTGATCAATCTGTCTACCTGGGTACAATGACCAGTGCCAGCAGGTCTGCCTTAGAAACCAGTGCCAGCGCGTCTGCCTTAGAATAGAAACCAGTGCCAGCAGGTCTGCCTTAGAAACCAGTGCCAGCGCGTCTGCCTTAGAATAGAAACCAGTGCCAGCAGGTCTGCCTTAGAAACCAGTGCCAGCGCGTCTGCCTTAGAATAGAAACCAGTGCCAGCGCGTCTGCCTTAGAATAGAAACCAGTGCCAGCAGGTCTGCCTTAGAAACCAGTGCCAGCGCGTCTGCCTTAGAATAGAAACCAGTGCCAGCAGGTCTGCTTTAGAAACCAGCGCCGGCAGAGAGCCCAAAAACCCGCCACAGGGTGCAGATTTCCGCACATAGATACTCAACCAATTGGGTGGAATTCCCTTGTGAAAAATCCCAATTGTGAGTCTGGAATCTCGCTATCTAAAGTTTTGTCATTGTAAATTATGCTTTTCGTGCAGCTAATTTAAAGGGATGTGTGCAAATAGATTATTTGATAATTGTGTTTGTAAACCTATCTTCATCCATCGTATCCACAAAGCTTCTGTTTTATGGAGATTGGAGATGGACACCTTTTTCTCTCTGCACCATCATTAAATGCTAACCGTGTTCTCAACCATTAACTGAAGAAGTGAAATATATTGGTGTTAGAAAGGATGGTTGTATGAAAATGCAGAAATCTATTATTCATATTGGTTTATGTATAAACTGTGAATGAGTAAGGTCTTGCACAAGTATAGTCATTGGTCAATGTGACACTTTCTATTACAGGAAGATATATTTTATTATCGGTGCAAATTTGGATTATATTTATTTTTGTATTCCGTAAGATGTATGATATGTATGTTATTTTTTCAATTCAATTCAAAAATTCTTTATTTCGGCCGTTATGGCCATAAAAGCACAAAGAAAAAAAATACAGCACATAAGTGGTATTGAACAAAAATGTATGTTATAAATAAAGTTCTTATGCTAGCAATATCTTGGGTCCTTATCGTCAAATCGTATATGCTGTCTTTTTATCACAGTTTTATCACTTTGACATGTGCCAAGGTACAAAGCTTGATTGTTTTTATGGCAGTGGCAATGAGTTCAAACTCATTTGTGTGATATAACAATATGCCATATCATATTTGCATATTTAGCTGAAGTCCAACCTAGTTATCAAACATTCGAAAATGAAATAACTATATATAAATATGTTTTGTACAGCTGTCTCAATTAGTGGTCCTCACCCATATGCCAGTTGATCAACCAATATTGTTAATTTTACTTAGCTACTCTAGGTCCTTTTTGTCAAAACATGATCAATTAGTAAGATCGAGACAATAGCAAAAATACAGAAACAGAAAATACAAATATATTGAAAACTATGTGTTCAATCTGCGATTGGCAGTCCTTCAATCGTTATTATATTCATATATCACAAAGATTTATGCTACCTTTTAGCTCTAGGAAGTCATAGCGTTTTGATCAACCTCAGAAAATGGGTTACACAAAGATTGGCATAAGGTATATCACACGCCTCAGATTTACACAGACCAGAGAACGGTAGTGAGTAGGTCAGTGCAGACTTTGTGCAGGCACACACTGTGATGCCCATTGCTTCTTTTCCAGGGTGGAGAGCAAGGTGAGGCACTGGTGGAACTGACCATCTTATGTCTGGTGCTCCCCATTTAAACATGATGAAATTGGTGCACACCTGATTGTCACTTTTAACTCACACATCAGTCCCTAGTATATGGTACAAAGTGTACACAGGGTTGTCAAATGTCAGCAGTGGGCTGCAACACACATTGTGCCACCCATTGCAGTTACACAGCAAACTCAACTCCAGGCCTATCACTGTAGCCTGGAAAAGCAGTTTTAAACCTGCCAATTCGACCTCTCAAAATAAACCCTTTTGACAGGCCTACACCTTCCTTTTAAATACTAGTAAGTCACCCCTAAGGTAGGCCTTATTGCCCAAAAAGTCAGGTGTATCAGTACTTAACATGTAAAAGAATAAGTGCCATTGCCCTCGTCAGGAGGTCACTGCAGCTTCCACAACCCAGTGCCCCCGCCAGCGCTACCAATGACAGTACCAACACAATTACTAAATGTCACGCTTCTAGAATTGTAACAATTCAGACTATTCTAGGCCCCCAAAGCTATGAGAATGGCTTGGGTGGCAGATATTAGTCACTTTTAATGTTTGTTGAATGAATAAACAACTAGTGTTGTATTCATCTCGAAAGCAGCAAACAGCACTTCCATGTGGCACACTGTCAGAAGTGCTGGGGTTGACAGTTAAGTGCTGGGGCAAATTAAGCACTGGGCAGCATGGAATTTGAAAGTAGGACATGTAAAATTGTAATGTTTCGCATTTCCTGACAGTAAGTCTAAAAGCTATTTTCACATTAGCAAGGCTGGCTGCTGCCATAAGAAAACACTGAATTACATTATTACACATTATAATGCCAATTTTAGTTTGAAAACAGCAAGGAAAATAAAGACTCTTTTTAATAGACAAAATACAGTCTAATGGTAATGTCAAAGTTTATCTTTTATAGGAAAGGGATTTTTGAAAAATCACCTTTTCTCTGCCTAAAACCTCTAAGACCTTTCTGCCAGTATTCAACTGTCATCTTGCTCCTGATGGCTCCCCTGTGGTGAGATGTGGATTGCTTTCATACAGAAGACAAATTACTTGGCTGTGGGGAGGTGCTGGTCTTACCTTGACAGAATGGACTGGGGGCTATGCCGAAAGACTAGATACAATTCAAAGAGGCCTACCCTGTCACAAACAGATGAACCACCCATCAGGCTCACCCCTTTCTTTTGTCCCTCTATGCACATTGGCTTCAAAACCAGTGGGAGGGCGACTTTCCCAGGAACGGCATGGAGTGACCACAAGGGAGGGTTAGCCCATTACCATTGCCACACATTTGGGTGGGCACAGGGAGCTCTGACCAGGTACATTGACGGATTTATGAAGACAGGCCACTGTGGGATAAGATACAGTGAAATATTCAAGAAGTGCCGCAAAAGTGAATAGGGTCACCCCCGGGAACCTTTAACCCATTGGTTAGGGAGCGGCCAAGAGTTGCTCCCTCCCACAGGCTTGCACTAGGCATAAATGTGGCATCCCCAGCACCCTCCTCAAAACACCCATGGAACTGAGAAGAATCAGAAGAATCACTACCCTGCTGTCTGTAGATCCCGAAGGAAGACTGAACCTGCTTGACTTGAACCCAGAACCCCAGAAGTGACTCCAAGGGTCTGTTGGTTGACCCCCTGTTTGAGACATAGGGGCACAACAAACTTCAAGAGGTCTTTTCTGCATTCCCAGCTGACCAGTTCCAACTGGGCCTGCCCTGGGCCCTGCTGCTGGCCAGGTGGCCAAAGTGTCCCCATCCTGTCTAACCCGAAAACCTGGGACTTAGAAACTTTTTGTCAACTTTTTACTTGAAGAACCGCTGACACGCCAGGATCAACCTGCCAAGCCGATCTGCAGAGGGTGCATCGTCGCTGGGATTGAGTTTGCCACATCCGCCAATATGTCCTTCTCTGCATCAACAAATCCATTTCACGGGGATTACTGTTGGGCCGAATCTGATGATATTGAGCCCTCTCCGGGTATAGCCTGCATCCTTGCCCCACTGAAGAAATCCAACTTCCAGAAAAGTTTATAAGTCCAAAAGTAGAAAGCCTCACCTGACCAAGCTGCAGCCTGCATCCGGTCAACATCGAGATCTGTTTGGCCAAAAAGTTGAACTTTTCTCACTCTGAGCTTTTCCCTCCTTTGTTGATGGCTTCACCAAGACCTCACCCTTTGACTCCTTGTTGTCAAGGAGCCCATCTCTGGCCACGGCCTGCTGCATTGGTTCGCTGAATACTCTTGCTTCTCAAAAAGTCAGAAGGTAACTCTTTGACTGGGACAAATCTGGTCCCTGTATCCAACCTGTGCTCCATTATGGTCGGACTTAACTTTCACCTTGGTGTTGGTCAAGCGCAACCAGATGACTGCGTTTGACGATTAATGCTTTTTGGTGCTATTTTTAAATTCAAACTTCAAAAATTCATATCACTGGTTCCACTTATTGGATTTTTTTTAGTCTTAGTGTCATTTTAATTATTACAATTATTCTATATTTTTCTAAAGCATTTTGGGATTTTTCTTGTGTTGTGTGTTCACTTTATTACTGTTTGAGTACTGCATAAATACTTTACACATTGCCTCTAAGTTAAGCCTCGCTGCTTTGTGCCTTAGCTGTCAGAGGGGTGAGCACAGGTTTATTTAGTGACTTTTGTGGTTCACCCTGACAAGGACTGTGATTAATATTTGAGGTGGGTTCTTACCCCCCTCAACTAATAACCCAATATCTTACAAGCACCCAATCCCGGTCTCCTGTGAGACTTTGTCTGGATTCCATGTGTGGGAGTGCCTCAAAAGCTTTGTGTTCACCATCTAAATCCAGCAGGCCTGGGCCTCACAATTGCAGCACAGCAAATGCTAAGTTATACAGATCAAGTTTTATGTGAGCTGAATGAGCATAATGGGATCTGTGTCAAAGCTCCCTAACCCTGTATATAAGCACCAGCTTTTATAGTCATGTGAGGGACAACCTTCTTGCAAACCACCATATTTCCCTCTTTGAGTTTCAAATTAGTACGTCTGTCCCTATTTCAGGGCTCTGTGGAGCAGAAATTTCAACCCTATTTGGAAATACCTGAAATCTGAGAAGCCTGTCTTAATTTATTACTGAAATTTCATAATTGTATTAGTTTTGTTATTCAATATCCTAGGACAGTCCTGTTTTACTGTCCATCCAGCAAAAGATTATGGGGCATATGTACAGAATTTACGGATTGCGATTTCCTAATTGCCATTATTATTGAATCGCAATTAGGAAATCGCAATTTCTAAAGTATAAAAATGTACTAGACTGAAATAACGAATCCTAATGGGTCGCAAATTGACCTACCTCGTGAATATTAATGAGCTTGGTCGTAGTTTGCGACTCATAAGGAACTGCAGCCATCACAGGGATGGTGGTCTGCTGAGGTAATCAGACCACAATATCTGTGATTACTTTTTAATAAAACAATATTTTTTTGAAAGGCAGGCCATTTTCCTTGAAGGAATACAGGATGATTTTCCAAAAGTAAAATGAAACGTCCAAAGGACCACTGCCTGCTCTTAAAAAAATATTTGTTTCAACATTCACAAAGGGGAAGGGGTCGCGTGGGGACCCCTTCTCATTTGTAAATGGTTACTACCACCTTTGAAGTGTGGGTAAAAAATGAATGTTTTGCAACCGTAATTCATAAACAAAACATTCATACATAGCACTATAGTTCGGTATTTGGGAGAGACGCCCTATGCATGCCCCTCCCAAATACTGAATTGCTAAACACAAATTGTGATTCGGTAACATGGTACCGAATTGCAATTTGTGCTTTCTACATATGAACAAGCATTTTTGTGGTCAGAAACGGCCAGATTCTACGAATCTGGCCGTTCCTGACTTCAAAAATGTTTTTGAAATATGGCCCTATGTGTTTCTGCAAAGTCTGTCTTCTTCTATGATTTACTGCTCCAGGTTAAGACAGGGTGTAGTGGGAGGGAATCAATGACAACGGCACTGGAAGAGAATGTTGACTTTGCCATGGAACCTCCTGACATGAGTACCAGCGCCACCGAACATCCCAACACCATGGCACTCGCTATCTTTGACCCCATCATAAACCTCTCCAACTATTCATTAACAGAAGTGGAGAAACGGATTCTCTCTAAGGGACTGACGTTTGTCCCTACGTCTCCACCTGATTCCTTCAACATTAAGCTGGAGCTACAAAGATTATTCAGAAAAATCAGATTAAAATACCATTTTAGAAACAATGAGTATAACCCAGCCTCTGCAGCTACATCCTTCAGACCACCATCAACATTCACACCAGCCGCGTACCTGATGAGCCAAAAAAAATCTTGGCGTATGAACAGATTGTCCTAAAAAAGACCATGGACCTACTGAATAACCGGAGATACATCAACTATAACATCAGTAGAGAGGAGCGTTTGGCTCTGCAGTCCCTGAGGACCAATGAAACCATTGTCATCAAGGCAGCGGACAAGGGAGGTGCTGTGGTGGTTCAAAATACATGTGACTATGTGGACGAAATAGAACAACAACTTAACATGGTGGAGAGCTACCTCCCAATACCGAGGGATCCCACGACAGAAATCAAGAAATTGATTGAAGACCTGACCAAGGATGGCTTATCCCAAGGATTCCTAAGCCAACCGGAATATGATTTCCTGAATAAGAAAGACCCAAGGATTCCCACAATATATACTTTACCCAAAGTACACAAACGTTTGGACAAACCACCAGGGAGACCAATTGTCTCAGGTTGCGGTTCGCTCCTCGAACCCTTAAACCAATACATTGATGACTTCTTGCAGCCATGGGTGTTGGAAACCAGTGTGCGAGATACCATGCACATTATCCAGCTACTGGAAGGCCAACCTTTTGATGTCAACACCCAATTCTTGGTGACACTTGACGTCTCTTCCCTGTATACCAGCATACCACAGGGGAGGGCACTTGAAGTAGTCAGGGTCACCCTGGACAAGCTCCCTAAACCACACTGGGTACCAACTGAGTTCCTTGTCTCATTGGACATTGCAATGACGAGGAATTAGTTTGTCTTTAACAATCAATATTACTATCAATGTAAAGGCATTGCGATGGGAGCAGGGTTCGCTCCCAGCTTAGCCAACCTCTTCATGGACTTTTATGAAGATGAGCATCTGTATAGCTCTAACAACCCTTTCATAGAACACATCGAAGTATGGAAGCGCTATATAGATGATGTGATGATGATATGGATTGGCACTGAAACTAACCTGCTTGCTTTCAAGGATTGGCTTAATAATAGATCCAAGGATATTCAATTCACCATGTCCTATAACAACGAATTCATCAACTTCCTTGACCTCACCTTTAGAATAGAAGAAGGGGCACTCTATACTGACCTCTACAGGAAACCAATGGAACGAAAAACGCTTCTGAAGTACGACTCACACCACGCCAGAAGCCTGAGGGACAACCTTCCCTATGGGCAATTTCTCAGGCTCAGGCGAAATTGTTCCCGGAGAGTCGATTTCTTTAAGGAAACAGAGACCCTCACCAACCGGCTTTGTGAGAGAGTTTACCCATTGGGTTTACTCAAGCGGGCTAAAATACAAGCCTGGTACTGTCCCCGCGACCACCTCCTGCAAGTAAAATCAAAAGCTCCCACACAGGAGAACATCGTTTGTGTGACCACGTTCAATACACGAAGCAACGAGATAAAAAGGATCGTGAAAAAGTACTGGGGCCTTGTATCCAGTGAATTAGGTACTACAAAAGATCCTATCTTTGTGTTTAAGAGAGGAAGAAATGTCAAGGACAATGTGGTGAAAGCTTACCTTGAGCTCCCGAAACCACCTGATATCAGAAGCCAGTTGGGTCTGCCCCCTTTGACTGGCCACCATACGTGCGGCCACTGCAAGGCCTGTTCACAAACCATGATAGGCACATCTTTCACGCATGAGTGCAGGACATACAATCTCCCCGTGTATACGAACTGTAACAGTACCAATGTTATATATGCAATTAAATGTCCTTGTAACATGCTCTATATAGGACAGACCACACAGAAGGTGAAGGCAAGGGTGTTGCAGCACATGAGCAGGATTAAGTGCAAGGTACAGGGGGCCCCACTAGTTGAGCATTTTAATTCCTTCAATCATGCCTACCCCATTTTGCTCCCCACAGTTGGAACACTATTTGATAAATTCTCTCCTCCTTTTCAGGCTGCGTTTTTGTCCTGAAGAAGACCCGATATGACACTTCATTAACGCATTGCCAGGGTCGAAACGTCGACGACAATACTGGGTTCAGCCATAACAAGTCTCTTGGTGTATATTATTGAGCTGTCCTGCCAACAACCAGAGATATTGTTCTCTTTGCTGTTCTGACCATCTCTTAATTTGTATATACTTGTACATAGCTTCACTCTTGTATATATATATATGCACTGCACTATCAGCACCGAGCACTCACTGTCACTTTGAAACACTTGTCACTTTAAGACTGCGTCTCACCTTGACAGCCCTTGAAAAGAAAAATTTGTTTTTTAAAATGTTTTGTAAAATACCACAAAAAATAACAATAATAATTTTTTGCAAACATATCTGTCATTGCTCTGTATCTTTGTGTTCCAATCTCTGTGCTGTCGCGCGCTGTGATTTATTCCATTTACAGTACTCTCTGACATATTGATTACGTAGAGAGTCGCACACCAAAAGCTCCTCCTTAGATTTTTCTTTATTAACTAAGTAATTGCTTTTCTTCCCGACAGAGCCAGTGTAGCTATACACATTTATGTGGCATCCATTCCCTTGTGCTGACATTCAATGGCAGGGAAAGGGAGTGGCGGGCGGGGGGGGCAGGACAAAATATAAAAAATAATTACACTCAACTTCTCTCAGTTGCCGGCCGCCATCTCTCCTCTGTTGCTACGACCCGGACGGAAGAAGCACACAGGCTCCCCTAAGACAATCACAATGCTGCAATGCAGCGTTGTGATTGGTCTGAGCGCCGTGGTTCGGTGCTCAGATGGGGACAGGGAGCATTACATCCTGGTGGGGTACATGTAAAGTGCGCATGACTGTTTGGCCGGGCCCAGACGGCCGGCCAAGCAGTCATGCACAATTAGTGTACACAAACCTCTCTGCTACCAGCCTGGCCCCGCCCTAACCCCGCCCTAACCCAGCCTCGAACCTATGGAAAAAAATGATAATAACGACAGGTTATTATCATTTTATTTTTTCTGCTCTGAGAGCAGTGGGGCGACGCTCCGCAGCCTTAGCGGAGGAGCCGCCCCTGTTCAATGTGCATGTTGATTGTGTGCGCATTGTGTATGTGCAGCACCCACATGACAATTAGACTTTGTGCAATGTGCATAATTTTTCTGGGACCAGTGCGCAGGGCCGGACTGGGAACCAAAACAGGCCCTGGCAAAGAGCTCAGCCGGCCCCCCGGGGGGTTGGGGGTGCGGCGATTTTGTTACAGGGCGCTGCAAAAACGGCCCCTGTAACAAAAACGCCCCCCAGGGGCCCAAAATCGGCCCCCACCCTTGCAGCCCACCGGGGAAACGCCCGGTGCCCGCTACGGCCAGTCCGGCCCTGCCAGTGCGATCCATGTTGGATGGCCCTTGTTTTAGAATAGCACAATATAGAGTATGTATATAGTTTCCGCCAGACAGTGGAAGTGTATTGCCTGTATTCCTGAAGATAAAGGGTCTAGCCCCAGACACTGAAGTGAGGGAGGATGAAGTCAGGGCTACCTTCTGAAATTTCTTTTAGCAAGACTATTATGAGATTTTCCAGGACACTGTCATTTGGTGGATGGTAGGGGAGAGAGAGTGAGTCAGCAGATGCTGTTATTAAAGGGGTAACGTTTCTAGGCAGGGCCTGCCTTTTTGTGTATCCCTCATGGCAATTTTAGGATGACTGATAACAGCCAAGTGCAGGGTCTTCATGCTTCAATATGCCTATGTTATTGATACTTCTGCTTGGAGCCTGCATCATCATTAGCTGCTGTGCAAGCCATCACCTTGCACAATGGCTGTGTCTGCACTACAGCTTGACAATAACATTTGAAAGGGAGCCACCCAAATCCAGTTCCAGGTCCAGCAAGGAGATCAACATCCCTTGTATCAAAATTGAGTATAAAAGTGAAACCCAAATCACCCCACTTTGTTCCAGTTGCAGGTTACGCTTAACCAAGGAGGAGAAAGCTCCAAAGGGTATTTATAGAGCAGATGTGAGGCCAGTGCTGGTGTCTGCATGGCTATCAGTCTCCCAGAGGTGAGAGGACTTTATCTGAAGTCTGTGCAAATTGCTGGAACGTCTGTGGGTCTGCAAAACATCTAGAAGCATGCCTGTCTGCCTGCTCAGAAAGCAAAGGAGAGAACCAGGCCCTGCTGAAGGAGAGACTGCCTAGGAGGAGAAGCCCAGTAGTGCTACTGGTGTATGGAAAACCCAGTAGAAGCCCATTGCCAAGTGGGAGCATCACCAGGACCAACCTCTGTTGAGAGGGGTTGTCTCGTCTCGCAAATCATGGTTTTTGTAGTCAACTAGGTAAAGAATTTTGAGCTAGCAATAATGTGCTCTTCCGCACCCTTGTAGACATGCTGCAGATGTGTGGTACAACCTCGAAGAAGCCATTACTGCTTAAGCAAAAGACCTGCCCTGGCCCGAAGGCTGGAACTGCTAAATAAACAGAGCACGCTCCATCCCGGCCCAAGGAACGCCACTGCCAAGGAAGGCAAGCACCCACCAGTATAACCTGAAGGCATCATCTGTCGAACAAGATGAGCATCACCAGTCTGGCCCACCAGGCCTCAAGGCCCAAGAGGATCACTAGGCTGGAGAGTGATTTATTGTGTCTATTGTTTGGTTGTAGATTTCTGTGTTTCTGTCCCTCCACACTACCTCCTTCAGAAGGCTTTGATGCCTCATCCTCATTAAGCTTAAAGTCCAATGCTGAAAGAGAGTAATTTTCTGAGAATGTTGTTAAGCAGTACTTAAAATAAAGACATGGAAACAAATACTTAAAAATAGTTTGAATAATATAAAGGTTTGTAATGTTCGGTTTCCCAGCAGTTGTATCTCACAATATTGAGGTCAATAATATTGACCTGCCCACATATGAACTCCTCAATATCGACTATCAACATGTTGTCCAGGTAAGCACATATCGGGAATTCAAGATTTAGTTCACCTTGATAATATGTTGATAGTTGTTAGATTTGGGGGTCTCTAGTTGGCAGAGGTAGGTACCTTTGTCCAAATAGGGACCCTTGAGTCTAGTCAGGGAAAGTAGGTACACTCCCGAAATAACCCCTGCTCACCCTCTTGGTAGCTTGGCACGAGCAGACAGGCTTAGTTCAGAGGCAGTGTGTAAAGCATTTGTGAACACATACAGTAATCAAGTGACAACACTACAAATGGACACCACACAGGTTATATATTTATAAAAATAGGTATACTTTATATAGATTTATCACAAGACCATAAACGACAAAAATAATCCACAATACTGTTAAGAATGCTTAGTTCTGATCAAAAAGGCTTAATTCAAGGTTCTGTGCGAGTCGGTAGCCTCCTCCAGCTACGGCGATGTTGAGAACAAACAGAGTCTAACAAATCCAGCTGACCGTGTCGAGACGGGCCAACACAGCGTAGACAGACTCGGTCACAGTACCTTTTACTTGAAGCGGCAGGCACGGGCGTGCGAGCCGGATGGCTGTTCGTCGCGGTCGCGATGCATAAATGGAAGCGTTGCAGGACGCGTTGTCCCTCGATGCGGTGCAGGCAGCGGCTCGTTGACGTCGTCGAGACGGAGTCGGTGAGACCAGGGCCGTGCGTTGCAGGGCGAGACGGTGCTTCGATGCGGTGCTGGCAGGTTGCGGTGCGACGGAGCCGG